>CP049706.1:9055777-9655777 GCA_004148225.2 Heterodera glycines
TTTTTATAAAATTCCACTATTTTTGCGGGAGTGTATAAACTGGAAGCTTCGGGGTGTATAAACTGGAAAAGTGCCGAAAAATTCAAAATTTCGATTTTTGTTCGGGTTCGGGATTAGAAATTGGTCAAAATAAATGTCAAATTCGTGATCAGCGACCCTTAAAACCACGGAGAAACAAATTTTAACGGTTTTTTTATCACAAAAAAATTTTGAAAAGTTCAAGCAGCAGACAAAAATTCGATAAATTAGTTGCAAATCATTTGGCAAGGACTTTTCGGTGTTTGAATGGGGAAGGAAATGTCAATAAATTTGGCCAAATTTCATCACGCATGGACGTATTAGTCAAAACAAATTAAGTGAAATTTATTCAAATACACAGATATACAAACAGAGGCAAGTAAATACATTAAGGAGCGGTGTTATCACAAATACACAGAAATATACAAACAGAGGCAAGTAAATACATTAAGGAGCGGTGTATCACTGGGTGGCACTCACATCAGAAGAACTCCCAGAACGTTCAGAGACATCTTCGGAAAAGCACGGCAAACTTGACACATCGAAGACACTCTGAAAAAATGAATTCAACTGTCACGTGACCGATGGCAATCATTCAATTACTATTATATGTAATTGATCACAAAATTCAGACTATTTTTACCATATTTTTTTATGAATTTTAGCTGACAATGCGACAAAAAAATCGATATTGACTGTTTCGCTGTTCCTCCACCATGTGTGTTCGGCTCACGCCTCTGCTGAACGGCATTGTGTTGGTCCGCATAACAAAGCAAATGACGCCAAGTGACCTGAAATGAAAAGGGAAGATGAAAAAAGCAGTGAATGGAAACGAAAAAAAAACAGACCAAACGTCCGCTTTGAACGGGTCATATTCATGTTTCTGCAGCAGTTCCGGGGCCTTGTAAAGCTTAGTTCCGCAAAAGGTTGAAGACATGTCGCCATCATCGCACTGAAAAAAGAAAATTGAACGTTTGTGTTGAAGCGTGGCATTCATTACCTGTTTCGCGAAGCCGTAGTCGGTGATTTTGAGAACGCCACGTTCGAAGAGCAAAATGTTCTCCGGCTTCAAGTCCCGATGCGCGATTCGATTTTCGTGCAAATAGGACACTCCGTTGGTCAGTTGCTGCATCAACGCCCGGCAGGTCGTTCGGCATCAAACACTGAAAAGGGAAGGGAAATGGTGCTGGAAAAGCACATGGAATTGTGAACCACCTTTGTAGACTTTGCTGTATTGTCCACTGCCCAGTTTGTGCGGTGATTGGTAGCCCAAATTTCTCAAAACGGTGCGCGCTGAATGACGATGTCGATGATGCCTGTGGTGATGATGCCTGCCCGTGTCGCGTTCGGAGTCACCGGCCATTTGCTTAATGAGGGGGGAAAACAAAATTAAAATTGGAAAAAAGAAAACAATTAGAATATTAATTACTTAGGGTGGTGCCGACGCCGAGGGGTCAAAATATAGGGCGGAAGAAAAAGAATAGAATAATGGAGAAAAAGGTGGAAAAGCGCCATTTATATACACTAAACACAGGGGAAGTCAAATTTAGAAAAAAATAGGTAACAACAATTTGTCGGAAATAGCGTATATAAATAACCAAAATCAAACCATCTTCTGTTAATAATCAAATTTTAAGAAAACTTATTACATTGTTTTTTCGTATATTTTTGGCCATGGCCTTTCAAAAAACCCATTTTCAAACAGTTAGAAACTTTTTGGAATTAAGTGTCGCCTGGAAAATTTTTTGAAATTTTTTGGCTTTGTTAATAGATTTTGTCCAAAAATGGCCAAATGTAGCTTTTTGAGAATATTTAAAGAATTAATAATCAGCTTAAAGGTTAGTCCGGCGAGCCAACAGGCACCGCCGGGAAAATTTTCATAAATTTTGGATGAAATACGATGGAAAACTGTTTTAAATTTAATTGAATTTATTTTAAATTTATTCAGAAAATTGGTATTCTGTTAATGAATTTTCAAAAAATGCAATGCCGATCCTGCGGGATCCCGCACAAAAAAAAAACAAATTTGCGGATCCTGCTGTGGATTGGAACTCAAGTTTTTGTGGGACTTCATCCCGCTGGATTAATCCCGCAATTCCCCCAAAAAAATGCGGGATTGCGCCTAATCTAGCGCGGGATCCCGCCCCGCACCGGGCCCTACGTTAAACTGATTTAATTTTACCGTCAGCATTGAATTTTGAGACATGCATTTATACAATTTAACGCTCCAAGGGGTAGGGTAAGGCAAAATATTTGAAAAAAATGAAATTTTTGGATTTTAATAATTCGGGTAGGTATCGTCCGTTTATGTTCCGTCGGCACTCATTTGTCACTTGTCCCTCCCCGCCGCTTTTCAGGTTACCAAGTGAGTACGCTGGACGAAGTTGCTGACATTGCTCAACTCGTGGTCACCACCACCGGCTGCAAGAACATTGTGAGGGGTGAACACATCGAACGGCTTCCGGAGGATGCCATCGTTTGCAATGTGAGCGGTGGTGGTTGGAATGGCACTTTAGGGCTCTTTTGCGGGAGTGTATAAACTGGAAGCTTCGGGGTGTATAAACTGGAAAAGTGCCGAAAAATTCAAAATTTCGATTTTTGTTCGGGTTCGGGATTAGAAATTGGTCAAAATAAATGTCAAATTCGTGATCAGCGACCCTTAAAACCACGGAGAAACAAATTTTAACGGTTTTTTTTATCACAAAAAAATTTTGAAAAGTTCAAGCAGCAGACAAAAATTCGATAAATTAGTTGCAAATCATTTGGCAAGGACTTTTCGGTGTTTGAATGGGGAAGGAAATGTCAATAAATTTGGCCAAATTTCATCACGCATGGACGTATTAGTCAAAACAAATTAAGTGAAATTTATTCAAATACACAGATATACAAACAGAGGCAAGTAAATACATTAAGGAGCGGTGTTATCACAAATACACAGAAATATACAAACAGAGGCAAGTAAATACATTAAGGAGCGGTGTATCACTGGGTGGCACTCACATCAGAAGAACTCCCAGAACGTTCAGAGACATCTTCGGAAAACCACGGCAAACTTGACACATCGAAGACACTCTGAAAAAAGGAATTGAAATTGAAAATTCAAAAAACACAAAAAAAGTGCTCACCGGACGCTGCTCCGGATCAAACGTCAAAATCGTGTCAATGGCGCCGCGACACTGCAAACTGATGACCAAGTGAGAAGGGAATCGATATTGACTGTTTCGCTGTTCCTCCACCATGTGTGTTCGGCTCACGCCTCTGCTGAACGGCATTGTGTTGGTCCGCATAACAAAGCAAATGACGCCAAGTGACCTGAAATGAAAAGGGAAGATGAAAAAAGCAGCGAATGGAAACGAAAAAAAAACAGACCAAACGTCCGCTTTGAACGGGTCATATTCATGTTTCTGCAGCAGTTCCGGGGCCTTGTAAAGCTTAGTTCCGCAAAAGGTTGAAGACATGTCGCCATCATCGCACTGAAAAAAGGAAATTGAACGTTTGTGTTGAAGCGTGGCATTCATTACCTGTTTCGCGAAGCCGTAGTCGGTGATTTTGAGAACGCCACGTTCGAAGAGCAAAATGTTCTCCGGCTTCAAGTCCCGATGCGCGATTCGATTTTCGTGCAAATAGGACACTCCGTTGGTCAGTTGCTGCATCCACGCCCGGCAGGTCGTTCGGCATCAAACACTGAAAAGGGAAGGGAAATGGTGCTGGAAAAGCACATGGAATTGTGAACCACCTTTGTAGACTTTGCTGTATTGTCCACTGCCCAGTTTGTGCGGTGATTGGTAGCCCAAATTTCTCAAAACGGTGCGCGCTGAATGACGATGTCGATGATGCCTGTGGTGATGATGCCTGCCCGTGTCGCGTTCGGAGTCACCGGCCATTTGCTTAATGAGGGGGGAAAACAAAATTAAAATTGGAAAAAAGAAAACAATTAGAATATTAATTACTTAGGGTGGTGCCGACGCCGAGGGGTCAAAATATAGGGCGGAAGAAAAAGAATAGAATAATGGAGAAAAAGGTGGAAAAGCGCCATTTATATACACTAAACACAGGGGAAGTCAAATTTAGAAAAAAATAGGTAACAACAATTTGTCGGAAATAGCGTATATAAATAACCAAAATCAAACCATCTTCTGTTAATAATCAAATTTTAAGAAAACTTATTACATTGTTTTTTCGTATATTTTTGGCCATGGCCTTTCAAAAAACCCATTTTCAAACAGTTAGAAACTTTTTGGAATTAAGTGTCGCCTGGAAAATTTTTTGAAATTTTTTGGCTTTGTTAATAGATTTTGTCCAAAAATGGCCAAATGTAGCTTTTTGAGAATATTTAAAGAATTAATAATCAGCTTAAAGGTTAGTCCGGCGAGCCAACAGGCACCGCCGGGAAAATTTTCATAAATTTTGGATGAAATACGATGGAAAACTGTTTTAAATTTAATTGAATTTATTTTAAATTTATTCAGAAAATTGGTATTCTGTTAATGAATTTTCAAAAAATGCAATGCCGATCCTGCGGGATCCCGCACAAAAAAAAACAAATTTGCGGATCCTGCTGTGGATTGGAACTCAAGTTTTTGTGGGACTTCATCCCGCTGGATTAATCCCGCAATTCCCCCAAAAAAATGCGGGATTGCGCCTAATCTAGCGCGGGATCCCGCCCCGCACCGGGCCCTACGTTAAACTGATTTAATTTTACCGTCAGCATTGAATTTTGAGACATGCATTTATACAATTTAACGCTCCAAGGGGTAACTGCGATAAATTGTGCCGTTCACGGTTCTTTTACGGGCAACTCCAATGAACGACTTCGATTTGGTACCATTTCGATAAAACACCCTAACCCAAACGTGAACAAAAAAAGTCGTAACTTGAAAAATTTGATTTTTCTACTTTTTCCGAGTTTGGTTCGGAACTGATCAAAATTAGTGTCACATTCATGATCAGGGACACCGAAAACCCCTATAAAAGATTTATTATGACAAAAAAATTTTGCAAAACAAAAGGGTCCCCCCTTTGGTTTTTTATAAAATTCCACTATTTTTGCGGGAGTGTATAAACTGGAAGCTTCGGGGTGTATAAACTGGAAAAGTGCCGAAAAATTCAAAATTTCGATTTTTGTTCGGGTTCGGGATTAGAAATTGGTCAAAATAAATGTCAAATTCGTGATCAGCGACCCTTAAAACCACGGAGAAACAAATTTTAACGGTTTTTTTTATCACAAAAAAATTTTGAAAAGTTCAAGCAGCAGACAAAAATTCGATAAATTAGTTGCAAATCATTTGGCAAGGACTTTTCGGTGTTTGAATGGGGAAGGAAATGTCAATAAATTTGGCCAAATTTCATCACGCATGGACGTATTAGTCAAAACAAATTAAGTGAAATTTATTCAAATACACAGATATACAAACAGAGGCAAGTAAATACATTAAGGAGCGGTGTTATCACAAATACACAGAAATATACAAACAGAGGCAAGTAAATACATTAAGGAGCGGTGTATCACTGGGTGGCACTCACATCAGAAGAACTCCCAGAACGTTCAGAGACATCTTCGGAAAACCACGGCAAACTTGACACATCGAAGACACTCTGAAAAAATGAATTGAAATTGAGGTGGCGTTGTGATAGGCATTCCCCGCCTGATAATTCGCTTCGATCACCGTCAACCATCGGACGATCACTTCGGACCGGACATTGGAGTGCTTCCCAAGTGAGAAGGGAATCGATATTGACTGTTTCGCTGTTCCTCCACCATGTGTGTTCGGCTCACGCCTCTGCTGAACGGCATTGTGTTGGTCCGCATAACAAAGCAAATGACGCCAAGTGACCTGAAATGAAAAGGGAAGATGAAAAAAGCAGTGAATGGAAACGAAAAAAAAACAGACCAAACGTCCGCTTTGAACGGGTCATATTCATGTTTCTGCAGCAGTTCCGGGGCCTTGTAAAGCTTAGTTCCGCAAAAGGTTGAAGACATGTCGCCATCATCGCACTGAAAAAAGAAAATTGAACGTTTGTGTTGAAGCGTGGCATTCATTACCTGTTTCGCGAAGCCGTAGTCGGTGATTTTGAGAACGCCACGTTCGAAGAGCAAAATGTTCTCCGGCTTCAAGTCCCGATGCGCGATTCGATTTTCGTGCAAATAGGACACTCCGTTGGTCAGTTGCTGCATCAACGCCCGGCAGGTCGTTCGGCATCAAACACTGAAAAGGGAAGGGAAATGGTGCTGGAAAAGCACATGGAATTGTGAACCACCTTTGTAGACTTTGCTGTATTGTCCACTGCCCAGTTTGTGCGGTGATTGGTAGCCCAAATTTCTCAAAACGGTGCGCGCTGAATGACGATGTCGATGATGCCTGTGGTGATGATGCCTGCCCGTGTCGCGTTCGGAGTCACCGGCCATTTGCTTAATGAGGGGGGAAAACAAAATTAAAATTGGAAAAAAGAAAACAATTAGAATATTAATTACTTAGGGTGGTGCCGACGCCGAGGGGTCAAAATATAGGGCGGAAGAAAAAGAATAGAATAATGGAGAAAAAGGTGGAAAAGCGCCATTTATATACACTAAACACAGGGGAAGTCAAATTTAGAAAAAAATAGGTAACAACAATTTGTCGGAAATAGCGTATATAAATAACCAAAATCAAACCATCTTCTGTTAATAATCAAATTTTAAGAAAACTTATTACATTGTTTTTTCGTATATTTTTGGCCATGGCCTTTCAAAAAACCCATTTTCAAACAGTTAGAAACTTTTTGGAATTAGGTGTCGCCTGGAAAATTTTTTGAAATTTTTTGGCTTTGTTAATAGATTTTGTCCAAAAATGGCCAAATGTAGCTTTTTGAGAATATTTAAAGAATTAATAATCAGCTTAAAGGTTAGTCCGGCGAGCCAACAGGCACCGCCGGGAAAATTTTCATAAATTTTGGATGAAATACGATGGAAAACTGTTTTAAATTTAATTGAATTTATTTTAAATTTATTCAGAAAATTGGTATTCTGTTAATGAATTTTCAAAAAATGCAATGCCGATCCTGCGGGATCCCGCACAAAAAAAAACAAATTTGCGGATCCTGCTGTGGATTGGAACTCAAGTTTTTGTGGGACTTCATCCCGCTGGATTAATCCCGCAATTCCCCCAAAAAAATGCGGGATTGCGCCTAATCTAGCGCGGGATCCCGCCCCGCACCGGGCCCTACGTTAAACTGATTTAATTTTACCGTCAGCATTGAATTTTGAGACATGCATTTATACAATTTAACGCTCCAAGGGGTAACTGCGATAAATTGTGCCGTTCACGGTTCTTTTACGGGCAACTCCAATGAACGACTTCGATTTGGTACCATTTCGATAAAACACCCTAACCCAAACGTGAACAAAAAAAGTCGTAACTTGAAAAATTTGATTTTTCTACTTTTTCCGAGTTTGGTTCGGAACTGATCAAAATTAGTGTCACATTCATGATCAGGGACACCGAAAACCCCTATTCATGGCATTGGCATTATCCTCCATTCCCTCTTGGCACTGGTCCCCCCTTTGGTTTTTTATAAAATTCCACTATTTTTGCGGGAGTGTATAAACTGGAAGCTTCGGGGTGTATAAACTGGAAAAGTGCCGAAAAATTCAAAATTTCGATTTTTGTTCGGGTTCGGGATTAGAAATTGGTCAAAATAAATGTCAAATTCGTGATCAGCGACCCTTAAAACCACGGAGAAACAAATTTTAACGGTTTTTTTATCACAAAAAAATTTTGAAAAGTTCAAGCAGCAGACAAAAATTCGATAAATTAGTTGCAAATCATTTGGCAAGGACTTTTCGGTGTTTGAATGGGGAAGGAAATGTCAATAAATTTGGCCAAATTTCATCACGCATGGACGTATTAGTCAAAACAAATTAAGTGAAATTTATTCAAATACACAGATATACAAACAGAGGCAAGTAAATACATTAAGGAGCAGTGTTATCACAAATACACAGAAATATACAAACAGAGCAAGTAAATACATTAAGGAGCGGTGTTAACAAGAACGTCGTCGGCACCGAATGCATACGGAGTAACCGTCACGTCTGAATGGTCGTCGTCGCCACGGACTGCGCTAAAGGGGGGGAAGACATTTGAGGGGGAAAATAGGGAAAGGAAATTAAAAAGGGGAGAAAATTAGGGGGGGGGGAGTAAAATTTAAAATTCCATTTAATTTTGAACCCGAGAATTCGTTTTCCCCACTCACTTCACCATGGTGCACAATTCGTTCTGATTCGTCCCGTCCAGCAACACAACGGCGGGCCGCCGCTGGCGACTTTCTTCGCCGGAGACGGACGAAGTGCAGGTCTAAAAAGCACAGAACGCATTGAAAAGGATGCCAATGTTTGAAAAGGGTGCCAAAAGGTGATTTTTTTTTAAATTTGGCTCCATAAACAGTTTAAATAAGCCATTAATTGACCTGCACTTCCCATCCGGACTGGCGAAGAGCGGCGATGAAAGGCCAATTGGGAGGATCGAAAGTGTGGGAGGAAGGGACGGAGGAGGAAAAGGAGGCGGAAGAAGAAGAGGAAGAGGAGAAGGAACAGCAAAAAGGAAGACGTCCGGAGCATGGGGAGGGAGAAGGAAGCACCAAAAGAGCCTAAAGCAAATGGGGGAAAATGAGAAGCAAAGAAGGAAGGAAATGCCAAACAAAAAAAAAAGCCAAAGAGCAACGCCGCATAATTTGGCACATTTAATCATTCCAATTCAATCGAAATTCCTAGGCTTAATTGGCCAATGCTTTTCGGTTTGCTTTGCCCCATGGGGCTTTGTTTGCTGCTGGCCCACCCGTTTGCATTGTCTGAGCAGCATTGGCCCGTATTGGTCGCTGGCGGAGGGAGAGCGGAGGGGCGGCGAAGAGGGCGACGAGGAGGAGGAGGGCGGCGAGTCCTGGCAAAAGCGGATCATTACAACAGAAGCGGAACAACGACGGACAAAGAGCATTGGCACCCCATCCAAAATCCGATATTTATTTAATTATGCATTAAATGCTCAACCAAAAGCATCGCCCGCTGTTCGCCCGCCTCCGTTGCGTCCGTCGCTCCTCCGGGCGATGTCTCCACCCGAATTGGTGCCGTCCGCGTATTGCACCGCCCGGGGCGGGCGCGAGCCACGCGCGTGCGTTCCCTTCAAAATGCCCTCGGGCGGTCTCCGGCAGTTCTCCGCCGATGCTGCGCTTGTTGTCACCTGAACAGCTTGGCATTTGTTTAATCCCTCTTCCGCTCGAATTTCCCGCCCAATTCCATTAATTAGTATTAATTGCTTTTTCATTTTCTTTTTTGCGCTTTTTCCTCCGCTTTTCACCTTTGCCATTGTCCCTCCGCTGAGCTGCTTCAGCTGTACGCCCTTCTTCGTCCTTTGCGTTTGCTTCTGTTTCTGCTGGCAAGTAAATACATTAAGGAGCGGTGTATCACTGGTGGCACTCACATCAGAAGAACTCCCAGAACGTTCAGAGACATCTTCGGAAAACCACGGCAAACTTGACACATCGACGACACTCTGAAAAAAGGAATTGAAATTGAAAATTCAAAAAACACAAAAAAAGTGCTCACCGGACGCTGCTCCGGATCAAACGTCAAAATCGTGTCAATGGCGCCGCGACACTGCAAACTGATGACCAAGTGAGAAGGGAATCGATATTGACTGTTTCGCTGTTCCTCCACCATGTGTGTTCGGCTCACGCCTCTGCTGAACGGCATTGTGTTGGTCCGCATAACAAAGCAAATGACGCCAAGTGACCTGAAATGAAAAGGGAAGATGAAAAAAGCAGCGAATGGAAACGAAAAAAAAACAGACCAAACGTCCGCTTTGAACGGGTCATATTCATGTTTCTGCAGCAGTTCCGGGGCCTTGTAAAGCTTAGTTCCGCAAAAGGTTGAAGACATGTCGCCATCATCGCACTGAAAAAAGAAAATTGAACGTTTGTGTTGAAGCGTGGCATTCATTACCTGTTTCGCGAAGCCGTAGTCGGTGATTTTGAGAACGCCACGTTCGAAGAGCAAAATGTTCTCCGGCTTCAAGTCCCGATGCGCGATTCGATTTTCGTGCAAATAGGACACTCCGTTGGTCAGTTGCTGCATCCACGCCCGGCAGGTCGTTCGGCATCAAACACTGAAAAGGGAAGGGAAATGGTGCTGGAAAAGCACATGGAATTGTGAACCACCTTTGTAGACTTTGCTGTATTGTCCACTGCCCAGTTTGTGCGGTGATTGGTAGCCCAAATTTCTCAAAACGGTGCGCGCTGAATGACGATGTCGATGATGCCTGTGGTGATGATGCCTGCCCGTGTCGCGTTCGGAGTCACCGGCCATTTGCTTAATGAGGGGGGAAAACAAAATTAAAATTGGAAAAAAGAAAACAATTAGAATATTAATTACTTAGGGTGGTGCCGACGCCGAGGGGTCAAAATATAGGGCGGAAGAAAAAGAATAGAATAATGGAGAAAAAGTACAAAAGGAATGCCGCATTTTGAAGGGAAAAAATGGGACGGAAGGGCGACGCAATGTCAGTAACAACAATTTGTCGGAAATAGCGTATATAAATAACCAAAATCAAACCATCTTCTGTTAATAATCAAATTTTAAGAAAACTTATTACATTGTTTTTTCGTATATTTTTGGCCATGGCCTTTCAAAAAACCCATTTTCAAACAGTTAGAAACTTTTTGGAATTAGGTGTCGCCTGGAAAATTTTTTGAAATTTTTTGGCTTTGTTAATAGATTTTGTCCAAAAATGGCCAAATGTAGCTTTTTGAGAATATTTAAAGAATTAATAATCAGCTTAAAGGTTAGTCCGGCGAGCCAACAGGCACCGCCGGGAAAATTTTCATAAATTTTGGATGAAATACGATGGAAAACTGTTTTAAATTTAATTGAATTTATTTTAAATTTATTAAGAAAATTGGTATTCTGTTAATGAATTTTCAAAAAATGCAATGCCGATCCTCCCAATTCAATGGCCTTTCCCCGAGCCGCACCCCCCCCCCCCTCACGCCAATTTGGGCGGGTGTTTGCCGACGACGAGCGGGGGGGGGGGGGGGGGGGAGGCCGAGGTCCCTTCTCCCCCCCCCCTGCGCGCCCCCCTTTCATCGTCGTGTTGGCACAAATGAGCAGCAAAGGAGACTGCCGCCACTGGAAGAGCCTTTAACCCCGGGGGGGGGGGCACTGTTTGTGCACTCTCTTCTGAGGGGGGGAGGGGACGAATCGCTAATTGGGAAGCCAACGAGCAACGAATTGGCTAGTGGTGGTCCTAGCAGAATTGGACTCCTCTCGTCGCTCTGATGCGCCTCTCCCCCTTTTTTCTTCCAATGCTCCGTCCATTCCTCGTCCCCCGCCCCATGGTCAATGGAATTCCGACCACAATGAATGGAGAGGAACGGAAGGACCAAAACGCCAAAATGTCGTTGCCAATGATAAAAATTTTGCAAAACAAAAGGGTCCCCCCTTTGGTTTTTTATAAAATTCCACTATTTTTGCGGGAGTGTATAAACTGGAAGCTTCGGGGTGTATAAACTGGAAAAGTGCCGAAAAATTCAAAATTTCGATTTTTGTTCGGGTTCGGGATTAGAAATTGGTCAAAATAAATGTCAAATTCGTGATCAGCGACCCTTAAAACCACGGAGAAACAAATTTTAACGGTTTTTTTTATCACAAAAAAATTTTGAAAAGTTCAAGCAGCAGACAAAAATTCGATAAATTAGTTGCAAATCATTTGGCAAGGACTTTTCGGTGTTTGAATGGGGAAGGAAATGTCAATAAATTTGGCCAAATTTCATCACGCATGGACGTATTAGTCAAAACAAATTAAGTGAAATTTATTCAAATACACAGATATACAAACAGAGGCAAGTAAATACATTAAGGAGCGGTGTTATCACAAATAACCGCAATCGCGGGGAATCGGCGGACCAAAGAGAAGAGGGGGAGAAGCGGCTTCCCTTTGTCGGGAAAGAACGTCACTCATCAGTGCGAGGAGAGATGGGGGAGGGAAGGGGCGAAGGGCGGGGGGAAGATCGAGAGTGGTGGGGCGAGAGTGGGGGGGTTCATTAGGGATTCGATGGGGAAGGAGGACCGGACGCTGCTCCGGATCAAACGTCAAAATCGTGTCAATGGCGCCGCAACACTGCAAACTGATGACCAAGTGAGAAGGGAATCGATATTGACTGTTTCGCTGTTCCTCCACCATGTGTGTTCGGCTCACGCCTCTGCTGAACGGCATTGTGTTGGTCCGCATAACAAAGCAAATGACGCCAAGTGACCTGAAATGAAAAGGGAAGATGAAAAAAGCAGCGAATGGAAACGAAAAAAAAACAGACCAAACGTCCGCTTTGAACGGGTCATATTCATGTTTCTGCAGCAGTTCCGGGGCCTTGTAAAGCTTAGTTCCGCAAAAGGTTGAAGACATGTCGCCATCATCGCACTGAAAAAAGAAAATTGAACGTTTGTGTTGAAGCGTGGCATTCATTACCTGTTTCGCGAAGCCGTAGTCGGTGATTTTGAGAACGCCACGTTCGAAGAGCAAAATGTTCTCCGGCTTCAAGTCCCGATGCGCGATTCTATAACATAATGCTGAAGTAAGTAAGTATCTATCAAACAGTCAGTCAAAAACTGAGTCGTTCGGCATCAAACACTGAAAAGGGAAGGGAAATGGTGCTGGAAAAGCACATGGAATTGTGAACCACCTTTGTAGACTTTGCTGTATTGTCCACTGCCCAGTTTGTGCGGTGATTGGTAGCCCAAATTTCTCAAAACGGTGCGCGCTGAATGACGATGTCGATGATGCCTGTGGTGATGATGCCTGCCCGTGTCGCGTTCGGAGTCACCGGCCATTTGCTTAATGAGGGGGGAAAACAAAATTAAAATTGGAAAAAAGAAAACAATTAGAATATTAATTACTTAGGGTGGTGCCGACGCCGAGGGGTCAAAATATAGGGCGGAAGAAAAAGAATAGAATAATGGAGAAAAAGGTGGAAAAGCGCCATTTATATACACTAAACACAGGGGAAGTCAAATTTAGAAAAAAATAGGTAACAACAATTTGTCGGAAATAGCGTATATAAATAACCAAAATCAAACCATCTTCTGTTAATAATCAAATTTTAAGAAAACTTATTACATTGTTTTTTCGTATATTTTTGGCCATGGCCTTTCAAAAAACCCATTTTCAAACAGTTAGAAACTTTTTGGAATTAAGTGTC
Source organism: Heterodera glycines (assembly GCA_004148225.2). Classification (NCBI taxonomy): domain Eukaryota; kingdom Metazoa; phylum Nematoda; class Chromadorea; order Rhabditida; family Heteroderidae; genus Heterodera; species Heterodera glycines. The sequence continues at coordinate 9,069,017 of CP049706.1, forward strand.
GCCTGGAAAATTTTTTGAAATTTTTTGGCTTTGTTAATAGATTTTGTCCAAAAATGGCCAAATGTAGCTTTTTGAGAATATTTAAAGAATTAATAATCAGCTTAAAGGTTAGTCCGGCGAGCCAACAGGCACCGCCGGGAAAATTTTCATAAATTTTGGATGAAATACGATGGAAAACTGTTTTAAATTTAATTGAATTTATTTTAAATTTATTCAGAAAATTGGTATTCTGTTAATGAATTTTCAAAAAATGCAATGCCGATCCTGCGGGATCCCGCACAAAAAAAAACAAATTTGCGGATCCTGCTGTGGATTGGAACTCAAGTTTTTGTGGGACTTCATCCCGCTGGATTAATCCCGCAATTCCCCCAAAAAAATGCGGGATTGCGCCTAATCTAGCGCGGGATCCCGCCCCGCACCGGGCCCTATGTTAAACTGATTTAATTTTACCGTCAGCATTGAATTTTGAGACATGCATTTATACAATTTAACGCTCCAAGGGGTAACTGCGATAAATTGTGCCGTTCACGGTTCTTTTACGGGCAACTCCAATGAACGACTTCGATTTGGTACCATTTCGATAAAACACCCTAACCCAAACGTGAACAAAAAAAGTCGTAACTTGAAAAATTTGAATTTTCTACTTTTTCCGAGTTTGGTTCGGAACTGATCAAAATTAGTGTCACATTCATGATCAGGGACACCGAAAACCCCTATAAAAGATTTATTATGACAAAAAAATTTTGCAAAACAAAAGGGTCCCCCCTTTGGCTTTTTATAAAATTCCACTATTTTTGCGGGAGTGTATAAACTGGAAGCTTCGGGGTGTATAAACTGGAAAAGTGCCGAAAAATTCAAAATTTCGATTTTTGTTCGGGTTCGGGATTAGAAATTGGTCAAAATAAATGTCAAATTCGTGATCAGCGACCCTTAAAACCACGGAGAAACAAATTTTAACGGTTTTTTTTATCACAAAAAAATTTTGAAAAGTTCAAGCAGCAGACAAAAATTCGATAAATTAGTTGCAAATCATTTGGCAAGGACTTTTCGGGGCTTGGGTTTGGTTTAGTGCCACAAACGATTTCATGAAATTCTGCTGTGAAACAGTTAAAAATTACGTAGTAATGATGAAAAAGCATGAAAACCCATTACCAAGTCATAAAAAAGTGATTTTAGTAAGAAATTGGATTTTTAGAAAACATCAAAATTTGACCAAAACAAGCCCAAAACACATTCAATTCATGGCAAAATTTGTATCCTTCAAAGATTTCGACTAGTCAATTCTATCTACATTGTTGTATGCTGTTAAAAGATATTAAAGTAAAAAAAATTGGTACTTTACGGTTATCTGTGCGGAGATTTTAAAAAAAATTTTTTTTTAAGAAAATTGAGTCGTGGCCTTTTTTTGGTTATACGAGTCGTCGTCGTGGCATTTTTTGGTTATGCGTGTCGTCGTCGTGGCATTTTTTGGTTATACGAGTCGTTGTCGTGGCATTTTTTGGTTATACGAGTCGTCGTCGTGGCATTTTTTGGTTATGCGTGTCGTCGTCGTGGCGTTTTTTGGCTATGCGAGTCATCGTCGTGGCATTTTTTGGTTATACGAGTCGTCTTCGTGGCATTTTTTGGTTATGCGTGTCTCTTTGTCTGTCAATGGCACTTCACCACCGCCGCCGCCGCGTCTTTTTTGGTTATACGAGTCGTCGTGCACCGACGCGTTCTGTGCCGCGCCGATCATCATCCCACGTTTTTTGGCTATGCGAGTCATCGTCGTGGCATTTTTTGCTTATACGAGTCGTCTTCGTGGTATAGTGAAGCGATTTTGTGAATAAAAAAGCATTACCGGCGAAATTTTGATTCATTACCTCAAGAAGGGCGCCCCCATAAAATGTCCAAGCCACGAAATGTCCAAGCCACGAATTGTCCAAGCCACGAAATGTCCAAGCCACGAAATGTCCAAAAGAGTAAAAACCCACGAAGTGTCCAAAACTCGAAAAAGCTATTAAAAAGCCGGAAAATGGGTCTAAATTAAGGTATTCGGGGTCGCTGAATACGAATACGACATTTATATAACCCATTTCCTAACCCTCGACCCACCCGAATAAGAAAAATCTCAAATTCGGTTACAATATATGCTGTTTTTTGTCTTCAGATTTTGTTATTCATTGATCGAACAAAATGATTCGTAATAAACTTGAAAATCTACAAAAAAGTCGGAAGAAGCGTTATTTGTCAGACATTTCAAACACAACTGAGGAGGCCGTGAATTTGGGAGTGAAATTCGTCGAACCGAATGCCGTGAGAACTTCTGACAGCGTTGAACAACCGAATTTGAAAGAGGCTGAGGTCTCAACAATGACTTTTGAGCGCGGAAAAACCAATTTTGGGGGAGATTGCCTATGGTTGAACGGTATGTTTGAAGTGCCGCAAAAAATTTAATTTCCAAACTATTCAGGATTTGTTTCACACACCTCTCAGGAAATCGCTGAAGATGCACAAATCGAGTTGCTCATCATATGAAACATCACAAACAATGGCGAAACCGGAGCTACTGGAACCTTGAGTCAAAAAGAACACACCCACCTCCCTGCACCTCATAAACAACAAGTTTGTGTTGAGGCAGTTCGCAACCTTCTCCTCCTGGAATGCCAGTGTTTTCCTTTACTTCTCTCAGAACATACATCGGCTTGACACAGCGCCAGTTGTTGGATGGTGTTAACGCATTTGGAGATAATCCACATGCGGCTACCCCAGTACAGTCCGGCATCGGCTCACCGGAACCAACTCTTACATGGACAACCACTGTGAGTCCACGGGAGCAGCTTGTTCAATACTCGTTGAGCCCGCTATCGACTTCGGCAGCGCCTTCAGGCAGAATTATTTAATCAATTCATCCGTTTAAATTTAATAAAAAAAAAATTCTGTTCCAGCATGGGAGGACGAAATCGTTCGGGCACCACATTTTCCAATTCCGCCGGCACTTTTTTTCAAATTGAGGGATATGCATTAAAATTGAAGGATTCGAAAAATGTGATGATTCAATGTCCGTGTTCCGTAATGAATTTTATTGAATGTTTAATAAAATTATTTTTTTCAATGTGTGAAGCTGAGGGTGGGTCTATAGAGAGAATTCGGATCACATAGGAGCTCTAAAACTTGTTCGAATTTTGATCAGCACTCTTTTTAGGAGCTTCGAATTTTTTTTGCTATTTTATGTTTATATTGTGTCTGGGGTTAGGAAATGGGTTATATAAATGTCGTATTCGTACCAAAATTGGTTTTCCGCGCTCAAAAGTCATTGTTGAGACCTCAGCCTCTTTCAAATTCGGTTGTTCAACGCTGTCAGAAGTTCTCACGGCATTCGGTTCGACGAATTTCACTCCCAAATTCACGGCCTCCTCAGTTGTGTTTGAAATGTCTGACAAATAACGCTTCTTCCGACTTTTTTGTAGATTTTCAAGTTTATTACGAATCATTTTGTTCGATCAATGAATAACAAAATCTGAAGACAAAAAACAGCATATATTGTAACCGAATTTGAGATTTTTCTTATTCGGGTGGGTCGAGGGTTAGGAAATGGGTTATATAAATGTCGTATTCGTATTCAGCGACCCCGAATACCTTAATTTAGACCCATTTTCCGGCTTTTTAATAGCTTTTTCGAGTTTTGGACACTTCGTGGGTTTTTATTCTTTTGGACATTTCGTGGGAGCTTAATTTGCGATATTTCGAACCCAGGGACGAGAAATATCAAAAAGTAAAAAAAAAAATTGCCAATAAATCAACAAAAAGTTTTTGAATAGACACTAATCCCTTTAGTGAAGTTTCAATATAGCAAATGCACATTAAAAAGAATGGTAAGGGTTAAAATTGGTGTAGATAGAATTTGACTAGTCGAGATCTTTGAATGATACAAATTTTGCCAAGAAATGTGTTTTGGGCTTGTTTTGGTCAAATTTTGATGTTTTCTAAAAATCCAATTTCTTACTAAAATCGCTTTTTTATGACTTGGTAGATGGGTTTTCATGCTTTTTCATCATTACTACGTAATTTTTAACTGTTTCACAGCAGAATTTCATGAAATCGCTGTGGCACTAAACCAAACTCTTACCCTTTTCGGTGTTTGAATGGGGAAGGAAATGTCAATAAATTTGGCCAAATTTCATCACGCATGGACGTATTAGTCAAAACAAATTAAGTGAAATTTATTCAAATACACAGAAATATACAAACAGAGGCAAGTAAATACATTAAGGAGCGGTGTTATCACAAATACACAGAAATATACAAACAGAGGCAAGTAAATACATTAAGGAGCGGTGTTATCACAAATACACAGAAATATACAAACAGAGCAAGTAAATACATTAAGGAGCGGTGTTATCACAAATACACAGAAATATACAAACAGAGCAAGTAAATACATTAAGGAGCGGTGTTATCACAAATACACAGAAATATACAAACAGAGGCAAGTAAATACATTAAGGAGCAGTGTTATCACAAATACACAGAAATATACAAACAGAGGCAAGTAAATACATTAAGGAGCAGTGTTATCACAAATACACAGAAATATACAAACAGAGGCAAGTAAATACATTAAGGAGCGGTGTATCACTGGTGGCACTCACATCAGAAGAACTCCCAGAACGTTCAGAGACATCTTCGGAAAACCACGGCAAACTTGACACATCGAAGACACTCTGAAAAAAGGAATTGAAATTGAAAATTCAAAAAACACAAAAAAAGTGCTCACCGGACGCTGCTCCGGATCAAACGTCAAAATCGTGTCAATGGCGCCGCGACACTGCAAACTGATGACCAAGTGAGAAGGGAATCGATATTGACTGTTTCGCTGTTCCTCCACCATGTGTGTTCGGCTCACGCCTCTGCTGAACGGCATTGTGTTGGTCCGCATAACAAAGCAAATGACGCCAAGTGACCTGAAATGAAAAGGGAAGATGAAAAAAGCAGCAAATGGAAACGAAAAAAAAACAGACCAAACGTCCGCTTTGAACGGGTCATATTCATGTTTCTGCAGCAGTTCCGGGGCCTTGTAAAGCTTAGTTCCGCAAAAGGTTGAAGACATGTCGCCATCATCGCACTGAAAAAGGAAATTGAACGTTTGTGTTGAAGCGTGGCATTCATTACCTGTTTCGCGAAGCCGTAGTCGGTGATTTTGAGAACGCTACGTTCGAAGAGCAAAATGTTCTCCGGCTTCAAGTCCCGATGCGCGATTCGATTTTCGTGCAAATAGGACACTCCGTTGGTCAGTTGCCGCATCCACGCCCGGCAGGTCGTTCGGCATCAAACACTGAAAAGGGAAGGGAAATGGTGCTGGAAAAGCACATGGAATTGTGAACCACCTTTGTAGACTTTGCTGTATTCGAATCCCACCTCATCTTGGCAATGTGTTGTCCGTTCTGTACAACGCCTCCCCCAACGCCGCCGATGGACGACGTGTCGCTGTCCAACGCCGAGTCCTCCTTGCGCAGTTCGTGCTCGTACAGTGCGCACTGTTGGCTCAGCTGCGCGTTGTTCATCCGCGTCATCGTTCTGATTGCCCCTTCCATCCCTTGGCTGTCCAAACAGTCGACCACGTCGAAAAAAGTGTCCTGAAGAAAAGGAAAGGAGCACATGGAAAAGATTGCAAGAAAGTCAGCAATAGAAGATAAACCCAAATGCAAAATGCAAAAAATAAAAATGAAATTTTTAATTTCCCAAATTTTACCCCAATCGATCAAAATTCGATTAAAAACACTGTTAAGAGAGGTTTCCCATTGAAAGTTCCAAATTTGAATGCGATGATTAATCATAAATTCCATTCAGCATGGAGAGGGAAAGGGAAGAGAGAGAGGAGGGAGAGAAGGACAATCGGAGGGAGGGGGGGGGGGGGGGAAGAAATCATTCCATTCACTCATTAAGCGATGGGGTGGCGATGATGATGACACCCCTTTTTTTGTCCCCCCGCCCTATGTCCTCTCTTCCGATCGGAATGGGTGCTATTGTCCCCACCCTCCCTCCCCCCACCTCTCCCTGCTGTTGTCTCCCTTCTTCTTGTCCCCTCCCCGAATTTATTTTAAATTTATTCAGAAAATTGGTATTCTGTTAATGAATTTTCAAAAAATGCAATGCCGATCCTGCGGGATCCCGCACAAAAAAAAACAAATTTGCGGATCCTGCTGTGGATTGGAACTCAAGTTTTTGTGGGACTTCATCCCGCTGGATTAATCCCGCAATTCCCCCAAAAAAATGCGGGATTGCGCCTAATCTAGCGCGGGATCCCGCCCCGCACCGGGCCCTATGTTAAACTGATTTAATTTTACCGTCAGCATTGAATTTTGAGACATGCATTTATACAATTTAACGCTCCAAGGGGTAACTGCGATAAATTGTGCCGTTCACGGTTCTTTTACGGGCAACTCCAAGCAGCAGGTTCAAAATCGTTTCTGATATTTGTTATCAAACCCTCTTTTCTTTCAAAATGTTAAGGAAGTGTGTGTTGCCAAGGGTTCCACCCTCCAACTTTTGTTTTGCGACCCAAAAACTGGCAAAATTTCTGTGCTTTGCAGCCAGGAAATATTCGGCGTCGTTCGGTCGTTGCTCGCCTTTCGGTTGACAGGAAGCACCAAAGGTTGTGCCTTTTTATCTCGAGAATTACTTTGTGTTCCTTCCCTCATTTCTTTGTTTTCAGATTATGTTGTCGTCGGTTCGGATTCCGGTCGAATTGTCATTTTAGAGTACATTCCGCAGAAACGTTCATTTGATCGTGTCCATCAGGAGACCTATGGAAAAACGGGCTGTCGGCGTGTGGTTCCCGGCCAATATTTAGCGGTTGACCCAAAGGGACGCGCAGTACTCATCGGAGCGGTAAGGATTTTACGACTAATTTTTATGATACCTAAACCCGGTGCTTGATATACGACTTTAACTGACTGATCCGGACAATTTTACACGACGAACCGGGCTTTATCACCAATTTATGTTCACCAGAAAATACATAAATTTATTTATGAAAATGTGCTAAAACTATTACTGTTATCTCAAGAGCCTGCCGAGATTAAAAAAATTTCTTGAGTTAAAATCACAAACATATAATAAAAAGACTTAAATGGCGAATGATATGATATTTTTGATTGTATATGACCATAACCAAAAGAAAATTAAAAATTATGTTGATAAATCCATAAAAATTAAATGGTTTTAAATTCGAATTCCAACTAAATTTTGTCAATGCTTTCAGGCTGAACGTCAAAAATTGGTGTATATTCTGAACAGAGATGCCCATGCCAATTTGACCATCAGTTCCCCGCTGGAAGCCCACAAAAACTACAGCATTTGCTTCGCCATCACCGGCATCGATGTGGGCTTCGAAAATCCGACCTTTTCATGTTTAGAAATTGATTATGAGGTGGGTTATTAAGAAATAACACATTTAAACGATTCGTTTATTTAATTGAAGGACTCCGACCACGACCCAACGGGCGATGCGGCGAAACAAATTCAGCAGACACTCACTTTTTACGAGTTGGACTTGGGACTGAACCACGTGGTGCGAAAATATGCCGAGCCACTGGCCGAACAGGTATTTATACAGAATTGAAGGTCAATTACAAAAACTTCGAGAGTTCATTAAAGATGGAGAGTTATTCACTAATGTATTTGTTTTTTTAATAATTGTATTTGTTCATCATTTTTAGTACCCCGATTTTTTTCAGATTTTATATTAGCCATTTTTCTGACTAAATCTGTTAACAAAGTTCAATATAAGATCAAAACTTTTGTTTTTTTTCGTTTTGGCATTACGATCATTGCGCATTTTTCGCCTCACCAATCGGACGAGTGCCTCAAGGCCTTCATTTTGCACAAACTCATGGACCAAGTCTTTGTCCTCCTGAAACAGCGACTTCAGCGAGAACAACGCGCGGCGCTGGTCAATTTTTTTCTGACGACCTTCTTTTTTTTTTTGCTTACCAAATCACATTTTGCGGTGTTTTTCAAAAAATTTTGGGGAACCAGCGGTGGGTGGGGTCCGCGGTGCCGATAGGCACCGCCGGGAAAATTTTTTGAATCGCAGTGCATTTGTTATCTGCAATTTCATAAAATTTTAACGAAAGAGAAAAACGAAATTCAATTTCTTAAAATTTTAACGAATAGGAAAAGACAAAATAGAATTTTGTGAAAAATTTAACGAAATGCAATTCAAAATCGTAAAAATTTTGAGTTTTTTGGCACAAAATTTTGTTTTTACCATTTTTTGAAAAATAGCGTAGTAAAAAGAAAATAATGCCGAAGAGAAAAAAAAGGCCGAGACGAGAAAATCTTTTTTTTTGTCCGAATTATATCAACCTTTTTTCTTTATTTTGAAAAAACTTCATTGCTATGATAAATTAAATTTTGCTAAAAACGATACAATTAATAACAACATATTAAACTGGTAAACATTGTGTGGGGTTTTGTTGACTTCTTTTTTACCTTTTCAGGGAAATATGCTGATTGGCGTCCCCGGGGGCCATGACGGGCCGAGTGGAGTGATCGTTTGCTGCGAGAATTATTTGGTGTACAAGAATTTGGGCGATCAGCCGGACATTCGTTGTCCCATTCCCAGGCGACGGGTAATTGCCATTGCATTTTCATTTTGCATCAAATTGCCAACATTCAGAATGACCTCGACGAAAGTGAGCGTCCGATTATGATCGTTTGTGCCGCTACGCACAAAATGAAGAATTTGTACTTTTTCCTGGTCCAATCCGAGCAGGGCGACGTGTTCAAAGTGACGTTGGACTCCGATGCCGACATTGTCACCGAAATGCGCATCAAATATTTCGATACTTTGCCGGTGGCAAATTCCATTTGCATTTTGAAGACCGGCTTTCTGTTTGTGGCCAGCGAATTCGGGAATCAGTGAGCACAATTCATTAAGTGTCACTGTCCCATTTTTTAATTGGTTTTGTTGCTTTTAGCCATCTCTACCAAATCGCTCATTTGGGGGACAACGATGATGAGCCCGAGTTCTCTTCACGGATACCTCTGGATGAGGGAGAAACCTTTTTCTACGACACACGCGGGCTTCAAAATTTGATCCTTGTCGACCAAATTGACAGTCTCAACCCGATGATCACTTCTCACGTGCCTTTTAATGCTTTTCCAACTTTTGGCATATGTTATGTTCTTTGTTCCCTTAAGATCGCCGATTTGGCCAACGAAGATGCGCCCCAAATTTACGCACTTTGTGGACGAGGGCCGCGTTCCACGCTGCGCGTGTTACGCAACGGGTTGGAAGTGTCCGAAATGGCCGTCTCGGAATTGCCCGGAAACCCAACGGCGGTGTGGACAGTGAAGAAAAATGTGGACGGTACCCATTTATTTTTAGTGGAAGAATTTCGATTTCATTTGATTTTCAGACCCTTTCCATGCTCACATCATCGTTTCCTTCACAAATGCCACTTTGGTGCTGTCTATCGGTGAAACTGTGGAGGAAGTGACCGACTCGGGCTTTCTCGGCACCACCCCAACCCTTGGCTGTGGTTTGATTGGTGAAGATTCATTGCTCCAAGTGTACCCATCCGGAATTCGGCACATCCGTGCTGATCGGCGAGTCAACGAATGGAGAGCGCCTCCAAAACGACCAATTTCAAAGTGTGCGATGAATCGAAGACAGGTGAGCGGAAATATAGACATCCTTACTAAAAAGGAAACTGTTGTGCTTTTGAAGGTCGTGATCTCACTGCTTGGAGGCGAAATTGTGTACTTTGAGCTGGACATGAACAACCAACTCAGAGAGTATTCCGAGCGTCGGGAGATGACTTCGGAAGTGTTGTGCATGAGTCTGAGCGAAGTGCCGGAGGGGGAACTCCGCTCGCGATTTCTCACCGTTGGAATGGCGGATCGGACAGTGCGCATTATTTCACTGGACACCTCCGACTGTCTGGCCCCGTTAAGGTTGGACTATAGTAAAGTTTTTATAAAAATTGTTCTTGGCAATGCCAAATTCTTTCCGTTTTCGTACGAATTCTGCTTTTTAGCATGCAAGCATTGCCAGCTGAGCCCGAGTCTTTGATGGTGATGGAAACGTCGAGCGAGGAGACGGGCACGACGAGCATTGTCCACCTGAACATTGGGCTGCAGAATGGCTGTCTGCTGAGGACAACATTGGACCAGGGCAAGCAAAGGGCGGGGGTGGGGATGGGAGGTTGACCAATTAATGGTTGAACTTTTTAGTGACCGGCGATTTGACGGACAATCGGACGAGGTATTTGGGCACTAAGCCGGTGAAGCTGTTCCGTGTCAGCATTCAGAAGAGAGAGGCGGTGAGTTTTCGATGGGGGAATCCTAAAGTTACGTGAAAAAGGGTTCTGACTTTTCGGAAAATGGGGAAGGGACTAGCGATAATTAAGCCACTGATCCGAAAAGCTTTGAAAATTCATCTTAATTTTGTAAATTATTTTCTAATGAATTTTACGAAACTCACAATCAGTCGAATATTTTATCAACAAATCGTCATTGCAAAAATGAACTTTAATTTTGCTAAAATGTTTTTTGCTTACCATTAGCTCTTCGCCTGCTCCAGCCGTGCCTGGCTGTTCTACAGTTACCAGAGCCGTTTCCACCTGACTCCGCTCAGTTACAGTTCGCTCGAGTACGCTTCGAGTTTCTCTTCCGAGCAATGCCCCGAGGGTATTGTGGCAATTTCAGAAAACACTCTCAGGTTTTTTTCTGTAACTATTTTTTGGTATTGCCCATTACATTTTTTTAGAATTTTGGCGCTGGAAAAACTTGGCGTTGTGTTCAATCAGGTGGTGCACAAACTCAAATACACGCCACGGAAGGCGATTGTGCACGCCCCGTCACAAAACATGGTCATCATCGAAACGGACCACGCGGCATTCACTGAGAAGGCCAAACGGCGAAGGCGCGAGGAAATGGCCAATGTTGGCATTTTCAATGACAATAATAGCAATGTTGTTGTAACTGATTCTACCCTATCCTTAGGACCTAATTGAAATGGCAAAGGATTCGGAGGAGAAAGCGCTCGCAGAAGAAATGGCACATTCGCTGCGCAATTATGAGCCGGACGAATCCATTTTTGGCGCTCCTCGGGCACAATACGGTGAATTCTTTGACAGACTGACATTTTGGCACTTCATTTTCACTACTTTTTTTTTAGGAAAATGGGCTTCTGCCGTTCGTTTGTTGGTCCCAAAGACGGGCCAAACACTTTGCCAATACGAATTGCCCGAGGGAGAGGCGGCATTTTGGTATTTTTTACATAATGCCAAAATAACTTTTATTCAATTATAGCATTGAACTGGTCCAATTCCGTTCTCAATCCGACTCCACCTTTGTGCTTGTCGGCTGTGCCGTTGGGTTGGAGTTGCGACCAAAACGGTCCCACGGGGGTTGTGTTTACACCTTTTTACTCACCGCCAATGGGACTCGATTCGAATTTATTCATCGGACGGCAACGAGTGCGGTAAGTTTTTAGATTTAAATATTACATTTACATTAATTGAAGAAAACTGCTTTTGGCTATAGGAAGTGTACGCAATCCACGACTTTCGCGGCATGGCGTTGATCGGAGTTGGCAATTTGGTGCGCATGTACGACTTTGGCAAGAAGAAACTACTGGCCAAATGTGAAAATCGGGTACATTTTGAATAAATAATTACAGAAAAAGTAAAGCAAATTTATATGCCCAAAACTTTTGGCGCTTTGGAATGTGAATTCATAAGGCTGAAATTGGCAATAGACAAAAAATCAAAATGAAATCAAATCCAACAAAAATAGGAATAAAAATGTATGGGCATTCTGTTGCCAGTGTTCTGACAATGAGTGAGTTGAGTTTTTTGTGTGTTTTGGCTGAGATCGTTCGGCTTGGCTTTTTGTTATTAGCCCTCTTCCGATTGTTCCCCGGGCTGGCGCCTGACCATCGCGTCGTTGCCAATTCGCAGTTGGGAGTTGAACGAATTGCACTGAAAAATTTGCCAATATTACCTAACTCTGGCATTTGCCATGTCCTCCCCCCACCGCTCCCCTCCCACACTTACCATCGGCGCCTGATTGGCATTTCTGCCGGCAAAGATCATGTTGTTGCAAGTGAGCAATTGTTTGAAACACGTCCTGAACTCGCGGTTGAACACCGTGTAAATCACCTGAAATAAGAGGGGCACTGATTTATGCAAAAGTCATCGGATTAATTTTCCAAACCGGATTGAAAGCCGAGTTGAGGTAGCCGAGCCAAAAGAAGATGGACCACAGCACTTCATTGACGTGCACGTCGAACGCCGTCAGTCCGTAATAAATGCTGAAGCCGAGCCAGCAGAAGATGAAGCAGCCCGTCACAATGGCAACCGTTTTGGCCGCTTTGATTTCCAGTGACAATCGCTTCTCGTAAGTGCCGGCCGCCCTCCGCCGCTTCGCCTTGCCCAAAATGCGTGACAAAAGCCGCGAGGCGAAGTTGCGCCGCCGTTTGATTGCCGACATGGCACCGCTCCGCGCATCTCCGCTCCGCGCATCTCTGCCCCGCTGCTGCTCACTGCCCGCACTGTTGGCATTGTTTTTCGGCACGTCTCCGTTCGTATTCCCCGCTTTGGTCTCTGCCGCTTTGCCACCGTTTGCTTTACTTGGGTCCAACATCGATTTCGACTCGTCCCCACTGCCATTCGATTCGTCCGAAGTGTCGCCCGTGGTATCCCGTGGCGCCAAAGGGGCGAGTCTGACAATAAAGAAAATGCGAATTGCACATTTTGCCAACTTTGCACACAAATGCTTTTGCAAAATGTTCACCTGTCCTGCGATTCGTAGATCATTTCGCTGGGCCGTTCACTTGTCAAATTTTGGCTCGCCTCGGACCTTCAAAAAATGCAATTGATTAGAAAGCACTCACTGATCGATCGGCTTAAAAGTGCTTCACCTGTCCTCCAACAAACATTGGTCTTCACTGCGTCTGCGCGCAAAATCGGCTGACAATTTGATGTTGGCAACATCCAAATTGCCACAGCTCCCATTGATTTGCGCATAGACACTTGGAGATGAGTTACAATTGATGCTTATTGGCACAGTGCGCGGCGGGTCCATGCTGAAACGGTGCCTTAAAATTGCACATGTTATTGGCGAATCAAGCGAAAACGGCACACATTTCCAAATGGTGTTTTTCGCGCAATTGAGCAGTCCGAGAAATGAACAATCTTGGCAGTTTCAATCTTGAGCAGGGCGAATTTTTGTCGTTCAGTCCGTTGGTTGCCGTTTTTTCCGCCTTCTTTTTGTTTGCATTTTCAGCGACCTTAAAAGTCAGGTAATTTTTTTCCAGAAATATTCCCCCTTTACCCACCTGAACCATTCCACCATATGTCGATTTGGTGGCATTCATTGCGGCCTTATAAATGCGGACGTACACAAAAATGACTATCACATATGGAACGTAGAAGCTGGAGGAGGCACTGAACAGAATGTAGTACATGCCGGAATTGGACGGCGTGCAGCGGCACGCGTTCGGATTCTGCAGCACAAACTGTTGGGCACTGGTGGTGCCGTTGCGTTCCATCTGTTCTTCAATGTAACTCTTCCGTTTGCTGGACGCTAACAGAAAGCTTGGCGAGCAGACAATGAAGGAGCTGATCCACACGGCAGCCACAATGAGACGGGCGCGAAATTTGGTGATGATCATCGGGTAGTTGAGCGGTTTGATAATGGCAATGTAACGGTCCACTGAAATGGCGACCAAATTGTACACTGACGAAGTGCTCATCCAAATGTCGATGGTCAGCCAGGCGGTGCACCAAGTGTCGCCGAACACCCAAAAGCCGTTCAGCACTTCGTTGGCCAAACTGAACGGCAGAATCACGAGTCCAACCTGCACAAATTGAACATGGAACAGAAACAAGAAAGGTGAACACACTCACCAACAAATCAGCCACTGCCAGCGACAGAATGAGCAGTCCGGTGGCCGAACGAAGGCGCCGCCGCATCACAACCGCCGCTATGACCAATGCGTTACCACCAACGACGAGAATGACCAACATGGCGAGAATGGCGATCATCATAAAGATGCGGAGGGGACCCGGCTGATCCGGCAGTTGGGTCCATTGCTCAAAAGTGCAAATTTCCTGACTGCCGAAAGTGAATTTGTCGCCACTGTCGTCATAATTTTTGGCATGTGACATGAAAGGTGTGAACAGGGCCATGTTGTTTTCAGCGTTATTTATTCTGTCGTCCAATGTCATTTTGGTCGTCATTGATGGTGTTGGGGTGCCGAAGAAAATAATCCGTCGATGTTTCCCTTTGTTTGTCGGTTATAATTAGTCATTGTAAGAATGACAATCAGTGCTCAAGCACTTAAAAAGCGATTTATTGAAGCATTATGATCACTGGTCAATTAGATTTGTGATTCCATTGATTTTTTGCCAATTGTGTCGGTTTTTCTTTTTCCACTCTCACTAAAAGTGTGGGCTGACGGACGAATGCCGTTCTTTGATTAACCACAAAACAGCCGTTAGACGAGGCCGTCTGTTGATGCTACCCTTTGGAATGGGCAACGGAAGGCCCAACGACAAATTAAGTTAGGCTAAGCCATTGTCAAACAGCAACAAGCGCCGCTTTAGCCGGGCAGTGGGGGCGAGTGGAAGCTGCCAAAACGGAGGAGTGAGGCCGGATAGTACAAATTATTCACTGTGGCCAAAGAAAATGCTTAAAGCCCCCCAACTCCTCCACCCTCCTCGCCATCCGTTCGCCCGTCTGTCCCCTCAGTTCAAAGCGCCGCCGTTCCATTTAAGTTTATGTACAACATTTTGGTTTAGGTGGCGGTTGGGTTGGCGGAAACAACGGCAGGCGCCGCTGCACCCTTTGCTTCCTCTCCTCTCCCCCCCCCCTCCCTTTTGCTTCTGTCGCCCCTTGTGGGCCGGAAAGAGATGCTTTTCTTTTGGGGGAACACGCATAGGGCGAAGGCATAGGGCAAAGACGTCAGTTTGTTTCGGTCGATTTATGTGCTTTTTAAAAACACAATGATGAGTAGCGAATGTGTGACCCTTTGGGGATGTGTAAAAAACATTGGTTGATGAAATGAGTGGAAAGTGGTGAGATTTCAACGGAAATCTGTTGGGACTGACTACGGATGCTTTTCATTGAGTATGATGAGTTACACAGACGAAGAGAGAGGGGGGCATTTGCTATTCGGACGAATGAAGAAAAAATTGTCGAGCTGGGGGAGAAGAATGGCCATAAGAAGCACACATATTATCTCTTCAATTGAGTGTGAACAGCACTTTTAATGCTCAGCCGGCGGATAGGATTGAATGGGGGAGGGGAAAGCAACTGCCGGGGACGAGAGGGCAAATTAACTCGTCATCAGCTTGGACCCGATTGAATGGGCGGGCGGGGGGAGACGATGGAACGGAATAATATGTCTATGCTTTGTTGAGGTGACAAAATGAGTAAAATGAGCACACGAGTGAGTGAATGAGTGAGTAGGTTAGAGAGAAAAGTTCAAGTAAAGGCCGTAATTATCGAAGGGCGGTGAACGAAGTAAAAAAGTGGGGGGGGGAGAAGTAGTTAAATGATGGGTTGAGTGGATGGTGGGGGCACAGAGCCACCAATTGGTAGCAATGGGAGGCTATTCATGGCGTAAGAGCCCCAAATGTTTCACAAAATGACCAGGCACACAAATAGAAAAGTTCTTGCCTCCGTTGGTAGGGTGTGCCGTTGAGCCTCACTCCGTTAAAATGAGGCCGGGGGCACCGACAATTTCTATTTAAGCCAAAATTAATTAATTTCGCGAAAAAGCGTCCGACCGAACAATGATTAGGGGTGGGAAACAACGTTTGGAATGCAATTTTAGATGCGTTTAGTGAATGGAATCGGCTGCTGCTTCGGCTTTTAGTTTGGGCAATTTCCAAAAAAAGGACCACTGAATGGTTCATTGGTTCGTTGCTTTATTGACCTGCAAGGCGGGCACTCTTTTATCTTAGCCATTTGCTGAATTAAGCCTAAATAATAGGAGAGCGTCTGATGGATTGGGGATGGAGGGAAATGCCTAATTTGGAAAAGATTAAACCACCAAATGATGTCTATGATTAATGGGAGGAAGGGTAGACAAATTAAATTATTTGCTTCTTTAACAGAATTAAATGTGGGGAGGGATTGAAATGAAAGTGTGTCTTGAGTGTGCCGTGCCGCTTTCTTAAAGCATTTTGAATTTCGTAAAATAAAAAATGCATTAGAGAAATTCCAACAAGCTTTGTAGTGGTGCCATTGAGTGCTTTGTCTTTCATTCTTCACAGTAGGTAAAGTCTCCCTCATTTTGTTCCCGGAACTCAGCAGAAGAATGCCATTGTCTTCTTTTCTTTGACGCCAGCCCTTTCTTAATATGGTAGCACCAAAGAAGTGCCGAAAATCAGTGGACCGGTGAATTTTAAGAAAAGAAATAGGGACTGAGAAAATTAGTCAGATAAATCGGGCAGGAATGGACTTTTTGGGAAGGACACATTTTGCCATGTGAATGGCAATGCCATTTCTTAACTAGCATTCGTTCGTTCGCCCCACTTCCCCAGCCCATTTTGGCTGTTGCTCTGCTATCATTTGGGAAATGATGCATTCAGCCGTATTAGGGAAGGGAACAAAATCGGCGGATGAACACGCGGGTGGGCCACAGACAACCACCGAACCCCGGACCCATTTGGCAATGTGTGGGCGTTTTAAATTAAATTAGCTCTCCTCATCAGCTTTAATGCCCCAACCCTCTGCGCTCTGCTCAATCTGAAAATGGGTCATCAATGACCAGCTTTTTCATTTATTCATACAATTAGTATTGTGAAGTGAATGAGAACAATGGGCTCTAATGCTAATGAGCGGATTAAGATTTGCAATTAAAATAGAGAGAACCTATCCAAATTAATTTGTCCGAATGAATGCGGCGTTGGTTATCGTTGGGTAATTTGTTGCAGAAATGCTGCACTAAATGTCAATTTTGTCCCCCTTACAAGTAGTCTTTTTCTATGAGTGTTTCTGGTCCGATAGCGGGGGAGGGATGGGCAGCCCCTCCCCCAACCAAGGCCATCCATCCCATCAGGCCGTGAAGAAGAAGAAGAAGAATAGAGATGTGGCTTGCTGCTTGGCTTCCGGATGCTAATTAACTATACACTCACATTCCATTAAAAACTACCGGACGGACCATCTGAATGGGTTTAGGTACGGCATTCTGCCATTGCCATTCTTTCTTCACCTGTTTTTCGAATGCTTCTTCAGCCTTTGGATCAGGTTTTTGAATTGGTTGAAAAGTGCGCTTTTCTGTTCGTCCACCGTTTTCGGTTCCAATGCTTTTGATCGTTAGCGCGTTGGAGGGGGAGGGTGGGGGTTGAAGATAAGCCTTGGAGACATCCATTTAGAGAATGCCAGCAGAGGGAGGGATATGTCGAAAATGGGAGAAAGGAGTGGGGGGGATGAAACTAAAAGCAGAAGCATCCATAAAGCCAAGAGAGAAATATGGGACGGAGGAAGAAAAAACCTTTCATTTAACATCGATCTTAGAAACTCTTCTTTATTTTCTGTTTTGGGTTTTCATCCATCATTTACATTTGTAATGGTTATGCGTTTGCTTAACTTGACTAAAATTCGCAGACAATTGCTCAAATTTTAAGAATTCGAATTCAAAGTGTAATTTGAGCTTTACCCTCACTTTTATTTTTCGCCTGAAATGTTTGATGCGGCGATGAAATGTACACCCCTTTAAAAATAATTCGTGGGGAGATAATAATGGCCGAATTCACATAATATTCCAAAATCTTATTAACTCAGGCGGATTTAAAATTGGAATTTGAAACAGAAAAAGGCCCCCTTTTGTAGCTTAACTCCATTTTGTTCTAAATATGAAACGAGCAAAAAAGAGAGCCAGCCATAATTTTAAAGTCCGCCAAATCTTGCGTGATGTCGCGGGAGGAGAGGGGCGGGAAAAGGGCGGGTGGAAGGGCGGCGGGGGAGAGCGCTCCGCTTGTTCACGCGCGTTTTAATAATTGCCACGGTCGTGTTGGGCCAGCGGCGTTGACGAAGAGGGAAAGCGGAAATTTGACAGGGCGAAAATCTCTAAGGGCAACAGCGGCGGACTCTTTTTGTAGATCCAATGACTGGAATCGGTCGGTTGAGCGCGTTCCATGTTTTGTTGTTGTATTTTGCGGTATTTGGTCGCGATGGGAGGAAGGAAGCAGCAATGGCACTGAATGGGCCGCGTGCGGCGCTGGGGAGCGACGAGCGAATTGTGAGCCGAATTCGACCGTCCAATTCGTTTTTCTGCACATTCACCGCCAAATCTTTTGTTTTTATATGCCTAGTTGAAGCAATGTCACATTTCTCACGTCAAAGAAAGTGAATTTCAAATGATTAAATGATAATTGGCCAAATGGCGTAAAAATGAAATAAAATTGACATTTTGCGAACAAAATAAAAAAATAATAATTAAATACGCAATTAATTGCCATTTTTGGAAAATGAAATATATGGTGGGAAAGTGGAACAAAAATAGCGGATCATATCAGCAACCAGCGTATATAAGTAATTAAGTTTCAATTTGTTTTAGCAACTTCCGGTGCAAGTGGTCGACATCAAGTCAATGGGACCGAGAATCGTGGTCAGCGACAGTCAAGAGTCCATTCACTTCATGCGGTATAAAAAAGCGGTAAGTGCTCAAACACCAATCATTCATTCATTGTCATCGGTTTTTAAACTCAAAAACACATTCCAACGGAAAGAAGTCAAAGAAATTCACTGCTAACAAATAATAAGGGTAAGAAAAGGAAGGACCAAAAGCAAAGCAGTGGGTGAGCCACTGTTTCTTCCTGCCGAATCCCTTCACTTCACTTCCCCCTCAAATGCCCTTTTGCCAAGGAATGTGTGGGAGGGAGAGGAACATAATTGGACAAATAATCGCACTTGGTTTGGCCTCTGTTTTGTTTTGCATGAAAATATTTGCCAATCTGAGATGATCCATCGAAAACCGAAAAATGGGAGGGAGAGGAAAAGGGGAGAAATGGGATAAAAGAATGAATGAGGATCAAATGCGGAAGTGTCAGAGAACTAATTATCGGCAGCGGTAAAGCGCACATTATTCTGTCGGGAAGAGGGGGAGCGAGAAGGATCAATGAGTCAATTTAGATGAATTTATTGTTAGTGAAATTACAGGGTTAGAGGACGATTTGCCACAGGGGGATATGCTTTTTCATAAAGGCAACACTTTTACGGACTGATCACTGATCATTTCATTGATGCCTTTAACTTTTTCAATTTCGTTTCACAAAAATTGCTGTCTTCTGAGATTGATATTCAAGAGAGAGCGAAGAGCAAAAGTCGGTAAAACAATGTGTTATTATTACATTGTTACATCAAAACGAGACTTTGCTGGCTTCCGCTTCTTGTGCCCCCTCCCGATAAAATAGCAATCCTCGGAAATTTTGTTTCATATGATTTTGCTTCTTTTTATTGGAGTGCACTTTCCACTATTGGTTGGTCTGTTTTGGATGAGAGAGACCGCCGTGGGGTGGAGGTCATTTGTTGTTGAAAGGAAATTGGTCCGTTCGCTTGAACAATGGCGTGTTTTCCTCGTTACGGATGCACATTGGCCCATTTCATTTTTGGATGAACTGCTGGCCGTGCATGGCTTGGCCGCCAGCAAATGAAGCGCTTTGCTCTCCCCACTCTGATGGGGCTTGAGGGGGGGGGGCAGACGGCGCCGCTGCGCCTTACGGAGGGGTGGCACTTTTATCGACATTTCCCCCCCCCCCCCTTTTTTTTTGTTTTGCCTCGTCAACTGGCCAAATGGAATTGTGTTTTGTGGACAGAAAAGGAAAATGATGCTTTGACGGGCGATGGGTATTAATTCCGAGCAGAGAGTGGGGATAATGGACAGGACACCGTGATGGGATTGACAGCAGTTAATTTGGATAATGGGCATTTAATGTAATATATGAATACAGAATTACTGGGCATTAAGTGAGTTTGGTTGAAAATCGCAGTGGCTTTCTTTTGGTGTGTTTAACCATATGAAAAGCGAATTGACTTTTAGGGGGGGGGGGGGAATTTATAAATTCATAAATCCTTAAAAATAAAATATAAAATTCGATGGTGTTTTCTTACTGTGCGCCTATTTTTGTGCTTTTGGCGAGGAGCCGCGAGAAGGAGGCGAAACGGAGGACCGCTTCTCCGACAATGCGTCGGTTTCATTCATTGCCCTCCTCTAATTGTCCATCGCCGCCGCCCTTTCATTGCCTGCGCCGCCTTCCATTCATCATTGGCACATTGCTATTTTCAGGAAAACCAGTTGGTTGTGTTCTGTGACGAAACTACGCCACGCTACGTCACTTCAGTGTGCCTGTTGGACTTTGACACGGCGGCAATTGCGGACCGATTTGGAAACATTTCCATTGTGGGAAAGCATTAATGACTCAATGACCCAGATGAATTAATTATCGCTTTTCTTTTTGTTTCTATGACTTAAACAATTTTGTCCAGTTACGTCTGCCGAAGAATGTGGTGGAGGACGTTCAGGAGGACCCGACGGGGATGAGAGCGTTGTGGGACAGGGGGAATATGAATGGCGCCTCTCAAAAAGTTGTGCTCTTTCCATTAATTAATTAAATTATTGTTTATATCATCTAGATGGAGTTGATTGCCCAATTTTACGTGGCCGACATGGTCACCAAACTGCAGAAGACCAGCATTGTGCCCGGCTCCGACGATGCCCTCGTGTATACGACCATCTCCGGCTCCATCGGCATGCTGGTGCCGTTCCTGTCCAGAGATGTAAATGAGTGAACAACACCAGCAAATATGCCTTCTAATCATTCCCACCATTTTTCTTACTAAAGGAATTCGAATTCTTCCAAACTTTGGAAATGCATCTCCGCGTTGAGCACCCGCCCCTCTGTGGTCGTGACCATCTCTCCTTCCGATCTTTCTATGCCCCTTGCAAGGTACGCAACGGTCGTCGAAAACACACATAATCCACAGGGATTTTAGCTGGTTGTTGATGGCGACCTTTGCGAGCAGTTCGCCACGTTGGAACCTGCCAAACAGCGCGAAATCGCCGCTTCATTGGGGCATAAGCCGGGCGTTGTTGTCAAGAAATTGGAAGATTTGCGCACGCGATACGCATTCTGAGTTTGGAAGAAGCCGTTGTGATTTGATGGCGATTGTTTCATCACATTTTGCACATTTGGAAATTGTTTTTATTAAATTGTGACGTCCATTTGAAATTTAAATCGACAATTAACCGTTTTTCAAAATTGTTTTGGGGGACGTCCCAATTGTCCTCCGTCTCTTCGCCCTTTTCTTCCTTTGTTTCGTTTTCCTTTCTCTCCGTTTCAATTTCCAATTGGCATATTTATTTTTCTCCTTAACTCAGTTTGGTCTCTTAAACGAATTTAAATATTCGCATCCTTTTTGTTATTTGTTGTTCAATTACCTAATTGGATAATTAACCAATATACTACATATTTATTTTCAACTGTCACGTGACCGATGGCAATCATTCAATTACTATTATATGTAATTGATCACAAAATTCAGACTATTTTTACCATATTTTTTTATGAATTTTAGCTGACAATGCGACAAAAAAATCCGAAGGGAAAAAACCCATTTGGGTAAATGTATTAAAAAGTCATAAACTAAAAGAATGTTCATCTTTCATAAAGAAAAAAAGCAATTAATTTTGTTCGGGAATCTGAAAATGATAAGAGACAGAGGGGCAGCGAATTTTTACCAATTAATTAACTGTAAATTCGTTTTGTTCAGTTTAATAGATTATTTGTTAATTTCTTTTTATTTATTCCTTTTTATTTTCTGGTCCAAATGTCTTCTAAGCCGGCATACAAAGTTGGTCAGTTTTTGACTCATTTTTAAAATAATTAAAAACCCAATTTCTTTTTCAGCTGACATTTCTTTGGCCGACTTTGGGCGGAGGGAAATTACAATTGGTCAGAGGGCACAAATTCATTTATTAAAATTTAAAATGAAATTTAGCGGAGAATGAAATGCCCGGACTGATGGCCATGCGGGCGAGTGTTTCTTTTGTTTATTAATCCATCCATTTTAATTTAATTAGAATTCATTTAGGCAAAGTTCGGTGCGCAAAAGCCATTGAAAGGTGCGCGGATTGCCGGCTGTTTGCACATGGTACCGTTTTCCCCCGAGTTTTGGCCAAATCGTTCACTTAATTGCCTTTCTCAGACTGTCCAAACGGCGGTGCTTATCGAAACGCTGTTGGAACTCGGCGCCGAAGTCAGTTTTTTTTTGTTGGGTTGGCCTTTTTGTGTTTGTTTGTTGTACTGCTCGGAAAACTGTTTCGACGATTGACTGCTTCAGGTCCAATGGTCGTCCTGCAACATTTTCTCCACCCAAGGTGAATAATTTGCCCTCCGTCCCCTTCCATTCCCCTCTCAAAAAAAGACCACGCCGCCGCTGCGATTGCCAAGCGTGGCGTGCCCGTCTACGCGTGGAAGGGCGAGACGGACGAGGAGTACGAATGGTGCATTGAGCAGGTGCCAGAAATGGGACACCAAAATTGCGGTAAATCCGAATTCACCCCCAAACAGACGCTGATTTTCCCGGACGGAAAGCCGCTGAATATGATTTTGGACGACGGAGGTGAGTCACTTCTGCTGCATTGGACTGGAAAAGCACCCCCTCCCCAGGCGACCTGACCAACCTTGTGCACCACCAACACGCCGAACTTCTGCCCGGCATCATCGGACTGTCCGAGGAGACCACGACGGGGGTGCACAATTTGGCCAAAATGTTGGCGGCCGGACTGCTGAAAACGGCGGCCATCAACGTGAATGACTCGGTGACCAAGTCCAAGTTTGACAATATGTACGGCATCCGCGAATCGTTGCCGGACGGAATCAAAAGGGCGACCGATGTGAGTCATTCCCCCCCCCCTTTAATTCCGGTTGATCGTTTCTCAAATTGCCTTTCCCCTCAGGTGATGTTGGCGGGCAAAGTCGCCGTCGTCTGCGGCTACGGCGACGTGGGAAAAGGTTCGGCCGCGGGGCTGCGCAATTTTGGCGCGCGAGTGATCGTCACAGGTGCGCTCTGTCCTTGACACCGATGTACAAAACGCCAAACGTTTCAGAAATCGACCCAATCAACGCCCTTCAGGCGGCCATGGAGGGTAAGGCAAAATATTTGAAAAAATGAAATTTTTGGATTTTAATAATTCGGGTAGGTATCGTCCGTTTATGTTCCGTCGGCACTCATTTGTCACTTGTCCCTCCCCGCCGCTTTTCAGGTTACCAAGTGAGTACGCTGGACGAAGTTGCTGACATTGCTCAACTCGTGGTCACCACCACCGGCTGCAAGAACATTGTGAGGGGTGAACACATCGAACGGCTTCCGGAGGATGCCATCGTTTGCAATGTGAGCGGTGGTGGTTGGAATGGCACTTTAGGGCTCTCATATTTGCTAATTACTCCTAATTGCCACCATTTATTCTTCCATTTCATTGCCCCCTTTTTTGAGGTTGGGCATTTCGACTGCGAAATTAACGTTACCTATATGAACGAGAATTGCGTGTCCATGGAGCAGGTGAAGCCCCAGGTGGACCGCTATTTGATGCGCAGCGGTCGGCACGTCATTCTGTTGGCCGAGGGCCGACTGGTCAATTTGGGCTGTGCCACCGGACATTCGTCCTTCGTCATGTCCGCTAGTTTCACCAACCAAGTGATCGCCCAGCTCGGTCTGCCCGTTTATCTCCCTTTTTCTCATTTTCTGCTTTTCCTCGTTTAGAATTGTACACGAAATACGGCACTCCGGACGCTTACAAAACGGGACTGTACCTTTTGCCGAAACAGTTGGACGAGGAGGTGGCACGGCTGCACCTGGACAAGTTGGGCGCCAAGCTGACCAAATTGAGCAAGGACCAAGCCGAGTGAGGAGGGGTTGGGGGTTGAACGAATACTGATTGGCATTGCTTCTCTCAGATATTTGGGCATTCCCCAAGAGGGACCATTCAAACCAGGCCATTACCGTTATTGAAAAGCAGCGGATGGAAGGAGAAAAGCGGAAAGAAGACCTTTCTATTTGTCAATTTCACTTTTTGCAATTTTTTTTTTGTAATCATTGGCATTTGACACGACATTTTGTTGGTTTGCCGTTGTGGGTTCGTAAATCGGTTTTGTTATTACTTAGAATAAATCGTTGTCTTTTTAACTCTTGCCTATCCATTGGCATAAAATAAATCAATCGGCGTGATCTATGTACCATCCATCCCTTTAGCCGGATTAAATTCGCAAATAATTTGAGAATTTTGTCTAAATTATTCCTTCCGACAGCTCGGGATTAAAGGATTCCATTTGAAGGGATTTTCCGCAAAAGCGAAAATTGTTTCTAAAAATGAATGTCAAATTTTCAGCGGCTTAAATTTGTCCCTTTTAAAATACCTAAGCTTTGCCCAACAATGAGAAAAATTTATGCATTATTTTCTCTTTAATTGGAATATTTGAGTGGAAATATGGACAAAAATAGTAAAACGAATCAAACAAAAGGTGGTAAAGCGAATGGAGAAGAATAAAAATGATATCGGCGGAAGGATTGACAGAAGGGAAAAGGGAGGGGAAATAAAACATTAATTACCACAACCAATGCGCTCATTTTGCCAAAGGATGCATAATTAATTAATTACCTAAGCAAACAAATGGAAAAGTAACGGGTTTTATGTATAACCTTTATTTAAATGACAGAAAAATGCGAAATATAACTTAAAAGATTCAAAATGAGCGACGCTAAAGAAAGGAAAAGGAAAAACAAATTGAAAATTGGGACGAAAAAGAGGCAAAAAGCAACAAAAAGACAATTGCACATGAAAACGAAGACAGAAGAACAGCAGATAAATAATAATTATTGGTGTTGAGAATTTAATTTTGGGAAAGGAATTGGACGAGTCGCCGCGACAGCCAAAGTGCCGTCCAATTGGGTGGTGGGTCCATTGCCACGGCACAAACGGCGCGCTTCCCCTCCTTTCTGTGCTTTGTCCGCTCTCACCGTTCCGTCCGCTTCAACAAATTGTCGTTGTCCTTTTTCGGGTCCCATTCGGCGGATCGCGTCTTCCACTGGGCGTAGTTCTCCTCCAACTGAACCGGCAGATGGGGCAGGTCGGCAAATTCGCACCAAAGTGTGAACGCCTCGCGGGCGAACATGTCGACGAAAGTGCACTGAAAGGGGAAATGGACGAATGAATGATCGGACAAAGGCACAATTGGCCAAATGATTGGCTGATCATATGGGAGCAAAATTGGGTGATCTAAACCAAAACGAAATGCCAAAAGCACGTCGATTAAATGAATGAATGAATGACCTGCGTCAACGGCACATTGCACGTCTCGCGGTCAAAGCCCTTCATTGTGACGGGCAATTTGCGCTCCGTTTCCTCCGCCGTCTGGTCAAAGTATTCCTGCACAATTCGCATGGCCCACTCGTGGCACAAGCGCCACTCCCTCGTCGGATTGGCAATGTCCGCGCATTTGACCATCTGAAGAAATGCCGTCTTTTCCTTGGCCCTGTTTATGCGTGCCCAATCCCTCCGCCGACCATTCGGCAAATGATCAACGAATTGGCGTCCCGCTCCTCCTCCGTGTTGTCCGGCATTATGGCCATCAGCTGTTGGAACTTGGCCAAGTGCTCAAAGTGACGGCTCATGTCCGTGGCCAAAACCATGTCGATGATCGCCTGACGCATTTGGGTGAACTCTTCGCGCGGCATTTTGGCGAAAATGTTGACGCCCGACTGGGAGAGGGTCAGCTGAAAGGCGAGTGCCACCTGAGGAGAGAAAAGGAAAATGGGAAAAGCAAAGTGAGTTTGAATATATTTATTTATCGAGCAACCACAAGGTACAAAAAGTACATTTACAGTGGTCCGGGACGCCCGTTCAAAAAAAGCCCGTTTTACCAGGCGCCCCGGGCCGCCCGGTAAAAGCTCGCCGGGCCCGTCCGGTCTCTATTAATCACTTTTCTCATTTAGTTTTCTCTTCTTTCATTTCTTTCTCTCTCGCTCGTCCCTCTCTCGCATTCTTCCGCCCTCTCTCTCGTCTATCTGTCCCTCTTTTTCTCTCCTCTCTCTCCCCTCTCTATTTCCCTCCTTCTCCCCCCCCCCTTTCTCACGTGATGGTTCTCCAAAATGGACTGATCATTGTACAGCAGTGCCAGCCGTTGGCGCGTGTTCATCAGAAAGGCGTTCCCTCTGCCCGGGTGGTCCAAGTCGTGCACAGTGGCGGCGATCAGTGCGGCCGACGCGTGTTGGTCTTGGATCATTTGGCCGACCTGCGATAAACAATTAAAAATTAATAAATAAACAATTAAAAATTGAAAATGGACTACCGAATCCGAATTGAGAAAGAAGGAAGTCGCCTGCAGCACATCCTAAAAATGAATGGAATAAACTTTGGCCCATTAGGACAACAAATCATTTCGAAGCTACAGTATAAATGCCCTTTATCCCCTTACTGTCATTATACTTTTTAATTTTGCAATTCCTTTGGCCATTTACCGCCGCGTGGGTGGCGTTGTGATAGGCATTCCCCGCCTGATAATTCGCTTCGATCACCGTCAACCATCGGACGATCACTTCGGACGGACATTGGAGTGCTTCGCAGACATTCCAACGCTCAAACACCTGCAGAAAACAGAGGAGCAATTCGAGTTTGGATTATTTTGGAATTTGTTTGGCCTTGTGCACTTCTGCCAGAAATTCCCGTCCGTTTTTGGTGTTTTATTAGAACCGGAATTTTGAAATGGCCAAGGACCGGGACTTGGAAAATAGGCCGGGACGGGACCCCGGTTCCATGACTCCCGGTGGTTTGTCTATAAAACTGGGCCGTGGGTCCCGGTAAAGTCCCGGCGGGGCCCTGCTGCTGGCCTCGTCCGGGCTCTATTAAATATTCGAATGTAATATTAATTGGTAAATTGTCCGTTTGTCATTTCTATGTTTTTGTGCATTATGCCCTCCCCCCATTCTTTGGTTTTTCGCGTGCCTTCGCCCCGAGGTTGGCCAACGGGTGATGGTCCGTCACGCGTTCCAATTGGATAACGTCAAATTGCCAAGTGTGTTCATGCTCCAAAACGCCCATTATGTCGGCAGAGACGCGGCGTCGGAATTGTTGCGCCGTGCCAATTGCGAATGGCGCCGTGCCGTCGTCGGTGGCAGTCGCCCCACTGACTGTGCTGCCGGTGGACACGCGCCGCTGCTGGTGGTCACGGAAAGCGTCGACAACGGACCGTTTCCGTTGGCGGTTGGGATGGTGTAACTGAAAAACGGGGAAATCGATTTACTCTAATGACCGTGCCGCAATTGGCCCGGTTAATTACCCTGATCAGTCCGTCGTAATATCCGCTGGCGATGCAATCGTTCTCCCGGAAACGCGTGATGTTCGGCGTGTACAGCTCCGAGCAGGACAGAATGCGCATCGCCTCGCGCAACTGCGTTTGCGTCTCCTCGTCGCAGCGGTGCAAAACATTGCCCAAGGCATTGAGGGCCTTTAATTAAAATTTAATTGACCTTTTTATTCCCCCCCCCCGGCGGGCGATCACCTCAGTGATCGGAGCGTCGACCAGCGAACCCGACGAACGGCCTTTTTGGAAGAAAGCGGCTGAAACAGAGCACAACGCCATAGGATTATTGAGAGAAAGACGCAAAGTTTGCAGGGGAACGAAACGAATGAATAACAAAATGAAAAAAAGCATTGACAGAGGGGGAAAAAAGGGTGGGAAAACGGACGGACGGAAAATGATTTGGCAATCGGACGGACGAACTCAGTCCCACCCCCGAAAAAGCGAAGAACGAACGAATGACTCACCAAAAGGGGGGGGGGGATCAGAGGGAAAGGAAAGCCAAGCCGAAAAAAGTGTTCAATTTGGGCGCTTACCGTCAGCACTTCCGCGCTTAACGTAGACAAACTGTTGGCTGAAAGAGGGCGAAGATAATGAAAATGAACAAATTAAATGCCCGTCCGGCGGCTGACCTGCTCGAATTGGTTGGCACGGCAATGCATTGCCAATCGGATGAACGACGGCGGTCCGCCGTTGAGGGACAAACGCCCGCGCCACCGCCAGCAGCAGACGAAGGGTCGACGACGGACTGATGCTGGCCATCGACGGACAATCTGCCAAAGGAATGCCAAACATTTGAAATTGCGCCAAAAGGACATTCCCACCTGTTGTTGTGCTGCTGCTGCTCCGTCTTCGTCCGCTCTTCTGTTTTTGGTGCGGTCCAAGTGACCGCCGCGGTCACTGCCGCCGCGGCACTCGCGGCAATTGTGGCGGTCGCGACATGGTTAAGTGGGCGACGACGGCCTATCATCAGTTGCTTCAGTTTAGTGGCATTGGCATCCTACCCTTTCATGGCATTGGCATTATCCTCCATTCCCTCTTGGCACTGCCCCCCCCCTTTGGCATAACTCATTCAGAGGTGATGTTCTCGTAGTCAATTGCCCGTACGACATTTGCTTTCTCTTCCGAAGACCCGTCCCCGTAAGGAATTACGAGTGTCTCCATGGCGCGAATCATTGATTGCCTAAACGTACAGTTTTAACAAAAAAAAAGAATTAAGAAATCACATTGTGATTCACAGCCGGATGTTAAAATAAAATACATGGTAAATAAAGGAAATAAGAAAGGATGGGGAAAGGAGGAGAGAAATTGCGAATGGGCAAAATAAACATTTGGCAATTTTTTCCTTTTATCGCTTTACGCACTAAAGTCGAAACACGTTTAAATATATTCAATCAACGGATAGCTTTTTTATTTACAATTTGGTATTTGAAGGGATTCATGCAATTTCCATTATAAAAAAACTATTTGTTAAATCCTTTCGAGTCAACGCTCATTATAATTGAAGCGCCTCACATTGCCATGAACACGTTTTGGTAGACAAGTCGGATGTGCTGCCGCTTGTCCTCCAGGGAGTAACCACTGCCGTGGATGATGCGCATCTGCTTGATGAAGGTGGATTTCCCGGATTCTCCAGTACCTAAAAAACAACAATTGTAATTCACTACGACGACATTTTGTGTGGCTTTTCAGAAATGGAAAAACAAAATGCTAACCAAGCAAAAGCAGTTTGAGCTCTCTTCGTGCATTCCGCTTGTCGCGTTGGAGTTGCCTCTCAATCTCCTGGTTAATGCGCTTCTGTTCTCGTGCCTCCTCGCTTAGACAGCAGGCCATTGGCCCGACAGAAACGCCCGTTAGTCGGCCCGTTTTGCCGATTAGTGCGACGCACTATTGGCCAACAATTTTGGGTTCTGTCCCGCGCACGGATCAGTGAATGAATGAATGGACTGTTGTTGTGCAGCCGCCTGAGAAGAAACAGCAGCAAACACGCCAAAGGCCCACCGCACTCTCAAGTCAATGAAGTTGTCGATTTCTGAATGGCAGCTTTTGGCTTTGAACGAATAATTTTTTCGTTTTGTTTCCTTTTCATATGCATATTTCAATAAGAATGGAAAATTAATTATTGGATTTTAATTAAATTTGAATAAGGGGAAAATGAGAAGCAAAGAAGGAAGGAAATGCCAAACAAAAAAAAGTGCCAAAGAGCAACGCCGCATAATTTGGCACATTTAATCATTCCAATTCAATCGAAATTCCTAGGCTTAATTGGCCAATGCTTTTCGGTTTGCTTTGCCCCATGGGGCTTTGTTTGCTGCTGGCCCACCCGTTTGCATTGTCTGAGCAGCATTGGCCCGTATTGGTCGCTGGCGGAGGGAGAGCGGAGGGGCGGCGAAGAGGGCGACGAGGAGGAGGAGGGCGGCGAGTCCTGGCAAAAGCGGATCATTACAACAGAAGCGGAACAACGACGGACAAAGAGCATTGGCACCCCATCCAAAATCCGATATTTATTTAATTATGCATTAAATGCTCAACCAAAAGCATCGCCCGCTGTTCGCCCGCCTCCGTTGCGTCCGTCGCTCCTCCGGCGATGTCTCCACCCGAATTGGTGCCGTCCGCGTATTGCACCGCCCGGGGCGGGCGCGAGCCACGCGCGTGCGTTCCCTTCAAAATGCCCTCGGGCGGTCTCCGGCAGTTCTCCGCCGATGCTGCGCTTGTTGTCACCTGAACAGCTTGGCATTTGTTTAATCCCTCTTCCGCTCGAATTTCCCGCCCAATTCCATTAATTAGTATTAATTGCTTTTTCATTTTCTTTTTTGCGCTTTTTCCTCCGCTTTTCACCTTTGCCATTGTCCCTCCGCTGAGCTGCTTCAGCTGTACGCCCTTCTTCGTCCTTTGCGTTTGCTTCTGTTTCTGCTGCGGCGGCTGTTGGCCCTTCCCTCGCTGTCCGCCCAACTTTTGCTGCAGTCCCTTCCACCGTTTGATGCGTTTGCCGCCGTTGGCCACCGCCACACTGTCCGAAGTGCCATCGGTGTGATTTTCCTCCTCAAAAATGGACGACGAAGACGACGAAGCGGAGGAGGAGGAGGAGCCGAAGCAGCAGCAGCACCAGCGCATGCGGACGGAGCAGAGAAGGGAAAATGGGCGGAGGAAAAGTCAGCGGACGGCACAAAAGAGACGGACGGGGCCAGCAGCAGAGGAAGGCATTGGACAAAGGCAAATTGGGCTAATTGAGCAGCACAGGAACAACAATTGGGCCCATCTGCTGGGGCGGCACGGAATGAACGCGGGAGAGAGTGGCGGCATGCCAGTGGCCCAAAAACAGCGAAAATTCACTAAACGTCACTTTATTAATGCTTATTGTTATTGTTTGTTATGTTTATTTTGTGGAGAAAAGCGGATGAAAAGAGTCGGCAGAGAAAAAAAACTGTCACAACAAAAGGCAAAAAAAAGAGGGAGAAAAAATGATGGACGACGTAAAAAAAGAGGGGGGGAGAAATTTTTGGATGGCATAAGGAAAACAAGATGAAACCGGAGACAAAAAATGAATGCAAAAAAACCGTGCAAAAAATAGTAACGCCCAAAATTTTTTATGGTGCGTCAAATCGCTTACAGATTAGCAAATGCTTTGAAAAAGGTTTCCTCCTCTTCAAGAGCTTTTGTGATTGTCAAAATTAGTTGGCAGAAAAGATCAAAAAATTTTGAAAATCTATTTTTTAAGATCATCTTTTTTCTTAAAATTAACGTTAAACAATTTTAATCATCGCAAAGCGCACCGATTGACTGTCATTTTATGGAATAAAAGTGCACGCACGTCCGCTGCTGATCTGTGCATGTTCCGCTACACATCCGGCGGGGCAAAAGTGAAAGGGACGGACAGAGCGAAGGGCGACGGTCAATGGGCCAAACGGACCGATTAATGGGGCATTTGTCGGAGCACAAATTAATTGACTCTTGACAGGCACGAGCTAATCCCATTTGGACAACGTACAAAAGGAATGCCGCATTTTGAAGGGAAAAAATGGGACGGAAGGGCGACGCAATGTCATTTAAATGTTTTAATTTAGTGGGGAGGGGGGGGGCACTTTTTGAGGATATCAATTGGAGGAGAGATGGATTGGGAGGAAAGTGGCGGCGGCATTGGGCCGATGAATGGGCGGATGAATAATGGATGGGATGAGACGGCGGCGAATTGGGCGGGGGCAAAGGGGGGCATGACAATTGTTTAAGCCAAAATGTTTTGGTGGAGGCGCCGCCAACGGCAGCGATTGAATTGATTTTGTTTGCCATGCGGCGGGTGATTGAGTCAATCAAAAAACAGAAAAATAAAAATGGCCATAAATCAGCGATTATTTGACCGTCCGTCCACTTTTTGCCGAGGATTTCCCCTCCCATAAGCCAATCAATCCAATTAACTCAACAAATAAAAAAAAATCCGCTATGATACGCCGCTCGAGGCGAGAGAGTGAGTGAGGAGAGGGGAAAGAGAGAGAGAGAGAAGGAAGCACACTGTTGGTATGAAAGGAGCGATGACGGAGAAAAATGAGGAGAAAAGGGAAAAGAGACGACGAGAAAGCGATGGAAAGAGAGGATTTGCCCAAGGGCAAGGCGCAAACTGTGCATGATGGCGTGGAGAGAGAAGGGAAGAGCAGGTTTTAGAGACAGAAAAGGGAGGAGGAACGTGTGGTGCAGCACCCCTTAAGCTGAAAAGCTCATCCCAAACATCGCAATAAAACTGCGCCTCCCCCCGCCTTTTGTGCCTCGGGGGAGAGAGGGAGGGAAAAGTAAAATCCAGCTGTAAATGTAGACAAGGAATATGATGAATATCTCCCCCTTTTTTCTTCCAATGCTCCGTCCATTCCTCGTCCCCCGCCCCATGGTCAATGGAATTCCGACCACAATGAATGGAGAGGAACGGAAGGACCAAAACGCCAAAATGTCGTTGCCAATGATGGGTCCCGGCCATCTGTCGCTCGCTTGCTGGCCCAGCAAAACGACCACTTCCTCGTGGGTGTGTGCTCGGGGCAATCAGAGTTTTCGTGTTGGTTGGTAGGCGGAGGAGGAGGGGAGTGGGACCGAAAACCGCGTGGACTGTCTGAATTGTTTATCAGCAACCAAACAGTGTTAAGTTGTGCACTGTATTTGCAATGGTCGTGTCAGCCGAAAAAGTGTCCTCGTGTTCAAAACAGTGATGGCTATTAGAAAATTAACCTCTTACTTCCTCCGGGAGGTGGGACTGAGAAAAAGCGAAGACGAGACAGTGTTGGGGAGTGGAAAAAACGTTGGTCAGAGAGAGACAAAAGGAACCAAAAAGAGGCAAAGAATGTGAGACAAAATCAAAAATGAGTTCAGCCAAAGTCCAGAAGAAAAATGTGATAATGGGAGATTAAAATGGCAGAAAATAGATAGACTTGAACCAGAATTATAACAACAAATAAAGACCAAAATGAATTTAAAAGCAAAACGAGCAAACAAAGGAATAGACGAAATATTCATATAAGTTAATGTTTTGAATTATTTAAAACAATTGCCTATAACAATACGTAGTGACTCGAATAGGTCTGTTGGGTTCAGTCGGTCAAAGATCAAATTCCAATTCCGCCAATTACTGTCCCTTCTCGACATCGTTGGCACTGTCGAAAATCGGTACCAATCGTTCACGCATCCAAAACATTGCCAAGACGAAAGCACTTGTGATGGCCAAGAACAGAAAAGAGAGGCCGAAAATTTTGACCGTTGAGAATTCTTTTTGCTCCACTTTCTGACAATTGGCCCGGTTGGGAATGAACAACGGATTGGTGTCCCCGAGCGGAGGCGAACATTCGCGAAAGTCACGACGATGGCGCAAAACAGAAGAGTCGTGGGAATCAAGCGACTTGAAACTCCTCCGGAAATTATGCAGTTCTGGAAACGAGAGATGTCGACTCGGGGAAAAGAAAGCCGAAAAGTTATTAAAGCCATGGGGAATTGGTGATTATTGTATTACAAACCTCTCGGAAGGCTCGTCATCGTCATCACTGCCTTGCTCATTGGGGGCAGGAGTCGATCTTGGAGTCGGTTTTGGACTGTTCTAAAACAACAAAAATAAACATTCCGTAATAAGGGGGGGGGGGAGGAGGGTTCGTCTTGGTGGTATCAATAAGCATCAGACGGGAAATAATGTCAGTAGAAATATTCTCTAAGCCCACATATAACCAAGCCTAACCTTACGGCAAAAAAGATGGTTGGGCCGCCCTTTTGGACACGTATCAAATAAGGGAATGCAAACGAGTTTTTGGTAAACATTAGAAAAATACAGCATAAAACCGGGTTCTAGTCGGTTTTACGCGTCCCATGACATTTTACGCGTCCCATCACATTTTACGCGTCCCAACATATTTTACGCGTCAAACACCGACCAACGAGCAAATGGGAGAAATGGGCGGGGGTGGGGGTAAGGGACAGTCACCGCCGCCGCAATGACCGCGAAAGTGTCGTCGCCGGCGGGGATAAATGGGCAAAGGTTGTTTTTGTTGCCCCCTCCATCCCCTCGGATTGGCTTTCAGAAACAAATGTTTGGCCTGAGCAAAGTGTCGGATGTATTTGGGGGGAGGGAAGGGAGGGGAAGGGATCCATTGCCAAAATAAATGGGCCAATAAAAGCGAACGGAGGGAAAAGGGAAAAAGGAGAAAATGTGGGGGAGAAGGAAATTTATAGGGGCCGAAGAAAAGACGGATGATCAGCAGCAGAAACACATGGAAAAGGCCAAGGATTTGGGGGAAATGTTTTCCCAATTATTTTTGTGTCAAAATTAGGCGGAGGGACTGAAATTTGGGGGAAACGAAAATAAAAAGCGGAAAAGCCGCCCCGGGCAAATCAGTCCCATTAAAGCCAAAATTAAGCGTCAAATTATGAAGAGGGAATTTTCGATGGATTCGATTAGCCACCGATTCATTCCATCCGCCGGTGGCGCAAAAATGACGACGACATTTCGCGGTCGGAGGCCATTTTTTGGCGGCGATAAGAAGGGGGAGGGGAACAAAAGCTGTCGATCGGACTGATAACAAATGATAAAACAAAATGGAGAGGAAAAGCGTTGAAAAGGCAGCAGCCATCGCCGGGGGGGGGGAGGGGGGACGCCCTCCCCAATTTTTGTGTCTTTCTCACCGAACCCGCACATTTATTACTGAACAATTAGTCGGGGTAGAATAAGTGGCATTGGTTACTAATCATTAACAGCAAACTGTCGGCCCTTTTGATCATGTTTCATTTCCGACTTTTAACCAGCATTTGACTCGGCTTAATGGCCAAATTAAGCCAATTAAATTAATTAATTGATCAAAATTTTGACACTTTCGTCTGCTGAACTTTTCCCTGATTTAACCTGCTTTTGTTGAGAAATGCGAATAAAATTATAATACAATAATGAGAGAATGAGAAATGTGACTGATGTCCACAAAAAAAGTTATGTAACAAATAAAAATTTCAGAATTAAATGGGCTAAAAATGCACGTGATACAATTTGGTAATTGGTTGTTGACCGGTAAAAAAGCAAATTGGGGGAGGGGAGGGGGAGAGACGAAGAGAGGAAGGGAGAGAGAGAGAGAAAGAGAGAGGGAGAGAGAAAGAGAGAGGGAGAAAGAAGAGGGGGATCAAAGAGCCATTCTAACAATACGGTAGTATGAAACAAAAGTAATTAGAGAAATAGGAAATTTAATTATCAAAAGAGAGAGAGTGAGCGAGTGAGAGAGAGAAAAGGAGAGAGAGAAAACGACGGTGGATTAACAAATGATTTGCGATTGATCGATCGGCAGTGACTAGAAATTTGCATTGTTAATGTTGTTGTTCAGCTCCACCAGCTGATCCTGTCGGATTGTTCGCGTCCGTCGCGGACCAAAATTCGGGAGCGGTCGCTGTTGCTCGACAACAAATTCGCATAATGCGCAGTGAAATTCAGCGCATTAGTCACAGTATGCAAACACTCAAAGAGAAGACAAAGGAAAACAACGAAAGGATCAAAGTTAGTTGAATGCCCGCGCGCGTCTTCGGCCTGCATCT
This sequence comes from Heterodera glycines, assembly GCA_004148225.2. Lineage (NCBI taxonomy): Eukaryota > Metazoa > Nematoda > Chromadorea > Rhabditida > Heteroderidae > Heterodera > Heterodera glycines. The sequence goes on from CP049706.1 coordinate 9,104,410, forward strand.
CGCGCGTCCGCGTGTGCCGTCACTGTTCGGACAACGCCGTCAAGCAGTTCGTCGTCATCAGCGGCGACGCCAGTCGTAATTCCGGCACCGTTTTTCATTGCTAAAATGCCAAAAAATTGGAAGGTGCCATTTCCGTTTGTCCGTGCCGTATTACCTTCCGTTTGTGCCGCGATTCTCGACTTGTCCACCGCCACCGCTGTGCCCGGTCCGATCCGTTTTCGTAGCAGCGTTTCGTCTCCGTTGGCAGCGCCCCCTCCGGCCAAAATGCGCGACATTTCTTGATGACGCTATAATGGCATAACACCCAATTGTCATAGCTTCATGCCCCGATTTGCCTCTTTGTCTGTCAATGGCACTTCACCACCGCCGCCGCCGCGTCCGACACCGCCGGACCGTTTCCGCTGCACCGCCGCGTTCTGTGCCGCGCCGATCATCATCCCACGCGTTTTGTTCCGCTCTCGCTTCTCCTGCAGGCGTTTCCGCGTTTGCAGAATTTTGTCCCTGGAAATGGTGCGATTAAAACGATTTGAGTTTTGTCATTAGTTTTTGGTTTTCGACCTGCTCGTCCGGTACTCCAACGCAAATTCAATGACCATTTTGAACACGTTCAACGGCTTTTGGTCCTTCACATCGCCGGGGGCATAGCCAAAATAGAGCAGAAAGGCGCTCCATCTGAACAGCAGCGGTGCTACCAATTATTCGGATTAGTGGCTTTCCTTTGGCTTTTCCTTTCCCATTTGGCATTCCTTTGGCTTTTCCTTTCCCATTTGGCATTCCCTTGCTTTTACCGGTGCGTCGTCGTCCTCTGTACGTGTTTCAACCGATGGATTCGTTCGGCCACTTCAGTCAGAAAAGCGTTCACTTTGTTCTTCATCGAACTGTTGTTGTCCTTCTGCGATATCTTGGCCACATAGTCAAAGCATGCTTTACAGTCCGTCTCCATTTTCTTCAAATTGTCAAACACCGAATCGAAGTCGAGCTGAAAAAGGGGAGGGGACGAGTGAGTGGGTGCCAATGAATGATTGGGGTGTACCCGTGAACTCCTCGACACTGAGCCAAGTTCGCCGTACAAATCTGTCCCGTCCGAGTAATGGTCGATCATGTACTCGGCCAAGTGGTGCGTCAACGGATATTTGTGCACGGGGTCTTTCACCTCTGACGCACGGCTCAGATAGTCCAATTGGAAGGCTTTTATCTGAAAAAGTGCCAATGCCAGTGGCTTTTCCCTCGGCACGGCTTTTCCGGCTTACGTCAGTGCCGTTCAGTGCGTTTCCGATGCTCAGCAGCATTCCCATGGCCACTCTGAACGTCTTCGACTCCTCGATCTCTTTCATCGCGTTGTTCCACTCCATCAGCGCCTCCGCCACTTCCTTTTCCACATTTTGGTAGTCCAACATGAACAGCCACAGGCGAAGACGCTCCAACAGACAATCAATTTCACTCAGACTGAGCATGAACTGCTCCGCCTGGCCCAGCGGAATGTCCGGGTTCTCGAGTTGCGCCTCGCGAATTCGTTCGATCTCCTCGAGACTGGGCATCATCGTGGACAGAATCTTCTCGATGCCCTCTTTGTTGAGCACGGTGGCATCGAATTTCTGCACAAAATGTTCTTTGAATTAGATGGTTTTGTTTAGTGCCAATCGTTGAGGGACTTTCGCCATCATTTACGAGCCGTACCCCGAAGAAAGTCAAATCTCCCACATAGCCTTTCTCGCCAGGGACTATGTCCCCTTTCGGCACCCTCAAAACGCACTTTTATCGCCGTTGGGATGACAGTGATCGGTGGCAATTTTGTCAGTCCGATATTTATCGCCTGGGACCGCTTCACCGAAAGCACTTGCAGCAGCTGCGGCTTCACTTCTGTGCCAGTCTTCTGCAACCAATCAGAAAGGTATCATCCTTTTCCGTTTAATTCCACTTTCATTAATTCCCAATTCCCCCCGAATTCCTTTCCCCCGAATGACTTTCATGGCCACCGCCTCCTTCGGCTTCTGTTCAAACAGTCGTGCCAGTTTGGAGGTGTCGATTTGCGGCGTTTGCACTTTTGTCCAAAAAGTGCCTTTCCGTTTCAGCGCCGGCACGGGCGGCGCCTTAAAAATTAAGGTAAAGCCATGAAAAATATCCAAAAGGAGAAGGATGTGCCAATGAGTGATTTGAAGTGATTTGAGACGTGCCACACCTCGTGCTGCGCCTCCTTCCAGTGTAATTTGATCAGCGTATTCTTCGATGAGGTCGGCCCCGGGCTCGGCTCCCGCCCGTACATTCCGCCGGGCACGCAAAGGCCGCCGGGGGGCGGCGGAGGCGGCGCGCCGCCGCCGTTCATTAGCGGAGGGGGCGGGGGCGGAATCGGACCTGCCAAGGTGGGTGGGGATAGTTGGTGACTTGGGGTGCCAATTTCATCAGGATGTACTGACCTGGTGGCGGTGGGGGTGGCGGTGCGCCGCCCGCGCCCGAACCGCCCAGCAGAATGCCTTTGTCCTGCGCAATCTGAGCCATGCGGGCCAACACGAGCGGGTCCTGCTCGAACTCGAGGAATTCGGAGAAGTCGAAGTCGTTGATGATCATCTGAAGTTTTTTATCAAATTGTTGCGAAATCAATTAGTGATGGTTTTATCTTTTCCTCTCATGGCTTTTCCTCCCCATTTTCCCTTCTCATGGCTTTTCCTTCCCTTGGCTTTTTCTCCGCTTCTTTTCCTCTCACCGGTTTGTCTTTGAGCCGTTCCGCCGCCTCTTTCCATTTGGCCTCCGACTCGGACCCCCTCTGTTCCGTTAGCCCTTTGCGCAGCGTCGACCCGCTCTCCATTTTCTTCGCCCTTCGCTGTAACATCGCCGCGAATCCGCCGCCTCCGCCTCCGCCGTCGTCGTCGTCCGCCAAAATCACCTGAAAGCGTTTTGACGTTTAAAAGTGATCGGAGAGGGGAATAAACGCAACAACAAAGTCACTCGCCCTTTTCGGTTTCTCGGGCTCCGCCGGCGGTGGCGTCGGTTCCTTTGGCTTCTCCGGCTCGGGAAATGCCATCGTTTTCTTGTCGATTGGCGAAAAAATGTTCGTTGGGATGGACGGGGGAGGGGCCTTCATCGGTTTGGGCGTTTCCTGCAACGGTTGTTCATCCTCCGCCTGAATTTGGTAAGAAAAACAGACTTACCTATATTTATAAAAAATCCCGGGGGAGGGGAAAGAAATGTTCTAAATGAAATTCTCTGGCGTTGACCTCAATTAGCACTAAAAGGCGACATCAGCATAGCTCCCTAATGAAAAAATATTTCCCCCCGTTTCGATTCGGTGATTTCATTTGACTGACCGTTCGTTTTGCTCCCTTTTTTCCGAGAAGTCGAACCAATTGGCATTTTCCCAGTTTTTCGTCTCCCCCATGTTCACCTTCCCCCTCCTCCCCCATTTGGTTATCCCTCCGCCCCAATTTTCGACCTGCTCCGACTTAGTGGTGCCGTTGCTGATGATGTTCTCCTTCTCCAGTTCCGCCGCTGCCTTTTCCGAGTGCAAGTTCAGTGGCGGTGGCGGTTGTTGTTGGCTTCGGCCGGGCGTCGCCTTCGGTTGGTTCAGCTGCAGAGTTTGCTCGAATCGGTCCGCCACTTCGTCCAGGCTGCTGTTCATCTCCAGACGTTTCTGTGACGGCTTTCTGTCCAACACTTTCGCCGCCGTTGGCGCCGTTCCGCCGTTTGCCATCGCTCCGCCGCCCGCCGGCGGTGCCATCGTTTGTGCAACTTTCTTCACAATTTCGGTGGACAGTTTCCGCTGCTGCTGCTCCAAGTTCTTAATGTTGTGCCGCATCTCCTCCTCATGTTCCTGTTGCCGTTTTCGCATGGCATTCCGTCGGTCGGTGGCGATGGCATTGCCGTTTAGCCTTAGCCCAAGTTAAATGTGCCATCCCATAGTGCTATGTTCGAGAGTCCAGAGGGATTTTTTTCTGTCTCGAGTTTTGGAAATTCGATCTCGACAGTATTTGTCCCATGCCCGCCCTGTTCCGCCACCTCATCGTTGGAAGGTGCCAAAAACAACGAGAAATGAGAATGAAGAGATCCCGAGAAATGACCAAAACCCGAGAGTCGAGAACCGCGAGACTCTCGCGAATCCCACCTCATCTTGGCAATGTGTTGTCCGTTCTGTACAACGCCTCCCCCAACGCCGCCGATGGACGACGTGTCGCTGTCCAACGCCGAGTCCTCCTTGCGCAGTTCGTGCTCGTACAGTGCGCACTGTTGGCTCAGCTGCGCGTTGTTCATCCGCGTCATCGTTCTGATTGCCCCTTCCATCCCTTGGCTGTCCAAACAGTCGACCACGTCGAAAAAAGTGTCCTGAAGAAAAGGAAAGGAGCACATGGAAAAGATTGCAAGAAAGTCAGCAATAGAAGATAAACCCAAATGCAAAATGCAAAAAATAAAAATGAAATTTTTAATTTCCCAAATTTTACTCCAATCGATCAAAATTCGATTAAAAACACTGTTAAGAGAGGTTTCCCATTGAAAGTTCCAAATTTGAATGCGATGATTAATCATAAATTCCATTCAGCATGGAGAGGGAAAGGGAAGAGAGAGAGGAGGGAGAGAAGGACAATCGGAGGGAAATAAATAGGGGGGGAAGAAATCATTCCATTCACTCATTAAGCGATGGGGTGGCGATGATGATGACACCCCTTTTTTTCTTTTAAATGTTTGCTTTTTGTCTTCCGGCCTTCGCCAGCGATAGCTCTGCCGAAGAGTTTGTCGAATTCTCTAACAGTTTTCCCTCTTTTGTTGGTCCGAACTGTGCCGAGACCAGCAATTGGTAGGCCAATGTGCCGACGATGGCTCCGCCGTGCAGTGATTTGATTGGCACCCAAAACCAAAACACCAGCGTCTCTTCGTCGCTCGCCTTCACGTCGTTCAAAATGCGCATCAAACTGAACCAATCAGGACGATCTGAATACTTCCCAACCAACTTTTCGCATTCTGTCCTTTTGGTTGGCTTTGTTTCCCTGCTCACTTTTTGCCCGTTCGACTTTCGAAACGGCGGCAAGGAAAAGGAGGGAGTTGGACTCGGTGTATTCGACAAAGACAAGCAACAGTTTGATCGCCGTTTTGACGATGAGTCGAGCCAATGATGAAGCAGAGCATGGCTGTGCAACATGTCTTTCAGTCGATGCCCTTTTTCTTATCTGATGAGGTTTGTATCTGCCTAACCTGGTCAATGACGGAGCCCAAAATGCTCAAATGTTCCCGGGTAAGTGGCGAACACAACGGCCGTCGCCTTTGGCCCGTACACCGCGGACGCCAGTCAGAAAAAGTGAAAAGCCCTCGGGGGACGGACGGACTTTCCGTTGCGTTGGCCAATCCTTCGCCGCCCGTTTAACAGATGTTTTTGTTTGGTTGGACTTTGCGTTTTAGTAGCCAAAAAGAAAAGCAAAATAAATGAAAAACAAAAAGAAAACGAACGAACGAAAGCGACGAGAAAATAAAAAGCGAAAGAAAAATGGGAGGGGGTAAAAAAGCAATGCAAAATGCAAACCGTTAATTATTATTTTTCAATTAATTACTCAATTAATTACCCTATTAATTATTATTATTACATTAATTAGGCCTAATTGGGTGGGATGGCCTTTTTGGGTCGCCGTCCCTTGCGAATGTTCACACATTTTTATGCTTTTTACCCATTCAATGCGCGGCGCACTCAGTTCACCAAAAATACGACGGTCGAGCAGCTAAAAAACAATGGAACAAAGGGAAAGCGAAAAGAGAGAGAAAAAAAAAAAAAAGACAAAGGTCAAACATTTTCAGGTGTTTTTTGCCGAAAAAAGCGGCGGAACAAAAGACAAAAAACGAACGAACACAAAAAAGTGAAATTCACAACAAACCAAAAAAAGGACATTAATAAATAAAAAATTAAAATTAGGGCGTAAATAACAATTGAATTTGTAAAATTTAATTATTAAAAGGAAAATATCACAAAAGCATTAATTATTTGTTTAATCGATGCCAAATCAATGAAAATCTGAGAAAAATGCAATAATAATAATTCAGCCATTCTTTTGCCCTTTATGCGGCGAAAACATTTTCCGTTTTTATGTCACATTTTTACTTTATCATTCATTCACCGCAAAAATGCAATTATTTTACTGGGGGTGTTCTGCCCCCCCCTCCTTTTGCTGATTAATCCGCTAATAAATTCCTTATTATTTCCAAACTTTGATCAGAAATTCAACCCATTGGTCCGTTCTCTGATCATAATCACTTTCTTACTCTGATCAGAGTTCTCCCGGGCTGATCAGTGTTTTCCGATGGCGCCCCTCTCACAAAACTCACCGGCGAGTCGAGCAATTCGTAGAGCCAACAAATTGTGTCGTTATGCGCTATCACTCCATTCATTCCGTCCACATAAAGCATCAGTTGGCCCAACGCGCGCAGAATGTAATTTTGGTGGTTCTGATCACTGTTTCGACCCTAAGGGGACAAAAAATGGACATTCATTTTGAATTTTTCTTTTGTTTTTTTTCGTTTTGGCATTACGATCATTGCGCATTTTTCGCCTCACCAATCGGACGAGTGCCTCAAGGCCTTCGTTTTGCACAAACTCATGGACCAAGTCTTTGTCCTCCTGAAACAGCGACTTCAGCGAGAACAACGCGCGGCGCTGGTCCCTTCCCGACGTGTACAGCAATTTGTCCACGATGGCCTTGACGCGCAGTGCGGGCTGCTGACGGAGGAGAAGGCACGCGCGTAGGCTGAACAAATTGTTGGGCAAATTGGATTTGGAGGTCGAACGAAGGGGGACAATTTGGGGGGGGGGGGGGGAAAGTGCACCCAATTCAAAACTTAGGGGGAAGGGGGAGGTAATTGGCATTTGAAAAGCGAATTTGAGAAGCCATGGGGATTTGCTGACGATCGAGTGACAGGGAGAGAAGTGAAACGGGTTGGTAGAGAGAGGACATGAATTTAAACCGTATACGACGGACATGGACATATGGAACGGATCATTACGGTACTACTGATCATGGGCGGTACGATAGGGCATAATTTATGATGGATTGTGCAGTTACGGTCCACAAAATCACGGACCCCTCCTTTTCCTCCTCTCCGTCCTCAAATTGGTCACTTTCCCAGCCATCCTCTTCATAGCGTTCAAAATTGTTGCTGTTGTTGTTCAGGTCTGTCCTCCCGCACAATCTGTCCCCCCTCTCCACAAGCACTGTCGTCGTCTTCGTCGTAGGCACAATGCCGCCCAGTCGCTCTTCCCCACCGCCGTCCACAATTTCCTCCTCGTCGATGAACCGCATCATTCCCGGAAACAGCTTCTGCTGCTGCTGCTGGGCATCAAATTGGAGCTGTACCGGAGCAGAATCGAACTTTGGCTGTGGTGGGAGTGGGGGAAAGTCGAGCTGATGGTGGTGCACATTCCGTCGATGGAATGTGGTCATTTTGGGGAAAGTGCCAAGCTTTGTTCGGCTCCTCACTTTGGCTGAGGAATTCACAATTTTAATGGACCAAAAGGCAAAGTTTGAGAGGGGCAAAGGTTTGGGGAAAATTCCGACGAATTTCGCCTGCAGTGAAACGGAATTTGAGCAAAATTTGCAAATTCTGCGCCATTTCTTTCCCTTCCGCCGCCTTCCCCCCGTGTACAACGTGTTTTAAGAATGGACTGAAAGGGCGAAATTGGCGAGCCTCTGAAAAGTTGTTAATTTTAACTAATAATCCAATGATAAGATTCTTACTTCTTCCGTCACCAAACTAATCATATGTTTGAAAGAATACTTCCAATTGACGAAAAACTCCGACAAGTGTTCCAAAAAACATTTGGCAATTTTCATCCAGGTTCACATAGTTCCAAATAGGCGTCAAAAGTGCCTTTTGGTACGCGTCAGATAGTTTGCGTAACATCTGAAAGGAATAATATCACATTACTTATAAAGGAGAAGTGATACAAATAAAATTGAAAGATAAGCTGAACTAAAATTAAGGATTTACTGACATTCAAGCACAATGAAAAGGAATGGGGAACAGTTAAAAATGAACCAAAGGGTTATAAACTGCAAAACGTAATAAAAAGCGAACAATCACAAGAAAAGACAATCAGAATGTTTGAAGAAGTCCACCAAGCCAACGACAAATAAATCAAAAATAGGCAAACAGAAGCAAAGCACCAACACAGACACACTAAAAACCCATACAGAAATCCAAACTCTCCGCCACAGTGCAACTCGAGGCTCCATGAAAGTTCGTAAAATGCGAGAAGAGAAACAAATGTTAGGCGTGTTGTGTCCCCTGCGAACGCAGAGGACAATTTCTAGTAAAAGTTCTGGTGGGAGACGATTTCGACTCATTTTGTTGCGGTGGAAAAGGGGTCAATTTTTTAGACAATGTAAGAAGTGAGGACGTCGTTGACGAGGAGGTAACTGTAAACAGACTGTTTATTTCCTCTTTTTATTTATTTTTTCCCCGGGAGAGCCTATCCACGTCCATTTTTAGTTGTAAAATATTAGGATTTGGCTCTTCCCAAACCTGTCCTTCGAATTGTTTCTCCTTACAATTTTTAATTTTCCCTTTTTTCCGAAATGAAAATATCCTTCGGTTTGGAACGCATTTTCAAAACGTATTTTAGGGAATTGAGGAAAAAAGGAAAGGAATTTTCAGAGAAAGTTCAATAAATTAATACAATAATAATCATAATAATGGTGATGATGATGATAGCAAATAAATAATTATTTTGGCCTGAAACAAAGCGTTTGTTGATGAAGCGATTCTCAAATTCTTAATCAGAGGTCAGAGCTTCCAATCCACTTCAAATAAAACTAGATAGTTTTTTAGAGATATAAAATAATAAATTGACTTAAATCATTTATTAATGTTTAAAATTGTCTATTATTTTAAAATTCCAAAAGATTCGATGCCTAAAATTTTTTTGAGAATTTTTCTTTGTTTTAATAAATTGACAATCTTTTAATTTTTTTTCTTTGCTTTTTTGTGTCAATGTAGTCATTCCTCCTCCTGTTCACTGATTCTGTCCAGCATCTCACACCCCACTCAAGACATTTTGTTCATCCCATCTTTTTATTATGTCTCTCCAATTTTAACAAATTTTGACAAACAAACTGAAGAAACTGTACAGGGAAAGAAACGGTCAATGTGGGGAGAGAAAGAGAGAAGGGGATGGGGGAGGGGGTAAGAGAGTGCCGGAAAGAGGAGAGAGGGAGAGAGATAAGTCCAAGGGACAGACATACAGAGCGAAAGGCATTCATTATAGTCCGACAAGGGAAGGTTGTCCCAGTGTCCGAAATCCTGTTGGAATTGCGGGACGAATCCGTGGGACTCGTCCGATGCGCAAAATTTAAAGGTAAAAAACGAACTTGTATTAAGTCAATTTATACTGTATATCCCTGACTCGTACTAGTTTGCCCAATCACTGGCAGACGGCAAATGGACAACTTACGGCTCATTTTGCAGAATGTGCAGTTCGTCCGGCTGCTCGCTCAGTGACACTTCCGGGTCCAAATAGGAGCTGATCTCGGCTTGTCCTCCGCTGATCACTTGCAGACAGCAGTCTCCGCTCTGCAAATGGTAAAATTTTAAACGGACAACCATCGGAGTGATCAAAGCTCTTTTTTGCCCTCCCTTCCATCCCACCCCCCCCCCCTGTCTGCTGCTACACTCTCTTTTTTGTCTCCGTTTGTCTATCGCTCTCTCACTCACTCACTCCCTCTCTCTATTCCCCTCCTCGTTTTTTCCTTTTTTCATTCTCTCTGTTTCTCTCTCCATTCCCCCTCTCTTTTCTCTTCACTCTCTCTCTCTTTTTCGGACTTTGTGCGGTGCGCGTAAAAGTCTGATCAGTTCTGGCAATTGTTCTGCGACCGGACGATGGAGGGAAAGTGTGCACTGCAAAGGCTTTAACGGTTCGCGTCCGAAGCCGGCGGAAACGGCGGAAAAGGGGTCGATGTCGTTGACAAATTGAATTCGGCAGCGAATTTCGTCGGAGGGCGAACCCATCGCAAAAGGGGAAAAATGCTGCTGAAGGGAATGGAAATGGAACAACATGCGCGAAAAATATGTTCAGTTGAACAACAAGCATGGGTTGGGAGTGGAAGCAGAAGCAAAGGTCTTTTCATCACTGTCAAAGATGAACAGTGAGCCAATGACTGAACAGCGGCTGCGCACATCCACGGCAAACCGAACACCTTCAAATACAAGGGAAGGGGAAGAGAGTGGGGAAGAGGAAGCGGAATAGGAAGTGGAGGGAAGAAGAGGAAGGGGGAGCGGGGGAAAGAGAAAGAAAGGGGAGGAGGAGGGGAAGAAGATGGAGGCGAAACAGAAAGGAAAAGTGAAGAAAATGGGGGGAAGGAAGGCAAGAAGAGAAGGGAAAGAAATCAGTGAAAAGAAGAAAAAAGGGATGTGGAAGAGGAAGAAGGGGGAAGAAAAGGAAGACGAAGTGAATAAAGTGTAAGGAAAATAATATAAAAAACGAAAGTTGGAACAGAAAATGTTTGAAGAAAATATAATGGAACGCAAAAATGGGAAGGAAAGAAGACAATTAAAAAGGGAAAGAAAGGGAAGAGGACGAAAGAAGAACACTGGCGGAAGGGAGGGAGGAGGAACATCAAAAGGAAGGGATAAAGGAAGAAAGTTGGGGGAACCCCCGGAGAAAGGACAGAAGAAAATGATAATGGAGAGGGAGGAGGGGGAAGACAATGGGAGGAGATGAGAAGGGAAGGAAAGGACAAATCAGCGGAGAATGGGGAGCGAGAAAGAAGCATTGGCCGACAAACACAAGCATCCATTTCCTCGAGAGTGAGGTCGGGAATTAATTATCCCTTTGCATTTCCCTCTTCCATGGTCCAAATCTGAACTGAAAAGCGCAGCTTTACTTCTGCTGGCTAAATTATGTTATTTTTGATGGCATTTCGACGTCAGCAAATGCCCGGGGGAGGGGGGCAAACGCCGTCCGATTGAATTTAAAGCGGATGAATTCTCAATTTTGACGGGGCATAGGGCAAAAGTCCGTTTTGACAAGCTGTCCGCGTGGGTGTTTTTTGCAAGATCCGATCGGCGGATGTGATCATTCGCGATCATTCGATCTTGCCAGCAGCTGGCTTTGTTCCTCTTGATCGACTGACTGTCCCCTCCTCCGCGTTTTGTCGATTGTTTTGCTCCAATTTTGCCTCAGGGAGTGCACAGAGCGAAGGAAAGGCCCCGGCCCATTAAAATGGGAAAATTGGGTGGGGGGGGGGACAATTGGCTTTTACTTTTACGTAGTCTTCTCTTCTTTCATTCCTCGGGGCAACAAATGGGAATGAAAGAAGAGTAGGGAAATCGATTGATCAGAAAGGGGAAGTGAGTACAAAGAAAAGGGAGGGAGAAACAGAGAGAACGGAGGGGAGAGAGAGAGAGAGAGAAGGGAGGGACGCATATTCCAAGCCAAAAGCTGATGATAGGTGAGTGAGTGAAAATGAGTGATCAGCTTATGGGGGAGGGTGATTTCCATCGGCCATGGGATCATTTTGCTGCTGCTCGACCGCCGCCGGAATATAAATAATGGCAAATGCTGAAAATCCATGGCCCAGGGAATGCTTCGTTGGGCTTTTGCTTTTATCCCTACTTTTGCCTTCACACAAATTGTTTAAAATGGCAAAAAAATCCCTAAACCATTTTTTGATAGAATATTTTAAAAACGGTTAAAAGCTTTTGGACCGTTCATATCAAAATCACTTCGGGGGAAAACACTCACTGTGTAAAGACTGCCTTCGAAAATGAGCACGGGCCCAGTGGCACTCACTTTGAAAGCAAAAGGAATGAGTTACACAAGGCATATTTATTGGGCCAATTCACCCACTGATCATCAACGGCTGTGCCGAGAAAAGGCCCCAAATGATGCCACAAATGCACTGGGCAAACAGCGCCTCGATGGTGCCGATGTGCTCGTTGGTGTATTTGCCCATCAGTCCGCCGAAGGAAATGGCCGGCACGAAACAGGCGAAGAACATGAAAACGACGCTAAACAATGGAAGGAGGAACCGGTCAGATCCAAGCCATCGAGTAAATGGTGGTCAATTTTCAAAACTCCCCTCGTGAGACATTGGAAATTGGCGGCGTCACGAATGTCGGACCTGAAAACGGAGGAGTATGCCATTACTTATGAGTCAATTATCCAAAATTGGCCCTAAGTTCTTAATTATGTGGGAATTGATTGAGGAAATCAACGGGAAGAAGAAGAAGCATTGGACAAATGGAGAGCGAATTGGGAAAGAATTTTTTTTGGGGGGAGGGGCTCTCGACAGATAGGACGGATGAGAGATTAATTCGGGATTAGCTGGTTAATAGAACACGCGAAACGAAAAAAGCAAATTGTTCAATTGGAATATGTTTTTGAATTTTAAAAGTTTAAAATCAATGAAATTCATTGTGAAGCGAAAAAATGACAAAAAAAGAAAAGAAAAAAATTTGGTCGTTTTGGAAACCCTCGGAATAAATAATTATGCAAATGGAAAAGTGAACAGAGAAAAAGCAATGTTAAATATAAATATGTTCGGCTTGGTTTGAGTTTAGCTCAACCATAAATAGAGCAATTTTTAATAATTGAGGAAATTAAAAAATAATTATTTAAATGTTTGGGACGGAAAATGCGGGGAAGAAAAGCGTAAAATAAAAGGATGAGTAATTGGCGGAAAGTGTTCTCAACCAAATCAACAGCAGCAGAAGAAGCGATTGGAGATTATTATCTGCCCAGGGAATCGGAAAATATTTTAATTCAATTTTTTAAGTTTGTTGATTATTTATCCAGCGAATTTTTTCTGTAAATTACATTTTTTGCGATACGCTTTTTATCAAAAAAAAAAATTTTTTTTTGGGGAAGGAGGGGTCCGACAGCGCCGATAGGCAAAGTTGTATAATTATTTTTTATATTGTAATTCTCAAATAATCCCCTCATTAATGAATGACACAAGAATGTTCGTTCGGCTCGCCATATGAATTTTTTTTTTTGTTGTTCGCTAGAAATGAAAAACAGAGAATTAGCAAGAAAAAGCCTGTTATCAAATGGATAAACAGGAGCAGCGCAGTCCATCAATTAAAAGGCGAACAATCAATGAGCCAACGGACACTGCTCGGACTAATTAATTAATTAATTAGTTAAACAAACAAAACGACGTGCAGACAGACAGAATGAGAAATGTGCAAATGCATAATTAAGGGAGAAAATTATCAACACGGAAGGAGGGTTTAGTTGGGTAATTGGGTACATTTTCGGTGATTAATTATTTTCGATTAAAATGTTTCACTGTAAACGGTCGTCGCTTCGGGGGGGGGGAAGGGCTCCCCCAAAAATTCCTCCCCAAAATTCCCCCCTTTTTTCATTGTTTGTGAATCGCAAATTTTCGCACCTTTCACTTTCGACACACATTCATTAAAACACTCATATTTTTGTTGTGCTGTGCACGCTCGCGCCTCAGGGCATTCCACGGAAAGGAAGGGTCGTGGGTTCGAGTCCCACCACGGATTAACGTTTTACACTTCGCCATCCACCAAAATCACCACAGAACAAAACTAATGAGGAAGAGAAGAAAAGGGGAGGGAAAAGGAAGAAAAATAAAAGGGAAAACCCATTGGAGAAAGAAGAAAAGGAAAAAAGGGAAAAGAGAGGGAGGAAGAGAAAAAGAATGAGAAGGGGGGACTTTTGGGGGACGGAAGAGAGAAAGAAGCATTCCATTCATTAGTTTCTCTTCCGCCGAAGGCGATCGAAGCTTCGTCGGCTCTTCTTTCACTGATCGATCGCTTCCCAATGTTCTGCCCGCACTATTTGCACTGACAAAAGGGGAAAATGAGTGAGAAGAGGGGGGGGGGGTACAATTAACTTAAGAAAAGCAACGGCGGCCAAATTGCATATTGAAGCAAAGGGGGGAGAGGGGGATGATAAAAACAAAGAGAGAGAAAACAACTGAGAAAATGCCGACAAAAGAAAGGAGCAATTAGAGAGAGAGAGAGAGAGACCGATCGATCGGTGGAGGGTCAGCCGAGATAAGATCAGTCAGCACTGATCCGATCAGAAGAGAATGAAGCGGGAACAGAAAGAAGAGGGGAAGGAAACTGATCAATTAATGCCATAAGGAAAAGTTGGAAAAGTAACAAAAGTATTTACAGAAGAATGTTTTGTCAGTTGAGCGACAGAAAAAATATATTAATATCAAAAAGAAAATGATATGTAAAAGGAATGAGAATGGACGGATGATTCATATCCAAAGGCAAAAAGAGGCGGGGGAAAAGGGGGGAGGGGGGGGGCGATGTTGTGAATTGATCGTTCGTTGTAAAGGGTCGAAAAGGAAGGGCAAGTGAATGTTGCGATCTGTCCTCAAAATGCTACCATCAAAAAACGGGCAAAAAAGTAAAAACAGAAGAAACCGATGGTTTACTCTTTCCATGGAAAATGGGAAAAAAGGGGCATTAATTTGTAATTTGCAAAAGCAAAAATGGCAATTTATTGAGGGGAGGGAATAAATGGAGAAAAATGCAATTTGGAAATAAGGCTAATGGGAAAGGACCAATAAAACAAATGGAAGGCATTAAATGTGCAGCAGAAATGCAACAAACAAAAAATAATAAATTTATTAAAATTAAATTTTATTTATTTTTTAAATTGACAAAATATAAAAATAAATCAAATTCAATTTTGAAAAATGTTTATGCTCCGGCGGACAGTTTAATGTCGCGCAATTCGCTGGCCTTGTACAGTTTGTCGATGTCCTTAACCGCGTGCTTTATCTCCCCCGTCCAAATTGCCCCCTTTTCTCACCCTCAATTCGCTTATCCAAACTTTCTGTGCCCCCGTCCCGCGTTTCTTTGCCTTCGGTGCCGTGCCGTCCGTTGGCGAAGTGAGCGGCCGTTTTTCGGCCCCGCGCGAAGCAAAGAAAGCCTCCATCTGCAATTAAGCATTATTAAAAGTTTTGCATGTCTCGGCTTGCCCGTTCAAAAGTGTCCAATCCGTGCCATTCCATCAGTTCGTCGATGTCAAACGGTGCCCTTGTGAATGGACGGCGCTGGTGCCCGTGCCGCGTGTTCCTCCTCCGATTCTCAAATACAACACCCCTTTCTCTTACTTCCTTCCCTTCCCTTCCCCCACCTTTCTTCGATTTGCCTTTTTCTCTGTCGTTTTGCTCTCTCTCTGCTGTTGTCCCTCCTCCCCCTCCCCCTTTTGCTTTCTCTCATTTTCCGTTGTCCCTCTCTCGTCCTTTTTCGTCTGCTGTTCCTCCTTCGTTTTGGTCTGTCCAACTGTCGGTGCTTCTTTGAATTTCATCAATTCCTCCGTTTTTCGTCGTGCCCCCCTCTCCCAATATGCTTTTATCTTTGACGGTGCCTTTGTCGCTGCTCCTTCCTCCCCTTTTTTGGCATCTTCGCTTTGAGGCGGTGCCGTTTCTTTTGCCGCTCGGCGAACTGTGCGTTTCGATTCCGTTTTTGCCGTCTGCGCTGCCTGGGCGGATTTCTGAATTTAATACATTTTTCGATTTTCTAAGTTTTTCGTAATCATTGGCTTAATTAGTTTCTCTCTCTTCCCATCTCTCTGCTTCTGTCCGATTCCTCTTTTTCTCTTCCCCTGTTGTCCCCCCCAATGCACCTTTTCTTTCTCCCTCTTTTCACGTTCTTTGCTCTCTCTTTCCTCCTTTTCTCGCTTCGCTCTCTCCGCCTCACTCTCTTGCTGCTCTCGCTGTCTGCGTCTCTCCTGCTCCGCTTTTCCAAATGCTGATGATGCTTTGTCCATGACAGTTCGGTGCCGTTCCTCCTTCGTCTTCAGTTTTGCCTCATCCGATGCCGACTTCAGTCCTTGGCTTACGTCTCGGAATTCGCTCTGTAATTTGCGCGATCCCTGCCGCATCTGTTCACGAAGTTCGGCCATCTGAATGGGTTTAGGTACGGCATTCTGCCATTGCCATTCTTTCTTCACCTGTTTTTCGAATGCTTCTTCAGCCTTTGGATCAGGTTTTTGAATTGGTTGAAAAGTGCGCTTTTTCTGTTCGTCCACCGTTTTCGGTTCCAATGCTTTTGATCGTTTGTAAGCGAATGAATCTTCCGTTTTTGTCGTCGTGTACTGCTTGCTCTTCTCTTCGACTGCTCCCGTCGCGCGCGCTTTTTGCCGAGCTGACTCCTGAAAAGCGGCGAAAAAGTGCTTAATATCCCGGGAAGACTCACCTTCTCCGCTTGTTCGGCTTTGATACGCTCCTCTTCTCGCATGTTCAGCGTTGATTTGCGCTGTGCCGATTTGTCTTCCGAAAGTGCCTTTTTCCGTTGCTCTTCCTCTTTCAACTTCCTCTTCCGCTCCTCCTCCTCTGCTTTCTTTTTTGCCTTTCTCTCCTCCTCGTCTTGCTTCAATTTTTGCTTACGCTCTTCCTCTTCCACTTTCCTCTTCCTTAATTCCTCCTCTTTCATCTTCCTTTCTTCCCCAGCTTTCCTCTTCTTTTCTTCCTCCTCTTTTCTCTTCTTTTCTTCCTCCACTTTCCTCTTCGTTTCTTCCTCCACTTTTCTCTTCCTTTCTTCCTCTTCACGAATCTTTTGTTCGTCCGGTGCCAAAAGGGTCTTCTGTTCTGTCACGCTTAGCTTCTCTTGGCGCATCGGTTGTACCACCGCTTTCTTAGCAAAATCTGTGCGCGGTTTGCTCTGTCCTGTCAGCGGACGTGTCGCTTCTTCCGTTCGGCCATCCCTGAGTTCTTGCACCCGAACATAAGTCTCCTCTCGGCAAATCTGTAAACATTCGTAAATGCATTGTTAATTACCCTCTAATAGTAGCTAATTAGCCACCTCTTTGCTCCCATCAATGCTTTGCTCCTCTTCGATCTGTTCCAATTCTTCCATGTTCATCTCTTCTCCGTCCAATTCTTCGACCGTCGCGTGTCCTTCCAACATTTGTTCTGACTCTTCCGCCATTTGGACAAACATTGGAGAAGGACTTTTCTTTGCAATGGGAGAAGTCTCTTCCGTCGCAACGGGCTTTTCCTCATCCTCCACGATGGCTTTCAGCTCCGTCTCTTCCGCCGGCTTCTGCTGCTCTTCTTCGCTACACACACTTTCGGCACTTTCTCCGGACGAAGAAGTCGATGAAACGGACCGACTACGATGAGAGGGCGAAACTGCGCGAGAAGAGGGTCTGCTGCCGTGTTCATCGCCTGAGACTTCTTCCTCCTCCACCTCCTCATCTTCCTCCTCCTCTTCTTCGTCCTCGTCGATTGACGAGGATGAAGTATAAGTGCCCGAAGTGTAGGAACCGGACGAAGTGCTGCTGCTGCTGGTGAACTCCTCGTCCGACCCGCGCATCGCACACTGTTGGACCAACGTGAAGCCAACTTCCACCTCATCCGCGGAGGGCTCAGTGTACGAAGTGGAGTTTGTTGTGCCTAAACAGGGGAAAGCCAAATCAGAATGCCAACAGCAGAGAGGTGCAGTTGCTGCTGCTCCTCCCTCACCTTCGTCTGAATAACTGCGCCCTCCCCACGAGTCGCTCATCCCATCGTAACTAATTGAGGCGGTGAAAATGGGCGGAGGTGCCAACACATTGGAAATGTCTTTGTCCACAGCGGACGGACCCAAGGCGAACGGAAATTCGAAGTCCGATTCGTGGCCCGACAATTGCAGAGTCCGACTGACGGTGGCCTCGTCCCACTCCCCTTCGTCCGACTCCCATTCTGCGGATGGATTGCTCTTTTAGCATATAAATAAGGATGGCACTGTCCTCTCTCTCTCTACCTTCTTCGTCCGTGTACTCTTCGTCCGAATATTCCTCCTCGTCCTCGTCATACGATGACTCCTCCGTATTGTCTTTCTCGCCCTCCGACCCGGTCAGTGTCAGCACCGCTGTTGCCTCCGCCTCGGTTCCGTCTTCACTGTTAATGTTGTGGTTGTTCTCCGCTGCCTTCGGCAGTTCGTCCTCATCCCCGCCGCCCATTGATGGGCGTGTGACCAACAAAAGTGGGGGCACTGCTCGGAGAAGTTGGTGCCGCTGTTGCTCAGCCTTAGCCGAATATTCCCTTGAGGGCGAATTCCGTGCCGAAATAAGCTGAAAATGTAAGCTTTTCTCTATGTATTTGAAATAATTATTTCAAAAGATTGGAAATGAATGGACTCAAACCAATTTGATCAGCCAAGGCTTTGAGGGAGAGCCGAGTTTGATCCTTAGCTTCTTCCCAAGAGATCACTCCGATCGATCGCTCCCCTCCCCACCTGCTTTTTGCCTTCCGGCGTCATCTGTCCCGTCCCTTCGCCCCTCTGCAACTCGTCCATGAGGTTCTCCACAGTTCGTGCTCTCCGTGCCCACCGTTTCCCTCGCTTTTGAAAAGCGTCACTTCCCCTTTCTTCAGCTTCTTCTTTCTTTTTTGCTCTTCGCAAATTCGGTGCCGGGCTCAAACTTTTGCTGTGTGCTTTGGTATTTTCGAGTGCATTTTGAGGGCATTCCGATGCGTTTCTTCGCTCTTTTTTCGCTGGGCCTTTCCTCACTTCCGATAGGCTTCTTCTCTTCTCCGCTTGGCTTTTCCTCACTTGTTGCTCTTTTGTCGGTGATTCCTCCGTTTCCCTTGTCTCATTTTGTTGTACAGCAGAACGGACATGCCTTTGGAATTTGCCTTGATCAAAATTGGACATTTTGATCATCTTCTCGAGTTGGGTGAAAAGTCCGCCGGACGAATGCCGAGAAATTTGTGAGGACGGAAAGAAAGGGACGGGAGAGATTGGTTGAGGAGAAACGGAATCAGAGACAGAAGAAGCGCTTTTCAGGGGAGGAGGTGCTAAATTGAAAAAACAAAATAATGCTTTGATGTCGGTATTTGTCTTTTCTTTCACATTTCGATGGTGTTTTTGAGAGCGATGCTTTCGAATAATTTTGTGGCGAGGAGCCGCGAGAAGGAGGCGAAACGGAGGACCGCTTCTCCGACAATGCGTCGGTGCCAATTTTCTCACGGGACAAATTGTCCATCGCCGCCGCCCTTTCATTGCCTTTATTTCTGTCGACAAAATTATCCGGGAAATGCTTTTCCTTTTCCCCTTCCTCCCTGTTGGTAATCAGAGAGATGACACCTTAATGTACAAATGCATATTTATTATCCAAAAACCAAATTTTGATAAAACATTGGCACCTTTTGATGGCGGAGAATCGGGTGGCGAATTGCCGGCACTTCGACTGGTCACCGCCAGCGGAGAGGGCCGGACCGGCAAATTCCGAGAGACGGATGACAAAATGCCATGCTCGAAACGACTCGTCACGGAATCGTAAATCAAACGATTGGAGGAAGAGAGGGGGGAAGAGTAAGTGTTGAAATGGATGTTGCGATGGTAAGAGGAGGAGGGACTGCGCCGGCAAACAGAAGACGACGGGTCGTACACAGAAGACGAATTCGACACGAGGGAACCGCCACTTAAAATTGCAAAACAATTCAAAAACCGTTTTGTTGGCAAAATGCCTGCCTTGGAATGCCATTGGACGCTCCACCAATTGAAGTTCGCTTTGTTGCCCACGTGGAGTAACTGTTGTAACGCCTTTCACCACCACCGCCCTCTCCCAAAGACAGTCCTGCAATTTTTTTTCTTCTTCGGCACAAAATGGGCTACCACTTTACCAGAAGTGTAACTGACACTTCGTTTTGGAGTGTATGTCGAAGCTGAGGAGGGGGCGGGCGAAACACGCGGAGACGAACTGAACGGAACAAAACGGGGCGAACTGCTGGACAGGGCAGAAACAGCAGTGGAAGAAGGGGACGGAAAACGGTGCAAACGGTCGCTGCTGCCGGGGTAATGGCGAGAAGTGGCGGAAACGAAGCGGGGGGAGGCCCTTTCATTGTGTAGGGAAAAAGACATGGGACCGAACCCATTGTGATCATAACGCGAGGCCATAAATGGAAAAACGAAGAAAAACAACGCAAACAAAAGCCTATCAAATCTGAACTGAATTCATTTGGCAAAACAACAAAAAGTCAGCAAAAAGGAGGGAAGGGAAGGAATGCGACCACATTTATTTAAAATCGGTTGCTCCACCCTCACCAAGGGAAGAAGCAGCGAAAGGAGAGAGATTTGAGGGGGAAGGAATGGACTTGGGGGGCGGGAGACAGCTGTTGCAAAATTGGAGCAAATTGTTTTAAGGAGCGATCGATCCGAAGACAACAACAACAGCAATGAGTCTGATCATTTAGCTGTATACAATTAGCAAAGTTCAAAAGAGGTTTCAAGAAATTTGAAATTTTGTTCAATTAAAAAGCAAAGAAAAAAAATCAAAGTTTTTGCCAAGCGCAAAGGAAAAGCAGCACATTCAATGCGGATTGGAATTTGACACCACCAAATAGCAGTGACAACGAGAATAAATTTGGGAACAAAACTGCGTGAATGAATTTTCTCATAAACAATACAAAAGCACCGATTTATACAAACAAACAAACGAATTATCATTTTAAAATTCCGAAATTTGTCCGACAAATGAATGAGAAAAAAGCTTAAATAGAAAAAGAATTTAAACATTCTTTATATGTACCTATGTACGGGACTGGGTCGTTTTGGCGCCGACGTTTTGGCGCCGACGATTTGGCGCCCACGTTTTGGCGCCCACGTTTTGGCGCCAGGATCGTTTTGGCGCCCACGTTTTGGCGCGAAGCCAAAAATTAAAAAAGGTAAAAATTTGATCAAAAATTTTACAAAAAAAAGTGAAAAACTTTTACCTTCCAATAGGTTTTTCAAATTTTCAAAAAATTCACAACCCCCTAGAATTTTTTTTTCAAATTTCCGATTTTGACTGTGTTTTATGGGTGTAGATTAGAGATATCAACATGTACCTGGATCCAGCCCTGTATTTTTCCTGGATCCAGGTACAGGCACAGGCCATTTTTCGGCAACCTGGATTTTTCCTGTACATTTATTTTCCTGTACTTATGTACAGAAAAAAATAGGTACAGGCCATTTTTTAAACAGGTACAACTACGGTTTTTTCAAAATGTTGATCTCTAGTGTAGATCAACATGAAGGAGTGATATGATCAACTTGCTGTGAACATTTTGTTTTCTCAGATTTGGACCCACCATATTAAAACATTTGATAAAACAAAACAGATAGAAGGCCTGATCTAATATGTTCAAAAATTGTATTTCATTTAAATCGAGTCCGCGCTTCGCAAAAATTTAAAAACCTGACCCTGGCGCCAAAACGTCGGCGCCAAAACGACCTTGGCGCCAAAACGTGGGCGCCAAAACGACCCCGACTCCTATGTACACACCGTCCGAAAAAACGAGATGTGTACCAATAAATAGAGAGTGCCAGAGAAAAACATTATCTTTTTTTCTCTAATTTTTTGTCTCCTTTTGGCGTAGTTGATCAGTTCAAGGCATTTCTCGACGAACAACCAATGGTGCGAACCCTTCTTTCAAAAAAGACAAAGGCCCATTTTCTGCTTCACCACTTTGTTCCATTTGCGCGCCAACACCGATTTTTGGGGCTTTTGGATGAGCAGGGTGGGACCATATCATTTTTTGGGTTCAATTTTAAATGTTGTGATTTTTCAGGAGATGAGGCATTGCATTCCGTGTGGCGGCGACTTGAGCAACTTTGGAAGACGATGCCGGACTCTGAACAAATGCGACAACAGCTGGAGCATCATTTCGTCTCGAATTGGCTGCTGGACACTGGCAGACTCGACGAATTGAAGCTGGTGAGTTGATGGAAGGGGCTTTAAAACCTTGTCCAACTAATTAAGCGGGAGGAGGAACAACGGTAGCAAGCGGAGGAAGACAAAACGAATGAAGAAAGTGATCAAGAAGCTGACGTCGATGTCGTTGACTGATCGAGGATTAATGGTTTTTGTTTTCATTACAAGCGGTAGATAAAATTTTTAAAAATTTGTAAACAATTTTTAAATCATTTTGGTCACTTTTCCTTTTATTTATTCATTAAAATCATCGAAATACATCAATAGCATGCACTGGGAATCGAACCTGGGACCCCACCCCCTTTGGTGACCCTCTCACAGACCACTTCGCCACACATACAAATCTTTTTTTGGTACAGCAGCTCAGTTTCCGGACGCCGTGTGTACATATGAATGAAGGATGTTGACAATGAGTAGGGCTGGCAAAAATATGCACATGCATATTTTTTTCCTGGACTGTGGGAGGCCTGAAACGCACGAAAACCATGTTTTTAGCTTGTTTTGAAGCTTCTAGGATGACTTTCCATATGCATATTTGTGCATATTTCGCGATTTATGTGCATATTTGTGCATATTTTGGCATTTCGTGCATATTTTATGTGCATATTTTGGCGTTTTTCCAAAAAACCTCTAATAGATCGGCCCCCAACAGACAAATTGGCCTTTTTGACCTCAAAAACCGGAAAATTTTCCAAAAAAATAATTTTTTAGCAAGATTTTCACGAAAAATATTGAATAAATAAATTTTCTCAAAAAATGGTTAATTTATGTCAAAAATAAGCAAAATTTTGCTTTTCAGGTTGATTTTTCGCTAAAATGAGTAAATTTTAAGCTGTATCGTGTTTTTTTCTCCTAAAATGCTTTTTAATACCACATTTAGCCATTTTTGAAGATTTTACTTTATGTTTAACAAATTTGAAGAAATTTTGAGAAATTACACCCTCAATTGGAAAATTTTATGTGCATATTTTTCACTTTTTATGTGCATATTTCACGATTTTTGGTGCATATTTTATGCGCATATTTTGCGATTTTATGTGCATATTTTTGCCAACCCTAACAATGAGTATTTAATAAATGCATTTTTAAATTCAATTCATTTATTACGACTTACCTATTCATACATAACTCGTAACTGATCCTAGCATTTGCACAATTTTGTTGCTTTTATTCGTTAGTTCTTTTTTTTCTTCCTCAGCATTCGTTTTTTTCGTCGTCATTTTGCCTGATAAGGCTTTTTGTTTGTTAGCCATCCATTGTCATTACAATAAAATATGGATTTGACTTCCGAACAAATGCCACTGCCATCGCCGGTGCCTTCTTCCCCGGATGCCAATCGTTCGCTTTCTGATTCTGAAGGAACTGATCCCGAACCAGATGAAGACGAAGTTGAACGTCTTGGAGAAGATTCAGCTAAGGTGCAAATGAAATGAGACACTAATTCCAATACAATGAGTAACACAATTTCATTCTTTTAGCTCAGTGAAATCAGCGACAACATCGAGCAGGAGGATTACGCGGGACGTCCAAAAGGCAAAGGACTTTCGGGATGGTCAGTTGAAGTTGCATCGCTTTGCTAATGTGTTTTGTTTTTACTCCCATTTCCACACAGGATCCAAATCATCAAACCACTGGTACAGGGCCGAGTCATGTTGACATTGACGGGTTGGTTTAGTTTTTCCGCCCATTAAAATGCTAATTAATTTTTCACACTTTTAGTTGTCAATTTCATTTTGTTCATTTTGACGGTAATTTAGCCATTTGTATGTAATGCTTCCAACGTTTATTTTTTTTGTTCAGCTCATTCTGCTCATATACCTCCTCGTTTTCGCGGCGCTCATCAGCACGTCGAGTGAGAAGGTAGTGCAAAAGTTGCCATTGTTTTAAAATCTCACCGTCACCCGCTGTTTCAGAGAAAGGAGCTTCAGGGCAAGATCAATACGGTGGATTACTGTTCGGTGAGTTGGCACCCTCTGTCGGCATGTTCTGCAAAGTGTAAAGGAGTCGGCGATCGGGTGGAAGACTATCCTACGCGCTCTTCTTACATCGACCATGTGACTGGCCAAGTAAGCAAAGAACAAACCGAAAATCAATCATTTTTTTGTTTTTCAATTTTCAGTGTCCTGAATATTTCAACAAAGCGCCTGAAGACCTTGAGCAGATTAAGTACAGTGTTCCGTGCAATGTTTGGGCGTGTGAATGAACGACGAATGCTTATATTATACAATATTTATCTTAATGTTTGTGTTTTCTGTGTTGCTGTCTAAATATCTGTGTTCGATATTTACATTGATAGTAAATGTTCTGTTGTTAATAAATTCTATATTTGATAAAACATATTATCCACAAATTAGGAAACTTGGTAATCGTTCGCTTTACTGGTCCCATAAAAAGGCGTAAAAAGGAATTTCGACTTTTATCTCATGTCTATGATTTTTCATCAAATTTTTTTTCATTTTTTAAAATTATAGTTCCAAGAAATATTTTATGGGGTTATCGGAGTCGTTAATCACGAATATTTCATCCATTCCGACTAATTCCTAAACCCGATCCCGAATTCGAACAAAAAATCGAAAGTTCAAATTTCCGAAATTTGGATTTATGTTTCGAAAATGCTTATATGATTTTTTTTTAATTGCAGGAATGATGGTTTTTGGTTTGTTTCCATGCATTTAAACCATTTTCGAAACATAAATCCAATTTCGAAAATTTGAACTTTCTATTTTTTGTTCGAATTCGGGTCCGGGTTTAGAAATTGGTCGAAATGGATGTCATATCCGTGATCAGCGACCCAGATAACCCCCAATAGTTCTCATAATCGCAAAAAAAAAACGACCCCTTTTTTTATTTTTTTTATGGGACCAATGATGTGAACGATTACCCCCAAAGTTTTTTTGAAAAAAGCGCGCCGCAAAGAAAGTGCACATGCGGTGAAAAGAAGAAAGTGTTCAGCAGAAATAAAAAATACTGGAAAAAATTCATTCCGGCGAAAATTCAAAGAATAGAAATTAATTTCATTGCATATGAATGAAATTTCTGTGTCCTTGAATTATGAAATTTTCCCATTATGTCCTTGGAAATCAATATAGACGTGCGTTCCCAAATAAATTGAATTGATGGTCATTTTGCGTGTGTCAATTCATTCATTGAAATTTGGTCCTCTCTCTCTGTTTGACGTAGACATTTGGATGGCATGAAGTTTTTTGGTGTTTAAGCACGTCCCCTATCAGCGTGTCATCACAGAAACCCGTTGGACATACGGTACTTCTCCTTTTTGTCATCCCCTGAATTATCAGGGCTTGGATCGAAAGTTTTTCAAAATTTGAACAGATTTTGGGGTCGAAAATCAGAACATTTTGCGAAACTGCCTTCAAATCAGTTATTTTTAAAATTATTCGATCAAAAATGTATTATATTTTTCGCCTCCTATTTTCGAATTTAACGATTTTGGGGAGGAAATAAGCAAATCATTAATTTCAATGCATTCGTACAAAAAATCAGATTTTTAACATTTTTTTGCGGGTGAAGTTTAAATTTTCGACTTTCCGTTCGAATACCGACATTTTCCCAATTATTAAGAACAAGGCTTATTAACAGGCAATCATATTTTCACATTTTTTTAGTTTTAAATTTAATTTATGCGTTATTATATTAGCATGAGTGGCAGCAAATAAAATAAAAACAATTGTTTTGTGTGGTGAACTTAGAAATTTTGAGGAATAAAGGATGAATAGGTATCAATCAGTTAGAAAGGTGAACATCAAACAATGGGAGAACATTTGAGGAGTTTAGAGAAGCATTTGAACGCAAAAAAGAAAATGTGAAATAATATTGTAAATTATGAACCGTCCTGAATAGGTATTTTTTTAGAAAAAACGCACGTATAAACAAAACAGAGCAGCAAAAGTGGGGGAGGGGAGGGGTTTCAATTCCTAACAAACTAAATCACCTTTCCACTGAGTTTGGGCTTTGATTAGATGGGAAGTTCACGTGAATTTTTTTGGCTTCAACTCCATTGAAACTTTTAGAAAATTAATATTCCAAAAATAGATTTAGCCTATATTTTTGATAGGTCATCATTGAGGAAGAAAGCCTTGGGCATTGTTAATTATGGCAAAACAAGTCTTTCATGAGAGACACGGGAATGGGCATTGTCCAGCCAACGGATCACACGACATAAAAAAACAACAATTGGAACACTCATTCCCAGTTTCTTGTTTACACCAATAGCATATATATTAAAAACATGGTGATAAAAACATTATGTAGAACGTTGTGCACTGGTGAAGAGTTGAAGATGAGACGATTCGTGGAGGGAAGGAAGGGGCGGGGTGTTGAGAAAATGTGAAAAATGGTGGCGTGGCGGAGGAGGGGGGGGGGGGGGAGGCCATGATCACACGAGATTATACTCTCTCAGATTGTGCTGCAGAATTGTGTCCTTGACTGCTGCGAATACGAAGCGAATGTTCTCCGTGTCTGAACAAAAGGGCACAATTCATTCACGAGTCGATCAGGGGAAGCCGGTGGAGAATTACTGATGTAAAAGCCCACCTGTGGCACAAGTGAAATGCGAATAAATTATCTTTTCCGCGTCCGGGTTCAAGTCCACGAACATTTTGAGGATGAACTCTCGCGCGGTGATCTCGTCTCGAGGCGGGCCTAAGAAGAAGTGGGAAAATGCAATGTGAAAACAAGGCACACGGCACAACGAACCGTCATATTCGGGGAAGTAATCGGCCAAATGCGAGTAGAGAATCTTTTCCGCCAACAGGTCCTTTTTGTTGAGGAAAAGGATCACCGAAGAGTTTTGGAACCATGGGTAGGTGATGATGGTGCGGAATAACGCTTTGGACTCTTCCATCCGGTTCTGAAAATACGCTTTTTATAAAATAAAAATGTATAATGCTAGGCACGAAGAACCACCAACCTCATTATCACACTCCACCAACACTTGGTCATACTCGGACAAGGCGACCAGGAACATAATGGACGTCACATTTTCAAAACAGTGTATCCATTTTCGACGTTCGGACCGCTGGCAAATGAGACGAGTTTTCATTTTAAGACACGAAATTGAAAATAAGTTTTTGAGGAATATAATTCAAAAAAGTATGAGGTAAAAGAACGGATAAAGAAAAAGGACCTGTCCACCCACGTCGACCATCCTGAACACAATTTGTTCCAAGTCGAATGGGTATTCAATGATTCCTGTTGTTGGCACACGGACGCGCAAAATGTCCTGTTCAGTTGGCAAATAATTGGGTTCAGCCAAACGCCGGACATCGTTCAAATAACTGACAAAGAACAGAAATTATAATGTTTTAAAGGTAAAGGAATTTAATTAATACATTAATTAAGTAATCTTTTGTTTTATAAAATAGTGAAACCATTATAGTACATTTGCTAAACTTCAAAAATTACTATTTGGCTGAATCTGTGAGTTGGTATTCCCTTCGTCGGTCGTACGCCTCTTGGATGCCCGAGTCTTGCCACAATTCGGCAATGAAACTGACGTAAGGTTCCTCGAAAGAGGTGATGTTCTCGTAGTCAATTGCCCGTACGACATTTGCTTTCTCTTCCGAAGACCCGTCCCCGTAAGGAATTACGAGTGTCTCCATGGCGCGAATCATTGATTGCCTAAACGTACAGTTTTAACAAAAAAAAAGAATTAAGAAATCACATTGTGATTCACAGCCGGATGTTAAAATAAAATACATGGTAAATAAAGGAAATAAGAAAGGATGGGGAAAGGAGGAGAGAAATTGCGAATGGGCAAAATAAAAATTTGGCAATTTTTTCCTTTTATCGCTTTACGCACTAAAGTCGAAACACGTTTAAATATATTCAATCAACGGATAGCTTTTTTATTTACAATTTGGTATTTGAAGGGATTCATGCAATTTCCATTATAAAAAAACTATTTGTTAAATCCTTTCGAGTCAACGCTCATTATAATTGAAGCGCCTCACATTGCCATGAACACGTTTTGGTAGACAAGTCGGATGTGCTGCCGCTTGTCCTCCAGGGAGTAACCACTGCCGTGGATGATGCGCATCTGCTTGATGAAGGTGGATTTCCCGGATTCTCCAGTACCTAAAAAACAACAATTGTAATTCACTACGACGACATTTTGTGTGGCTTTTCAGAAATGGAAAAACAAAATGCTAACCAAGCAAAAGCAGTTTGAGCTCTCTTCGTGCATTCCGCTTGTCGCGTTGGAGTTGCCTCTCAATCTCCTGGTTAATGCGCTTCTGTTCTCGTGCCTCCTCGCTTAGACAGCAGGCCATTGGCCCGACAGAAACGCCCGTTAGTCGGCCCGTTTTGCCGATTAGTGCGACGCACTATTGGCCAACAATTTTGGGTTCTGCCCCGCGCACGGATCAGTGAATGAATGAATGGACTGTTGTTGTGCAGCCGCCTGAGAAGAAACAGCAGCAAACACGCCAAAGGCCCACCGCACTCTCAAGTCAATGAAGTTGTCGATTTCTGAATGGCAGCTTTTGGCTTTGAACGAATAATTTTTTCGTTTTGTTTCCTTTTCATATGCATATTTCAATAAGAATGGAAAATTAATTATTGGATTTTAATTAAATTTGAATAATCAATCTTGAAAGTATAAACCTATTGGCAACTGTTGCTCCTTTGTTTTGGGATGCTCGACTGTTGTCAATTAAAGGGTCCAATATTTCGGGGAAAAGGGAGTCGGCGATGATCAGACGAAAAATTTGGTATTCCGCTATTTGTGCTGGCTTTACGGGCCAAATGGAGTGCGACGGCGATGATGTTTCTACTGGCGCATAAGAAAATGGCGAAAAGTTGAAGGAACACTAAAGGTAACGGACTACGTCCAAAACAGTCGCCTGACAGAAGTTGACGCAGGGAATTCCATAAAAACGCTGGGATGTGTTGCTGCTGCTATATACGAAATGAATATACAAAATTGGAATATAATCTAAAAATAAAATGCAAAATTAAAATTATGCCGAAATATGATATAAGGGGGAAATGGAAAATGAACCAAAAAATGGGGTTTAATTGATGCAAAGGTGAGGAAATGACCTTAATGCAATTAGAGTGCGACAATTTTATTTTTATTGTAATGAACAAAACAAAAATAAGGAGCATTCGAGGAAGAAATACAAGGGACGATGACAACGACGATGAATACGAAATCCCCGACTGTGCTGCTCCCCCTTCAGTCGTTTCCTCGCCTGAGGCTCACTGAACAATGACGACGGGAGCGGAAATCGATTTTTGGAGGGAAAAGCGGAGAAAACGAGAGAAAAAAAGAAAACACAGATGAGAGGGAAGAGAGAAAGAAAGGCAAAGAAAGAATTCACCGGAGGTGGTGAAAAGGAAAAGTTATGGCGCGGGAATGGAGCGAAATTCTTCTCGGGAAACAGAAAGGAAAAAGTGAAACAAGCGAGAAAAGGCAGCTACTAAAGTCAGAAGAGAAAAGAGACAGCGGGCGAAGAAGAGAGGATAAATGAGAGAGAGAGAGAGAGAGAGAAAGAGAGTGGGAAAGTAAAAAGAGAGAGAGAGAGAAAAGAGATAAAGTGTGAGTGAGTGGAGGAGATACGCGAAGGGCAACTCTATGGCGTGGTGCAGTCGCTGCGGTATTGGAACCACCTTTCTCTCCCCGCCCTTCTGCATTCTCTGTGAAATCCCAGCAAAAAGAGGGAAAGGGATGAAAGTGTGGCCAAGGATCCGTCGTCCTTTTATTTTACCCACCCATTCTATGGCCATACCCTACACATTCATTTATTCATTTGGTGGAGGATGAAAATTAAAAATGGCAAGCAAATTAGTTGCCCCGTTTTTGTGTGGACGTGCGAGTGAGTTGGGAAATCAGACAAAGTGAGGCAAATAAAAGTTGGACGAATGAACTGAATGGAGGAACCAGTTGAGGAAGGAAGGACAGGAGAAGGAATTTAAAACACTCGAGGCTGATTTGGATGGCATAAGAAGAACAAGATGAAACCGGAGACAAAAAATGAATGCAAAAAAACCGTGGAAAAAATAGTAACGCCCAAAATTTTTTATGGTGCGTCAAATCGCTTACAGATTAGCAAATGCTTTGAAAAAGGTTTCCTCCTCTTCAAGAGCTTTTGTGATTGTCAAAATTAGTTGGCAGAAAAGATCAAAAAATTTTGAAAATCTATTTTTTAAGATCATCTTTTTTCTTAAAATTAACGTTAAACAATTTTAATTGGATAAAAAAGAAATACTGTGTTATAAATGCTTCTGCTGAACACCAACGCAAGAATGAATACATATATATTGCATGCAGTTTTGGAGAAATTTCTCAAATTTTGATTTAAGCGAAGCTTTTTATGCTGCACATTTTCAGATGTATGGTGTAACATGCGCAATGGTATTTTTTGGGACGAACTCGTTTTATGTGCATTTGTAAAAAAGCACATGAGTAGTAAATAAAAATACCAAAGTAATTTTGTAACGAAACAAACATATGAGCAATCAACGGGAGAATGTTGGCCGATGAATAAGCTAACTGATAAGCGTGATCAGTTTTGATGGTCATAAGTTGTGATGATGACCTTTGCCTTATTATGGCAGTGAATGATGAGAAATAGCGAGGACATTGAACTGTGAGAGAAGAGATGGACGAAGATGAGTGGGAGAATATGGGAACAATTTCTTCATTTGAAAGTTGGAGAGTGGGCAGAGACACAAAGACATGGCCGAATCAGCGACGGCAGTCAGTGCGGCCGCAAAAGATACGCAAGGGTAAGGCAGCAGAGCAATCGTTGCTCAACTGCTTCGGAAAGGGCCACCGCCAGCAGCTGGTGGGTGGTGGCTGTCCCCGAAGGGCTTGACACCCGCGAACGCACATTTTGGATGGTTTTGTGGGCACACTTAGAGAGTGAGAGAGAGAGCGGTGGGGAAGAGAGAGTGAGTGAGGAGAGGGGAAAGAGAGAGAGAGAGAAGGAAGCACACTGTTGGTATGAAAGGAGCGATGACGGAGAAAAATGAGGAGAAAAGGGAAAAGAGACGACGAGAAAGCGATGGAAAGAGAGGATTTGCCCAAGGGCAAGGCGCAAACTGTGCATGATGGCGTGGAGAGAGAAGGGAAGAGCAGGTTTTAGAGACAGAAAAGGGAGGAGGAACGTGTGGTGCAGCACCCCTTAAGCTGAAAAGCTCATCCCAAACATCGCAATAAAACTGCGCCTCCCCCCGCCTTTTGTGCCTCGGGGGAGAGAGGGAGGGAAAAGTAAAATCCAGCTGTAAATGTAGACAAGGAATATGATGAATAAGGGGAGGAGGAGGAGGATGAAGTGTCGAATTCGGCACAAAAGGACGCCTTCCGATGATAAGGAAAGTAATGAAGCGAGAAGAGAACTCGTCGCAAAGGCAAGGCAATTAAACCAAGGGGAGAACACCACCAAAGTGCGAGGAAGTACAACAGAAAGACGGAAGGCAATTGGAGAAACCGAACCAACAGCAGAATGTGCAGGGAATCGAATTCCTCAAATTCCTACGACCCCCGCCCCATTTCACCCACCGAAAACCGCGTGGACTGTCTGAATTGTTTATCAGCAACCAAACAGTGTTAAGTTGTGCACTGTATTTGCAATGGTCGTGTCAGCCGAAAAAGTGTCCTCGTGTTCAAAACAGTGATGGCTATTAGAAAATTAACCTCTTACTTCCTCCGGGAATTTTTACATGGTTGAATTTCAGTAAAAAAGATTATAATTTTATTGAGAGAAATACATACTGTCAACAAGTATCTAATGAGAGAGAGAGAGAGGTTGTGAGACAAAATCAAAAATGAGTTCAGCCAAAGTCCAGAAGAAAAATGTGATAATGGGAGATTAAAATGGCAGAAAATAGATAGACTTGAACCAGAATTATAACAACAAATAAAGACCAAAATGAATTTAAAAGCAAAACGATCAAACAAAGGAATAGACGAAATATTCATATAAGTTAATGTTTTGAATTATTTAAAACAATTGCCTATAACAATACGTAGTGACTCGAATAGGTCTGTTGGGTTCAGTCGGTCAAAGATCAAATTCCAATTCCGCCAATTACTGTCCCTTCTCGACATCGTTGGCACTGTCGAAAATCGGTACAAATCGTTCACGCATCCAAAACATTGCCAAGACGAAAGCACTTGTGATGGCCAAGAACAGAAAAGAGAGGCCGAAAATTTTGACCGTTGAGAATTCTTTTTGCTCCACTTTCTGACAATTGGCCCGGTTGGGAATGAACAACGGATTGGTGTCCCCGAGCGGAGGCGAACATTCGCGAAAGTCACGACGATGGCGCAAAACAGAAGAGTCGTGGGAATCAAGCGACTTGAAACTCCTCCGGAAATTATGCATTTCTTTTGGCGAGAGAAGTCGAATGCTAAAAAATGTAAGTACAAAGCAAAATACAAACAAATATTATTTATATTATTGTATTACAAACCTCTCGGAAGGCTCGTCATCGTCATCACTGCCTTGCTCATTGGGGGCAGGAGTCGATCTTGGAGTCGGTTTTGGACTGTTCTAAAACAACAAAAATAAACATTCCGTAATAAGGGGGGGGGGGGAGGAGGGTTCGTCTTGGTGGTATCAATAAGCATCAGACGGGAAATAATGTCAGTAGAAATATTCTCTAAGCCCACATATAACCAAGCCTAACCTTACGGCAAAAAAGATGGTTGGGCCGCCCTTTTGGACACGTATCAAATAAGGGAATGCAAACGAGTTTTTGGTAAACATTAGAAAAATACAGCATAAAACCGGGTTCTAGTCGGTTTTACGCGTCCCATGACATTTTACGCGTCCCATCACATTTTACGCGTCCCAACATATTTTACGCGTCAAAAAATGTTTTTCGAACCGTCAATCGGAAACTTTATACCTTCCGAATAGTCTAATTGTTCTTGTTTGTATACTTTGATCATCGAAATGTGCAAAGGCAACTCTAAGCACACTTAATGATGTCAACAGAAATTCAACTAATATAAGAAAAAAATTTACAAAAGCCTAAGCTTAGGCCTAGTCTAACCATAAGCCATTGTTCGAGTTTTAACAACGAAATTTATAGTTAAAAACTTTACTGAATACCTGACAAAAAAAATAGTTTTTCTCTTAGTTATTAGGACAACTATAATACCATGAGACCAGGGATGGCACGGAATTCCGAAAATTTTTGGGGCCTCGGAATGCCATCCCTGCCATGGACACAAAATGTCATGGGACGCGTAAAGTGTTGTTGGGACGCGTAAAATGTGATGGGACGCGTAAAATGTCATGGGACGCGTAAAATGCCATGGGACGCGTAAAACCGACTAGAACCTAAAACCGTGTAGTCAAAAGTCAACATTTTAACAAAAACGCATACTTTTTTTAGACTAATTGTAAGGAAATTTTTGTTATAAGCATCCATTTCTTTTTAATTGGTAACCCACGTTTATTTCGGAATGCATCGGTGTTCCAACTCCATTCATTGTCCCATTCAGCAAATTTTCACCGTTGTCAATATTTCCAGTCCCATTGAGCAGATTCTGAAGCTTTTTTTCATATATTTTCCTCGTGCTTGGAACAATTGGTCCAACTTCGACACCTTAATTTGGGGGAAAGCATATTTTTAATGATTGCTTTAATCAATTGGATAACCATGGCGAGTCAGTTCCGTTCGAAGCTCAAGATCATTCAAATTTGAAATAGACGATGCTTCTATTGTTTCAGACATCTTAAACAGATTAACAATACAATCTAAATTTGTCTAAAAATATCGTATCTTAAACAGATTAACAATACAATCTAAATTTGTCTAAAAATATCGTAAAAATTGGAACCATACGTTAAAAAGGAGGGGGGGGGGTCGGCCTGGCCGTTTACGAATGAAGGTTTTAAATTACGAGCTTTATTTAATAGGGGTTTTTAGGGTTCGGCAGTGCCGAGAGGCGCCGCCGGGTAAAAATTGTTTTTTAGAATTTTTAATTGAATTTGCGAGTTTCGGAAAAAAGTTTTTCTGTGTCGGTTTTTTTTAAATTGGCGTTTTGTCTCTTTTGCTGACTTAATTTTTCTCTTTAGCTTAAGCCTATGCTTTAACAATCGCTTATTTTTCTGTTCTTCAAATATATTTTCATTTCCGTACATTTATTTTATCAGTGCTAATGTTTTAATTAAGGTGTGGAATTTGAATGGTTGAGACAGCGGAACAACCTGCTAAAAAGGAAGACGAGAAGATGGAAACCGCCGAAGATGAGGTGCACAAGATTATGCAGAGACCGTTACTTTATTATATTTAATTTTTCTTAAATTTAGATCGATGCTGAAATTTTGCAAATGTCTACGGACCAAATTCGGGAGCGGTCGCTGTTGCTCGACAACGAAATTCGCATAATGCGCAGTGAAATTCAGCGCATTAGTCACAGTATGCAAACACTCAAAGAGAAGACAAAGGAAAACAACGAAAGGATCAAAGTTAGTTTCATTCGAAATATTCGAATAATTGAGTTATCAATCCAGAAAAAGGGTGTACCTTATTATAGCTCTGCGCTTATAATCCGATTAAAACCGAACTAAGAATTACTATTAATGGATATGTTACTTTTCAGGGCAAATCAATTTTTTTCTGCATTTTTCCATAAAATTGTTAAGATCAACAAAACTCTTCCCTATTTGGTCTCAAATGTCATTGAACTTTTGGATCTTGAAGAGCAACAGGAAGAGGAAGGAGCAAACATTGACCTTGATGCCCACAAAACAAAGTGTGCCGTCATCAAAACATCCACGCGTGCCACTTACTTTCTGCCCGTTGTTGGTCTTGTGGACCCGGAAGAAATGAAACCGTCCGATTTGGTTGGCGTTAACAAGGACTCTTATCTCATCCTGGAAAAACTGCCACCCGAGTACGACTCACGCGTGAAGGCCATGGAAGTGGACGAGCGTCCGAAAGAAACGTACTCAGACATTGGCGGATGCGATAGTCAAATCAGAGAATTGGTTGAAGCAATTGTAAGCCGAATTTCACATGCCGTATCAACACAATTACTTTTTAAGGTTCTTCCGATGACTAAAAAAGATCTCTTCATAAACATTGGCATTCAGCCGCCTAAGGGCGTTCTTATGTATGGACCACCAGGTGTTGTCTATTTGTTGTTCGAAATTTAAAGCCAATTTCCAAGGTACGGGTAAAACGATGTTGGCACGTGCCGTTGCCGCTCAAACCAAGTCCACTTTTCTGAAGCTGGCTGGTCCGCAACTTGTCCAAATGTTCATCGGAGACGGCGCCAAATTGGTTCGAGATGCTTTTGCACTGGCCAAAGAGAAAGCACCGTCCATTATTTTCATTGACGAATTGGACGCAATTGGTAGTGCATTTTGACAATTATCTAACTTGGGCATTTTTCTATTCAGGGACAAAACGATTCAGTTC
The DNA here is from genome assembly GCA_004148225.2 of Heterodera glycines. NCBI lineage: Eukaryota > Metazoa > Nematoda > Chromadorea > Rhabditida > Heteroderidae > Heterodera > Heterodera glycines. Next base: position 9,139,445 of record CP049706.1, read on the forward strand.
GGAGAAGGCCGGCGATAGGGAAGTGCAGCGTACGATGTTGGAATTGCTTAACCAACTCGACGGCTTCCAGCCAAATGACGACATAAAAGTGGGTGGCGAATAATGAGGAGAATTTGTCGATTTCGATTTGATTTTTCAGGTTATTGCTGCGACAAACCGTGTCGATGTGCTCGACCCGGCTCTGCTCCGTTCCGGCAGATTGGACCGCAAAATTGAACTGCCAGCGCCAAACGAGAAGGCCCGGGCGCACATCGTCCGCATTCACTCCCGGAATATGAACGTTGAGTAAGTTGTTACGACTCGGAACCAATCGAATGCCATTTTTGCAGTAAGGATGTTAATTTCGATGAGTTGGCACGTTGTACCGACGATTTTAATGGTGCTCAATGCAAAGCTGTTTGTGTGGAGGCGGTGGGACCAATTTTTTTTAAGACCTTTTACTGCTTCGATTATCAGGGTATGATCGCGCTTCGTCGTGAATCTCACATCATTCTGCACGAAGATTTTATGGACGCTATCCTTGAGGTTAATTGCCGCTTAAATTTTGATTGGTACCAGAAAAAATTTAGGTGCAAGCCAAGAAGAAAACGAGTCTGAATTATTATGCCTGATCCTTTGTCCGAACCTGCCCTAAATGGCGAAATATAATTGTTTTTTTTTTGTGATTTGGCGAAAATGAATTTGATAAAGCGTTTAATTATTTTACAAACAGAAAATTATACACAAATATTTGCTTTTTAAAAAACATAAGAAGATTTTGGAACTGGCCTTTTGTATTCGTCCGTTAGTTTTTGTCTGCATTTTGTAAGCAATGCTTTTGAACAGCAGTTCGCTTGTCTCATTAATTTCGGATAAAAATTATGAGCGGAGAATCCACGGCTATGTCAGTGTTCTTCAGGTGCGTTTTGTGGTCGGTTTACCATTAAATTTTATTCCCTTTTTAATTAGGACGAGCGATGGCGCAGATTATACGCCGTTTTGAAGGCCAATTTGTTATTTTTATTTGAGTCGTCCGAACGCCTTGAAATCCCCGTGCTGTTAATTGTAATGGAAGACTTTGTGGTCGAATTGGCCGATGACAATACGATGGGAAGGCAAAATTCGTTCTCCATCAAATTCAACACGTAATTTGGAGAAGGGGCACAAATAATCATTGGAATTTCCTCTTTTAAATTCTCATTTTTTTCAGCACCGGCCACAATTACATAATGGCGGCCACCGATTATGACGCTTTGCAGAATTGGATTTCTGTTTTGACTTCGTGCTCATTTGAGTTTATGGAGGCGACACGACAGTCGCTAGAGAGTGTAGAGGAAAAGGGTACGGAAAAAGAAGAAAAGGAAGGGGAGAAGAGCGAAGAGAGCACGGAAAAGGGCGGGACATAGAAAAATGACTGATCACAACATTGGCACATCTGTGCTTAAAATTAAATTGTAATTTTTTCCTAATTTCTTTACGTGTTGTATAAATTTGCACAAAGAAAAAGTTAAATTGCAAATACTTAACCAAAGCTGGTAATTTTTACCGACATTTTATTGTAATTGTTTTTTTTCGTTTTCAATTGCTTTTTGCTTTGTCATTTTCGTCCCTTCATTCGTTATGCCGGTTCGTTCTTTTCCTATAGAAGTGCCATTAGTCGCAATTTTCTCTTTCAGCCGTACCATTCGAAATTCACCAGCGGTGTTTCGCTCGTCGGCAACATGGCCGTTCTTCCGATCAAAACGGGTGTCAGAGGGCCGGCGCCGCGGATTGGTTGGTTTTGTTTGAATGAGTTGCAGTTCATTGTTTACAGATGACACTTCCGAGGAGGACGTAATCGGTACGGTAAGGGGAAGGCACTTTTTTAAAAACTTTTTGTTTAAATTTTGTTGAATTGTCCCTCTGTTCTACAGATGAAGCATTGACTCTCTTCAAGGCGAATGTGTTTTTCCGAAACTTTGAAATCAAAGGCCCGGCCGATAGGACTTTGATTTATTTGTTTTTGTACATCACCGAATGCCTCAAAAAATTGCAAAAAGTGCCAATTTTAAGCAAAAAAAAAGAAACAAAAAACAAAACATTTATTAAGAGTCCAAGGAAATTGCAGGCGGGCAAAGATTTGCTGACTTTGGCATTGGACAGTCAGCGGAACTTTCCCATCCCCGGCGAGCCGTCCTTTCCTTTCCCCGGACTTTTCAAACCGCCCGCAAATACTCAAGAAGAAGGTAAGAAAAACAGACTTACCTATTGTCATTGACTAATATAGTAAATGCCATGGCATTTCACCTTTATTTTTTAATTTTCCGTCTTTTGTTCAGATACAATGCGTGCCTATCTTCAACAGTTGCGCCATGAGTTGGGCGCTCGACTTGTCGACCGCGTATTCCCCGACCCGGAAATGCCGCCTTCGAAAGTGAGTAGTAGCATTAAAAAAAAAATCAACCTTCACTAATTGTAAGTGGTGGCTTTGTTTCGCAAAACGACGCTTTATGGACAAACAATTGACACAAACCATGTGAACAAAAGGAGGGAAAAGGTGGAGGAGACGACATTGCCTTTACTCTCTTCAAAAAAATAAATAAATTTAATGTCACTTAATTTATTACGGTAATAAAATATTAATCTATTTATTGTAACTCATTCAGTTGCGTTTTAAGAGGAATTAAATCCGAATTATTATTAATTTTTTGTTTTAAATCTTTTAAATTAAATTGTATACAAACAATTTATCGAATTATATAATTGATTAATTAATTGTTTTTGCAATGAAACGCTTTTTCGACGGCGGCGATGACCGAATACCCGCGGTGGAAAAGTTGTACAAGTCCGTTTTCGTAAAATTAAAGATCATGAACATCAACCAGCCATTTCCCACCCATTTCAGACAGAACCAAGGCACTTACGCAACGGCCGGCGGTTTTGACGAGGACGACGATTGGTGTGAAGAGAGGAGGGAACAGATTTCGGAAGCTGTCCAGAAAAGTGAGTGATCATCATTTGGAACGCGGAAAACCCAAACGCACATTTCAAACAGTGGGGAGAGGGTAAATTTTATTTTATAAAAAATTTCCGGGAGGCTATGGTGCATGGATTAACAAAAATTAATATAGAATTTTCCAATGTTTTCAGAGCGAGACCTTCCATTTGAGCATTTGGTGGCGCCGGAGGAATGCAAAGATTGCGGGGGAAGCCTTTTCAGCGACGCGATTTTGTGGAACAGATTCAACTACCCGGTCTGTGACTTGTGCAGGTGCGGCGGTGCATTTACGGAGGGTAAAATTCGCAGGAATTTTTTGCCGTTTTTAGAGATGAAACCGAAAGGCACAAACTGATCGCCAGGACGGAGGCCAAAGAGCGCTTTTTGCTGAAGGACTGCGACTTGGACTTGCGCAAGCCGCCGCTGCGTTTTGTGAGCAGAAAAAACCCGCACAATGCGCGATACGGGGACATGAAGCTGTACTTGAAGCCGCAGGTGGTGACCAAAAAGGGCACGGAATTCATTTTAAATCATTAAATTAAATTTTGATTTTTCAGTTGGAAGCACGTGCGTTGGAACTGTACGGATCATTTGCAAAATTGGAGGAGGAACGCGAGAAGAGAGAGCGACAACGGAAGGCGACGGCGGAGAAACGCTTTGAGCAGAAAATCCAAAAGATTCGGAAAGAGGTGGGAAATTGACAAATAAATAAATAAATTGAACCGGAATTTTATTGGTAAAATTAAATGAATCAGAAAATGCAATTTGGGACCCTTTGGCACTTTTAAATGTTTGCTTTTTGTCACTGTGCCTTCGCCAGCGATGACTCTGCCGAAGAGTTTGTCGAATTCTCTAACAGTTTTCCCTCTTTTGTTGGTCCGAACTGTGCCGAGACCAGCAATTGGTAGGCCAATGTGCCGACGATGGCTCCGAAAAATGGGCAAACGATTGGCACCCAAAACCAACCGAAAGAATTGTAACTGAACAACAGACGAAAAAGGCATTTTGAAATTGGACACAATTTCAACACTCCCTCACCTGAATACTTCCCAACCGTACCCAGCCAAAAGTGTGAAAAGTCGTGGGCCGAAATCCCTCGCCGGATTCGCTGCATTACCGGCGTTCAGGGAAGGGGAGGGGGTGAAAAGGAGGAAGAAAGGTGAAAGGAGGAGGGGGAGGAGAAGAGCAAATCGAAAGATTGGGGGGGGCACGGGAGACTGACAAATGAGGGGGGTGAGGGGAGAGGAGAGAGGGGGGGGGGGGGTAAAAGGGAGGGGTGAGTCAGGCGCAATTTTCCATTTTCATTTAACAAATCATCAGCGATTCATAAGGCAATTGTGGTGATCAGTCAGCAAATTATGTGTTTTTATAGGACATTTCCGAGAGAATCCTTAACATATTTTAAGAAACGAGAAAAACAATTGTTTTCCATACGTTATGCCAAACAGCGGACAATTCGTTGAAAAAATAATGCCGAAATAAGTGAGGAAAGTGAGCGCAGCACCGACGAAAGCACCGCTTATTTGGACGATTGAATAGAGAAGGAAATGGACGACCGGAAAATCGTCGAAAAGCCACGCGCAAAGAGAAACGGCCGGGTTCAGATGGGCACCGCTGACGGGCAAAGCCATTTGAACGGCGAAAAGCAGCGCAAGGCCCCAGCCCACGGAATGTGCCGGATGGGAGTTGAGTTGGGCACGGGACAGAACCATTTGAGCATCCACCGCAAGACCAACATACTGTGGAAGAGGGGATTACGATATAAGAAGGGTGATCGTTATCACTGATTGTGAGACATTTGCCTGAGAATCGATGATCAAGAGGCCTTTTTCTCCTCCATTTGATTTCAAAATTACCCACAATTAAAAAGGTCGTGGCCATAAACTCGCACAACAACTTGCGCATGAGCTCGTTCTGTATTCGCGACCTCTCTTTCCATTTCTGCATATTCATTCCTTTTTAATTGTCGATTAATCCTTCTGTGAATTTTATTTATCTGATTCGATTATTTATTTAAAAAAAACATAAACTGAAAATTTGAATAAGACAGATGTTGTTGTTTATTGGTTTTAAATTTTTTGAAAATGTAAAAAATTTATGTCTGATTTTGTGTTGAAAGAGTGCGAATGCTCTCTTTAAAAAATAATGCTGATTAACGTCTGTTTTAAAATCAGTTAAGAGAGACTAATTGGAATTTGATATCACTGTCCAAATCTGCTGATGGCCCTTTTTCATTGGGTCGAAGGACGGAAAGGGGGAGAATGGGGAGGGGGTGGGGACCCTTCTCCCAACTGCGACGAAAGGTCCTTTTCTTTCTCTCGCTTCTGACATTCGATTTATCACTCCGATGGAGGAAAAGAGAAAATTATTGGGGATCAATTTGCAAATCCCTTCACAATTGACGGGGATTAAAATGAGTCACCGTTCAATTAAAAATTAAACATTTTGCTTACATTTCCTTAAAGTTCCAACATTTCAGTTAAGCGGAACATCGCGCCAAGCGGCAATGAGTGCCGCCTCAGTGCATGAGCACAGATTCGGGGAGGAGACGCGTGACGACAAAAGCGGGGAATACTGCAAATGTTGCACAATGTGTGGATACGAAATGCGATACGAAAAAATGTGAAAGAAATGACCCCGAAACTTATTCGCACTTCGGCGCTATATGAAAAGTGGCCTTTTTTGAAAATTTTTTCACTTTTTTTTTGGTCAAAATTTTTTTTATTTAAAAAGTCCTGAAATCAAGATGAAAAGCAACAAACATCAAAAACTCAATTACAAAGCTCAAACATTGTCTTCCCTGAGCAAATTAAAAAACAAAACGGAATGTCAAAAGTCATCTCCTTCTCCCTCGCCAATTCGCGATGGTCACTTTCTTTCATTTGCTGGTCGCTCGCCCAATAATGCCGATAGCGACGAACTCGGCCGTGCTTTCCGTCTCTTTGATCTTCTTACTCTCACTGCTGGTGCACTCGCCCTGGCCTAATTGCAAAAACCATTGGAGGCATTCTTCGGAAAACAGAATAAACGGAGAAAGCTGGCCTACCCGACACAATGCCTTTGCGCAAAACAAGCGCACGACCGATAATGTTTCGGGGACCAAAAAGTGACAAGGCACTGGACGAATCGGAAACATTGGCAATTCCGAGAATCACTGGAATTCCAGGCTTAAGGACACCAGCAGGTTGGAATGTGCTAAATAGCAAGGCATTATGAATTAAATTCCAACATCAACACAATTTGAATGGCCAGGGAGCGTTTTAATGAGCGATGGGATTTTTTTAAGACTACTTTTTTGGATTTCGGGAGGGGGGGGGGGACTTTAGACCCTCAACCCCCTCCTGGCTATCCTTGAAACTTATGGAAGGAGCCAAAAAACTGATGCCCACTGAACAGAGTTTGTGGCGGATTGAAGACCGGACCGACGGACGAAAGACCTTCGGAAAGGTCGTCAAATTCTAAACAGAATTTAAGAGAAAATTCCATTAAAAAATTAACCATGCACGAAAAGATCGCAGTGATTGGCGTTAATGCCCTTAATGCGTCCCTCAAAAGCCATTGAATCCGCCGGACTTTCCTTGAGGGTAAAGCAATAACTAATTAACAAATTTTGCTTGAAAATTCTTTGCCTGGGTAAACGTGATTGACCCATTCACAGCTTGGTTTTCCACATTGACCAACGAACAGATCGCCTTTCGAGGTCCGGTGTATTCCTGAACCTGAAAAAGCGTAAAATGAGTAAATTTAATTGGATTTGAAAATGTGACTAGAAAAAACAATGGTTTCTGAAAAGTTGTTAATTTTAACTAATAATCCAATGATAAGATTCTTACTTCTTCCGTCACCAAACTAATCATATGTTTGAAAGAATACTTCCAATTGACGAAAAACTCCGACAAGTGTTCCAAAAAACATTTGGCAATTTTCATCCAGGTTCACATAGTTCCAAATAGGCGTCAAAAGTGCCTTTTGGTACGCGTCAGATAGTTTGCGTAACATCTGAAAGGAATAATATCACATTACTTATAAAGGAGAAGTGATACAAATAAAATTGAAAGATAAGCTGAACTAAAATTAAGGATTTACTGACATTCAAGCACAATGAAAAGGAATGGGGAACAGTTAAAAATGAACCAAAGGGTTATAAACTGCAAAACGTAATAAAAAGCGAACAATCACAAGAAAAGACAATCAGAATGTTTGAAGAAGTCCACCAAGCCAACGACAAATAAATCAAAAATAGGCAAACAGAAGCAAAGCACCAACACAGACACACTAAAAACCCATACAGAAATCCAAACTCTCCGCCACAGTGCAACTCGAGGCTCCATGAAAGTTCGTAAAATGCGAGAAGAGAAACAAATGTTAGGCGTGTTGTGTCCCCTGCGAACGCAGAGGACAATTTCTAGTAAAAGTTCTGGTGGGAGACGATTTCGACTCATTTTGTTGCGGTGGAAAAGGGGTCAATTTTTTAGACAATGTAAGAAGTGAGGACGTCGTTGACGAGGAGGTAACTGTAAACAGACTGTTTATTTCCTCTTTTTATTTATTTTTTCCCCGGGAGAGCCTATCCACGTCCATTTTTAGTTGTAAAATATTATGACTCGAAACTCACTAAAATCATTTAGGGAGCGAATGCAAAAGCAAATAGAAATACTCTCAAAATTATCCTGTTTAGCTGAAATACCAATTTATGATTAAATTTATTTATGCGAGTGGAAAATGTTGGGTCCGGGGAACAGTTTTACAAATTGAGTAATTGAACAGAGACCATGGACGGCAAAAAAACGAAAAAATTTACCAAAAATAATTGAGACAAAATGCCAATACATTCAAATGAAAAACAAAGTCTTTATGTTTGATCAAATTCTTAATCAGAGGTCAGAGCTTCCAATCCACTTCAAATAAAACTAGATAGTTTTTTAGAGATATAAAATAATAAATTGACTTAAATCATTTATTAATGTTTAAAATTGTCTATTATTTTAAAATTCCAAAAGATTCGATGCCTAAAATTTTTTTGAGAATTTTTCTTTGTTTTAATAAATTGACAATCTTTTAATTTTTTTTCTTTGCTTTTTTGTGTCAATGTAGTCATTCCTCCTCCTGTTCACTGATTCTGTCCAGCATCTCACACCCCACTCAAGACATTTTGTTCATCCCATCTTTTTATTATGTCTCTCCAATTTTAACAAATTTTGACAAACAAACTGAAGAAACTGTACAGGGAAAGAAACGGTCAATGTGACAAATACAGAGTGAACGGCACATAACATAATGATATGATAATATTATAAAGCTAGCTCATAAATGTGGAAAATGGACAAAATGAGACGGATGAGTATCAATCACCACCTGTTAATGAAATTAGGGGGTTGGCTTCGTCAAACTGTTATTGGCGGATTGTCAAAGTAATCCCGTGAAGTCCATTCGTCAGTGTCAGAATGGTCATCTCCGTCGATCTAAGAAAATGCGGGCATCAAAAAGCCCTAATTGGCCCGCTGTTTAGTTTGAACCGAAAGGCCCTTTAGAACTTACCGCCTGCAACTCTTTTGCCGTGAAGATTCTGGGCAGAATGATCTGTCGGAAGAAGATGAACAGCATCAGAACACTTAAAACCGGATTAAAAAAATGAAAAAAAAACAAAAAGCAGAGTGCCTACAAGGGAAAAGCCAGCGCAGTCTTTTTGAAGTATTTGACCTGCAAAATAAACACACGAGCATTCATTTTCGCTTTTCCTGGACAAACACTTGCCGTGTACACAATGAACACACAAATGAGTTGAATCCACGTGTAGAGGTGCATCCTCCAAATGCTCATCTAATTGATCATTTGTCCGGTTTGATCACACTTTGATCGACCCGACCCACTAACCTGTTCAGTGTACGGTGTGACGGGGAAGTACTTCTCGGGGATGAAGAACAGAACGACCCGTTGGATTAGCTGCACGCCGCACAAATTCATGACTCCCAAGTAAAGGAACACGCCGAAGAGTGAAGCGAGCGGAAGGCGCAGGTAACTGCCGCCGAAGGCGATCAGTCCGATCAGCAGGGCAACTCCGATGGTGGTGATCCGTTGCTCGATGACACAGTCAACTTCTGACAATGATCAACGGGGGGAAGGGAGGGGTTGGAGAAGAATTTGGCGGAAAGTGAATTTATTAAACTGAAATTATTGAATTGTGTCACCTGGGCGTGCCCCGGGAGCCGTCTTTTTCATCACTGTCAAAGATGAACAGTGAGCCAATGACTGAACAGCGGCTGCGCACATCCACGGCAAACCGAACACCTTCAAATACAAGGGAAACATACACAAAAATGGACAAGGGAAAGGAGTACAGGTCGAAACAATTACATACGGAGCAGAGAAAGGCGCAAATGCCCATCAGAACGAGGTCCCAATGCATCCCACCGCCCTTTTTACAGCCGCGCTCCTTGCGACTGAGGAGAAGCCTAAAAAGAGGAGAAAGGGGAACAGTTTCGGTTTCAGGTTAAACACACAAAAAAAGGCACTCACTCAGTGATTTCGGTCTCCACAAACAAAAGGATGAACACCAACAGAGCGGCGATAAACGACACGACAATGCCATGCCAATCGGAAAAGGGCAAAGTCGGCGTGACGATAAGTCCGTGGCCTCGCCCTGAAAAAGCATTTAATACCGAAATCGAAAAATATAATTGTGAGTTGAACCCACTTGTTGGGTTTGTAAAGTTGATGTGGTCAGGCATGTCCAGCCTTTGCAGGTACGGGTCGGGGACGAGCCAATGGACTGAATGAATGGGCGAAATGGTGAAAAATTGTGAGGGGGGGGGAGACCGACCGATGAGAGTGACGACGCTAATGGAAATAAGCACGCCAAAGTCGCCGATGGCCCTTCTCAGCTATTAAATACATTTGTATTTTATCAAATAATGTCTCTGCCTTTTGCTCACGTGTCTGCCCAAGTAGAAACTCTCGCGCAGTTTCTTCAGCAGCAGTGCCAAAATGAACGTGGAGAACACGATGATGGCGGTGAGCAGTGCCGTGTTCGGCTCCGCCTCCCCGCAGGGGAAACGGTGGACGCCCATTGGGTCTTTTATCTGGGCGAGTGCGTTGACCAATCGTCTGCTCGAGTCGGCGTCCGCCGTTCGATTCCGTGTTGAATTGCCAATGCCTTCAACATCAAACGGAAGCGAAAGCAATGGAACGGTGTTTGGCTGCTGCTCGGCCGACTGATTGTGCACGTGACGACGACAGTTCACGTGGATCTTCTCGTAGAAACTGTAATCCTCCACCGGATTCTCTTTGAACGTCTGAACGGAGGAGTACAAACAATAAATTAAGTAAATTAAAATGAAAAATCCATTTTTCTGTAAATAATAACGTACGTGCCAAATGAAATGCAGACTTTCCGCAATGAAAATGGCCGAGATCAAACCGGCGAAAATGTCCTCGGTGAATCGCGTCACAAACACCAACAGCCGCGAGCCGTCCACCGCAGCGATGCAAATGGCGATGAGCATAATGAAGAGACCGGCGTAGAAGCGAATGGTGAGGAAGTCCAACTGCAGAGTTTCGCAAAACTGTGGGACAAAAACGGAGAGTGAATTAAGGGATGAATTGAAAAAGTATAACATTCTATTAGGAAATTTCGACAAAAAATCTCAAAATTTCCCACGGCGGCACCTATCGGCACCGCCCGGACCCAATATTCCTATAAAATTTTCAAAATTTGACCCAAAAATTGTTTAAAATGGCAAAAAAATCCCTAAACCATTTTTTGATAGAATATTTTAAAAACGGTTAAAAGCTTTTGGACCGTTCATATCAAAATCACTTCGGGGGAAAACACTCACTGTGTAAAGACTGCCTTCGAAAATGAGCACGGGCCCAGTGGCACTCACTTTGAAAGCAAAAGGAATGAGTTACACAAGGCATATTTATTGGGCCAATTCACCCACTGATCATCAACGGCTGTGCCGAGAAAAGGCCCCAAATGATGCCGCAAATGCACTGGGCAAACAGCGCCTCGATGGTGCCGATGTGCTCGTTGGTGTATTTGCCCATCAGTCCGCCGAAGGAAATGGCCGGCACGAAACAGGCGAAGAACATGAAAACGACGCTAAACAATGGAAGGAGGAACCGGTCAGATCCAAGCCATCGAGTAAATGGTGGTCAATTTTCAAAACTCCCCTCGTGAGACATTGGAAATTGGCGGCGTCACGAATGTCGGACCTGAAAACGGAGGAGTATGCCATTACTTATGAGTCAATTATCCAAAATTGGCCCTAAGTTCTTAATTATGTCACACTAATCGAGTCAATTACTCCAAATGGGCCCATAATTATAATTATGCCTTACTAATTGAGCCAAGTAGCCCAAATGAGCCAACCATTCCCTTTCCAAAATTTGTTTTCCCAACTGACCAATAAAAAGGAAGTCGGTTAACAAAGTCAGCTTGGAGTCCTTTGAACAGCGGAAAGCGTCGCTTCCGTTTCGTCCGTTGCGCACTTTTCGTCCCTTCTTTTGTCCAAGTTTGTTGCGTCTGTTTCTGTTCCTCGCCCCCTCCCTCTTTTTGCCATTGTTTTTGCTGTTCCTCTTGGCCATTGTCCTCATTTTCGTCCCCATTTGCTGCTAAATGCCCTTGTTGTTTCTGCTGATTGTTGTTGTTGTTTTGGTAATGCCGACTTCCCCCGTCTTCGGCCGTCGTTTTCAAATTGCCTCCGTCCGCTTCGACTTCGCCGTCGTATCGATGCCATTCAGCGTCAATTGCTGGCACCACTAATTAAAGTGAGCAAACAGATACTCACAATCAGATGACTATAATTCGTTTTTATAAGAATTTTGTCGGAAAACAAAAACTCGGATATTTTAATTCAATTTTTTAAGTTTGTTGATTATTTATCCAGCGAATTTTTTCTGTAAATTACATTTTTTGCGATACGCTTTTTATCAAAAAAAAAAATTTTTTTTTGGGGAAGAAGGGGTCCGACAGCGCCGATAGGCAAAGCTGAGAATTTTTTTATTTTGCAATTTTGAATAAATTTGTTAAGAAAAATTAGGCAAAACGTTAGCCACACCCTTCTGCTGCTTTGGCATTTTCCTTTCGCGTTGCCAGCGCCGGTGGAGTTTCAAGAGAATGTCCCCCGAAATGAGTCGTTTGGAGGCAATCTGAAAACATTTTGTGGATTTAGACGACAAAATGGTATAATTTAACTCAAAAATAGAGTGAATTATTTGATGAAAAAACGGAAAATGCGTTGGAATTGCATTAATTGTCCCTTCCAACGAATTAGAGGCGATGGGACCAAATAAATCCCTTCGCCAACAAAATTCGCCCCGTGCGCATATCCAACAAAATCCAAAGGGGTGGCGAAATTGAGGCAATTTTCTGTCCAAAATTCCCTTCCAATGTGACGTAAATTAGGGGAAAGACCAAACAATTTAATAAGTGGCGAATGAATGACGAATTTTTTTTAGCAAATTGAAACTTTACGCACTTCCCCCGGCGGAATGACCAGCGATCCGTCCAAAAAGCTGTCGAGTCCGTCGATCAATTCGTCCCGGTCCTTGGCATCAAACGCGATTGCTTTGAAGTGCTAAAAGGTAATAATGGCACAAAGTTTCGACACAACAAATAGCGTTTTTGGCCATTTTACAAATAGATTTCGTTACTACAGGTTCAAGTCGAAGAAAAAACACACGGAGGAGAGGAGGATACTTTTTGTGCTTTCTTTCAAAAAAATTTGTAAATTTCACTAAATTTGCTTAAAACCGTCGAGTGGGTGCGCACTTCGGTAAAAATGGGACCACCGACCGACGACGGCCGTTAGCCGTTTGTATCGTGCGCACCATTTACCACCCACCCCCCCCCCAGAAATGTCAAAAGGCATCTACACAAACCGATCGATATGTGTGATCCAAAATACAATGGTCAGACGCCAAAGGTTTTGGCATTAATTGATCAGTGATCAGGAGAAAAAAAGCTAATGAACAGCCAAAACAGCAGCAGAAGCAAAGGGGGGAGAGGGGGATGATGGGTAAAAGACAAAACAAAAAGAGAGACGAACAGCAGAGGATGAAAGGTAAAAGCGTAAAAGGAAAGGAGAGAAGAGAATGAATCACTTTTGAATATCCGATGCTTAAAGAAAGTCACAAAAAGAGAGAGATGCAAAGAAATGGAGAGAATTAATGTTGAAAATGCTAATGAAAATGGGGGGAGGGGGAAAAAGGAGTTTTGTCATAGATAAGCAAAAAAGGCACCAAATTCCGACGGATTGACAGCAAATGGGTGGAAGGAATATGATGGATTTATGGATGGGAATATCGAATGATCGGTAAGAAAAGAAAAAGGTGATCGAAGAACGATGCAAAATCAGTGGAAGAGGGAAGGAGGAAAGACCAACTGAAAATCGCGCGTAAAACGCACCGCTTTTGATCCAAACACAAAATGACAAGGGAGGAAAATGGAAGAGAGGTGAAACCGATTTTGCAGGGACAAAAACGAACAGAAACAGCAGCAGAAACGGGGAGGAAAAGGGAGGGGGGGACGATGGGGAAGGAGTTGAAAACGGACAGAAAATGCAATGTCCAACAAAAAAGTGGAAAATGGAAGGGAAATTGAGCAAAAACAGCAACAGAAGATGGACGAGGAAATGCAGGGGAAGGGGAACTGTGTAAATTGAAAGAAAAAGTGTAACGGGAAATGCAACAGATTGTGAACAAAAGGTAACAAAGACTGAAAACTGACCGGGTTCGACACAAGCGTAGACAAAGATCGGCCTGGGATTTGGGAAGGATAAGCATTGGTGGGGAGGGTAAGGCCGCCAACCGAGTTCGTGGTAACTCCCGTCGGAAAGGGTCGGTCCGAGGATGACGAACACAATCCGAACGGGGCAGCACGTGTCCACAATCTCCGGCATTGGCCTGCCCTCGTCCAATCGGACCTTAACTTTGCAACGGCATTGGTTTTGGTGCCTCTCTTAGTTAGCCATTTCGATTTCAATATGGCTTTACCATCACAAATCGCGGCTTGCGCATCCAATGGACTTCGCCCACAAGCACTTGGACAAATTCGCCGTCCTCATCGGGCATCGCTTTTTTCTGAGAGCCGACGAACGAGAACTTGTGCATGGCGGGCATCGACCGCGTCGTGTCGTTCAGCGACGGACGCCGTTTCTTCGAGGAAGTGCGTCGTTTGATGCCCACTTCGGAATGGTGCAATTTGCCGGGTAAAAATGAGTCGAAATTCAGTCGCACATTTGGCGTGCTGAATTTTCTGAAATTTGTTAGCTTTTGGCGTGGATAAAAGTGGCCACAGAATGCGCAGTAACACACCTTTTCACATGCGGCGGAAAGATTTGCAGCTGCTGAGGCTGCTCTGTGCGCGGTTGGTCCGACGAAGACTTCGCCGTGTCGACGACGAGCGTCGATTCATCATCTTCAGCGATTGTGGGAGGCGATTTGCTGAAGGAGCATCCGTTGAAGCGAATGGTCACTGAAAATGTCTTCCGATTTTTCCAAAGATTAGGTACGTTGATTCAATACACTTTCCAAATGATGAAAATGGAAATGCTTTTGCATTCCAAATTCCCCCCAAATTTCGCCGTCTCCTAATTTTCTGTCAAAACTGACCCTTTTCCTCCTCCGTCGCCGTCCTTTTGCCAGTGGCTCCTCCCGCCGTCGTTGACAGTGACATTGCCGACGTTGTCCGCCGTGGTGTCGTCAGCAGATGCGTTTTCTCTGTCGCTCCGCGCTCCAAAAAGTGCGCCGCCAGCGAAGTGGCGGTGGTGGAAATACGCGAGATGCGTCTGTCCTTGACATGGTTCTTGCGCAGCTGCAGGATTTTGCTGATTTGTTTGCTGGCCCAAATGCGCTGGCCCAATTCGGGCAATTCGTTGGCGATGGCATTCGCCACAGTGTCGCTGAGTTCGGTGAAGTCCACGACGTCCACGTCGAGCAGAACGATGCCCTTGGCGATGCATTTGCGAAGTTGGAGCAGCGCGTGGAAGGAAAGGAAGGAAATGTGTGGCAGACCCCACCGCTGGTGGTCAACGCCCTCCACGTCCTCCTCGTATTTGATCCATCGGGCGGTCTCCTCCCAACAGCCGAGCGGAAGGCCGACTCTTTCCGCATGCCTTAGCTTTAGTTCGAAAAGTTCAATCATTCATGAACCTGTGAAAAGAAAATTTAAAAAATAGCCTAACAAGAGCCCGGAACAGGACCGATAACTCTACAGAATTTTGCAGGACTTATGTCTGCCGGAATCTTTTATTCTTCAGAAAAACAAATGTGTTAAAATTAGGTTTTTCCGGGCTCTGGTCTGTCTGTACATACGCAAATAAATAGGTTCAATTCATCAATCAATGTTTTTTGTTAACATTAATTAATGAACTAAAGAGATTAAATGTGCATTTGTTGGATTATTTTTTAGTGATTTGAGGAGGAAACGGAAAATTTGCTTTTTACAGCTTTTATGTGCAGAAGTCGGAGAAACCACCAGCACTCTCTCCTTCCTTTTCCCTTTCTTTGAATGTGAGTAGGAAAATTTGATACATCTTTCACACCACCGAAAGGGCCGCCCCTTCGGAAATGAACGGAACAGAAATTTTCCTCTTTGTGGCCGAGATTCTCTTCTCCTAACCAATTTTCCCATTCCAGCAAACAAATAAATAAGGCAGAAATTTGGTTTTTGACCGTTAATATTTTGAAAACGACGGAAAGGTAAAAATGGCCAATTTATATTTACAAAAATAAACTGACAGTTGACAATGAACCACCAAATGCAAGTTTTTGCTTTGAACCATAAATTTGGAGAAAATTGGAGTCATCGGTATTTTGTCACTCTCCGCCCTCCTCCAAGCAATAAATTCCCAAATTTTAATTTTAAAGAATATTCACCGAAGCGGCACATTAACTGTAGAGAAAGGCTTAATATGGACATTAAATTATGTGCAAAAGTGCACCTAGCCATTGGCCATAAAAGCGGAAAAAGCCAAAATGATTGAATAAAATACAAATAAACATTCCATTTGAAAATCGATGATTGCACATTGTAAAAGGGATTGGGTGGACGAAAAAGGGTGGCGGATAGGTGGAAAATGGTAATTGAGACAGAAGAGCGCCGCAAGCGGAAAGGGAAATGTAATGTAAATATGCAGAAGACAATTAACAAACAAAAAGCCAAACCACCAACTCCACCACAAGAGATATTATCGTTATGTAAATTATTTTCTATTTTAAATGCTAACTGCTAAAAAAGGATTTATTCTTTTTTACGCTTAGGATATAAAAATGAATAGACAAAAGGTGTACCACGAATTCGAACAACGTTATAAAGGTCTGATCAATGGGATTGCAAGATCCAAATATGCATGACCGGTACGAAAAAAGGGTTTGTTGATGAGTATAATTTCAGACAGAAATTCTCTGGATCTGACAATCCTATTCAATCCTATAAAAAGCTATTGGGAATTTCTGTCGTTAACAAAATGTTGCGGTTTCCTGGCCATATTCCTCGTCGCATCGTCCGCGGCACCGGCCCCTTGCTGGGCATCCGACTTTCTTTCTGCGTTTTCGTGGTGATGCCGCTTTGCGTGGGTTTTGTAGGTGCTCAACAACAATTCGGGGTCATGGTGTGTTTTGAGAAACTGTGAGAGGAATATCCACAGGTAGTTGTGCCACTTAAAATAAATTATTAAATACGGGGCGAAATTGATCAATTAAAGCTATTGCAGTAATCATATTAGTGTATTTCGTTAATTATTGGCAATCGATGAAAATATTTTTCGAAATGCAAAAGGCAGTCCCTCCCTATTTGAATACATGAAATAAACTGACCTGCTTCTGTACGGCGACAGGCTCTTTTCTGGAGAAAAAGAAAAAATTTACCGCAAAACCAAATGGACAACTCACGTTTGGATGAGATTGATGACATACTGAGTTATGTAATTGCCGAGTTTCACCTTAACTAATGTTATTAATCGAGAACAATAGGGAAGAAAAGGAAAAACCAAATATTTGATGGCACCGGCAGAGAGAGGGTCGCCCTGCTTGACTAGCTTCTTCATGTATTTTAAATGAGGTCGGAAAAAATCCACGCATTTCATGAAGACGGCCCCGTTGCGCTCCTCCAAGTCGAGTTCGTACTTTCGCTTGTTCACTATGAATGAGCAAACGCGTTCGAAGGGATCATTCTTTCGGACAGATTTCTAAATTAAATGGGTAATTGCTAAAATAAAAAAGGCAATGGAAGCGAACCGAAATTAAATTTCCAAATTAAAAAAAAAAACACATAGTAATTTCGTGATTTTAAACATTCATTATCGCCAAAATCAACCCACAAACCGCGGTTCCGTTCTCGGCTTTTCCCTCCTCGCCGCTCTTTTCTTTCCGCTTTCTCGGCTTCCGTTCCTTTCCTTCCCTTTTCATTTTGCGTTCCTCCGAGTTGTCCATTTCCCCGTCCACTCGTGCCTTTTTCAATGACCTCCCTTTCTTTGCGCTGTTTTTCTTCTTCCTTTTCCGTCTCCCCTCACTGTCCAAATCGTCCGATGATTCATCAGTGAACCCTCCGTAATTCACATTTGAAACACTCGGTCTGTTCCTCGGCAACAAAATGTCGCCTTCGCCCGATTTGCTCTGTTCTATTTCTTTCAATCGCTCAATTTCTTGCCGAGGGATTATTTCATCCCATTGCTTCTCCAAGTCCCTTTTCACGCTGTTGTCAAGCGAATTGTCGGTCAATTTTGGACTATTCTCGCCCATGCCTGAGTCGTCCAACTGCGAAATTTCTGCCAAATCCTTCTCCTCGTCAATGGTAAAATTGGCATATTTGAATGAGTTGAGCAAATCATTCGCTGATCTTAATTTGTGTTTACATTTGTTTTAATGCTTTAGATTGCCTGTGCTGTGTACACCACAATTTAACTCACTCCATGTTCTCGCATTCTCTCGTCTCTGCTCTGTTCAATATTTCATCAATGTCAAGCTCAAGATCCTGCGATTCTTCACCCTCCTCCCGGAAAAGTTCTGCAGCACCAAATTTCAGAATAGCAGTCAGCTCGGTTTTGTCGAATGGGATATGATTGATGGCATTTTTGGAGAGCACTGTTTTCCCCGTTGTGTCCATTCTTTGGATGACCAAATGGTCGAGCACTAATTTCTGTTTGGCCCTTTCAACGATCTCTTCTTCCACAGACCCTTTGGTGACCAGTCGATAAATGTTGACCTTAAATTGAATTTATTTATTCTGTTTGAAGAATTGCCCTTTTTCAATATTTACTGTTTTTGTTTTGTATAATTAAAATGCCTGTTTTTTCTGCCCAATTCTGTGAGCTCTGCTCATTGCCTGAAAGATTTTAAAAAAATGAGAAGGTGTTAGCTGATTCCAAAGCACCTGCAGGTCATTTTGCGGGTTCCAGTCCGAATCGTATATTATAACAGTGTCCGCAGTAGCCAAATTAATGCCCAATCCACCGGCGCGTGTTGAAAGGAGAAAACAAAAGTCGGGTGAGCCAGGAGCATTAAAATGGTCAAGTGCTTGTTTGCGTAAATCGGAACGCATAGACCCGTCTAATCTCTGAAAATGAAAGGTTGCAATGGAATAATATATTTATAAAATCAATTATGGGAAAAGCAGGAGTAAATCGGAATTCGTTAAAACCCATCCGATCAAACTCACTTGAGTAGGAAATCGGCGTAACCGCATGTACTCCTCCAAAATGTCCAACATCATGACCATCTGCGAGAAAATGAGCACCCGATGCCCCGTCTCGCGAAGTCGACAAAGCAATTTGTCAAGCAAAATGAGTTTCCCGGAGGACTTCAACAGTTGCTGCAGCCTCGCCTGCGGTTCTTCCTCAATTTCGTCATATTGACGCACCAAGCAACAATGGTTGCAACTCTTCTTCAGCTCCATCATTATGTTGATGAACCCTATAATTAAAACAAAAGTCATAAATCTAAACAACTTTTTAAAAAATTGCAATTCTTTGCTTGCCATTAATGCTGCCTTTCACGCCTTTGCTGAGCTCCTCGTAGTTCCTGGTCAGCACCAATTTATAATATTGTTTCTGTTGAGCGGTCATGTCCACGCGAAGAATTTGCTCAACTTTGGCCGGCAGAGATTTCTCGACATCCTTTTTCACTCGTCGCAACAAAAAAGGCTCCAATTTTCTGTGCAATGACGAAATTCCTTTGTGGTCACGGTCTTGGTGTGCCCGTTCGAATTCACACCAATCGTTAAACCTGAAAATTAGTTTTGAATATATTCCATTCAAATCTATGTAAAAATGCAACTTTTTATTAAAGTACTAGTAAATGAAAGTTCATCACCCACTTTTCTGGCATAATGAAGCTCAAAAGAGCCCACAGTTCTCTGAGTGAGTTCTGCAATGGAGTACCCGTGACAAGCAAACGATGATTGGTGTGAAAACTGTACAGAGTTTGATACAGAAGCGAGTCGTCGTTTTTGAGCCGATGAGCTTCGTCAACTACGAGACAAGTCCATGTGAATTTGCCGAGATAAAGCTAAAAATTCAAGGTTTTATCTTATGTTTATGGAAGATTACCTTATCCTTAAGGCAGATTTCATATGTTGTTATCACAACATTGGCCTTGCATAACTTTGCATGTTCATCAACATCTAACTCATGGATGCGAATCTAAAAATCTGACAATTCAGTTAATTGTAAGAATGGAATTT
The DNA here is from genome assembly GCA_004148225.2 of Heterodera glycines. Lineage (NCBI taxonomy): Eukaryota > Metazoa > Nematoda > Chromadorea > Rhabditida > Heteroderidae > Heterodera > Heterodera glycines. Next base: position 9,159,082 of record CP049706.1, read on the forward strand.
AATGGAAAAGCCGTTTGTTTTTGTTATACCCATATCACCATTTACCCACCTGTTCCCTGGAATTGACGTCGCCCATATAAATGACTGTGTTCAATCGGCTTCCCCACAAGGTGAACTCGTTCTGCCACGATGGTAAAGTGGATAACGGCACAACGACGAGAAAGGGGCCATGCATATCATGCAGATGGAAAAGCGACGAAATGAAACTAATTGTCTGAATCGTTTTGCCCAGGCCCATTTCATCCGCCAGAATGCTGCTGTTGCTTCTAAATAAATTTACATAAAATGAATGTCAACTTCAGTCAGCTCACTTGGACCAAGCGTAAAGCAGCCAATTCAGCCCCTCCAGCTGATAGTCACGCAATTCCATTTCAGAGTCAACTGGCCTAAGGAAGTCAGGCATAGACTCAAGTTTTTGAAATTTGGGCCGTCTTTTATAGGCCTAAAGTCAAAGCTTTCCATTTCAAATAACAAAAACCGAAGGTTCCAAACCGGGTACGATTTCTTTGGCTGTGTATCCGATTGTTCGCGCACTTCAAATTCAGCTATTTTGTGGTCGAATTCGCGTCGAATCAGCCCTTCGTCCTCCCAAGTGCACTCCGAATAGGGCAATCCATTCCATTTGATCAGATACTCAGTCGCCGCCTCGCCGTTATCGCTGATTTTGTCAAGGGACGCCTGCTCTCCGATAATACGCTCCACTTGCTTATATTGCTGGAAGGAGGAGCCAATTACTCCCAGGAAACAAAGAGCACAGTGTTGTTTACCTCAATCAACTCATCGTTCATGCCGAGTTCGCAGTTGTACAGTTCGATGTATTCTTTGTCGGCCCTTTGGCGCCTATATTTGGGTTTCATTAGTCCGTTTAACTAATGCCACAAACAAACCATACGTCCACCTCCGCTTCGCGTTTGCTGTAATTCTCCACCTAAATTGTTTATTATATGAAGACAAAACTGTTGAAGTAAGACCTTCTTGAAGCCCTTCACATTCGCGGCCTTTAAACTCGCCTCGGATTCCCATGTGTTGTGGAGGTGGGACCAACTGCAAAACAGCAAAGGTATAGAAAGAGCAGGACATTGAACAAGGGTTAGCATATTATGTACATCGTTCCCATTAACGAGAACAATTATTGTCAGTGCTTTTGATTTTTGACCCCCCTCCCCCAAGTCAATGTCGATGCAATTAACTCATCTTAATAGGTCCCTTCTTTCTTGAAGAGATTCTATTATTCATTTATTTTTACTTAAAACGGTTACAATTTCCTTATAATTTTATTGTGTTTTGTTTTAAACCAGTGTAAACAAAAAATATTAGGCGGAAAAATGTTTTGAATGTCACAATGTTTTTGGCAAAATACGAAATGCATACCCAAGCCATTTGATTAAGTACTGGCGCTCCAAATGTCCGCTCTCAATTTCTAAATATTATCTTCATCCACTCAATCAATTTAAAGTTCCATGTCTCACCGGAAACTCTCTCATTCGGGTCAGCTTTGTCTTGCACATTATACCATGTGGTGCCAGACCCGGTAGCGCCGGGCACCCCATCCCGATGGCGCAACACGCGCTCAATCTGGGTTTTAAAAAGCGCCTTTAAAACGAATAAATTAATTATCCAAGCAACAAAGGAGTGGTCGGTCCTATCGCACTTTAAGTTTCCAAGCAATTTTTTGGCGTCCATTGCCAATTCATTCGGAAATGGGCGCTCATAACTTTTTTCTTAATTAGCTAAATTAAATGAGTTTGGTATCATTCGGAAGCTTAAAGATTAGATGTCATATTGACTAGACTTTAACCGGTCAAATTATTTTCAAAAAAGTTTGAAAATTTTTTATTTTTTCGCGTTGTGTTTGGGCTTACGAATGATAGAAAATTCGTTTTGTTTGGTTAGCTAATGCCCGTAGATTTACGAAAGGAAAGTTATTGGACAACTAAAGTGCAATAGAGCCGGAGTTTCAAAGAATTACACTTTTATACCGTATCAGATTCGGGCGGTTGTTGAAGATTTTCATTTTCAATCAATGACATCATTTTTTAATCTTATAAATTCAATTTTTACTGCTTGATTTAGGGTTTTCAGGTCCTACGAATTATAAAAAGGGTTGGGTACGTATTTCGAACGAAGAAAAAGGACAAAAAGGCAAAAAACAACAAAATTGACCGATTTTGGTAAAGGAAAGGGCTGACATTTGTTGTTACATTGTTTGAATTGTCAGAATGTTCGTCCGAATAGCCCATTTGGCATATGAAATGTTTTTTTTGTTCATTAACAGACCCGAAAGCTAAATACTCTACAGAAAATGGCTCGGAAAGGGTTAATTCCATCGAAAACTCATTGAAATTCATGAAAATCCGATGTAAATCCGAAATGTTTGAAGTGAAACTGTGCACAGCAGTAATAAATTACGCGTGGGGAAGGTCGAACAAAACAATGATTGAGCTCGAGTCAGAAACGAAACCGAATTCGGCTTCACGGGAATCGTTGTCTTTTGAGAAGCCAATTGAGAGACTGTTTCATGGTCATGTGACAGCAGCGAACTTAATTTTCCAAGAAAACGAAGACATTTCAACAAGCCGAGCAACGAAAGAGCGCTAAATTCAAATACTACCCCAAACAGCCCAAAGAAAACGAGTCCATTCCTTTGTCCAATAAATTATTCTTTATTTCCTTTACAAACAAATTGAAAATAAAATTACAATTGAAACGGCGGAAAATAAGTCAGGGGACAGCATGACAATAGCCCTCAATTGGGAGTTGGGAGCTTTATAAGGCACAACAACGGATCGGATTCACAATCCCATCATGCCATGAAGAGAAAGCAATTCGGAATTCAGATTTTAAAACTGCGAATGCTGTTTTACTATTTCTAAAACCAAAAAGAAGCATCTCTTCATGCGCATAATGTTTAAGTAATAAAAGAAAAGAGCCAGAAAGTCAAATAAATTAAAACAATTTTGGTGTACGAGCTGCAGCATTGATTAACATTAAAACGAGAACCCATTACTAAGCCCCAACGATGTTTTAACACGTATAAAATGCACACCGACCAAATTTTTTAATCGGCACACATTAGGGGAGGAGGGAAAAAATCACTGGTTGTTCAAACCATGCAAATATTTTGACCCATCAGAGTTCCTCAGCCTTTGCCTTCTTCTTCTTTTTCCCGTCACGCCCATAGCCCTTCAGAGGGTCGGTGGATTGTTCGGCGATGAACTTGATGAAGTCCTTCACTTCACGGCCTCCTTGATAAGGAACCGGGTTGGCCTTGTCCTTCTTTGGCAGCCAGAAAATGGTCGGAAATCTAAAAACAAATATTAAATGCCAAAGCATAGATAGGAAATTTAAAAAAAAGCAATCACCCGCGAACTTCGAATTGTGGAGGCACATCATCTAAAAAGGTGAATTGTAAATTAAAGAATAATAGCTAATGGATTGAGTATTCACTTGCAGTCGCATCAAATTTAGCGATGACAACGTCCTCATCGGCCATCTGATTATCAATAGTAATGCAATGAAGGTTCTTTCATTATTCCAAAATTCACTCACTTTCCGAGCCAATTCTTCGAATTTCGGAGCAAGGGCTTTGCAATGCCCACACCATGGAGCATAACTGTAAGGTTTGAAATGAAATTAAAAAAGTAGTGACTGTCTAATTTTACAATTCAATGAGTGCGTCCTTGTCGGCATCTACGATGAGTTCTTTGTAGTTCTTGGCCACAACCACCTTCAGGTCGCCCTGTTCCGCAGGCACTGGCTCGCTCTTGAAGTATGGCTCCAATTTGCCCGCTTGCAGATCCTCGACGAATTGTTTGAGATTCTCAATGCTGAAATTTTGCGCATAGAGAATCATACATGTACAAGGGGTGTCTCATCAAGGGCCATACGACGAACGATTGGGACAGGGGGGGGGGGTGTCTCGGGACCGATTTTCCATACGAAGGTCCAAATTTTTCTCCGAATTATTTTAATTTTACTCTTTCAAATTTTCGGCACTTTTCCCCTTAAGACGCTTTCCCAACGCTGCAAAAAGATGCTTCGTCTTCCGACATTCTTCAAGGGCTACTTGTGGCTGCTTTACCTGGGAGTTATTGTGCTTTTCATTTATTATTTCCGTGTTCCTCTCAAAGCCTATGAGAAATTTGAGTCGCGTAAGGAGTTTAATATTTCTACAATTTTTAAATATTCTATTTTTTAAGTAATATTACTTTTTAAGTGCTTTCAATGAGCATGTACTTCAATAATCTCACGCCAAAATTTTACGTTGCATTGACCGGCACATCCAGTCTCGTATCCGGCATCATTCTCATTTTTGAATGGTGGTACTTCAAAAAGTAAAGGATATTTTCTTTCTTTTAATTTTCTTATTTTTCTAACCAATAATTTATTATTTTATCATTCAATTCTTTAACAAAAAAAAAGAGTCAAATAAAAGCAACTAAAACTTTTCAATTAATGAGGGCACTTTTAATGCCTTTTCACTGAAAAAAGAAATTATTCACTCATAAATTTGTAGTCTCTCACCCCATTCGCTTTCCCTTTCTTCCCATTACGTAAATTAGGCGGTCGGTTGAACAGGTGCAATGCCATAATTATTAATTGCCATTAATTCTTTATTGTGAATGTTTACGTTTAAAAAAAAGTTAGGTAAAAATTTTTAACATATAAAATTTTAGTAGAATCGAAAAACCAACACAAAAGTACCCCGATTTATGCCTAATATAAGAAATATCATGAGAAATGTACTTTATTATATTTTGAGAAATGAAAAAGAATATATGTAATAAAATGATGAAAACCGAGTAAAATAGACCACCTGAATTCCTTGTTCATTGGGTACTTTCCATCGACAGTGATTGCCGCCACCAACGGTTTGTCGCTTTCCTTACGGTCCGCAAGGCCATTTTGTTCAACTTCCTAAGGAAAATTTGTCTGTGTGTACAAACTCTTATTAATAATGTAATTAGAAAACACCTGAGCGAATTCCTCCTTGTCGCTGACGGCAAAGTGCACTTTGCGCTTGTAATCCTGCGCAACTTTGAGCACACGGTTTCGCCAGTAGTTAGAACCCTTCGGGTCCTTCAAGTAGTCCACGGTGTAGTAAACAACAACCAATGGACGATGCGTAAATTGGAAGAGATTTCCTTGGGTCCGAATTCCAGCCAACCCATTGCTAAAAATATATAATTTGAATGCAATCACATTTCGACAAAAAAACAACAGTAATTATTTTAACGTACGTTTCGTAGAGGAGGAAGTTTTTGATTTTGTCCGTGTCATAATTGCCATCGTAATGAAATTCGTTCGGTTCGAATTTGTTGTGCAACTTCTTCGAGACAAACACCACAATGTCGCTTAAGTGAAATAATAATTTAATGATAAAGGGAATTAAAGATGTTAAAATCCTACTCGGTGTATCCGGTTTTCTTCAGCAAATCCGGGTTAGAGGAATGCGCAAAGCGGAAACGGTCACGCTCGGTGTCGGCCACTTTATGAAAGGAGTCCTTCAGCTTGCTTTCTCCTTCAAACAGCCCAATAACGCTAACGTCATCGCCATCCACAAATTTGTCAAAGTCACTGATGCTTTTGAGTTCTTTCGAGCTGGGTCCGGCTTGTCCTCGCATGTACTGAATATTTTGAATTTGTTATTATTTTAATTCCTCCAAGAGACATTGATCCTATGCTTAAACCCGATTTTTCAAATCAAAACAGCATAGGTTAAAAACTTATGAAATAGAGACAAAATTATGAGCCATAAGCAGTCAAAAATGCGATTTACAGAGAAATACCAAAATAACGAAAAAATATTGTGAGTTTGACAGAATCTTAGCAATTAGCTAAATGAAGAATTCTTTTTGAAATACTGTTGGAAATTTTTTGTCAGAAATTCCGACTTCTCTAATCTTAGGAATGCATTTCTTGTTTTTGTTACAATTCGACAAAAACAAAAGTTGTATTGTAAAATTAAAAGTCGAAAATTATTATTTTCACCAGCGACGTTAAAAAAAGAATTGTCAGCCGTTTTTTGGATGCAATTTTTTGTGACACCCGAAAAATTTTTAAATCAATTTTAAGCCTAGGTGCAAATGTCAAGTAACAATCCAAAAAATAGACTAAGTTTTTTTTAGTTTTTGTTGAAAGTGATTTTACAGGACTTTTTTTTCTTTAATTATAACCCCAATTATTAGTTTCAACTGTTAAAAAATGTAAATATTAAGCTTGGAATCTTTAGTAAATTAAATTTCATGAATTCGTGCCGTGGAGCGGCTTCTGGATACTTTCAAAATCCGATTTGTTTTTCTTATCCAATAAACATTAGTAAAAAGTATTGTAATCAACCAGTTTCGGGCTTAAAAGTAACTTGTGCATTATTAAATTGTTTCATATTCACTAGAAACCAACGCTTCGATCAATCGTTGTAGTAATTGGAATTTTTCCAGCATTTCACTAAGCGGAACAAAGTTATGTTCTTCAATCCTTGTGTATTTTATCGCAATGCGCCATAATTTTTATCCAATAAAATTAGGTATTATATAGTGTTGAGGTCCTACTTGCGAGTCATTGTTTTTATGTTATTGTTATTGCGCGCACAGTCAAAGCGACCTTGCGGCGCCCAGTTAGAATGGATTTTCGGTACCGATATTTGTGGAGTCCTCGCAATTACGGCGCAGAATTAAACGACCATTTTATAACTTGCATCCGTGGTATCTATAGGCGCCGCGAGGGAAAATCCAATTTTTATTGATTTTTGTTAAACAAATTTGTCCAAAAATTAAAGATTTTTAAGAAAATAATTTTTTCATCAGAATATATATGCTCAAAAGCATTACTTTTAATCTTTTAGGCAGATCTTTCAGAAATCTTTTTTTTTAATTTTTAAAAGATTGAGTTTTACATGTTTATGGCAGAGACGGTTTTTGTGTATGCAGGAGTTTGCTGACAACCAGATGTTCATTCAACTAGATGCAATTCTTCAATCGAATGATTAACTATCACAACAGATAAGCCAACAACTTTATTTTTGAGAAATTTGAGGAAGGAAAAGGACATTAGAATTTTCACCAGGAATGGTGAATATAATTTGTGGAGAGTGATGAACTTCACAAAGATGCACACGAATAACTGGTGGAAAACAGCCGTTTATGTTATAAGCCCACCATTCGGATGCCGAATTCGGCCAATTTATGTGTTCAAAAATAACATGTTGACTTAAGACTAGTAGTCTTAATAATGTTTTTGTTTTATTTATCTTTGTTAGTATTTTATTTTAGTTGAATTTAATCACGAATTCTTTCCCCTTTGGTAGCAGGTGTTTGGATTAACATCCTTTCTTTATTGGTCACTTCGTTCGCAAAACATTGAAACGTGGCAAAAAAATGTTTCCAACATAACCAAAAAAAAGCTCAGCTGACACTCATAGATAAGGCCTAGCACGGAGTACAGACCATCCCAAGTCCGGGCCTGCTCGCGCGCAGCCTACCACGAGTGTTACTTCCTGATGCAGAAGTGTGTGTGCAAAAGAAGAAAGAAAGAAGAATGAGAAAATAATGAAACGGATAGACCGTAGAGGAGACGAAAAAAATAGCAAACTTCTGGTGACGAAAAAATAGAACATATATATATATAATCCATCCATCCATTTGATGAGCTGAGTGAAAATGGATGGGAGTAAGTTCATGTAACCCATTAGAGTTTAAAACAGTGAGAAAATGATTGATAATATGTTCGTATCTGTTGTAGGTAAAGATGATATAATCCATTTTACGAAATTACAAAAGGCTCAATTGCTTAGGTATGGACCAACGAGAAACTATGCGGTTAAACTTTGAATTTTAACTGCGCTGGCTTGTCCACTTATGCTCATATATCAGGCAACGTTCGGATTAATCGGGTTTTCAAATAACTGTCGCAGGGATTAAGTCATTAATAAAGAGGAATTAAAATATTAACGAATTTATTGATTTGTTCATTTTTATTATTCTTTTGGAGGGGGGGGGGGGTGGTAAAGAAAAAGCAATGTTTCTTGAGGAATAAACGCATTACGATTTCGTGATTTACCTTAACGATTCCTTCTGCATCTCTTGGTCCATCATATTCCGAAGAAACATGCCCCTTCCTGAAGATTTTCAATGTTGGAAAACCGCTAACTCCAAATTTATCGCAAGTCTCTTTTTCCGCAGTACAATCGACCTGAACTTGTCTAATCCAATTGATTTATAATACCGTTCACAAAACGAACTTTGATGAGTGGAATTGGTGGGTCGTTGTTCTTCAGTTTAGTGGCCGCTTTTTCGTATTCCGGAGCGAGTTTTTTGCAATGTCCACACCTAAAAAGCATTTTTTGGGGAAACAGCACAGGTAATATTATTCAAAATAGAAAAATGCTTCGCTTTCATTTGAAGGGTAATCGATAAATATGTGCAATAAAAAAGTGAGGAATGAAGTAACCAACCAGGGGGCATAGAATTCTGCCAATGCGATGTCGTGCTGCTGCATTCCCGAGTCAAAGCTAGCATCCGTGTATTCCAACACATCGCTAGAGGAGACAGTGGAAAGAACCTGGCTGAGCAGGAATAAAATGGAGATCGATAAAACACTATTCATCTATTCGGTCCTATGATGGTTGAGAAATTCTTCTAAAATGAATAAGAAAAACAGTTTGGGTTTCTTTTTCGATAAACTTTTAAGTGAATCGATTGCCATTTGCAATAAAAAAAAATTATGGAGACCCCCTTCTTTTCTCATCATCTCGTGTTAACGGCTTTCCTTTCAACAAAAATAAAATGAATGCTTTTTGGAGAAAGAAGCGAGCGTAGACCGCCGCGTCACAGAGTCTGCTGTCAATTCCCAATTGGCTGTTTTGTCCTTCTTTCTTTTTCTATTACAGTAAGAATAAATGCGGATTTGGCGGAAATTTAAAAAAAAGAATGGAGAATGAACAAAAACAACAGAAAAAGCAGAGCTTGAGAAAATTTTTTGAAAATTCAATCAATTAAGAAAAACAAAATTTGGTAATACTGTCGATGGTACCCCCCCTTTTTTGAAAGTTTTTTTTTGTTTTCAAAAGACATGAAAGCATGTTTCCTAGGGGTTTAGGGGCCGCTGATCACGAATCCGGCATCTATTTCGACCAATTTCGAACCCCGGACCTGAATTCGAACAAAAGTTCGAAAATTCAATTTTTCGAATTTCAGATTTTTGATACAAAATGGTTTAAATAATTTTTTATTCAAATATTAATAATTTCCTGTTTTATTACGAGTATTTAACCGGTTTTGAACTAAAAATGCAAAGTTCGAAAAATTTGAATTTTCGAACTTTTGTTCGAATTCAGGTCCGGGGTTCGAAATTGGTCGAAATAGATGCCGGATTCGTGATCAGCGGCCCCTAAACCCCTAGGAAACATGCTTTCATGTCTTTTGAAAACAAAAAAAAACTTTTTCAAAAAGGGGGGGGGGTACCATCGACAGTATTACCCAAAATTTTAAAACACGGTAAATGACCGAACACATACCTAGTTAGTTTTTAATGGATTAGGTGGATATCGAATCTTTTTTTTCGTGACTAGAAAACCGAGAAAAAAGCTCGGGCATTGATACTGAGAGCTCATAGTCCAGAAATTGCATGACAAATACAAATAAATACAGCATTGAAAAATTTTTTAGCTAAATATTTTGAGAAAATTTTCGAGCATTTCACAATTTTACATTCATTTTATCCTTTTATCCGTGACGCACCCTTAGTTCCAACATTTTTTCTTGAGAATTTTGTGGATTTTTATGTGAGCCTTTAGCGCTACCGACCTTCAATTATTTTAAATAGCCATCATAGGAGTTTTGTAGTTAAAAGTTAGATTTTTCAAGTCTAAGGAACAGGCATTTTTTATTTTAATGGCGACAGAGTTATGTTTTAATAAGGATTAAAAACAAATCCCGAGAAATGCATAAGAATTGGCTACGACATGTGAGGCGATCGATCCCTTTTGCCTGCTGGCCATCTTCCATTAGAAACATCATAAATTTAAAAGGAATTAAAAGAAAGAAAGTTTTCACACTCCTATTTCTCTTTCATTTTTCCCTTATTTTAATCTTTAATCTCTCCCCCTCTCACTCTCTCTCTCTCTCTCTCTCTCTCTCTCTCTTATCCTTTTGTGAATTTTACATTTACATATTTCTTTGAGTTTTCGCGATTTAAAATTAAAATCTTTAATTAAATTTGATTTTCCATTTAATTTTTTATATCAAAGGCTCTTAGTTACGGTTTATCACTCAAAATGAGCGACTCTGCCAGTGATGATGAAAATGCCCATCTAATCGAAATCAAATTCAAAACGATACAGGAAACTTACAATGTGAAGGTCAATGAAAACTCAACCATAAAGCAGGTCTAATTTTCCTTTTCCTTCATATTTTAAATACCCAAATTAAATTAGCTTAAAAAGACAATGGCGAAGAAACTCAATCAGCCTGAAGAGAAAATTTGCCTCATTTTTTCTGGGAAAATACTGAAAGACCATGAGAATCTCTCACAACATCGTAAGTTTACGCATTTATTCTTTTTTCTTTGCATGCAATTGTTTAGATATTGGTGATGGGATGGTCCTTCACATGGTCATCCGAAATCAGGCAAAAACTTTAAACACGCAAACATTTGGAATTACTTAATGTTAACTGTTTACAGCCCTCAACTTCGACGGCTTCCGCCGCAACAACTCCCTCAGTTTCGACTGCGCCGACGGGTGGCGCTGCGCCGAACTTAGCTGGAACTCCGCCGTCGTTAGGCGGAATTGGCGATCTTTTCAACAACCCTGAACTTGTTCAAGGCATTCTGAATTCACCTTTCATGGAGAGGTCTGCGATAATGTTTGTTTATAAGTTCATAAACCATTTTAGTATGCTGGCCAACCCGGACATAATTCGAACGATGCTGAGCCAAAACCCCCAGTTTCAGCAAATTATCCAAGTAAAGAATGGGTCATTTTTTGTTGCCTTATCATGTGTTGTTATTAGAACAATCCCGAGCTGGGCCACATTATGAATGACCCCGGCACTATGCGACAAGCCATGGAAATGATTCGCAATCCAACGGCTCTTAATGAGGTGTTTTCAATTAACTCAAAAACAATTCATTTTATTTTAGTTGATGCGTAACCACGACCAAGCAATCAGAAATCTGCAAGTTCGGACAACTCACATATATTTAACCTTTTAAATTCGTTTACAGGGAATTCCAGGCGGCGAAGCGGCGCTTCAACGCCTTTATGAACGCGTTCAGGAGCCGTTGATGAACCTAACACAGCCCGGCGCTGACAATGTCGCCGGTTCTGGTGCACAAAATACAACAGATGCTTCAATGGCCGGTACAAATATTTTGGAAACTATTGAGTTAAGGTAACATTTACTTTCGTGCAGCTTCTCGGAGTCAGCATGCCGGAGTTGAAAATGCACAACCGTTGCCAAACCCGTGGAGCAGCATCGTGAACCAACAAAATCGTCAGGCTGCGGGTTCCGCTGGCAATGCGCCGGCACAGGGCGCGGCTTCTACAGGCTTACCATTTGCAAGTAAAGTGAATGAGTACAGAATTGTTTATGGATTGGACAAAGGTCTACAAATACTCATTGTTTAGACATGATGAACACTCCGGGGATGCAAAGTTTGTTCCGCCAGATTTCTTCGAACCAATCGGCAATGCAACAACTGATGAGCCAGGACAACATGCGCAATTTCACCCAAATGATCGGCAGCAACCCCGCCTTTTTTCAGCAGGTCAAAACAATTTGTCTTTTGCAAAACCGGCAATGGTCTAGAATTGGTGTCCCGACGAAAAAAAAATGTTAAAAATTTCCCAGGTATTTTTTCTAGGCTTAAAAAATGAGCTGGTCACGAATCTGAACTAAGATTTTAAAAATCAGTGACTTTTATCTATGATTTCTCATCCTTCCGTCATTTCCCTCCTAGAGGACAGAATGGTGGAGCTGATCGAGGGGTTCCCCTCTCTCGAAGAAAAGCAATGGCATTTTACTGGTATTAATGTGGTTAATAAGTTCGAAAAGATTCATTTGCCTATAAATGAATACTAAAATTAAGGATACAAATCCAGAAGAGCAAAAAAAGCATTGGTAGAATCCTGCGCTTTACTTCAAGTCCCACAAAAAATTAAATGGAAGTTAAGGTCTGGTCTATTGACAGTTTGAGTGTGTTGTTGTCGTTTGCATAGCGATCGCTGACCTATTAGGATTTCAACATCAATTGTTACGACTATTGTTGATTTGTGTCATCAAAAATATTTACGCATTTATTTTTGATCGTGCACGTAAACTGGGTCTGGGGTTCGAATCCGCTTGGCTGCGGATTATTTTTTATGATGTTTGATGAAAAATCATAGATAAAAGTCAATGATTTTTAAAATCTGACTTCAGATTCCTGATCAGCTCATTTTTTAAGCCTAGAAAAAATACCTGGGAAATTTTTAACATTTTTTTTCGTCGGGACACCAATTCTAGACCATTGCCGCAAAACCAATGCTTTGTCTCTGCCGTTTCAGTTGATGCAATCCTTCCCCGGCTTCAACAGCCCCGAAATTGTTGAACAGATCCGCAACAACATGCCGCAGCTCACTTCTCTCGTAAATGACTTAAAGACAAACAAGCTCATTTCGTTGTTCCTTCCCCTCAGATGACCAACCCGCAAATGCTGCAGGTGATGTCCAATCCCCGCGTGGTCGCCGCCCTGCAACAAATCCAACAGGCATCTCAGGTGCTTCGACAGGAGGCCCCACAACTTTTTACCAACTTTCCGTTCGTGTTCCCAACCTCGTCACTCTTCATTCATTTTATTTTTAGTGGGGCGGACATGTTCCAAAACCTTGGTGGTATGGCCGGCCTTTTCGGGGGCATGGCTAACGCTGCGAGTCAGGCACAGCCTCCGACTTCCGCCGGTGCGACTGAGGCGGGCCCACAGCCGAGGTAGTCTTTTTCAAGTTCCAATACTAACACTTCCATTTCCTTCTCAATCCCTTTCATTTCAGTGCCCCTCCTGGTCAAAACATTCCGAGTGGTTTTGCGGAATTGCTTGGTTCTCTGATGAATTTAAGCACCACAGTGAATGTGAATGATTTGTCTTCTAATTGTTTTCTAATTGTGCTTAATTATTTTCAGAGCAGTCAACCCCCGGAGGAGAGATTCCGTACCCAATTGGAGCAACTCACTGCGATGGGATTCACTGATCAGCAGGCGAATATTCAGGGTAGGATTTGTTGCAACTTTCAACTGCTTGTTTATTGAAATAAAAATTCGGCATTAGTTGTAAATTTATTGAAACAACGCTAGTTAACAGATTATTATTGAAATTTATTTTAAAAAACCCAAAGGGGAATTTAGTTTGCAGAAAATGTTTTGTCTTAAAAATCGAAAAAAAACATGGACCCCGTGGAACTTTGGCACTACACAATTCTTTATTCTTTACATTTTCAGCTTTGTTGGCCAGTTTTGGCGACCTTTCGGGTGCCATTGAGCGGCTGCTGGGCGGTGGCGGGCAAGGGAATGCCGATACCTTTTGAGAGTGACGAAGTGCTTTGAATCCATTCCTGAAAGAGAGCTCCTCCGACGTATTTCTCCCGCTGTTTTGTTGTGGTGTGATAAATTTGATCGTTCCTTATAATTGCCCCCCCCCCCAAAATAATGGCTAAATTTCACTGACAATGAGTGTGTTTTTATCTGCCCACAACTCGTCATATGTTAATCGCTTTATACACAATGTATCAGCTTAGGACGCGCCGTCATTAATTCCATTGTTTCGGTTGAAATGTCAATTAAACTATTATTTAATAAAGGCATTTATTGATTTCGCTTAATGTGTTTCTATCGACTTTGTAAATTTGTTAGGAATGGAATTAATTATTAGCTTTTAAATTCGATTTGTTGATATGATTGATGGATACTTTCCTGCTGTCTTGGGGTCGCACTTCAAAATTTAAAAAAAAATCAAAAACGCGCACAAATTCACAAAGCAGCATTATTTTGGATAAATAAATGTAAAAAATTATTGCTAAAATCTCGTCAAATGGATCAGCTTTAGAATATGAGTTGGGATCAACGCAAAATGCCAATGTCAATCCCACCAATACGGTGAATTGATTCCTCTTAGTCTTTAAAGTTATGAAAATGGCACTTTTTAAGACACTCTATCCACCGCCTTCCCGAAATTTAATAACTTTTGCCGAGGTCAGTCTGAAAATGGCGTTGGAATTCTTCACAAAAACTGCCGCTTTTGATGAAGTGAGTTAGTTTACCGTATCCAATTATTTATTTATTTCGTTTTTCTAAATGTTCTAATTTTGGCAATTTCTCATTTGTCCCTTCCTTTTCCCTTAATTATGCCGTTTTCACTTTTTGTCATGTCATAAAATGTTCTCTTTATACCAAAAATTGTAATTAATGTCCCCGTGCCAATGCCTTCGCTTTTCTCTCCCACAAATTTGCTGCTATTTTGGGCCGGCAATTGCTCCTTTTGTCAACATTTTCCCCCCATTTTAGGTCCTCCATCAAACCGTTCTCATCGACTTAGTCAAAGTAAATATTTTTGAAAATTTAAATATCGTAAGGAAAAGGGATTCGATCGTTTTTCATTGTTTCGTTTTAACCCTTTTTCATTTTAATTTGTCAGCGTCTCTCCGAACCGTTGTCCCTGAAGTATCGATGTCCCAGTCAGTCGACTTGGCAACTCTCTGCCACAACTCTTTTTAAAGTGACAGTTCATTATGGTTAATTGTTTCATTTTTCTTTTGAGGCTTGTCAAATTGGGTTTCCAATTGCACGTGAAAATGGTTTGGAATTGTTCACTTTTTCTTTTTCTTCTGAATTTCCCTCCCTTTTTCCCATTTTCAGTTAATCTGTTCAAAGGCCTATGGCCCACTTTTGCGACGGGCAAAATGCCACCGATTGATCATTTCCCCGGGGGGGGGGAGTGGACGGCAGTGATTAATTATTTGATCTAAGCCGGGCCTTTTGTTTGGCCATAGCGTTCACTTTTGGATGGTTGGGTGGGTGGGTTGAGGAGGGTCATCTGATGAAAGGACAAAAAGAGTTATTATTTGGGTTGGGTCATTTTGTGTAAAGGCGCGGCCAATGGGCGAAGGGAAGGGACAGCCGACAGAAAAACGGACAGACAAATTCATAAAACAAACAATCATTATAAGTAGGTAAGTAATGATCGGCAGATCAATTCGAATTGGCCCCATTGATCGGACGGACTTTGAAATGATTGGCCAATGATCGGAGGGCCAATAGCCGCGGGCTCCGTTCTCGATATTTATTGACTGATTCTTTGGATGCCAAATCCTGTCGTAATGAGTACAGTAAAATGATGGGCCGAGGTTTCGCCTTTTCACATTTCGCATTTTCGCATATTTTGGCTTCGACGCTCTTTTGTCGCTTACTCAAACGGACGCCGCCGCTTCTTCCGCGACGACATCCAAGCCGAAGTCGCCAACGCCGAGTGGCGGCGGTGTTTTGCGCAATTCAAACCAAACGACCGCCGCGTGCTCTTCGCTTGGCGCAACAGCCATCGCGTCGTTGGACGTAAATTTGCTGCAGCCCTTTTTTGTATCGGTGTAATTTTGGCGGTCCCCTCCCCTTTGGCATTTGTTTGTTTGGCAGGTGCATTTATTTTAATATTTTCGGTTTTTTGTCGGAAATAGTTGCCGTTTTCTTCTCTTTGATTTATATTTCTTTCTCTTTTTCTTCACTTTCTTTCTTCCCATTTGCTTCACTGCTTCTCTTTGCGACCATTTTTGACGGTCATTTTTCTTTTTCCACCCTTTTCTACCATAATTCACTCTTTTTCACTATCCACTCTTTTTCCATTCTATTTTCCTCCCTTTCCTCCTCTTCCTCATTCCTCCTCCTTTCCGCCTTCTTCCTCTTCCTTTCCCTCTATTGCCCCTCCCTCCCCCTTTTGCCCTCCTCCAATTGGTCCCCTCATTCCCTCTAGGTTCAACTGATCCCCAGCTCCCGGGGTGACCACCAGGTGGAATTGGCACTTATGACCTGCCTCAACTCATCAATTGTCTTATGGCCCTACACCAAAACATCAAACAAATCGAATCCAATTTGACCCCTGGGGAAACAATTTATGTTGAGGACATTTGGCCTTAATTTTCGGAGAAAGCAGCAAAAAATTATGTAATTGCCATGGACAGCGATGGGACAATTGGCGAACGAATAAAACAACAAAAGGCCAAACAAAAGGGGCAATTGACGCCAAATTCGGCGAAAGAGCAAATAAACAGACAAAAATATTTATCGTATTTTGTGATTTATTCCGTTGTTTAATTTGCATTTCTTGTAAACATTTGTAAAGTGCCCTCAAGTTCTTGTTTAATTATGCCAAACTAAATCGATTCTCACTAATTTATTAATGGTCAATTGGCTGTCATTTACCGAAGTGCGGCAGACGGAGGAGGGGGCGGCACACGCATCGTAATAACGCAAATTACCATTTTGGGGTGCTGCTGTGCCCTCGGGGGTTCGTCGTTGGATTATTTGGGAGACGACCACCGCCGCGGGGGGGGGGCACAAAGGCGCAACGATAACAACAGATTTGGGGCTGGCGGCAGTCACTAATGAATTTTGGGATGTCAAACCCCGCGGCGGTTTTGATGGGCCACATATTCCCCCCCCCCCGCCGGCACAGCAAAAATATTCGTGCCGTCCGCCTGAGAAGAGCGACCGGCGGACCGGAAACCCGCCTCCGGCAAGAAAGCCCCGCCGCCGCGGGTCCATTTCATCCCCGGCCAATTTCATTTGCAATGGCCAACCCAACCCAACCCCCAGATTCATCAGCAGCAGATTCGCCCATTTTATGCTTTTAATTTCTCATGCCTTGGCACAGATTATCGCCCCCTCCCCCGGGCGATGTTTGCCTTTTGCCGATGCCATCCATGTCATTCCCTTCTCCAATATTTGGCCCCTAAATTCCCGTTTCCAGAATTTCACTAAAAAATGCTTTTTAAAAAACCAAACATGGAATTGCAAATTGAAGCCTTTGAATAAAAACGCAAAATTCGCCATTTACAAAATTGCACCCCGCGGGGGGGGTCAGTTTTTGAAGGTTTTCGACCTTGAAACATTGCGAATTGAATTTAGTTGAGAATGCAAAACCCAAACACGGCCGATCAAAAAGGGCAATAAAATTGCCCATCATGGGCGGAATTTCGCAATGGGCAAATGTTGGCGTTTTGCCGACTCTTTGCCCACTTTGTCACTCTGTTGAATTGTGCGAATTCCCCTCCTGAAATGCGGCTAAAAATGGTTATTTGGGTGCGCGTAATTGAGGGGAAAGTGCCCCCGGGCGAATGAGTCAAACGCCGTCTAATCCCCCAATTGGCGCCATTTATCGTGCAGATCGGTAAAATTTGCGAAAGATTTCGGCAGCGGCGGTAATGACCGACCGATAATTTTGGGCTGAGAATTGGGGCAGCAGTACACTTTGCTGATCAGCCGAGGTTAAAATGCGAAAAAATGCAAATCAAAAGGGCGGAAACGATCAAAGAGCAAAAATTGTATAAATTTGCCAATTCAAATTTTGCAAAATTTAAAAATTGCCAATTTCAAATTGGCCCCTTTTTATTTGAGAGTTTGCAATTTCCTCAAAAATTCGAATTTCGTTTTTGCCCAATGTTTTATGGGCCCTGTGCTTCTTCTGCCCATTAATCATTTACAAATTCGCCTTCGCATTTGTTTTTCCCCCTGGGAATGTGCCAAAACATCCCAATGGATTTTCAACTTATCCAATTCTTCCCTAATCACATTATCCCCCCTCCCCCGCCATTTCTCTAATTGCCGCCCCCCCCCCCCAATTTGTCTTAATGAATGGATGACTAAATCGAATTTGCTTGTTTCTGTTTGTGTTCAACTGCTGCTGGTGAAGTGGCCAAATTAATAACTAAATAATAGAGAATTTTTGGGGATGGGAATGAATGGCACTTTATTTTCTAGGGACAAATTTGGCATGGGATTGGGTTACCCCCTCGAGAGTCTCGAGACATTTGGAAACGGAGATGACCCAACGGGTGGGGAAGGGGGGGGGAAGGTCCGTCCGCCTCAGGAAATGTCAGAAAATTTAGCCCTCCAATTGCAAATCATAAAATGTGAATATGGCCTAATTATGACACAAAAGCCAATTAAAAATGTAATATCACTAAAAAAGGACGAGAATAGCAGCAGCAGGAAAAGGGAAAACATAGGAACTCGTATTTGTCCGATTGTTCTGATTTGGTTCTCATTGTTTTCTCCGATCGGAATGTTGGGGATCAATCGCTGATAAATGTCCATAATCAGTCATTAGCATTCGATTAACTCAGTTAATTGTTGTCTTCAGAACACAAATGGGGGTGGGTTTTGTCCGCTTTTGTTTTGCGTCGCGGGCGTCGTCTGCTCGCGCGGGCCAATGCCGAGCATATGCCGTTCCAACTGTCCGACGATGGCCACGAATTGGCTAAAATGCGGGTCCGCCAGCCAATGGGACGCGTCCGGTGCCAATGCCAATGTTTCCGTCAGACGGATGGGCCGCGTCGTTTCGTTGTCACCAACGGCGGACAAACGCGGCACGGCGACGGACGGAGGCAAATGGGACAAGGCAATGTTGGGAAGAGATGCTGTTGGACAGATGGAATTTAAATTAACATATGGCGTATTTGCTCAACAACCATTGGGCATTACTCAGGCGCAATTTTCCATTTTCATTTAACAAATCATCAGCGATTCATAAGGCAATTGTGGTGATCAGTCAGCAAATTATGTGTTTTTATAGGACATTTCCGAGAGAATCCTTAACATATTTTAAGAAACGAGAAAAACAATTGTTTTCGTATTATTTTTTTCAATTGGATTATTAATTTAATTGTCTGTTAATTAGTGTTAATTAACCCTTCCTTGTTAATTAATCCCCTCGATTTAATCCCCCCCTCCCTCCAATTTTCCCTATTTTTTTCCAATTCGGCAAACTTTATTATTGGTCCTCCAAATGTCGATTTGTTGGCCCTCAGCAAAACAATCATTCATTTTCTGCCGAGGTGCCCTGGCCAATCGCAATGTTCCGCGAAATTCGGCCGGCGGATAATTTATGAATTCTTCTCATCACTGATACTCACTCCAAACCCAAAAAACGCCATTAATAATCCTCCGATAATCCAATCTTCCAGCCCCCGGGGGCAGTTGTCCCCGGAGGGGCCAAACTCTTTACAAAGCCAACGGCCGGAAGAGTGATCGGAGAGGGGAGGAGGAGAGAAGGGGGCAGAAGAGGGGTATGCCTCGGGGTGTTCATCAATTTTCGAAATTTAGCCAAAAGAAAATTGGAGGAGAAATAAAGCGATCTGAATTCAGAATTTAAAAATATAATATTCATTGAAATTGAAATTGCCCGTTGGCATTGCGCAACTGATCAGTGGGTGACCAATCACTTTGCTGATTTCCCTCTCTCCCCTTTTAATATTTTTAATAATTGGGCATTTTTATAATTCCCCCCCCCCCCCTCTAAATTTGTCTGCCTTTTACAATGCGTCGTAAAATTGCAAGGAATTGCGACTTTTTCGCCGCACGGAACACAGAATGTGTGTCCAATCATCGGTTTTTCCTTCCGTTATCAAACAGTTCATTCATCCTTTGCCTCGGGCAATGCCATTTGGCACATATTTTCCCGCAAAATTTTACCCTTTCGGCCAAAATATCGCTTCGAGTGCTGTTATCCGTCCGAGACCCGCAAATGCTGTCCCATGGGCCACAGTTGTCCGCCCCCCCCCCCTCCCGGGGGCAAAATCATCATCCGTCTGATCACTCACTTCCCTAGGCCATCAACACCCTCTCTCTCTCCCTCTCCCTCCTCCCCGCCCCAAACTCCGTCATATCCGTCAGCCGCCTTTGCCGCGGCGATATTTTGTGAGTCTGACGGCGTACGGTAATTTCGAGCAGATGAGTGGCGGCGATGGTCGTCCAATTTCCTCTCCTCTGCTTCTGCTGCTGTCATTTCGGCCTCAAATATAATAAATAAGCTTCGCCCCCCGGGCGCCTCGGCTAAATGCTTTTCCTCGGCCAACAAAACGCCGCGGGCAATAAAGTCACTTTTATTGGGCCGTAAAAGCAACTTGGAAGCCGAGCGGACCCTGCACATTTCGGTTTCAATCGCAACTCACAAATGTTGCCATTTTGAGTTTTTCCCCGCCGGCGATGGTCCGTCACTTTTTTTTTGGCTTAACTTTTCTCCTTTAAACAAATTTTCTCTGGGGGTAATCCGTCGCGCGGTCCCCCGCGGCGATTTAATGGGGCGCGACTCGGCACATTAAAACTTTGTGCGCGGATGGCGACATTTTGGGCGGACAAGCACACAAATAATAAGCGGTTTTGAATGGGGGGGGAGGGAATGTCCGATCAGTGAGGGCAATTGGATGTCCGACCGATGTTTGTTGGGATGGCGCGGCGTTTGGAGGTGTCGGACGAAAAAAGCAAAGAGCGCAACGAATTGAATGGATGCTTCACAATGTTACGGTAAAAGTGGGTAGGGCTACGGTAGGGCAACTCAAAGTACGGTGGGCCAATTCAAAGGGCGACAAATGCCAATTTAATTTCTCTGCCTTCGGCACATTGTTCAAATGCTTGTTGCTTCAAGTTTGGCCATTTCCCTTCTCCTTTCTGTACGGTATTACAAATGATTGCCATTGGCAAATGAATGAATGACCGTCACCCCCTAGGGATTTTCGCCATTCATTCGCCGCCGTTCCGCTCAAATCCGTCGAATGATAGCGATCTGTCCGGCGGGCAGTCATTCAGTCAGTCGGCCATTACATATCATTTCAGCGTCCTCCTCGGCCATCCGTCCGTCCTCTCAATCAATTGGCCATACTTTGTCCGCCATCGTTCCTTTCCCAATCAATCTCCCCCCCCTTTTTTTCCCCTTTTCCCTCTCCGTTTTCCCCGGGTGTCTCCCAACTTTTGCCGGCGATTTTGGGCTTTTGTTGAGGTTGGATGGACAGACGAAGTCCAATTGACAAATTGACTTCAGTTTAAGTTTTCGCTTAACCTTCGGGGGGAAGAGCATCCAATCGCCAAAAGGGACAATTTTTGGATGAGAAATCGAATGAGAGCTGAATTTTTTAATGAGTCTAAAATTTAGGGAATTTGTCGCATATTTTTGCTTTTCATTTGGCCCATTCGTCCCCCGCCGCTTGAGCAGCACAATCTCATCCTCTTGCACATCTCTCGAGGCTTTCTCACGAGCGGAAATTTTATCTGCCCGTCCGTCCGTCCGTCTGTGGGACTCTCCCCCCATTTTCTCCCCATGTCCCTCCCTCCCCTCTCTCCCCCTCCTCCCGCCTTTCCGCCCCCTTAACCCTTCGCTTTACCGACCGCTCAAATTTTGCGAGGTGGCTTTAATACCGAGCTCGCCGACCGTCCGCTGCTCCGTCTCGCCGTCTCCGCCACTGCAATTTTTCGTCCGCAATTCGCCCATCTGCGCCGGAGGGATTGGCAGACATTCTTCCTCTGAATTGGCATTCTGTTGCGCCTCACTTCGTTTGAAAGTGCCAAACGAACCGCTGATGAATTTGGGGAACACGCGGAGTCGCGTGTTTCCGTTTTTGAAGTGCACCGGCTTCAGCACGAGGCCGCATTCGTTGGTGCGCGTGCGGTAGCGACGAATGATGGCATTGGCACGCAAACTCATCACATTTTTGCACTGAATGTCATCGCCGTCAGTTGCCCCCTTTTGCCCCTTTTGCCCCCCCTTTCGCTTCATCTGTTTGCTTGATCAGAGAGTAAGTACATCACTCCCTCCCCCATTCGCTCATATTTTCCATTTTAATTCTTAACCCTTTTACCCTTCCCCCGCTTATTTTTTGCCCATTTTATTATCGAATCGATCAACAAAAATTGCTGCTGTTTTCGCAATTTTAAATTCCAAAAATAAATTTCCTTTTCCTTTTTAAATTTCCTTTTTCTGTCTTTGCCAATTTCTTTCTTTCCGTCTCTCTCTCCCCGTGCCAATTTCCCCTCTTTCCCTTCCCCCAAATATGCCCTTTTCTTTTCTTTCCCTCATAAGCACTCATTGCCAACTTTTCCAGCCCATAAACTTCGCTTCCGCTGCGGGGGTTTTGCCGTGCCCTGCCGAATATGTAATTTCATTTTGCGTTTTGCCAATACCGTACCCCCCCCCCTTCGTTTCGGCTTCGCTTCGCCCATCAACTTCACTCATTTATTCATTCATTCATCGTCCGGCACTTTCCCCATTTAATTTCATCCAACGATGGAATTTATGGAGTGCCCTTTTTGCCATTTCACCGCGGCACATTTTGCGTCGAATGGATTTGCCCCGGGGCGATTAATTTCAATTTGCCTCCGCCCCAAAAGTGCCTTTCTTTCCTATCGTTCCCTTCGCTTTCCTTTCGGCCCCTTATTATAAGCGGCGGTGTTGGCACCGAAGCGGAAAGAAAGCGAGGAAATGGGCACTTCGGCAAATTTGTGCCCTCCTCGCCAATGGCACAGGCGGATGAGAGAAATGAGTGAATGGAAATGCTACCGTAGGCGGACGGCCCCTCCCCCACAGAATCCCCCCCCCCCCCCTTCCGACACGTCCATTTTTCATCCACCAGCGCATAATTTCTTCAATAAGCCATTTTTATTTCATTAAATGCGACTGCCGCCACCGAACGAGGGGAAAAGATGGAAGGACGAGGAAAAGAGGCCGAAAGAAAGAAAGAAAGAAAAGAAGACACGAAAGAGCATTTGGTAAGAGAGAGAGAGAGAGGAGCGGGTTTTCGAAACATTTTCAATGGCAGACCATAAGTTACTGTGATTCGTTAGCAATTTTATTTTTTTCCATCTTTGGCAAATTGTGGCGATAATGGCCAAGGAATGCGTGCCAATTACGCCCCACCCCCGGGGGATTTTTTAGGAATGCGGAAGAAGCGGAAAGGAACCTCCCCCCGCGCGGTAATGATTTGCCTAAATTGAAAGACGGAAGGGACAGAAAAGGAGTTGGTTAAGCATTCATTGAGGGACCGATAATCGAAACCCCCAAATTGGTCCATTCCCTCCGTCCGTCATCACTCATCAGTCTTTGCATTTGTCAATCTGTGCGCATTTGAATTGCGCTTTTATTGCCCGGCTGGCTCTGAGTTTGTTTCTTCTGTTTCCGATTCGAATCGCCGTCCCCTAGGGCAAGAGAGAAACATTTTGGACAAGGCCTTACTGTTATTTTATTACATTAAAGGATTAAAAAAAAAAAAAAAATTATTTTTTGTCCTCTTCAAATTCGCGCCCCTCCCTCTGCTGATTTTATCTCCCGCTGCTCCCCCGGCGGATCTCTTTCATCATCCCCCAAAATTCGCCTCAAATTTGTGCCTTTGTCCCTCCCCCCCCCAAATGACACTTAATTTTAATTTATTATTTTCCGGCCTTTTGCTGTGCGTCTGTCCGTCGGTCGCCGCGTCACAATCGAATCAATTTGCCCTTCCTTCCTCCGCGAGGGTGAACTTGGACAGAATTCGTTTATAGTAATTCCCCCATTACTTTTTGATTGAGACTCGCCAAATTTTTGTGACGGAACCCCAAAAACCCTCCGTTTTACCTCCCTTTTGGCCGCCCTTTTGCTTCCCTCCCGGCTCCGATCAGTGGGAAGTGAGTGAATGGTGATTTGAATTTGATTTGATTTTGTGATAATTCGTTGCGGGGGCGGCGTCGCCCGATGAATCGCCCGGGGCGATGGGAATGATTTGGGGGAGGGGAGGAAATAAAATCATTCATTTGTTGGTGTCCTTTCTCCTCCCACGACAAACGCACTTCATCATCATCATGCCCAGCAGTAACACCACCACCGCACAATCACTCATCAGCAGCAACAAACAGCACACGGAAATCGGTGCTGTTCAACGCGAGCAGAGAATGACAAATTGCGCCGGAGGGGCGAAGGGAGGAAAAATGCGAGGCAAAGGCGGGGGAAAGGCGAGGGGGGGGGGGAGAGGAGACCGGGGGCAGGGGACCCACGCGGACACCCACCGAAAAGTGATTGGCAAAATTTGGGGAAACTCTTCTTCGAATGTAACTGATCAAAAAAACAGTGGGGGCTCAGGGGCATTTCACTCAGTCATTTTCAGTCAACTCCAATTAACTTTTGCTTTGTACCCTCAGGCTATTATCACTAATTGCTGCCCCCCCCCATTTGTTTGACATTTGTTTTTGAAAAGATATGCCATTTCCCTCGTTACCCTTTTAAAAGTGATTAGTGATTAGGGGCGGGAGAAGAGATGATCAACCGAATAAACAACAAACAAACGAAGGAAGGAAGGAAGGAAGGAACTACAATGAGAAGGAGAAGGAGGACAAAGAAAAAAGGGAAAATAGGGAAAAGAGAAAAGGAAAAGGGAAATGAAAAAGAAATATTGATCATAATTAGATAATTACAATAATAATGTTATCGGATCCTCTCGATTTTGCGACAACCATTCCCTGAAAAGTTACAGACTCGGGACTGAAGCATTTATGGCGCAATAATATCCAAAAACCGCCAAAAATTTGCTGCTTTTCTTTCGCTGTCCGAACCCGAAAAACCGGGTCATCCAAACATTATTTTATTCCCATTTATTCCGTCGGCGACCCCTTGGGGCTTTGAGCGCAAATAATTTTTTGGTGAATTCGAATTGGCTCCATCAAAAGTTTTTTTGGGGCACAACGCCAAAGCCTTTAATGGGCGACTAATTGCTTTGGGCAATTGCACCTTTTCATTCATTTATTTATTATACTTTCCTACCGTACCAAGTGAATCCCCGCGCCGCCGCACTTTCCCCGCGGCGGTACAATCAAAGGCAATTTCCATGCAAATGAAGCGCCGCCGGTCGATTCGAATAGGCGCCGTCCCTTCGCTTCGTCGGCTGTTCATTTTTGCAAATTGAATTTTGCGCTGTTTTGGCGTTGTGCCCCCGAGGCGTAATAAAAATTGTGCGCGCAGAAATAATTATTCTATTATTTATTCGCCGAGCAATAAAAGTGAATGGTGATAATAAATAACTGCTGCTGATTGTGAGTGAACCTTTAGCATCATCATCATCATTATGCAGCAGCATCTTTCGCATTTTGTCATTTTGTGTTTCCCTTTTCCTTTCCCCCGCGCGCGACTTTCGCATTAATCATCCATTTTTATTAATTGAAGCGGCGGCGGTGCTTTTCATTTATATTTTTATGTTTTAATTATTTTGTTTGTTTTTGCCGGCGGCAAAATATTTGGAGGAGCGAGAGAGAAGGCAAAAGTGAGAGGGGTGAGAGAGAGAGATCAGATGTGAGAGAGAATGGAGAGAGAGAGGGAGGGAGAGAAAGAAATAGAGAGAAGGAGACCAAGAGAAAAGGGAAAGAAAGAGAGAGAGTTGGAAAAGGCAGTTGGATGGCGTGAGAAACCCAGCGATGATGTGCCGACGGTTACGGTAATAAGCGGGCGGGCGACAGCCCCCGAGGGGATGAATTAATTCCCTTCCTCCCGCGCCTTTCATTGGTCCGTCCCCCGCCCCCGTCATAATCATCAACAAACAAACTTATGTCATGCAGCAACATCATTTTTGAAAAGCCGAAGCTTTTTCTTCCAAAGACCCAGAAAAGAAACAAAAAAAATATATAAATATCGAATTTCGTTTAAATGGAAATTAAATTGGCCCTAAAAATTGGGCCAAAATTTTGGGTTTCTGAAATTGACGTGGGATAAACGCCGCGAGGTTAATTTGGGATGGGCCGTGAGAAAATCCATTTGCCGATGGAATAATGGACCACGGCTGGCAAATGCGAAGAATTCCTTGGGCGTAGGGGGGGGGGGCATCGCCCAACGACGGCGGAGAGAATCCCAAAAATCGCCGTCCGTCCGTCCCCTCCGTCCCATCCATCTTCCCCCCCCCCAATGACCGTTTTGTCTCGGAATTTTCCCCCGGGGCATTTCACTCACTTTCGATTTTTGACTTTTGAAAATCATATTTTATTATTAATTTTTATGTTTTGGTTTTTATTTACGAACTCGATGATTTTTCACTTTTATAAGTTCGTCCCTTTGAATAAATTCGTCGGAACGGGAGAATTTTCAGTGATTCGTCCCCCCCCCCCCCCCCAAAAAAAAAAACTCGTTTTCTCTTTTTCTTCCTCCCCCATTCTTCCGCTGATCATTGCCTTTTGGGTTCAAACGAAAAATAATAAAATAATAGAAAGAAAGGAGGAGGAAAGAAAAAATCATACGAAAGAAACGGAGGGCGAATTAAGAGCATTTTAAAGATTATTGAAATGGACAAAATAATAATAATTAAATTAATTAATTTATGAATAATTAAAGAACTCAGAATTTGCGGATTCTCCGCTTGAAGGGTGAAAAATTATGGGAAGAGCACTGAGGCGGGGGGAGGGGGGACAGATGGAAAATGGGGGGGGGAGGGAAAAGTGGGGACCGATGACACTTCCCGAGGGGTGGGCGACGGATAGACCCCTCCCCTTTTCTCCCCCTTTTTACCCTTTTTCCCCGCCATTCGTTCGTCCAAAAAAAATCACCGCCGGACAAAAAGTTGTGACAACATTTATTATTATTGTTATGTGCTGCTGCTGCTGCTGCTTTGTTTATGCAACTTGTGACTTTTTGCAAATTTCCATTCAAAATTTTTTTTAATCTTTTCCATTTCATTTCCATTTAATTTTTTAATTTTTCCTTTTTAAATGTTTCTTTCGTTTCTTTTCCCATTTTTATGCTTTTCCTCTTTTTGTTCTCTTTTCAGCGCCCAATTTGCATCTTCTTTTTTTGTTTGTTTGTTTTGCTTTCCCAAATGAAACGTCGTCGCCCCCCTTCCGAACCGTCCCCTCTGTCCGCTTTTTCTTCCGCCGACCATCGGCACCGAATTCGTCCGCCCTTTCCTCCGAAGGCACTTTTTTCGTTTCAAAGTCCGGATAAGGTATGTTTTAGAGTGAAATTTCAACAGATTTTGCCAGTTCTAAATCCATAAAATGTCTTTAGACATTCACTGAAAGTCCGCCCAACGGAATGGGCCAATCGGCGATGGACGAAGCACTGCAACGGTTGCTTCTGTTTGGCACTGCCGAAGTGAATGGAAGTTGCAGCGTTGCGAATGTGCCTAACGGAGCGACGATGGCACTTGGAGGGGCGGCGGAGACGGAGGTAAAAAAAGGACAAATGAATGAGCAATCAGAGAGAATTAATGGCATTTGAGTGAATTGGTCTGTGGGCAAAGAGAATGCAAAATGGAATTTACACGATCCAAGAAGTGATCAGAAATGTCAAAAGGCATCGACACAAACCGATCGATATGTGTGATCCAAAATACAATGGTCAGACGCCAAAGGTTTTGGCATTAATTGATCAGTGATCAGGAGAAAAGGGCGGGCGAATTTACTGGAGAAATGGTCAGATAAAAAGAACATACCAAACAATTCTCCATGCTTTTGGGAATGACATTATTATGTCAAAATTTACCATCGATGGAATCCTCTCCCTCTCCCTCTCCCTCTCCTCTCCCTCTCCCTCTCCCTCTCCTCTTCCCTCTCCCTCTCCCTCTCCCTCTCCCTCCCCTCTCCCTCTCCCTCTCCCTCTCCTCCTCCCTCTCTCCCTCTCCCTCCTCCCTCTCCCTCTCCCTCTCCCTCTCCTCTCCCTCTCCCTCTCCCTCCCTCTCCCTCTCTCCTCTCCCTCTCCCTCTCCCTCCTCTCTCCCTCTCCCTCTCCCTCTCCTCTCCCTCTCCCTCTCCCTCTCCCTCTCCTCTCCTCTCCTCTCCCTCTCCCTCTCCTCTCTCCCTCTCCCTCTCCTCTCCCTCTCCCTCTCCCTCTCCCTCTCCTCCTCTCCCTCTCCCTCTCCCTCTCCCTCTCCCTCTCCCTCTCCCTCTCCCTCTCCCTCTCCCTCTTAAAAGAGGAAAACGAACACACAAAACGGAGCCAAGCACAAAGGGAAGGGAAGACAACGAAATTTGCAAGGGACTCAGACTCATTAGAGATAAAGCTGACCATCCGCCGAAATCCTTTTTGATCAGAGAATGCCAACATGCGATTCATTCGACCATTTTCAGGTGCCCGGCTTCGCCCTGCTCGACTTTTTCAACGCCGCCGTCCAACAAATCGCGCAGTCTTTCTCTTTCGCTCCTCCGCCGTCCTTTTGCGGCTCTCCTCAATCGCAACAACAGTCGGCCAATGTGATCGAACAGCTTTTGGCACAATTGGCAAATGGCGAGAAACAAAGGGAGGAGGAAAATGCCGAAGAAGGCGAAGGACGGCGGGGGATGAGCAAAGGGGAGGAGGAAGAAGAAGAAGAGGAGGAGGAAAGACAAAAGGAAGAGGAGGAAGAGGAAAAGCCAAAGGAAGAGGAAGAGAAAAAAGGGGAGGAGGAAAAGTGGGAGGGGGACGGGCAGAGACAGGGTGGAGCACAGCTAACGAGCGGAGCACATTGGCACCGAACGGACGAAGCGGAGCCAACCGCCGGAGGCAGTGATCAGCAACCGCCCCCTTTGGATTTGTCCTCGAAAAGTGACGGGGGAAGTGCCGCTGAGCACGCGCACGAGCGACACCATCAAAACCATAACGTACAGCAGCAGCAGCGACACCCGCCGATCTCATCCTCACAACTGTTCGTCCCGCCGCAACTCCACCAAAGTTTGTGGTTGGCTCTGATCAATCCAATTCTGCTTTTTCTAACTATCACTTCCCTCTGATCACTTTTTCCGCTGATTACTTCTCTCTGTCACTTTCCTTTTCTTTCTAACTCTGCTAATCACTTTTCCCTCACATCACTTTTCCTGATCACTTTCCTCTGATCCTTTTCCCTCTGATCACTTTTCTCTCTGATCACCCCTCCCCCCTCCCTCCTTTCCCCTTATTGTTTGGCTTTTCCTTTAGCTTTGGCACCGCCTCTCTTCTCGCCCCCGTTCGTGCCCTTCTCCCTTGGCCCTCCCTGCTCCTCCTCTTCCTCCTCCTCCGATTTGCTTTGTGTCCGTCCAATGCCAAACTTCGACATGAAACCAAATTGCGCTTCACCACAGACGACGCAACAGAACGAAGAGGACGATTGGGAGGCGATGATGGAAATAAGCAACACGGACGAGGTGAAAATGAATGAACGAAAATAAATTATGCAAATGAATTTCAATTTCAATTCAGCAAGAGAAAATTCGCGAGTTGGCCGGCGAAAACGCATTGCCAACGACGGACCCAAATCAATGCGTAAGAAGGGGGGGGGGGGAGAGAGTGATCGGAATGGCTTTGATCATTGCGGGATTGATTAGAGGGCACTTTTGTTAGAGGGGGAGAGGAAATTTGGTAGGAACGGCATTTTGAAGGGGGGAAGGTCGACTGAAATGACACGGAAGGGATAGAGGATTTATCGGAATGTGGCATTTTGGTCGATTAGAAAAGGGCAAATAAATTCCGTTTTAGATTATCTGTCGGAGGGTATTGAGCTGCAAAAGCGCATTGCAAATGCATTACCGGACTCATACAGGTCAAAAATCAAACACGAGAGAATCTGTCAGCCAATGAGTTTCTGCTTCAGGCGAAAGACCGTTCAAATGCCGAATTTGTCAGAGGGCATTCACCACAAAGGTGCCAAAACAAATGATGGCACATCAATTTAAATGCCAAATAAATGCCGTCAATTTGCAATTTTGCAGGGCAATTTGAAAACGCACATGGGCGTGCACCGTTCCAAAGCGCCGCTGCGTCATCAGATGCACCATTTGCTGAACAACGGCATGCCGAAGGCGGAAAATGCCGGCGGAGGGGTGCCCAACGTCGTAAACGGCGGCGCATTGTACGCTCATCGCCCGGGGGGTTCGCCCTCAGCGCCTGGCACTGCCGACATTCCATGCCCAATGGGCTGTGGTCACAAAAGTGGAGACCCGGGCCAATTGCAGCAGCACATGGCGGACATTCACGGCATGCAAAGGTTGGCAGTGACGGCATCCAAAATAGAAATTCCGCTTACTTTTCTCTTGGGTGTCCTTTCTGTCTTTGCTTTAGCTTATATTCCTTTTCCAGGCTCCCCTTCTGTATGCCACCAAACGATGTGCTCCCCGCGGTGCCTCCGCCGCCTTTCGGCCGCCCTTTGAACGCCTTTCATCCGTCGCCCCAGGCGCCGTTCCCCGGGGCGATGTTCGCCCCTCTCCCTCCCCACGGAATGCCTCCGGCGCCGTTCCCTCCGATGATTGTCCCCCCTCACCCCCTTTTGTTTCTGCTTGCCCAACAACAGCGAACACAACTGCAGCAGAACACTTCTCCGCGGGAACAACATTTTGGAGCAGTGTCAGAAGGGAATGGGGAAGGACAGAGGCGGGGGGAGACGGAGACGGACAAAGTTGACCACGGCGCGGCATTGGCAAATATGTTTATGCCTAAGGCGGATGACGGAGGAGGCGACGAGCGACACCGGAGAGAGGAAACAGCGCCGGCACCGTTGGTGGGATTGGCACCGTTGCCGGCATTTTTCATACAACAGCTCGCGACCAAAAAGTACAAATCATTTGGCATAAATTTGCTATCAATCAAAGCCACTAATTACTGTAATTAAGCGAAAGCTTAAACGACACAGAGCCAAATGAGCCCCCGTTGTTGGTGAAGGAGGAGACGGAGATGCAAAGGCACGCGGAGGGAACGGACGGCGGAGAGAGTGCCGTTGAGGAAAAGTAAGTGAAGCGGGAGAAGGGAAAAAGCACAAAAAACATTATCCCCTGACAGCAGTAGCAGCAGTGAAATGCAGCAGAGAAATTGCGTTTCCAAATCGCCGCCGCGGGGCACAAAAAACGGCACGGCAATTGTGGCGTCACGCACTTCCGATTTGATCGTTGCCGACCCAACGACGGCGCACGGCGCAGAAGAAAACGGCGATGGGGAGAACCCATTGGAAAAGGTGGGGAAAGAGACAATTTTGAAAAACCATCAACCCATCATTGATCAGTGCTGATTGATCAAATTACTGATCGGACCCATCCGTTTGGGCATTTTAAATCATTTTGGAAGGGTCGGATCAGACCAATCTGAAAAGCTTGGTCTTTCCGGGGGTTTTCAAGTAAAATTCCGTCAAAACAATGCCAAATGAATGTCCTCCCGTTTTCCGCTTGATTGGCCATTCCTTCCGGCAGATCCAACGCATTTTCTCTGCCGCCGATTCGCCGCCGCCCGCCTTCCCCAACGATCCCTTCGGCGCCTCGTCCTCCTCCGCCGCTTTCTCTGTTAATGGTGGCCGTGTTCCGCTGGCCAAGCATCAGTGTCGCTGGTGCATGAAGCCGTTCAGCAGCAGTTCCGCGTTGGTCATTCACTCGCGCACGCATACTGGTGAGAAACGGGCGGGGAAAGGAGGGGGGAGGATGATCAAAACTGACCAGATCAGTGAGGAGAGAGGGGGAAGACTGATCAGAATGGAATGACTGAAACAATTAGAATAAGAGAAACGATCAGAACAGAGAGCATGAATCAAAATGATCAGAGTCAGTGATTCCTTCAATTAGTATCCATTTGATCCCTAATTGCTTCTTCTCTGTGTCCATGCTGATCACTCCTTGCCCATTTGTCAGGTGATCGTCCCTTCAAATGCGAGGAGTGCGGGCGCGCGTTCACAACCCGAGGCAACTTAAAAGTGCACATGGGTGGGTCACTTGTCCCGATTAATTTCTCGGCCGTTCCTTTCATCTCAGCCATCAAACTCAATCATTGATTATCCATCTTAATTACTCGATATCATTGTCACTCTCATTAGCCGTTAATTGATCATTGCCCCCCTTCTTTAGGGACTCATTCGGCCCCTCAGAACCCTTCGAGGCGTGGCCGTCGCATTTTCGACATGGAGGAGGTGTTGCTGCCCGCCTTCCGCTCCATTTCGTCCTCTGCCCACCATTTGCGCGATTCGCCCAGCGACCCGTCCCCGCACCTTTCCCCCGAATCCCCGGACGCGTCGTGCGCCCCCACCTTTCTCGCCACCGATCCGTCGGCGTTGGCCGCCCAAATCGCAATGTTCGGACCCCAATTGGTACTAATTTTAGCAGCAAAACACACACTAATTATGGATTTAATGATATGCACCACTTTTGATTTGGTTTTTGGAAATTAAAATCCAAAAAATATTTTGATTTCTTTTTCCTTCTATGAAATTGGTCAGTTTCTGCAGCAACTTCTCCTCCAGTGGGGCGCCCAATTGGCCCCCGGGGCGTCGACGGCGGAAGAAGCGGCGCAATTTTCCGCAGAGAATGCCGGAGGGGTGACGGAAGACGCGGCCGAATCACCGGCAGAGGACGCGCGGGAGACTGTCGCGAGAATGACAACGGCCGCATGAAATGCCAAGGCATTCAGTCTGTCAGCTTTAACCGGGAACTCAGCTCGAGAAATATTGAAGCGATCCGCCAAATTTGATCACAAAATTTCATGCGAATTTTTGCTTTTTTTCTTTATCAGAGCCATTACCCAAATGTAATTACCGATAATTGAGCATAATCAACAATTTTATTTGACCCGATGTTTTTCGCTAATAAAATGAAATGATAAAGCAATGAACAATCAAAAAGCAGTTTTTCAAATGGCATATTTCCAAAAATTTTGCCGATTTTCTCAGTTTTCTTCCGATGGGATTATCTCTTCGCGCATCAGCACACGGAGAAGCCGCTTTTTGAGCTCGCGGTTATCGTCGTCGTTGAGAAACTTCTCACGGAAACGGCGGTGGCGAAGCAAAAGGTAAAGCATCTGAAAATGAGAAACTGCAAACAATTTGGTGAATTGATGTGCCCACCTCGTGGACATTGTCAATTTGGGTACAACAAACATTCCTTGGAAGGGGAACATTCAGTGCCAATTGAACCGACGCATCCGAAGCGAAATTGGAATAAACGGAGGGCGCCATTTGCAATTAAAAAGCAATGGGACAGCAGGCAAAAACAGAAAAATGCAGCGAATGTTATTCTAAAAAAGACCACAATTTTTATTTAATTAGAAATTTATTCTAAATTTTGACACAAATTCTTGGCATTTGAAGAGCGCAAAAAGTTGGAGGAGGCAAATAGAAAACTGCAGCAGCATTCTATAACAGATTCCAAATGGTTTGACTTGGTTTGTGTTTATTTTTAGGATCCGCTCATAGAACTAATTAGGACCAATAAACACGGCGAGTCAATTTCGGGCTCCCAGTACAATTGTTGGATTTTTCGTCTTAGTGGTCTGTGAGTTAGTCACCAAAAAGGGGGCCCCAGGTTCAAGTCCTCCTTATGTTGTGTGTCCATTGGTAACTTTTTTTGAAATTTTGCATAGGCCCATAGTTTGACCCCCTAAATTGAATCACAGTTTATTTTTTAGCTGTCTAGTTTTTAACTCGAGATCTGCTCTTCTATTAAAAGTTCAAAAATTTCTCGTTTCAACGCCACACCATCAATCACAAGCGTCGAGACAAATGCTAAAACATTGCCAAGTGATCAAAGAAAGGAAGGATTTTGATTGTCCGGCTTGTTATTCGTGATTTTTTGTACCAGTGTTATCTCAGGAATTGAAACAGAAGGAAGGGCAGGCAACTGAATTTCAGTTTATCTCCAAATTTGGGCGGCTAACATTCGAATTCCAAACGAAATGTGTGACTGATAGACTTATGGGAGGGACCACTTTTATGTCTAAAACGCATTTTGACCTGAATTTACAAGGAGTGAGCAGACCGAGTTCTACGCGAGCTATCCTCCGACCAAACAGACGCCAAATTTTACCACCCTTCCCCCGCCCTTCCTACAAAAGCATTGGAATTGAAGCACAGATGAGCATTTATTAAGCACAACAACAATACAATTACATAGGCAACAATTAAATATACATTCATTTGAAGCGATGATCACAGAAATTTACATACAGACACAACAATTTACATGATGGGGGACAAAATGACAATTTTGGGACGGTGGGATGGGATCCTATCATGTCCATGTTGAGGCGACGAAGCATCCTTCCATCAGACGTTGTACTCGATCGGCAAGTTCTTCGGCGCACCATCCCGTCTCCCTGGAACCACTCGAGCTTGAACGCGGTGGCGGTTGAATTGATGGTCATTAAGCGTGTGTCAATTTATTAGCTGAAATAATAAATAAATAAAATGGTAAATGCCCACCCAAATAACCGCAGCAGCAGTAGTTTTGCTTCATTCGTTCTCTTTCCGTTCAAATTAATTCGTTTGATCTGCCGACAATTAAATCCAATTACCATTCATTCTTTTTAATCCGTTCATTTTACTAATGATTTGACGGGGCCAACAATTCGATTGTTCATTTCGTTCTGAATCGGTCGGCCTTTTTATACCATTGTTTCAAATCGTCAAATTTATTCTG
This sequence comes from Heterodera glycines, assembly GCA_004148225.2. Taxonomy (NCBI): domain Eukaryota; kingdom Metazoa; phylum Nematoda; class Chromadorea; order Rhabditida; family Heteroderidae; genus Heterodera; species Heterodera glycines. The sequence continues at coordinate 9,193,427 of CP049706.1, forward strand.
AGATGATAATTCTAATTAAAGCAATCAAATCAATATTCAGATCACAGAAAAAATAATGAGTTCAAAAAAGCGAATTGGGTCATTCCATTGATAAAGATTTTGCCAATTATTCCCTCTCACGGCATAACATTCAAATCCGTCTCGCTGTTCTTCAGATGAGCAGACTCCGGCAAATAATACGAGCGCATGTGCGGAGGATAACGCCGGTTCCGCTCGCGCAATTCTTTCAGCCTGGCAACATAAATATCAGAAATATCTTTTGTTTTATCAGTTTCAACTTTTTCGCTCACCTTTCATCGTCGTTCATTCCGGCAGAGTCCAAATTGGACAAACGTTTCCTGGTGAGACATCGCAGAACCAGGACGCGAAACGAATGTGACGCTCATTGACTGCGTTCTGTTCATCCCCGAGCGAAATGATCGTTCCATGTCATTCTGCTGCTGGACATTCGCTTGGGTTGATCTGGCACTAAGTTCATTCATGGCAATTTTCAGCGAGTGTTCCAATTCTTGGATTTTACTCCGAAGGGCATTGGTGTCGGCAAAGTGGGCACGAGTGGCTTTGGTGTTTTTCTTGAATTCAAATAATTGAACACGGCTTTTGCCTTCGTCTCCATTCTCTCACCGTCCTCAGTTCTTCCATCTGCTGAACTGCCTCGCTCCGTTGGCGTTCCATCGCACTTTTCGTCTTTTCCTGAGCCACAATTTCCCTTTGCATTCGCTCCATTTCGCTCTTCCAAAAGCGCTCCCTCTCCGCCGACTGTTTCTGCACCGTGTCCAACTCCTTCTGCGCCTTCTCCAGCTCCGTCCTGTCACTGTCGCATGCCGTGATGGCTTCCTTCTGTTGCTCGGCAAGTTCAAGGAGTTCGTTCATCGTCCGTTTACCCTCAGCCAACTCGCGCTCCAAATTGCGCTTCTCCTCCTGCGTTTTTTTCAGCTCATCATAGGCCTTCTGAGTGTTCTCTTCTGATCGTGCTTTGCATTGGTCTATCATCTTCCAATAAGTGTCCTTTTCTTGGTCCTTAAGAAAATATATTCCGATTGGAAATCTATCACAATTCAAAGAAATGCCTTATCATTCAATCGACTTGCGAATTCCCTCTCTTGGTATTCCAATTTGTTTTGCAGCTCCCTGATGGTCGATGCGCTCACAGAATTTTGGTGTTGCGCCTCTATCAACTCCTGAAAACTTTTCAGAAAACCGTTTATCTTAACATATTTGTGCAGGGGTTATGCGTTCAAATATCACCCCCCCCCCTAAATAATAATTTTTCTTTGCATTTATTTTCGTCAATAACTCTCTCAATTGATTCGCTCTTGGGTTCGACAAAATAAGGGAGTAGATGGGATGCCTTCATCACATATTCCGAGTGTTTTCTTTACCTTACGGAGTTGTTCCACCGCGTCCGAATCGTCCCGTGACATTCGTATCTTTGCGCTTTGCTCCTCCACAATCTTCTCCAAATTGTCGTGTTTGATGTCCATCTTCTTCAACTCAAACTTCAAGTCCGCCGCGAACTTCTCCGCATTCTGTGCTCTTTTCTCCGCGTCCTGCAGCTGCCTGGCGTTTGTCGCTGCCTGTGTCTCCATCATCAGCAGTTGATCCTCCAGCACCGGAGTACGTTCGGCGCACGGTGTAATGCATGCGATTTGAGCCTGCATCCTGAAGAGAGCGCGGGATTTTTAATTTTAACCCAAACCGTAGTAAAAAGCATCCATAACAAGCAAAGAATTCCATGTGTTTACCTTTCGATCTTCTTCAACAGATTGTTGTTTTCACGTTCCTTCTGCTGACACAACTCTTCCGCCTTGTCCTTCTCGCGACCGAAAACGTCACGGATTTGGCGCAGAGCCTTCACTTCCCGCTGAAGCGCATGGATTCGAACCACTTCCTCGCCTCGCGGTGACGAAATGACCTGTATATAAAACGGTATTACATTGAAATTGGGGTTGCTCAAGAATGAAATATTTTTTCGAGAATGGCTAGAAAACCAGTTCAGCTGTGCTCATCCATCACCCGTAAATGTATTCGCAAAACCCCACGGACCTTGAGAATTGGACTGTTCCCGCTAGGGAAAAACGACTTTCTGGCAGAGTCGAGCTTCGGCGTTTGCGTTAAGTTGAGCGAACTCTTCCGACGCCGTTGGACCGACTCGACGTTCTCTTTGTCCTCCTCATTGCTGTCGGTGTGCAACAGTTTAGGCCATGGAGCGGAAGTCCAACAGCGACGGTCGTCAAGACATTCAATCTAAATAAATACAAGGACAAAAAATCAGTATTTGTAGGACGAAGCTTACGACAGTGGCAAAGTGCCGTTGATGTTTGTCCTCTAACCGTTCACAAATAGTCGAAAATGCCTCCGTTTGAAGTAAACGGAAAGTGTAAAGCATAGCCAAATGAATCTTAGTGTCAGAAAAGTGAAAAGACAAAAAATGGGTGCAACTTTGGTCGCCTCGGACAAATCCCCGCTCTCCGCAGCCTCAGGACGCAAATGCGAATGGAACTCCTCATCCAAACCATGCGCAATGATATCAATGGCATTTCGAAAACCAAAGTTAGAGTCGTCAATGAAAGTAAGTGTGCCGGACTTTCTGGTGAGAAATTCAAAGTAAAAAGATAGATGGAAAAAGGAAACGAAAAATAAATGTTACATGTAATTGGCTAAAATTGGCATCAAATTGCGCACTTCCTTCAGCGATTGGCAGTCTTCCAGGCCAATTTTGGCGGCCAATAAATTATACTAAAATTGAAAACATTGCAAAAAGAGAATCGCAGTTTACTAACAAATGCCAAAATAGCAGCGATGTTGGCGTCGTCCATGTTTTGACAAACAGTGAGTGATGCGTCGATGCAGAATTTTATTCGCAATTTTTGTAAGGGCTTAAATTTTAGAATTCCTTTCTAAGTAATTTTTCCTGAATCATTAGGGAGAAGAAGAGGAAGAAAATAAGAGTTCTCTTGTTCTCTTTAAATTATGGTTTTGAAAATAAATAAATTTTAATTAAAATTTTCCGCCATTTTTGGCATGATGTTTAAAAAAATAAATGAAATCCAAGTCAAAAACAAATGCAAAAAAGGCAGCGATGGTGCAGAATCATTTGAAATCGTTTCGTTCGGTTGCTCGAAATCCCGCTTTTGCTGATGTCTGTTTTCGTTGGCTTCCTTTAAAAAAATTTTCCAATGATTTTATAATATCATCGGGGTCATCTCACCTCTTCCGGAAGGACAACGCAAACATTCGCCGACCCAACCAAAACGATTTCATCGTCTTTTTGCTGCTCGTCCATCCGTGGCAGTTTCTCGAGCTGCTCGTCCACGTGCTGCTGTTTGTCGTTGCTGTTGTTCTCAGATTGGTCCGATTTGTTGTCCGACGACTGCGCCTTTTGCACACTCTCCGGCGCATCGCAAGGCGAACCCCTTTCTAAAATGGACGAAAAATGAGATTTATTTGGAACGGCCAATGGCATCACCATGAATTGGCAAAAGCCTTCTGGCCGACTTGGACCAACGCGTTGGAGTGGTCGTCGATGGTCGACCGGCGCTGGCGATGGGCCAAATCTGTCCGAACGCTTTCATCGGTCGCTTGGCGGGTGACTCATTGTCAGCCGATGGACTGGCGGCCTAATTGCTTATCAATTTAATTTATGCTTTCTTAACTATAGCTACTGTTTAATATTCATATTTAATTAATTTTGTTTAGGTTCGTTTCGGTTTTGTTAATGGCACAGGTTAACAATTATTTTAATTTTACTCTTTCAAATTTTCGGCACTTTTCCCCTTAAGACGCTTTCCCAACGCTGCAAAAAGATGCTTCGTCTTCCGACATTCTTCAAGGGCTACTTGTGGCTGCTTTACCTGGGAGTTATTGTGCTTTTCATTTATTATTTCCGTGTTCCTCTCAAAGCCTATGAGAAATTTGAGTCGCGTAAGGAGTTTAATATTTCTACAATTTTTAAATATTCTATTTTTTAAGTAATATTACTTTTTAAGTGCTTTCAATGAGCATGTACTTCAATAATCTCACGCCAAAATTTTACGTTGCATTGACCGGCACATCCAGTCTCGTATCCGGCATCATTCTCATTTTTGAATGGTGGTACTTCAAAAAGTAAAGGATATTTTCTTTCTTTTAATTTTCTTATTTTTCTAACCAATAATTTATTATTTTATCATTCAATTCTTTAACAAAAAAAAGAGTCAAATAAAAGCAACTAAAACTTTTCAATTAATGAGGGCACTTTTAATGCCTTTTCACTGAAAAAAGAAATTATTCACTCATAAATTTGTAGTCTCTCGCCCCATTCGCTTTCCCTTTCTTCCCATTACGTAAATTAGGCGGTCGGTTGAACAGGTGCAATGCCATAATTATTAATTGCCATTGCACCGCTTTGGTCGCCGATGGCAACAAAGAAAAGACCAATAAACTTTTTCTAACGAGTGCGTAATGCATTTATTCCATAATTTATTGTAAATATATTTCACATTAAACCTCCAATAAAACGGGTTGAATGATGATATTTTTGCTGAAGTTAGTCATTTGGCATGGTTTTCAAAACTTTTCTTTCTTTTAAGCAATGCCATCGAAAACGCTTTGGAAAGTGAAGACGGAAGCGACATCGACGAAAATTACGACGGCACAAAACCATTACCAGGTCGGTTTTCATTTGTAAATTGCGTTTTTAAAGAACGAAATTTTTCAGAGCTCACTGAGTACGACGAGAATGGGCATGAAGGCAACGACTGCAAAGTGTGGCGCAATCCGATGGCACTTTTTCGCGGTGCCGAATACCAACGGTTCACACGCGAGACGGGCCAAGAACCGCTCACTTTCTACGATTTGAATCTCTCCGCGCAGGACCACCAAACCTTTTTCTGTTGCGAAGCCGACGCAGGAAAAGAGGACTTGGAAAGTGCGTATTTCAAATAAAGTTTCAAAACATAATTCTTTTTTAAGTTATGTCAATGGTTTGGCGCGAGAGGGACAGCCAAGTGCGAATTTCCGAAGCAAAAAGGGCGTTGAAAGTGAATTCGGAGTGTGCGCCGGCACTGATTTTGTCAGCTCGAATTTTTTCCACTTTAATATTTTCAAAATTTCAGATTAGCAGAAGAATTTTGCCAATCAGTTGCAGAAGTCGAGGAGACACTGAGGTGGAATTGTGAATGAATATGACATTTAAAACCTCATCACTTCTAAATTTTCCCAGGAAAGCATTGAGAATCGTCGAGGGAATGTACAAACGGAGTCAGGCCGCCATGTACCCGGACCCCGAGTCACAGCAAAGTGCGTTTGGATCCGATTAAACGCCCACATTGGCTTATTGTAATTTTCAAATCATTTTCTTTCAGAGAGTAGGGACATCAACATGTTGGTGTTCATTCGCCGCCGGCTCGCCATGTGCGCACGACGGCAGGGACGTGTAAGGGAGGCGATCAAAATGATGCGGGATGTGAGTGATTAATCTGTCGACAACAGCGCATTCATTTTGCTTAATCTTTTTTTGTTTGTTCAGCTGATCAAAGAGTTCCCCACTTTGGTAATTACCATTTTTTCGTATGTCAGCATTTAATAAATTTGATAGAATGTGATGAACATCCACGAGAATCTGATTGAAGCACTGCTCGAACAACGCGCCTATGCTGACACAATGGCAGTGCTGGCCAAATACGACTCGTACGATGGTAGCGCAACAAAAAATGCACATTTTTAGCATAAAATTGACTTTTAAGATTGCATTATGACAAAGTCTGCTACCGTTTGTTTCACTTCCGCTTTGCTCAAAGCTCGCGGGGTGGCCGACAAATTTGAGCCGGAAACGATGCGAAAGCGCGGCTTTTCCTCGGCCGAATTAAGCGCAGTCGAAGCAATTCATAGAGCGGTCGAATTTGTAAGAAGCAAACCAAATGGTGCAATTAATCGAAATAAGTAATTTGAGAACCCACACGTTCCTTTGTATCTGTTGGAATTGAAAGCCGTCACTTTGCCGCCCGAACACATTTTGAAGCGGGGCGACTCCGAAGCGGTGGCCTACGCCTTTTGGCACTTGCAGCACTGGAAAAGGGTGGAGGGCGCCCTTCAGCTGTTGCAATACACGTGGGAAGGAAGTGAGAAAACAATTTTGAACTCGTAAACTCCAACAAAAAAAAACTGAAAACATTGGTTTAGAATTTTTTTCACTTTCAGCTTTTCGGATGCTCCCAAATCCGACGGAGAAGGGCCATTTGTTCTTCCCTTACCCCGCTTGCACTGAAGCGGCAGACAAAGAATTGCTTCCATGTGGGTCAAAAGCAAAAGCCATCACCTAATTGGACCATTTGGATTAAGCGTATCACGAAGTGTCCGTTTATCCCAAAAAGGAATTTCCGGTTTGGACACTTTTTGCGTCGATGTTTTCTTGCAGGTAGTTACAATTACACATAATTCCGTTTATTTCTGTTTTGCTTACAGTTTTCTTTTCAGTATTGCCATTTTTGCCATTCTCTTCCACCAATACCCTGATGAAACCGTCCTTTTCATCCATTCAGTGCGTCTTCTTCCCCGTTTTTAACTTTATTTTGCCAATTTCAGATGGCCAAAAATGTGTTGGCATCAATTTTCGCACTTTGGGATTATCTATGGGCGCTTATCCCCGAAAATATTTTGGGTTTGATCGCCTCAAAACCTTCGGCAGTGCCACCCGTTCCCGCCACTGGCGGCCATCACTGAGAGAGTGCCAATCAATCATCACCCATTTGTTTACTCAATTATTTCCGGCATTTTCAGCAATTCCTATTTTTTGAATCAAAATTTTGATGTTCATTCAAGACATAGCCAATGCAAGCCATGTGTATAATTGCTTTAGTGTGTAGTACTATGACCTAAATTTTATTTACCTCTTCCGGAAGGACAACGCAAACATTCGCCGACCCAACCAAAACGATTTCATCGTCTTTTTGCTGCTCGTCCATCCGTGGCAGTTTCTCGAGCTGCTCGTCCACGTGCTGCTGTTTGTCGTTGCTGTTGTTCTCAGATTGGTCCGATTTGTTGTCCGACGACTGCGCCTTTTGCACACTCTCCGGCGCATCGCAAGGCGAACCCCTTTCTAAAATGGACGAAAAATGAGATTTATTTGGAACGGCCAATGGCATCACCATGAATTGGCAAAAGCCTTCTGGCCGACTTGGACCAACGCGTTGGAGTGGTCGTCGATGGTCGACCGGCGCTGGCGATGGGCCAAATCTGTCCGAACGCTTTCATCGGTCGCTTGGCGGGTGACTCATTGTCAGCCGATGGACTGGCGGCGCCTTCGCTTGTGCTTTGGTCGAGATGTTCAAGCAGCTAAAAGCATAAAAAACTGTAATGCTATGAGTGCCCTCCCATCCGTTTTCAGTTGTACCCGTTTTGGGTATGGTGACGCCGAAAAGGAGCGACCAAAACGAATTCTGCCGGGACCAAGTTCGTCTTCTTTGAATTGGACGCGTCGAATCTATTGAAGCATTTGACCAAATTCACCCTTTCCCGCTACCTTTTTGACGCCATTGCCACCAGGGGAGTTCACTTTTCGCAGAATGCTTGGGGGAGTGAGTGGCGGCACTTTCGGCGGACTTTCCGCCATTTTTGAAAGAAGTCCATTGTCCGTTCCAATTTCCGAGGATTCTTTTGCCGAATGGTAAATTGTCGTTTCCATTGGTGTCGGCTCGGCACTGTTGCCAAAACCCGCTTCTCCCCTTCGCACCTCTCCCAAAGAAATTATCTTTTGGATTCTTTAGTTTGGGGCCTTTTGGCAGTAATGCCTGACGGGCACTTCCCATGACCCTTTGGAATGCGTTCATTTTCTTACCGCGTAATTCAATGGCATTTTGTCCCCTCAGGCGGCCGAGTCCGGGCTGGTCAAAGTGCGCAACATCAGTTCCTCCGCCTCGTCCCCCGATAATCTCTTGCAAAATTTGCGCACTTTGTGCACCGAAATTGTGCACCCTTTTCTGCTCGGCTGTTCCAGCAAAAGTCCCCGTCTCGTCCAAATCTCCCTGCAAAGCATTCAAAAACTGCTCCAATTCCGTGCCATCGACCGAAACGCGGTGCCGGGCATTGTTAACGAATTGTGGACATTGACAGAGGCGGAATGTGAAGAGTTAAAAGGCAATTTGGGAGGGAGGGGGAGGGAAGACGTGCTCACTCCGTTAAGCCATTTTCAGTGCTGCAAACGATTACGGCATTTGTAAGCACTGAACTGTTGGTCACTGACTGGGCATTGGCCAAAGTGAGTGCCAAAATTTGAATTTGTATTTTTACCATTTGAAACTTTGACATTAAACGCCCTCCTCTTCCATTTATACAATAATCTCCATTTCAGTGCATTGTGCTGGCTTTTCGTCTTAATTTCTCCAAAGATTCCTCCGTGATAAACGCCGCTTCCGCCGCCGTCCGCCATTTGTTCAGCGCCGTTTTTGAGCGCGCCCTTCAGGAAGACGGAATGCGCGCCGGTGCCGACCAAATGAAAGTGTTGCCACAGCAGCGTGCCAATTTGGCGCCGAACGTCCAGCAGAGTTTGGCGCCGCCGACGCTGCGCCCGGCGGCGGCCGACGCGTTTCTGTTGTTGCGCGACCTTTGCATTCTGATCAGGAGGGAGAACCCCACATGGCTTATCGGAATCCAAAAGATAACGCCGATTCTGTCGCTTGAACTGCTCGAGTCGGTGGTCAAATTTTACCCGAGCATTTTCTTCCGGGTAAGCGCCGCCGGCGAAGAGTGCCAATGTATTTGAGAATTCACATGGCATTCTCTCCCTCATCAAAAGCATTCCGAATTCGCCGAACTGCTCAAGAGTCTCATCTGTCCCCAAGTGATCAAAATGATTGGCGGAGAGCGCGAACTTTCCCTGTCTGCTTCTTCATCGTCGATCGGTGCGCCGAATGGCACCGTCCCTCCGGCATCGTCGGCCAACGGCGCCTCCTCTCAAAATCGATCCCTCCCAATTTCGGCCGCCCTCCTCACGCAGCAACAATACCCACACGGACAACAGCAGCATGGCCAAATTGTGACCAAAGCGCGCGACTTTCCCATCACAATTCGGTCAATGCGAATTTCGCTCGCTCTGCTCACCAATTATCATCCAATTTTGGTCGGTTTTTATTTATTTTTTCCGTTTCCCCTCCCCTTTTTTTAATTTAGTTTTTAAAGCAATTCCTTTTTTTCTTTTATTTTAGGCCTCCCAAAATGAACTGATCCTCACCATTTTGCTGGACCTTCTCTGGATGCCCACCAATTCGTGGGAGGCGGCGGTGGCTGTCGAAGTTTTTCGAAAAATCATTGGCCAACCGACGCTTTTGAAGTAAAAGAAATTGTTAAAAAATACCCCAAAAAAGCCTTTAAAATTTGCAGATGGCTTTGTGCGAGGGAAGAGGGCGCAAAGTTTGTCGAGCTGCTCTTTTCCCGTTTGTATTCATTCCTGCGCAAATGTTTGGAGGAAGGTGAACCTTTTGCGGTTTTCGTGTGTTTTGGACGAATAGTCATTCCATTACGCTAATCTTTGGCCCTCATTTAGCTGCTAATGATTCCCCGAGTATCCGTGACGAGAAGATTGGCCAACAGGGCTTTATCTTCAAAGGCACGTGTTTAATTCATTCATCATTGGCATTTAATTTTTCCGCTTTAGGCGTGTTTTTGCCACTCGACGAAACCCAACTGAGCCAAAAGCGTTCTATTCTGTGCGTCTTTTTGCCATTTTTATTTATGTTTTTGGCATTTATCTTTTGTCCTCCTCTCTCTCCCTTCAGCTTGGATTGGCTCGACAAACACAGCGCGGAGAGAATCCCCGAGGCGTATTGTCTGTCCGTTGGTTTTGCCACTTTGGTCGATGCGACGGGCGCCGTCTGTTCAGCGGTTGAGAGCGGCGAATTGTTGCCGGCACAGAACGGCGCAACAACGGCAAAGGAGGAGATGCCAAAGTCGGAGGAGAAGTGCCAAAAAGCCAACTTGGACAGTTCGGCATCCCTGCCTCAAGCATACTCCGGTGGGAAATGGGAAGGCACACTTTTCTAATTGATAATTTAATTGCTGAATTGTAGACATTGCCAAAGAGCTGTTCCAAGTGGCCCATTCCTTTCTCTGTTCGGCCATTTCCACTTTACTCGACTTCAGGTTTTGTGTGCCTTTTTAGTGACATTCCAATGCCAATTTCCTTTTTCAATTTATAGTGTCGACGATTCAATCACCGAACATTTGTTGACCTGTCTCTCATCATTGGTCACTTTGGCATGCAAATTTGGAAATGCCGATGCCAAACACTCGCTGTTACGGGCGTTTTGTCGCGCAGTTAGTCCCTTACAAAATGCCAAAACGAGTTCCAATTTCCCAGGCTTTGCCATGCCAATACTTCTCGCGTTTCGTCGACTCCCACTCATCGGCTTCGCTTGCGCTGCAAAGCGGCGCAATGGCCAATGGTTCAGTCGGCGCCAACAGCGATTTGAGCTTAAAAGGTGGCCCATCCAATCCAAATTTGCCATTTTGGTCGGTCATTCGGTGTCCCGTCACATTTTGCAGATTCGTCGGTTGAACCAACCCAAGTGGTCGCGATGGGCACTGTTTGTCCGAGTCCGCACCATCCCTCCCAATTCTTCAACACCACCGTAATGGTGCGTAAATCCTTTTTTGAATTTATTTTCCTATTTTTATTGCATTTCACGTTTGTATAACATTTATTTATCTGTTGAAGTTTTAGCATTACATAATTTTCAGATGACCGCCAAAAACTTGCAAGTTGCGCGACTTTTGATCGGTTGCGTCCACCAAAACGGCCATTTGCTGGGCGACTGTTGGGAAATGGTGTTGACTACCATCCAGGTGAAACGCGCACAGGGATTATCATTGGACTAAATGTTCCGTTCCGTTTATTTAAGCACTTTGTTTGGATCGTCGGCCTCCGTCCCACTTCCACCGGCACTTTTCGTGCCGGTGGCGAGACAAAATCAGCCTCGGAAGGCGGCGGTGTTATGTCCACCACGTCAGCTTCGGCCGCGAGTACGGTGATTTTGACGACAGCAGCCAGCTCGGAATTGCCGGATTTGGTCGGGAAAACGGCGGAGTATCCTGCAGCCTTTGACACTAATTTTTGCTCTTTGTCAGAATCACCAGCTGAATGTCCTGTTCGAGTCGACCTCGACCCTGGACGAAGTGTCCATCCATCACATCATCGCCGCTCTTTGCAAATTGTCCAACGAGTCGATGACGGTCTGTCTCTCCTTATTTTGCCACTTTTTGTGCCATCCGTCCAATTTTGGCCAATTTTTAGGTGGCCCAGACGAGTTCTCGTGAAACATCGTTCTTCTCCATCGCCAAACTGCTCCAAACTGCACTGGTCAACCTTCCTCGTTTGCATGTGTTCTGGCGACCTGTCACCGCCCATTTGCTCGAGGCTTTAAACAATTAAATTTAATTGTCATTAATTTTTTTTTCAATTTCAGCTTTGCGCTCATTCCAGCGCCGCAACGCGCGAGTGGGGCGCCGTTTCGTTGACGCAGTTGGTCCGAAGTGCGATGAAACAAACAATTGCGGAACAACGCGAGTTGGAAACGAACAAAAAAACAGCGAAAAACGAAGAGACAATCGTAAATTGCCTAATTAGCATGTCTTAATTGTTTTGATTATATTTTTACAGAAGAGGGAACAACTTATTCTGAACCCTTTGGCGGCAATTTGCGAAATCGAATTTTTGGATGTCCGCGCTAAGCAATTGGGTCAATATCAAATTCATTTAACTAATTGGATTATTTTTAATTGCTCTTCCCCACAGATTGTCTTATGCGCATTCTCCAGTCCGACAGTCGCCCCATTGAGCCGTCTTTGTGGCCTTCCGTCGTGCAAATTGTCTCTTCCGTGGTGATGCCCGATTCGCGGATGAACACAATGTCTGTGATTGTTTGATTTGCTTTTCTGATCATTTTCCTTTTAGCACTGATCCCCAGCTGATCGATCAGTCTTTCCGTGTCCTTTCTCTGGTGATCAAAGAGTTTCTCGCCGTCGTCCCTTTCGAATGTGTCCAAATGCTCGTCGAAACGAACGCACTTTATGGCCAACAGCAAATTCACCTTAACGTCGCATTGGCTTCAGTTGGCCAATTGGTCGGTGCTTTTTCGTTTATTAAATTTAATTGAAATTTAATTTTGATTCCTTTAAGTGGGACATTTCCGACTTTATGCGCAGGGCGCAGCAAAACGTGGGCAAAGAGGAGGCGGAGACGGCGTGGCTTTGCATTTACGCCGCCTTGGGCAGACTGTGCGTCGACGCGCGACCGCCGGTGCGGAAAAGCGCGTGCGACACCCTTTTGCAAACAGTCGCAGCGCACGGACAGGCACTCGGCACACAAAAATGGGCAGAAATGCTGACAGATGTAAGCCAAAGATTAAGAAACAAATACTTTCTTCTGATTTTTGAGATGTATTGTTTGTAAAACGGAAAAATAAATTCGTAATTAATTAACCAATCATTATTTAAGTTATTGCCAAATGCATTCCTCTCACCCCTTTTAGGTGCTCTTCCCAATGTTGGACCGTGTTCGCCACCTCACCCAAACGGCGTCTACCCACCGTTCCAACACTTCCACGCTCGGCGCACCGAACTTAATGATTCATCACTCCCGAGACACGTATCAACCGAATGGGCTAATCTTCTCCTTTAATGTGCAAAGTCATTTAGCGAATCAAAGCAATGGGCCGAAACGAGCGTAAAAACATTGGGTGGCGTGGTGAAGATTTTCAACGCACAACGGCCAATGCTGCTCCAATTGGGTACAGACTTAATTTACACTAATTATTTTTTTTAACAATTCCAGAAGCTTTTCCCGACTTTTGGTCGCAGCTGTTAACGCACATCGAATTGGCCGCAAAAGCGGACAGTGCCGAGATGAGTTTGGCAGCACTGAAAAATATGCAGGATTTGCTGTTCGGTCGGCAGCAGCAAACGGAGGGACAGCAACAACAACAGACAATTGGCATTCGTGGGAAGCAACAAATGTCGACAAATGGCAGGTGGGGAGAAAATGAGGGAAATAAAAACGACAATTCTGCAAAAAATGGGCCAAAATCGTGTCAACCCAACCCAATGTCCATTCATCCCCACACAGTAGAACCGAGACGGATCTCTCCACAAGTGCGCCCTTGCCCGACCCGTTGTGGATGGTCTGCTGGTCGTTTTGGCTGCGCGTCGCCCAGGCCATCGTTTCGCCGGACTGTCCCGCCAATTTGGAGTTCGCCCCGTCGTTGCGCCCTTCCTCCGACGACCCCTCCCCGTTCATTCCGACGACAAAGTGACAAACCAAAAATGGACAGAAAACCCAACGACAACTGAATTTTTTCAGAAAACATTACGTACCCGGCCTTTACCATCTGACCACTCTTCTGGAGATGTTCCAACAGCTTTTCCACCGTGTTCGGCGTCAAATTCCGATCGAAGACGTCCGACCTCCGCGCCTTTGCCAAATATTCCAAGTGCCACTTTCCCATTTTATTTGAAAGCATTGTCTTTTTGTTTCTTTGATTTTAAGGAAATTGCCGAAATTCCATTGGCCACCGACCCAATTTCGATTTCTGCCCAAAATGCGCCGGAACAACTCCATCCTGCGCAGGAGAGTCTGCTGAACAGCATTCGCCTCGTCGTTCAGGTAATTTTACCCGTTTCCATCCATTTCTTCCCTCATTTCAGGAGCAAATTGAGTCGGGGTCCAACCTGCGGCCCGCACTTCCCGACCTTCTTCGACTGTCAGTTTAATTAATTAAATACTAATTATTATTATTTAGGTTCTTTCCTTCCATTTTTTCAGACTTCTCTCCTTCTTCCAATTTTCAATTCATTCGCCGACCAACAAATTTTCTGGCGTTTCGTCGTCCGCCAATGCTTTGCCCACGCAAAATGCCAATGTCAATCCCACCAATACGGTGAATTGATTCCTCTTAGTCTTTAAAGTTATGAAAATGGCACTTTTTAAGACACTCTATCCACCGCCTTCCCGAAATTTAATAACTTTTGCCGAGGTCAGTCTGAAAATGGCGTTGGAATTCTTCACAAAAACTGCCGCTTTTGATGAAGTGAGTTAGTTTACCGTATCCAATTATTTATTTATTTCGTTTTTCTAAATGTTCTAATTTTGGCAATTTCTCATTTGTCCCTTCCTTTTCCCTTAATTATGCCGTTTTCACTTTTTGTCATGTCATAAAATGTTCTCTTTATACCAAAAATTGTAATTAATGTCCCCGTGCCAATGCCTTCGCTTTTCTCTCCCACAAATTTGCTGCTATTTTGGGCCGGCAATTGCTCCTTTTGTCAACATTTTCCCCCCATTTTAGGTCCTCCATCAAACCGTTCTCATCGACTTAGTCAAAGTAAATATTTTTGAAAATTTAAATATCGTAAGGAAAAGGGATTCGATCGTTTTTCATTGTTTCGTTTTAACCCTTTTTCATTTTAATTTGTCAGCGTCTCTCCGAACCGTTGTCCCTGAAGTATCGATGTCCCAGTCAGTCGACTTGGCAACTCTCTGCCACAACTCTTTTTAAAGTGACAGTTCATTATGGTTAATTGTTTCATTTTTCTTTTGAGGCTTGTCAAATTGGGTTTCCAATTGCACGTGAAAATGGTTTGGAATTGTTCACTTTTTCTTTTTCTTCTGAATTTCCCTCCCTTTTTCCCATTTTCAGTTAATCTGTTCAAAGGCCTATGGCCCACTTTTGCGACGGCTGTTGAGAATTTTCTTTTCTCCACAAGGCATTTTTTGCCCCAATTTTTCTCATATTTTGCCATCTTTTCTCCAGCAAATCGACCAATCCGCTGAATTCTGACGAACGGAAACGGCACGAGTTCATCGATTGTTTGGCCATCGAATTGATACGCACCGAACTGCTTCCGTATGCCGCGGCATTGCCACGGGAATTCATGCAGCGCATCATCGACATTCTCAACAGAGGATCCATTAACACAATGGACTCGCATGACGTTCTCGGTATGTTTCAGTTGTTTTCAGGTAATTGGTGAAAATTTTGGCTTCCATTCCATCATATTTCTTCTATTTGCTTTACCCATTTTCCTCTTTTTCTTGTGACATTTTTCTGTGTCTGTCATTTGTCCCATTTTTTCTCTTTCTCTCTCTGTCTCTGCACAATCACCGCCTCCCTCACGTTCATTCAGCTTCAGACGCTTACCAGCAGCGTGCCGACCTTTCCCGCGTCTGTTTCGACGCTCTTTTGTCGCTTACTCAAACGGACGCCGCCGCTTCTTCCGCGACGACATCCAAGCCGAAGTCGCCAACGCCGAGTGGCGGCGGTGTTTTGCGCAATTCAAACCAAACGACCGCCGCGTGCTCTTCGCTTGGCGCAACAGCCATCGCGTCGTTGCTGCAGCGTTGCAGCAAAGTGAGGACGGGGAGAACAAAATACAGCCCAATTTTTGAATAACTTCCCACTTGCATTTTATTGGAATGCCAATTTTGCATTTGTCTACATGTTTTTTTTGTAAAAATTTATTTTCCAGGTGCTTAATGACTATGCCAAAGATGTTCGTTCGTTTATTTTTTGTTTTTTTCCTTTTTATTTTTTGCATCTGCGCATTTTAAGGAACAAACGGCCGGCCATTTTCGACTTCCGCAAGAGCGCATTTTCGAGGCCATCTCCGCTCTTCAAGCGATCACCGCTCTCATCGAGGGCTTTTCGCGGAATCCGAACAACCCGACTCTTTACTCGCACCTCGTCACCCTCCACCCGTCTTTGGTCCCAATTTCCCACTTTAAATCCAATTTAAATTCCCTCTAGGTTCAACTGATCCCCAGCTCCCGGGGTGACCACCAGGTGGAATTGGCACTTATGACCTGCCTCAACTCATATCAGACGCTTCTCCTGCTGAATTTGCATAACAAATAGATAACTGGGGTGCTTTTTCATCAAAAACTACGACCTTAATAAGGGGTTTAACGCTTTTCCCTTCCCCGCTTCTGTTAAATATTTTTATCTTCTGTTTTCCCGCTGAATGAGCAAAATTATTGTGATGGTTTTCCAACTTTTCGCTTAATTTGTAACTCATTGTATTCACATTTTTTGATTTTTAGAGATAATAATTTATATATCGAAATAAATAATTTGTCCTTATGTCGTCGGATAATTATGCCCCTTTTTGTTGTCTCAATTTTCAGCAAATGGTTCGGTGCGGGTAAGCCTTTCACTACCGCCTCCTCCCCGTCACCCATTAAGGAATTAGTGTCAGTGAATGGTGAACCAACGAGATTAATGGAACCAAAAATATTGTATTTTCGATTTAGGAATTCTTAGGGGACCTCACATTTTTGTTGACAATTGTTGAGTCATCACCGTGCCTTTATTTCTCTCATTTTGGTGTGCCCAACCGCTGGCACCGGATTGAACTGTGATACCAAATTTGTAAATGTACAGGCATCACATTTCAATCGGGTAAAAGCAGTTGGCCACTTTGGCGTTTGCTGTTGCACTGCATCAGTATTATTGTAGTAAAATAACACAAATAAAGCATTTTGAATTCAAATTGGAAGTGCTCTCCCACATTCTCTGGTGGGCCTGCACATGTGCATCGGTTTCTTGCAGAAAATGCGCCGCTGCACAAAGTTCAGTCCCTCCAGAGTGAAGCGATGCAAGAAAATGTTTTCCATTCATATCCACCCCTTTTTTCACATTCCAAAGTCCTCTTCGTGTCCCGCTGGGTACTGTCTAGTCACCGATCTGATCAGCGTCAGATTGTCTCTGCCGAGGTGGACAGGAGAATACCCAGTGGGCCGCGAAAGGACAAACAAAAAATGGAAGAAACGCAAAAAACGGAAGAAAAGGGAAGGGAAAGGGCAGGGAATTGTTGCATTAAATCAAAGGGTAAACGGAAAGTGAGTGAATGGAAAGGAAAGTGAAATTGCAAAGCAAAGGCGTGCTTAAATAGCAAAATGAAATGAATGAATGAGAATGACCATCTCCGCCCGTCTGCTTTTTTCTTTTGTCCTTCGATGGGGGCGGAATTTCGCAATGGGCAAATGTTGGCGTTTTGCCATAATGCAAAATTCAAAATATTCCGCCCAAAGGCACTTCACACGCCCGTCAATAGGAAGGAACAGAAGCAGAAAAACAAAGATTGGATAAGAAATGGGAGGGGAGGGGAGGGAAGAACGTTGGGTTGGATATGGGGGGGGGGAGGGATTGTGAAAGAAAATGGACGGAGGGGAAGGGGGGAAGACGGACGGACGCGGATGCGGGCGATGCGCGTAGGCCGTCGTCGCCCGTCCCCCCCGCCCTCCCTCTTACGCACTCTCTCTTCGTCCTTTCACTGTCTGTTTGTTGTTCCCTCCCTCTCACTTTTCACTGTCTTTTTCCGTGCTTTCTTCCCCTCGCCAACTCAGTGTCTTCCCCCCCCCCACTCTCTGTCCTCCCGTCTTCCATCCCTTTTTCTCTCATCACTCTGCCCTTCTCTTGCTATTCCTCTGCCTTTTTCTTACCCTCTCCTTTTCTCTCCCCCCTTTTTTTTCTCTCCCCTTTTTCGCCTTTTCATAAATTTGCCCGCCAAAACCTTTCCCCCGCCCTTCCATTGTTTCGCCTGAG
Organism: Heterodera glycines; assembly: GCA_004148225.2. Classification (NCBI taxonomy): domain Eukaryota; kingdom Metazoa; phylum Nematoda; class Chromadorea; order Rhabditida; family Heteroderidae; genus Heterodera; species Heterodera glycines. The sequence goes on from CP049706.1 coordinate 9,210,997, forward strand.
AAGACGCCCAAAGAGAAAAAGACCGTTTTTGAATTTTTGCCCTTAGTAAAATGAGAGGTCAGAGAACGACGGGGGGCAAAGGACAGCGAAAAAGCGAAAAGGGGGAAAAAGGAAGGGAATGAATGAGTGAAATGAGTGAGTGAATGACCCTAAAAGGCCCTTCACTTTCTCTTTCTTTCCATTTGTCCCCTGCGGCAAATCCGAATATTTTTTTTGTGCGTTTTGACCCGTCGATTGTGACACTCCTCCGCCCGATGTGTGCAAAAGTGTGTAAAGTAAAACAAATGGTAAAAAGGAAAAAAGGAAGGAATCAGTTTATTTATTGTTTAAAGAAAATTTAGCCCTCCAATTGCAAATCATAAAATGTGAATATGGCCTAATTATGACACAAAAGCCAATTAAAAATGTAATATCACTAAAAAAGGACGAGAATAGCAGCAGCAGGAAAAGGGAAAACATAGGAACTCGTATTTGTCCGATTGTTCTGATTTGGTTCATTTGGTTCTCATTGTTTTCTCCGATCGGAATGTTGGGGATCAATCGCTGATAAATGTCCATAATCAGTCAGTAGCATTCGATTAACTCAGTTAATTGTTGTCTTCAGAACACAAATGGGGGTGGGTTTTGTCCGCTTTTGTTTTGCGTCGCGGGCGTCGTCTGCTCGCGCGGGCCAATGCCGAGCATATGCCGTTCCAACTGTCCGACGATGGCCACGAATTGGCTAAAATGCGGGTCCGCCAGCCAATGGGACGCGTCCGGTGCCAATGCCAATGTTTCCGTCAGACGGATGGGCCGCGTCGTTTCGTTGTCACCAACGGCGGACAAACGCGGCACGGCGACGGACGGAGGCAAATGGGACAAGGCAATGTTGGGAAGAGATGCTGTTGGACAGATGGAATTTAAATTAACATATGGCGTATTTGCTCAACAACCATTGGGCATTACTTAGTGTTTAATCAAACTCCAAAAAATTAAAGAAACTCTGTTCGCCTCTTTCGCAGTTAGAGGGGCCGTGATTGGCACGACGACATTTCGCCAAGTGGACATTTCGCCAACTAAGCCAAATTCGGACGTTTCGCCAACTCACCATGTGAAATTGATTTTTTGAACTCGCATCTCCAAAATTTTGTCATCCCATCAGAACTCATTTTAGCGAAGGTGCAAAGGTGGTCTTTGTAAGACAATTTTACTCTTTGTTTTTTGGTTGCAATTGGGTTAGCCATTTCTGAAAAATTTCCAAATCAGAATGTACATCAAATTGGTTAACTATTAAAAAATAATAGGATTTGGAATAAGTAAAATTGTAAAAAATGAGCGAATGTTAATTAAACCTAACTTATGCCAAGTGGCGAGGGATCCCTCAGGCTTAGTTTTTAGAATCTTAATTTTTAAAAAAGCACATTTTTCTATTTTTGGGTTGGGGCCCAAACGACCCCGGGGCCCAAAAACGGGGGCCCAAACGCGGGGGCCCAAAAACGGGGGCCCAAACGCTCTGGTCCCTGCCAACTCACCCAAATTCGGACGTTTCGCCAACTAATTTTGCCAACTATGTAGATTAAAACTGATTTTAATTATGAAACAATAATAAAATTTCATGCAAATTTGTTTATCTATGAGAAACCAGGCTCTCGTCAGCGATTCAGCAATGTGTCGGTTGCTCTCTTAACAATTCAGAGCAATGACTAATAACATTAAACATTATATAAATTAAAAAATTATTTTATATTAGGTGGCGAAATGTCTGAATTTGGCTTAGTTGGCGAGATTTAAATCGTGGCTTCCCAACTGCAAAAGTCTGTACAATATCTCTCTCGATTTTCCGAGTTTTGATCCAGGAGTAAATAACTCAATTATAAAAGTGAAAAGTGAGAGGACGGACGCGCTGTGCCCATTTGTCCATTTATCAGTTCGTTGCCCACCTGCTGCTGTTGCGGCTGTTGGGCTGTGAAACGACGGCACTTCCGTCATTGTGTTGCCAAATGCGCCTTTTTTCCCTTCCGTCGCCGAATTTCGGCACACACCGGCGGCAGAAAGCAGCGAAGAAGCGGGGCTGTGTTGCTGAAGTTGTTGGAGCTGTTCAACGAGTTGAGTGAGTGGGTTTACAGAAGAAGGCGGAGGAGGAAGCAAATGCTGTTGAGGGACAGTGGGGAACGGAGAGAGCAGCTGGACGAGCAGAGAAGGGTCGAGTTGGGCAAGTAAACCCTGGGGGAAGGGACAGTCAACGAACGGCACGGCACGGAAAACGGACACATATCGGAAACAGAAAAAACATCGATAGAACAAAAAAATGGGGGAGGGGGCATTCCCAAAATTAAGAGAATTCAATCGCCATCGCAACAATCGAACACTTATTTTCTGTTTACGGATTGGGTTGGGTTGAATTGAAATCATTGCTGGGCCGAATTCCTTTAAATTGTCCATTTTTCCGTTAGAATATTCCCTTCTCCGTCGGTTTCCGTTTGGTTACAAAAAAGATTTTCGTTTTCCTTTCAATAAAAAGTCATTCCAAATTTCCACCCAAATCCACCACTGGCGGGAGTGACAAATCATAGAAAACTGTTTGCATGGAAATTCCCGGGATAATCCCGGGGATTTCGCTCCGTCCGTCCCCACTGATCAGTGATCAACATGTCCTCTCTGCTGTTGATCACCTGAATGTGCTGCTGTTTCTGCTGCTGCTGCTGCTGCACCCATAGGTTTTGCTGTTTCTGCTGATCGCACATGAACAGTCCGCCCATTGAATTTGTCGTCATTGTCAGTGCGTTTCCCATCGTCGCATTTTGTCCCAATTGTCCGTCGTTTGCCGTCGATGCTCCGCTAAATGGTCCCAGCAGACTAACGATGTTCTGCTGTTGATGCTGCTGCGGTTGTCCATTATTTGTCGCCCCAATTGCGAAATTTATCGGCACATTCGCCGTCGAATTGTTCCCATAAAATTGCATCGTTTGCCCTCCCTCCGTCGCCGTTCTCGCGCTGTTCAGCGACAGAATGTTTTGCTGGTGAAACTCCAAATTGGCGGCATTTTCACTTCGATTCGGTGTCTTGGCAAAAAGACACGCCGATTGTGTTTGGCATTGTGCCAATGCATCGGAAGAAGTCGAACTCGTCGGCAGGGCGAAGGGCAGCAGGTGGAGCCCGGCCGGCACGAGGGATGGCTCATCGCCGCCGGCGCTAGTGGCTGAAGTGAACAGCTCGACAAAATTGCCATCATGGGAGGTGGCCCGTTTTGGGGAGGAGACGGGACGCATTTCATCGTCCTGAAATAAGCAATAAATTTTTCTCTGCACTCTTACGCATTACTCTCTCTCTACCGTAATCGCCTTCCCTCTCTCTCTACCATATTCCCTTATCTCTCTCTCCCTCTCTTTCTCTCTCACTCTCCCTCTCTTTCTCTCTCAACCAACTACCATGTCCCCTTCTCACTCCCACTCCTCACACACTTTCTCTCTCTCTCTCTCTCTCTACCATGCTGTCTCTCTCTCTCTCACTCTCACCCTCTCACTACATATTACCTTCTCTCTCTCTCTCTCTCTTCCTCTTTTTAGCGTACTCATTTCCTTTATAGTACCTCAATGGCACTAAATCGTTTGCTGCCCCCGGCGCTTGTTAAATTGCGCAGACTCAGCGTTTTCTGTCCCAGCGGAATTCCGCCGAGCTCGCCGACCGTCCGCTGCTCCGTCTCGCCGTCTCCGCCACTGCAATTTTTCGTCCGCAATTCGCCCATCTGCGCCGGAGGGATTGGCAGACATTCTTCCTCTGAATTGGCATTCTGTTGCGCCTCACTTCGTTTGAAAGTGCCAAACGAACCGCTGATGAATTTGGGGAACACGCGGAGTCGCGTGTTTCCGTTTTTGAAGTGCACCGGCTTCAGCACGAGGCCGCATTCGTTGGTGCGCGTGCGGTAGCGACGAATGATGGCATTGGCACGCAAACTCATCACATTTTTGCACTGAATGAACAGAGAATTGAGGACGGCGGATGGGGACCAAAACCACACCGTTTTGCACGTGCAATTGTTGTAGGGACAGGAGGACGCGTGCCCTTTCAGTGGCCGTTGGAAGCCGTGCCCTTCACATTTTCGGCAAAAACTGCAAAAGATTATTTGGACCATTGAATAAGACTCGTCGGCCCATTTCGGGGATTAACTCCGATCAGACCTTCCAAATCAGTGATCGGCGATCCAATCATTCACTTAATGATCAATTAGTCCAAACCACTCATCAGTGACTGATCAGTACAATTAATCACCGATCAATCACTCACTGACTGATCAGTCCAATTCATTCACAGATCCCCACCGCCGCCCCCCCCCTTCGATTTACAGGGTCCGATTGGTCTGTCCTCCGTTTGCCGCTGTTCCGCCCCCTTGCGTAAAAGTTCCGCCGCTCTCTGTGCCCATCATTGTGCCGTTTTGTGCCGCGTATTCCTCCGCCGCTTCCATTCGGAATTGGCGGCGTTTGTCCTCCGGCATTATCATTGCCAGCGATCCGCCGTCACCCGCGCCCATTTTCAGTGTCTCCGCCGTCCGTTCGTCGGCCGTCGAAGGGCCGCCGATGGAATTGAGCGCCTGCTCAACTTGCTGGATGATGCGAGCTTGCTAAGCAAAGAATGAACTGTCAAACGGAAAAAAGAGAAGTGATCGGAGTGAAATTAGGGAAAATTTCAGCTGCCGAAATTTTTTTTGGGCATTTTTGCCGTGCCACCACACCTTGTCCAGCTTCTCCACCTCGGCCACCGTTTGGTCCACGTCCGACGTGAGCACCTGCGTCTCCACCACAATTTGAGTGCCAGCCGGCAAATCGACCGGCACACAAACGGACTCCACCACGGGCACCGTAATGGCGGAGGTGCCGCCAACGGTACCGTCGACGAGGCCGACCGAAGCGGATGGACAATCCGTGGAGGAGGAGGAGGAATTGTCCATGGCGGCGAGCAGTTTGGCCGAATTGACGGAAGACGACGGAGCGGAGACAGTGCTGAAGAAGCAAGGCATTGAACTGCTAATTGAAGCAATGCATTTGCATTTTCGAAACATTTTCAATGGCAGACCATAAGTTACTGTGATTCGTTAGCAATTTTATTTTTTTCCATCTTTGGCAAATTGTGGCGATAATGGCCAAGGAATGCGTGCCAATTACGCCCCACCCCCGGGGGATTTTTTAGGAATGCGCGGCTTTCACTGCCCGGCGGCACTTCTTTTACAAAGCCACGGCACTGCCCCGCCTTTTCTAATTTTGCTCCTCCCCCTAATTATTATTGGCCTATGGTTGCAAAAAAGGGGCAAAGTTTGGCAAAACTACAAAAAGAACACCTAAAATGGTCAACCGAGAAGGAGAATTTATTCTTTTTTTGGATAAATTCGAAGAAAAACGGTGGGAAAAGCATGCCAAAGACAGAAGGGAAAAGAAAACATTGGCATAATTGGGGAGAAAAGAGAGAAACATTTTGGAATAATAATTACTGTTATTTTATTACATTAAAGGATTAAAAAAAAAAAAAAAATTATTTTTTTGATTTTTAATTTAAAATTAAAATCATTTTTCTTTTTTTTTGGAATTTCCCTTCACATTTTATTTTTGCCGCTTTATGAGTCGCCTCGCGTGACTTGGAGATTAATCAACTCATAATCATTTCCTTCCACATTTAAAAATTGCCTTTGCAAAAAGAGAGAATCCCCCGAGGGTATTAATTCGTCGCCTCCCGGCGGAGACCGTCCCGCGAGTTTTGGATTAAGCCACGAGTTCCGGATTGAGAGGAGCCGGCGGATTGAACAGTGATGCGCAAAGGGAAGGATGACGAAACAAACGGACGGCACTCCAAAGAAAGGCGAAAAAGAGAAAAAAAGAAAAGACAAAAAGACAAAAAGGGGAAGTGATTTTTGATCGGATGACGGACAATTAGCGACAAAAGGTCAATTAATTAAGGCAATTAGGGCAGTAATTACCCAACCGCCCTTTTGAACTTTAAGCGAAAGTGCCAATGCCAAACTCACTTCCTTCTCATCATTTGTTTTGTGCTGCCAATGCGCCGGCAAATTGGGAAAATTCAGCTTATCAAATGGATGCGCGTCTTCTCGGCGGAAGATTAAACGGAATAACGGAATTTGTTTGCTACAAAATGTACGAAATGTCTGTCGCGGTTTTGGCATTCAGCGCAATAATCCAACGGCGGAGGAAAGACGGGGGGAGAGAGAGAGAGGAGAGAGAGAGAAAGAAGGAGGCGGAAGGGAAGAAAACAGAAAAAGAAAAAGTAATAAAAAGGGAGGGAAGGAAGAAGGAATAAGAAGGGTAAGAGGAAGAGGAGGAGGAGGAGGAAAAAGAAGAAGAGGGAGGAGGAATGAATGAATGAGAAGGAAGAAGAAAGTGATCTTTAAATATTGCCAATAATTTTATAAGAAATAGGGGGAAGGGAGGGAGTGGACCAATAATGGACACGTCGTGATTTGGTTTGATTTTTGTTGGGCTGTGAATGGAGTGGTGATAAAAGTGATTAGTGATTAGGGGCGGGAGAAGAGATGATCAACCGAATAAACAACAAACAAACGAAGGAAGGAAGGAAGGAAGGAACTACAATGAGAAGGAGAAGGAGGACAAAGAAAAAAGGGAAAATAGGGAAAAGAGAAAAGGGAAAAGGGAAATGAAAAAGAAATATTGATCATAATTAGATAATTACAATAATAATGTTATCGGATCCTCTCGATTTTGCGACAACCATTCCCTGAAAAGTTACAGACTCGGGACTGAAGTGTCCATTCCCGGCGGGACTCAACTGGTCACTGTCTAAAAGCAAAATCACTTTTAAGATTTTCAGGCGCTGAAAAGTTTCGAAAAACCAAAAATTCGGCGGCAACTTTTTTTGAAGTGGTTGGTTTAAAAGTTGAAGAAAATCTATTTAAATAATCAAATTTGAAAACTTCGTTTTTGATTGTTGCTCTAAAACCAGCGCACATTCGACTACGGTGGACAGAACGCGGGAGGGGGAGTCCGGGCAACGGAAGAAGTCTGGTGTATCCCGCGCCTGTGGCTGGGCCAGGGACATAAATTAAATAAAATACTAAATGCAAATTTTGGCAATCGAAAAATGTTCGTCCCCGGGTCTGTAACTTTTCAGGGAATTTGGCATTGGTGAATATGTGGCAATAGTTAATGAAAAAAGGAAAAGAAAAACATGTAGAAAGCAGGGTTGTTCCGGGACGAGAAAAATCATCGGGTCGGGATTCGAGTCAATTAAAAAAATTTATAATATATTTTCAAAAACCAATAAGGAAAATTTTTTTATTCGAATAAAAAAATCATAAAATTTTTCCGCGGCGTTCTATTTCTTAAAAATTTTGGGAACAGGGGGTCCGGCGGTGCCGATAGGCACCGGCGGAGAAAATTTTGAAAATTTGAGTGCACTTTGTTAACAGAGTTTCACCAAAAATTGCAAATTTTTGCGATTTTAAGGCAAGCAACGAATTTTGCCTTTAAAAATGTTTTTTTGCGCGCCCTTTTTCCAAAAAACTTTTTGGGAACATTGAGGGAGGGACGGCGGTGCCGATAGGCGCCGCCGGGAAAATTTTGAAATTTTGAGTGAGATTTGTAAACAGATTTTGTCAAAAACTAACCAGATCTTTGGTAAAATTTACGGTTTTAGACTGTTTAAAAAAGGAAAAATAATTATTTTTAAGTTGAAATATTTTTATTAATTAATTTTCAATTGAAAAATGTAAAAGAAAATATTAAAAATATTCTTACCAGGTGCGGAATCGAACCCAAACGACAAATAATGAAAGGCAAAAGGAATGCGTTAAAAGTAATATATTATTTAATCTTTTTTTCAAAAATTCTCCTCCACCAATTTCCTTATCTACCTAATTTTCACCCAGACCCCTTTCTTACCAGTGCCTATTTTGTCCCGAAACCCGACCCAAAATCATCGGGTCGGGATTCGGGTTTCGGGACGAGAAAAATGTGGGTTTCGGGATTCGGGTCACCCGGAACAACCCTGGTAGAAGGAGGAAGGAAAAGAAATAGGTAATTTGGTTGGGGAGAGAGGAGGGGGGGGGTCACTTTACAACGAAATGTGAAAATTCATTCGAGTCCAATGAATTTTCCATTTAAGGGACAAATACAGCGTAAAAAAGGGAATTCATTCCAATGGAAAGGTAAAAAGAGAAATGAGTAAATGAAAAGAGAGTTGGCGAATTGCTTCTGATCGTCCGGGGTAGGGGCGAATTCCTTTCGCAGAGATGACGTGGCCGAGAAATAGCAATTCGGGCTGGAGGAATTTGCACTTTTCCAATTGGATTTTAAGGCCAAATTCCTGGATTCGTTTGAAGAGTTTGTAAAGGGAACAAATGTGCTCTTCAAGCGTTTTGGAGGCGATTATGCCGTCATCGAGGTAGGCAAACGCGCCTGGGATGCCTGAGACGATTTGGTCCATCAAATGTTTAATAAAATAATAGAAAGAAAGGAGGAGGAAAGAAAAAATCATACGAAAGAAACGGAGGGCGAATTAAGAGCATTTTAAAGATTATTGAAATGGACAAAATAATAATAATTAAATTAATTAATTTATGAATAATTAAAGAACTCAGAATTTGCGGAGGGCGAAATGATTAATCAAATGGAAAAGGAGAGAAGAAGGGAATGTTAAAAGTGTTGAAAGTGATCAAAGAACGGAGACTAGGAAAGAATACTCTGGAAGTGATCAGAAGCAGCGACCAGGCATTTGGTGGGTTCGCTAACTGACCAGAAAAAACAAACAAAGGAAGAGAGGGAAGAATGGACGAGGAAATTGAACATTTGGAGAGGCATTGAGGGCGCCGTGTGGGACGGGGCGTGCTTTGCAGAATGTTGGGTGAGCATCGGACTTGAGTATCAAATGGGCCTTTGCTTTGGTGCAATGCCTAATCCGGTCTTCTCCTTCTCCTCCTTTTCCTTATTCTTCGTCTGTCCATCCATTTATTTATTGGTCGGTTTGTCCGCCATTCTGCCCATTTCTTCTGCTGAACTGATCGATGTCCTCACCATTTTGGGGGCCTTTCTTTGATGATTAGAATGACGGTGGGGCAAAAGACTGACGACGGCGGAGATTCACTCCAAAAACAAACGGCGGAGAGTACGCGTGCACCGGACCAGCACCATCCATCACGGAACAGAAGGAGGGAGGCGGAGGGAGGAAGTAAACGCCAACGAACGGACGGACGAACGGATGCTCCGCTGAACACCCAAACCCAACCAACCGACCATCTTCATAAACATACTTTTAATTACTTGTAATTACAACATTTTATTGCTCTGCTACTACCAGTGTCGATGTTCATCAAAATCTTAATTCCATTGATGATGAACGTGAGTCGCCACCAGCGGCCTGCTGCGGTTCCAATTCCCAGCAGTGGGATTTGACAACGACGGTGTGGACGGATCGCTCTCTGCGATTTTTCGCTTGGTTGGAGCTGCGTCGGCACGCCTTTGCAATGTGCCCTTGTCCTTGGCATTTGTGGCATGTGGCGTCTTTAAATCGGCAATCCGTGCGCCAATGATCCGACTCCACATGAGCCGCACGGATGCGTTGGTGATCCGCGGCTTGCCTTGCCATAATTGGTGTTTGGTGGACGCGCGGGTTGTTCCTTTGCATTGTTGGCCCTCTTGGGTTGTTGCGATGTTTTGCCTTTCGGGTCCCTCCACTGTTGTGGCCGGGTGTGAATGGCATGGGTTGCAACAGGAGGATTTGCCAAAGTGAGTGCGCTGTCCTTCACCAGCTGAATGGTCCTTAATTCCTCTTCAATTTGCTTGAGCGTGACTTGCGTGCCGTTTTTCTGTGCTTCTTCGAGCATTTTTATTCGCCCCATTTAACCTGGTCCGGTTGGGACGGGCTAATGATGTCTCTGTATTTGTTGTATTCGTCGTCCCCAATTTGCCAAGAAGAAGCCGAACTTTGGTCTGTTCTGGGAGTTCCTTTCCGTCCTCTTCGATGAGCACTCCAAATCGCTTAAACCACCGGTCAAATGTGTTGCCGCATTCCGAATCGTAGTGGAATTTGGTGATCCGGTTGTCCAAGGAGCTGGCCAGAGTCGCGTGTGCCAGTGAGGATGAGGCCGCGTTTGCAGGTGCCGCATTTCCGGCAAATCGTGCAAAAACTGCGTCAAGCACTTGCTGCAGTTGGGTGGCGTCCATTGGCTTTGACTCGTCCGATGATCAGCAATTAACCACGCAGAGTGGCTCCTCACCCGCCTAGGGACTATTGGATGTCGAAATTGAAGAAAACCGCGTCTTGCGGAACCTCACCCGCCTAGGGTCTATTGGTTTTTGTCGAATTTAACCGCTAAATTTAGCGGACCTCACCCGTCTTGGGACTATTGGTTTTGTTGAGGTTGGGTTGCAGTTCGGTGTGTCTTCGAATGGGTGAAGCACGGCTGCTGACTGCGCCAATGTTGTGTCTCAACTTTGGACACACAATAAAATAATAAACACAATTTATGTCGGAGGTCAAATGCAGTACAAAATGTAAAATAGCAAAATGAATGGAGAAGGAACCAAGTGGGGAAGGAGGGAGTGCTTAAATAAACAAAATGAATAAGGGGAGGGATTGACACGTCACAACATTAATCAATAATCGATGGGCGCCAAATTCAAATTCTTTAACACTCCAACAACCATCAAGGAAAAATTGGACATCATTGAACACGCAAAAAAGACATCAATTCACGCTGCCAGCAGACATTTCAAAGTCAGCCGAGACAACATTCGCTGTTGGAAGAAAGAAGAAGCAAATTTGAGAAAAATGTAAAACTATGATATCTAACTACTTTTTTAAATTGATTGTAATTAAGGACAGAATCGTGTAAGCGTAAGCGCCTCTCTGGTGCCGGAAGGAAATTGACAGACGCCAATTTCGATGTCCCTCCCGCACCCTCGCCCAATATCTCTCATTTCATTCATTCCCTCTTTTCTTCCCTTCCATTTCCTCATTATTTTATCAGCCCATCAAAAAGTCTTTCAAAAGTGAGAGAGTGCCGCCGCATTGAAAGATGAGCAACGAACGATTTCTGATGATCATTCATTAATTTGAGAACGAACCGAACAACCGACTAAACGAATGATGATGATGGTGATTGTACTTGGAAAAAACAAAAAGAAATTGGAGAAAATAATTTGGGTTTATTTAAAAAAATGAAAATGACAAAAGGAAGTGTCAGGCGGTAGGCAAAAAATAGAGAAATAAAATAATAATAATAAAAAAAATAATAATAATAATACTAATGACATTGGAGGAGAGAGGAAAAACATTTTGATCAGTGAATGGAATGGGTGAGGGAGGACATACTGCTGATCAGTCAGTGATTGGAGATTGGATTATGTATGACCATGATCTGATTATGTTTCTGAACCAATCTTAAATTTAGAGGGAAAAACATCCGACAAATTATCGAAGAATTGGGGTTATGATCAGTGATCAGATGGATTCATTCTGATCAGTGATCGGAGAGAATTCCTCACGAAAAGGGTCCTTTCTTCGTTTGACTCGTTGATTCTCTCAAAATTAAATGCTTTATTCACATTAATTTGGGCTGGCATTAAACATTTTGGTGACGACTTTTCACAATTCCATTCATTTTTCCATTCTTTTTCAAAAAAATCCGCACGAATCGGGCCTTTGCTGAGTGGCGAACATACACATTCTGAGAAGAAACAAATCATTTGCCAATTTAGCAAATGATGCCATTCCCAACCCTTTGCCATTTTTGGCATTTCCTTCGCCCCGCCCTCCCTTTGATTTGCTTTGCTTACAATCGGTCGTAAGCTGCGCGTTGTCGGCTTTGAACTGTCCGTTCGTCCCTTCGATTCTCTGCCAATTTCTGTCTGAGATGACGAGTGCCGAAAATGACTTTTGAGGAGGGAAACTGAAAACAGAAGGAAAGTGATCAGACGAAAAAAAGGGACGGACCGTACGAATGCCAACGAACGCGCGATTGGAAGAGGGAAAAGCGGAATCGAAGCCGTAGAAGGGATGGGACGAAACGGAGGAGGGGAAAAGCGGGAGAAGAAGCAGAAGGGAGACAAAGAGGAGGCGCAAGAGGAGAAAGGAGGAAAAAGTGGAGGGAAAGGAGGAGAAAGAGGAGGAGGGAAAGGAGGGTTTTTTCATCGGCGGAGAGTGAAGCGGCGCCATTTGCTGAACGGACTGAGAACAATCAAATAACCCAAACCATTAAATTGTATTTTGCATTCGGCACAAATGAACAAAATTAAAGAGTGCGCAGACTCAGCGGAAGGGATTAACCGCGCCAACAAATAATAATCATAATTTTAATAATGGCAATGGGCATAACGGCACAGATTTCATGGCAAATGTAATTGTAGGGCAAAGAGTAAACTGAGGAATATGGAAAGGTGTGCGGCGCGAATTACCTAGCTTTCCTTAATTGAATGTTTGTTACTAATGCATTTGTTTGTTTGCTTTAGCACTATTTTTTATTAACTTTCTAATTCTATTGGCCTACCTTTAAATGTATAAGGTGAGTATTGATGGCATTTAAATAGTTTTGTAACAATACCAAAGTTAGGGTAGGGTCCACCATTCAGCGATAGTTTTGTCAAAAATACTCAACTGACCAAAATTGCTTTCGGTTAAGTAATTTAAACAAAATTGTTCAGGAAATATTTTGCGAATCGAGTAAAAAAAAAATCAAAATTAGGGGAAATGGCAAAAAGAGGGAAAAAGGGGGGGGGGAAATGGAAATGGCCAATTATTGGTGCACTTTGTTTTGCATTTTAAATACATTTTAAATTCATTTTCACAATTTTAGTGTTTCGTCTGTCCCTCCGTTTTTTTAAATTTAACAAAAGTCGGATTAAATTCCCCTCTTTTTTCTCCATTATTTTGCATTTGCGATGAATGCTTTCGCTGTTGGAGGTGCGACGGATAATCCCCCAAATCCAAAAATGACCCAAATTTTGCCCAATGCCTCCCTTAATAAGTCACCCGCAGTCCTTTCGCGTTTATTCATTTTTCATTCGCTACTCCAAAAGCAAATTCATTTAATATTTATTTCAAACCCTTGCCCACAGTATCCCCAAAACTCTCCCCTACAGTACCCCTTAGTCCCTTCGAATGGAATACCGTACACTTTTGGACAGTTTGTTGCTGAGTTTTCTGCTCATTTTGGACACTTTTCAATTGGTCAGTTTGAATTTAAAGAGAGAAAATTGGGTAAATAAAATAAAGCGAAAAATTCAAAAAATCCGAAGAAAAAAGAAAGGCAAAGAATGCGAGAGAAAAGGCCGAGGGAATGCCAATTAAAAGGAAAATAAATGCCATCGTTTGTCCCTCCCTTTTCTTTTTTTCCGGCAAATGTGTGCCATTTGTTCTCATCAGACTATGGCACCGTTTGGCAAAATGACTTTAATTGTCCTCCCTGAAATTTAACAGCATTTTGTGTGCACCGAACGCGTCATTTTGGACGAGGCGATGCCAAAAGTCAGTGCCCAATACGACTATTTCGGGAGCCGATTGTCCGCCCAACAACCGGTGAATTTAAAAAAGAAAATTGTGACAGAGAACCGTTGAAAAGTAAAAAAAAAATTTAGCAACCGTACGGAAGTGCCATGGGATACGGAGGAATTGCCGGAGGGGACAGTGAGTGGGGGGGGGGAATGGGGCGGGGGCGGAAGAGGAGAAAGGGTGAGCAAAACAGCAGGGGGCAAACTGAGGAAGGGGGCGGAGAGCGAGCAGAGCACAGGTGGGATAAATGGGATTTAGTGGGGAGGGAGTGAAAGGGATAAATGGACGAAAGGAATAAAAGGGCCAAAGGGGGGGGGGGAGTCCCCGCAATGTCCCGTTGGCATTTACAATTTCAGTGGTCAATTTCGACTTTCAATGCAAGTGTCAGGCCAAGTCGGCCTTGGCCAAAACGCTGAGCAATCCGCTGACAGATCAAAACCAAGCGACCCAACAGCACATTCAGCAGGTGCTTCTCCCCTCTCACTTTGTTTTGTTCTCTCCTCTCTATCCTCCCTTCCCTCTCATTTCTCTATATTCCTTTCTTTCTTTCCCTTCCTCTCCTTCTTCATTTCCTCTCTCTTTCACCCTTCTCCGTTCCTTTCTCCCTCCCCTCTCCCTTTTCCATTCTCTCTCCAGCCCTTTCTCTCTCTTCCCTTCTTTCTCTTCCGTCTCTCCCTCCACCCCTCTCTTTCTATCCCTTCGCCAATTTTCTAATCGCAATTTCTAATTTAATTTTCCATTTCTTTGAAGCTTCAAGAGCAAGTGCGCAAATTGCAAGAACAGATCAATCGTTCTCAGCAGGGAAAGACGGCCTTTGAACAATTCGGTGAGTGAATGTGTCCGTTGGTCAGTTTTATTTGAATTTGCAAATTGGCGTTATGTTCAGCCCAAGTGCTGTCCTTGGCGGATGGGTTGGACTGCAATTGTTCCGGCGCTTCCACCCCGTGGATGGGTTGGCCCAGCGGAGTCATCGGCGGAGGTCCGAAATGTCCAATTGACAATGGCTTAATCTACATCATTTTCTCATTTCCGGTGGTTTTCCGCCACGAAGTGTAGGCCCTTTGAACGGAGGCGGACAGTTCGCGGGTGGAGCAATGCCACGAATGCCGATGCCAATGCCAATGAGCGGCGGATTCGGCACCGGACATTCCTTCGGGGGGCAAATCGGGCAAATGTACGGTCCGATGGCACAGCGAAGGGTTTAAATGGCAAAAAGCGATAAAAATTACATATCTGAATGAATATTGGCATTTTGTTTCGGAAATTCTTTGTGTAAATTTTGATTTGTAATTATTCTCAATTTTTTTTATCGATCGGCGAATTCGCCGCCATTTCCCACCGAATGATGCGAAAGTGAAAGTGACCATGGCAATGATATGATGATATGATAACATTGTCCCCAATTTGCTCATCAGAGTATCCAATCATTGCACTTTAATGGCATTCGCCGAAAAGTGAGACGAAATGTCTTTTTTTAATTTTTGGTCCGAGGATTACATTTAAACTGTGTTGTCCCTCATGTGCCGATGCCAATTTGTGAATATCGCCCGTCCATTTCGGCCCAAATCCCCCCTTCCCCCCCCCCCCCCCCTCGTCCGTCTCCCATTTTCTCCCCTTTTTATTTGCTTTTCCTCCGCGCTTTCCGTCCTTTCCCATCGTTTGTCAATGAAATTGGCCATTTTTTCTAAGCCATGATCTTTGGGACAGTCAGAAGAGAAGCGTAAGAAGGACAGCACAGCGACAAACGGATAAATGGTCACTTTCCTTTGTCCATTGAATACAAAAAGGATTAAAATTAAATATATAAAAAATAAAAATTAAATTAATAAATGATCGAACTGTAAAATATCATTTTACAGTCACCATTTTGTTACATTAATCAACAAAGTAATTAATTACCATAATTATCATTTTCCGTTGCCAATTAATTTGGCCATTGCCTCCCCAGTGTTTTTTTCTGTCGTTGTTTTGTCTTAACAACACTTAACAGTAATCATTTATTTTTATCTTACTTTTAAAAATCTTTTCTTCTATTCTATTAATTCGTAATACCCAAAAAATTATTGTTATTATTCCTATAATTAATTCGGTTATTAATTAATAATAAATTATTTTTTATTTTTTGTTTCGTCGACCTGTTTTTGGCCACTTCTCTCCCTTTTCAATTTGTTCATTTGTCACGCCAATTTTGAGACCATTTTGGACTTTCGGTTGCGGTGTAAAGAATGACTGTGACATGTGCTCAGATTTTGGTCGTTTGATCATGCCCTTTTTAGGGGAAAGTCACAAGTCGAAAAGCGAAGTGAATCATTTGGGGGAGGGACAGACGAAGCGAAATAAAACGACGGAATTCAAATTAAATTTGAATTAAATTTAAATTTGATTAGACAATCGAAACAAAAATGGATTATAAAAGTACTCAAAACTTAAAATTTTCTTTTGTGTATTTAATTGAATGAGCAGAATCCCTTCAATGAACTTGGAGTTTTTAGTTCCTTCTGCCGAGATTGGTGATCAAATCATTCATTAATTAATCATTCATTAATTCATCCGTTCGCCCATTTATCAGTTATTTTATGACCAAAAAAAGTTAAAATTATCACTATAGTCATACGCATATTATTCTGTTACTGCTGCTGATTGAATTTGCTGTATCTTCTAATTACCCCCTCTCCCAAACGACCACTCCTTAATTACCCCCCAAATGCCTCTAATTAGCTAATTACCCTTGCATTTTTTTTGTTATCATTTTTTCACGCACTGATCAGTTTTTTTTTTGTCAATTTCATCATTTTTGCACTTAAATTCCTTTGCATTTTTTCCGTAACTTTCATTTGTCAGCACAACAAAAAGAAAATAAATAAATAAAATGGTAAATGCCCACCCAAATAACCGCAGCAGCAGTAGTTTTGCTTCATTCGTTCTCTTTCCGTTCAAATTAATTCGTTTGATCTGCCGACAATTAAATCCAATTACCATTCATTCTTTTTAATCCGTTCATTTTACTAATGATTTGACGGGGCCAACAATTCGATTGTTCATTTCGTTCTGAATCGGTCGGCCTTTTTATTTCTTCTCTTCCATTTGTTTGTTCTATTACTTTTTTTGTACATTCTCCGATCATCAAACAAAAACTCAATTTGACACAAAAATTGGATATTTCCCAAAATTTTAAGCCAATTAATTCATCCGTAAATTATTCAAATCATTCCGCCGATGGCATCAATTGTGGACAGCGCAAAAGTGAACAATTTTGGAATTGGCACTGTTGTTGAGCCGATTCTCGTCAATAAAAATGGATCCACCGGCGGTGGCGGACGGAGGAAAAATAAAAGTGAATTCGAAATTGAAATATATTCTAATTTAATATGCATGAAAAGATTGAACATTTAAAATTATTTTAAAATAAAATAATTCGTTACAATAAAATCTCTCTCTTTTTTATAGCTCTGTTCGGCATTTCACAAGCAGTGCATGCCGAACATCCTCAACAGCAATTGTCCGAATTCGCTGGTGGCATTTCGCCTGTCGACGCCGTGCCAATGCCAACCGCGGCCAATGACTGCAACAATAATTCCATCGAAGACATTCAATCGGACCGCCGAAGGGGCCCAATTGAGTGAGGCGGCACAATGAGTGGCATTTAATATTTTATGCCTTTGGATCTTATTCAAAATAATTGGGTTTTGGGGTTGCTATTAAGAAAATGCTTAAAAAATGGGAAAACGCACTTTTGGCTTTTTCAGTCCGACAAACTTCGACCATTTGGTCCGTCTGAGTGAGCTCATCCGTTCCATGGCCGACCTTGGCACTTTGCAGCCCGAGTTCGGCATAATCTGTGGCTCCGGATTGGGCGCAATTGCCGACCAAATGGAGGGGGCGCGGATTTTGCCTTTCTCCGAGGTGCCCGGCTTTCCACAGCCGAGTGTTATTGGGCACAAAGGCAAAACAAATCAGAGGCGATTGATTAATTGTCGATGATTTGTAGGGAATTTGGTGTTCGGTCGGATTGGTGGTCACTTTTGCATGTGTCTTCAGGGCCGTTTCCACCCCTACGAACACAAAATGGACATGGCATTGGTCAGCTTTCGCTTCGCTTTTCCTTTGCCTACCGTATCCCTCATTGTCTGTCCCGCCCTTTCAGTGTACGATGCCCGTCCGTCTGATGGCTTTTCTCGGCGTTCGCACAATGATCGTCTCAAACGCAGCCGGCGCACTGAACGGCGACTTCCAAACGGGCGACCTAATGGTCATCAAAGATCACATCTTTCTGCCCGGACTGTCCGGGTGAGAAGCAAATTGCCCACTTAAAACAATAATCTCTTCGATATACTCTGATCACTTTCCTCCTCGGTTTTGCTGATCACCTTTATCTTTTTCTTCTTCCCCATTCTGATCACCTTCTGTTTTTTATTTCATCCCAATGATCAGTCTGATCACTTTCCCCTCCCCCTTCAGTTACTCTCCGCTGCTTGGCATTTCCGACCCCCGTTTCGGCTCGCGTTTTGTCTCTCTTCATAATGCGTACGACAAAGAATTGAGGTTGAGTCCTGCTGCTCACAAGCAATCAATGTTCCTTTTCCGCTTAATTGATTCGCTTTTCACAGGAAAAAGGCGATGAGTTTGGGCCGTCAAATGAAAGTGCCGTTGCGCGAGGGCATTTATGTGATGAATGCGGGTCCTCAGTATGAAACGGCAGCGGAATGTTCGCTAATCGCGCGGATGGGCGGCGACGCCGTCGGTAGGCCAAAGGGAAAATTAATTTCCGACCACTCACTGTCCATTTGCCGATCACTCATTGATTAGTCCATTTGTTTGTCCCATCATACACTGATTCGCATTTATCCGATCACCCACTCACTGATCATTTTGTCCGATCACTAAATTCTCCATTTTTCCAAATCTCTCAGTGATCGTTTCCCTCCCCCTTTTTAGGAATGTCCACGTGCCACGAAGTGACTGTGGCCCGGCAGTGCGGCATGCGCGTGTTCGGCTTCTCTCTGATCACCAATTGCTCCAGCGTCGACTCCGATGACCCCGTGGAAGTTTCGCACGACGAAGTGCTCGAAGTAGCGGCAAAAGGCGGCGCATTGGCATCTAAATGGATCGCGGGACTGATAAGACAAATAAGCGAAAAATGAACGAAAGAGAAATGAAGGAAAGGGAAGGGACGGAATGCCAAAGAACGAAAGGAAACGCGGCGAATTTGAAAAAAGAATTTACATAAACATCCATTTTTGATTTGTAAAAAATATTTTAACAAATTTAAGAAACACTCGAGAAGTACATATCTTCAGCTTTTTCCTCAATATGCTAATTTTCCAAAATGGCTTCCAAAAAGTGTTGCACCAACGGCGTGCCATAAACCAATGGAAAAGCGAACCAACCAAATAAATCCAATGGATTTCCCTGTTTTCTTTTCTGACTTTATCCTCCAGCCCCTCACCGACCCATCATTTTCAGTCCCGCACGTTTTTTTATTTTTGTTTGCTATTTCGAGACTGATGAATGCATTCAAAAAGCGTCTTTCTCAGTCAGACAATGGGCAATCAGTTGATATTACTCCATTTTTATGACCATTTACAATAAAGTACAAAGTCCGCCCCCTTTCCTGCCCTTTTTATGCGATTTTCAGGATAATAATGGCCCAATAAGGTAAATAAACTATTTCACTTTGAAGCTGCTTTAATTAATTTATTAAGTCTTTTCTAGCTAGTACATAAAAGTGCGGACTATTTATATAATAATATTTGTCGTACATTTGGTTGGTCAGTAATCAAATATATAGGAAACAGCACAAAGACACGTCAAAAACGGAGAAAGGAAATGAATATTCAAAGAAAGTATCAGAAGGGCACAATGAATTGTTAAGTCTTGTCAAATCCCTTTTCGGAATTATTCCGTCCGCCTTTTATTGTCCGTCGTTTGTTGGCATTGCGTTGGCCAATCCTTCAGCGATTGCCAATTCTTCCGCAACAATTGCCAACATTCGCTTCGTCGACTCCTCCACCAATGCCTCCATTTGTCGCCTCAATTTCTCTTGTTGTTCGTCCAATTTGTTTTTGATTCTCTCAAATGTTTCGGATTTGTTGTCCGTCGTCAGTTTCTTATGAAACATCGCTTCACTTTGCACGGCATTCTCTTCAGATTCCTTCGAAACGGTGCCCAAATCGGTCGCTGTTTTGTCAGAATCATTTGAAATCGTTTCGTTCGGTTGCTCGAAATCCCGCTTTTGCTGATGTCTGTTTTCGTTGGCTTCCTTTAAAAAAATTTTCCAATGATTTTATAATATCATCGGGGTCATCTCACCTCTTCCGGAAGGACAACGCAAACATTCGCCGACCCAACCAAAACGATTTCATCGTCTTTTTGCTGCTCGTCCATCCGTGGCAGTTTCTCGAGCTGCTCGTCCACGTGCTGCTGTTTGTCGTTGCTGTTGTTCTCAGATTGGTCCGATTTGTTGTCCGACGACTGCGCCTTTTGCACACTCTCCGGCGCATCGCAAGGCGAACCCCTTTCTAAAATGGACGAAAAATGAGATTTATTTGGAACGGCCAATGGCATCACCATGAATTGGCAAAAGCCTTCTGGCCGACTTGGACCAACGCGTTGGAGTGGTCGTCGATGGTCGACCGGCGCTGGCGATGGGCCAAATCTGTCCGAACGCTTTCATCGGTCGCTTGGCGGGTGACTCATTGTCAGCCGATGGACTGGCGGCGCCTTCGCTTGTGCTTTGGTCGAGATGTTCAAGCAGCTAAAAGCATAAAAAACTGTAATGCTATGAGTGCCCTCCCATCCGTTTTCAGTTGTACCCGTTTTGGGTATGGTGACGCCGAAAAGGAGCGACCAAAACGAATTCTGCCGGGACCAAGTTCGTCTTCTTTGAATTGGACGCGTCGAATCTATTGAAGCATTTGACCAAATTCACCCTTTCCCGCTACCTTTTTGACGCCATTGCCACCAGGGGAGTTCACTTTTCGCAGAATGCTTGGGGGAGTGAGTGGCGGCACTTTCGGCGGACTTTCCGCCATTTTTGAAAGAAGTCCATTGTCCGTTCCAATTTCCGAGGATTCTTTTGCCGAATGGTAAATTGTCGTTTCCATTGGTGTCGGCTCGGCACTGTTGCCAAAGCTTTCGAAGGTGGCAGTGCCACTTCGGTTGTCCTCCTCTGTCGTTTCCACCATTGTTTGAAAATCGGTCACTTTTTTGTCAATGTCATTTTCGAGTGCGTCATTCGGTTGTTCAGCTGTTTTTTGGCAGTTGTGTTCATTTCCCGCCTAAAAAATATTCTTTTAGTTTTCATATTTTAATATTTATTTATTACACACAGAGATAATTTCGTAAAAAAACCAAACATAATATTATTTACGGCTCATTTTTTGCAAAACAAAATTTTTTTTCTGGGATAGAAAGGGACAGGCGAAGGCAAAAAGGTGCCGCCGTTATTTATTTTATTTTTTAAATTTGAGTAGATTATTATCTTTTTTAGTCATAAAAATAACCGGCATTTATAAATAATAGTGTTTTACCATTTATGGAATCAGATTTCATTTGATACTCCCTATTTTCTGTGTTTAGTTGTTTGATTTTGCTTACAATTAAAATGATCATTTTATCTCAAAATTCGTTAAAAAATTTTCAATAAAATCATTTTTTCGATCTATGCTCTGATTTTTTGTCGTTCCTACTCTATATAAATGCCAAAATATACATTGTTTTTGCTTTCAATTAAAAAAAAATTTTATGATCGGCGGTGCCAATCAGGGCTGGGTAATTACGGATTACTGGTTACGGCCTTTTTGGACCCCGTCATGACGGATTACGGCTTACGGATTTTCGGGATTTTTCCGTAATTGGGTTTTTGGATTATTTTTCGAGACGATTTTTCCTACAAGATTATTTTATAATAAAGATAAATTTTTCTGTTTTTATTTAAAGGGCTACCGTATTTCATGATTTATTTAAAAAAAAAGTCAGACTTATTCTTGGTAATTTGTAGTATTATTAAGGCTACACCCTAATTTGAGTTTTCGCCTACAAAGTAGGGCGTTTTTGTCGCTTTGCCCCTATTTTTTTTATTCATTTTAGCTTTTTAAAAATTCTTAATAATATTGAAATACTATATAAACCAACCATAATTATTAATGATGCAATTTTATTCTCTAAAAAACGACAAGGAAAAAGTCGATCGTTAATATAAAAACAGAAACTTTATAAAATTTTCTCATTGGCAATTCGGAAAAGTGCCTTATTTCTTAACAAATTTCATTAAAAATGCAAAAATTTTACGATCGACTAATACCGATTTGTGAGGAAAATTGTCGATCGTAAGAGAGGGGTAGAAAAATCTAAAAATTTTGCCGGTTTTTCAAAAAAATTCCAATTTTTACGATCAACTAAAATCAATTTTTTCCCTTTCGTCTATAATTTTCTTTAAAATTTGGCTTAAAAGCATAAAATTGTTAATTTTTTGGTGAAAATTTGCTAGAAATATGCAAAATTTAGGCATTTTTTGGCAAAAATCGTTAACAAATCGCATTAAAAATGAAAAAAATTTCCCGGCGGCGCATATCGGCACCGCCGGACCCCCTTTTCCCAAAGTTTTTTGAAAAAAGCGCCGCAAAAAAGTCGTTGCCCGGGTGGGAACCCCGGCCCCAAACGGAAATCTTGAAAGGAATTGGCGTTCAAAATTTTTTAATAACACTGGAGAAAACAATCTTTTGGCCCGAAGAGCAAAAAAAGGTCTTCACTAGGCAAAAAATTGAAAAATGGGAGAGGCATTTTTGTGTATTTTTTGTGTGTAAAATTGGATTTGCATCCAATTTCAGCACATCGTCCGCCTCTGGTGTCCAACCGCTCCCCCCTTGCACAGGTATGGTCGAAATGGATGTAACATTCGTGATCAACGACCCCGAAAACCCACGAATTTTTTTAAAGGTAATATAATTTAAGCACGTTTATTAGCTTTGCAAAAGTGGTTAAATCAGTCCCCCAAAGGTAAGTACCAAATTTTATAACAAATAACCAATTTGGAACATTTTTGAGAAAAATTGAAAATCCGAGTTAAAAGTTCAACGAATTTATTTAAAAGCAGGAATAATCTTCACCATTAAATTGAATTATAATAGATTTCATGTATAATCAGGGCTCGCAAGTGTCCTTATTTGGAGGGACCAGATCTTTCTTACAAATTAAAAACGTCCTTATTTGTAAGATTTGTCCTTATTTTGGCACGACCTCCTTGTTTTGTGCTTATTCTTAGCTTTGAAAATAAAAATACAAAAATGAATAACTGTTTTGAATTACATATCATTTTTAATTGAAGCGAATATTTAATTAATTTTAATTTGAAAAAAAATTACATTTTAATTCATTTTTGTGAGTGTAAAATGCCCAATAATTTCAGTGAAAATCTGTTAAAAAATCGTCAAAATTTCTATTTTCCTCCGGCGGCGCCTATCGGTACCGTCGGGTCCCCAAAACTTATTTTTTAATAAAAAATTGGCTCAAAAATTGGTACTTTTTTGGTGAAAATCTGTTAACAAATTGCATTGAAATTTTCAAAAATTTTCCTGGTGGCGCCTACCGGCGCCACCGGACCCCCGTGGTTCCAAAAAGTTTTTTGGAAGAGCGCGCCGCAAAAAATTTCATTTTGAATAAAATTTTCCAAAATGTGTTTCTGACCCAAATGATGATTTTTTGTCGGCCAAATGCTGATTTTGAAAATTTCAGTTGGCAGCAATGGTTTTTACGCTAATAAAATATTGTTTTAAGTCGATTTTTCAAGTTTTTATTACGTTCCTTCGTGCTATTATCAGTTTTTGAGAAAATCTTATTTTTCGAGTCCGAATCTTAGTTTTAGCCTCATCTGTCCTTATTTTGAAAAAAAAACTTGCAAGCCATGTGTATAATTGCTTTAGTGTGTAGTACTATGACCTAAATTTTATTTACCTCTTCCGGAAGGACAACGCAAACATTCGCCGACCCAACCAAAACGATTTCATCGTCTTTTTGCTGCTCGTCCATCCGTGGCAGTTTCTCGAGCTGCTCGTCCACGTGCTGCTGTTTGTCGTTGCTGTTGTTCTCAGATTGGTCCGATTTGTTGTCCGACGACTGCGCCTTTTGCACACTCTCCGGCGCATCGCAAGGCGAACCCCTTTCTAAAATGGACGAAAAATGAGATTTATTTGGAACGGCCAATGGCATCACCATGAATTGGCAAAAGCCTTCTGGCCGACTTGGACCAACGCGTTGGAGTGGTCGTCGATGGTCGACCGGCGCTGGCGATGGGCCAAATCTGTCCGAACGCTTTCATCGGTCGCTTGGCGGGTGACTCATTGTCAGCCGATGGACTGGCGGCGCCTTCGCTTGTGCTTTGGTCGAGATGTTCAAGCAGCTAAAAGCATAAAAAACTGTAATGCTATGAGTGCCCTCCCATCCGTTTTCAGTTGTACCCGTTTTGGGTATGGTGACGCCGAAAAGGAGCGACCAAAACGAATTCTGCCGGGACCAAGTTCGTCTTCTTTGAATTGGACGCGTCGAATCTATTGAAGCATTTGACCAAATTCACCCTTTCCCGCTACCTTTTTGACGCCATTGCCACCAGGGGAGTTCACTTTTCGCAGAATGCTTGGGGGAGTGAGTGGCGGCACTTTCGGCGGACTTTCCGCCATTTTTGAAAGAAGTCCATTGTCCGTTCCAATTTCCGAGGATTCTTTTGCCGAATGGTAAATTGTCGTTTCCATTGGTGTCGGCTCGGCACTGTTGCCAAAGCTTTCGAAGGTGGCAGTGCCACTTCGGTTGTCCTCCTCTGTCGTTTCCACCGTTTTTTCAAGTTCTCCCCAAAAGTCAATTTTCCCCCAACTCGACGGTGTTTTCTCAACATTAACTGATTCGTTCGGAAGTTCGATTTTCTGTTCCTTTTGATTCCCGTCCTTAAAAGGTCATTCTTTAAGTTCATCTGATTGACTTTAACACTTCATTTACCTCTTCCAAATCCGTACTTGAAACTGTCTTCAATATTGTGATGTCCTTTGTTTCTTGACTTGTCATTTCCTTATCTTCCTCCCTTTTTTCTTCTTTACTTTCTTTTTCCTGGTTTTCTTCTTCTTCCATTTTTTTCTCTCCCTTTCGTTTGCTCTTCGCTTCTCCTCCAGTTTTTTTCGATTTGTTTGTTTTTTGGAGTCGTGTTCGCACCATTTAGAAATACGCTAAATTAAATATAATTAATTAAAATATGAAGCTTATAAAACTGTAGAAAGCCAATTGGATTGGGAATGTGGCCTTAAAGCGTTAAAAAAAATTTGATTTCTTATTTTAGGTTTGGCGCTTGGCATGGCGCAAATTGGCATGAAAACATTATGCCATTTAAATTTAATATTTAAAAAATCCGGCTTCGTTCTTCGGTTTAAGTCAACCAGCCAGCCTTTTACTGTTCTACTGCTCCATATCCAATGTATTTTGAACTGTTTTTTAAATCTTTGTTTTATGGCTCATTCATTAATTAGCTCAATCCGTTCATTAAAGAAGTTAATTGTGGCCCAATGTTGTCGTTTATTTTCGACTTGGCCACTGTTATTATTGGTGCCGTCTTGCCGATGTTCCGTACTTGGAAGGTTTTGAAGAGTCGCAAATCAAGACAATTAGTGAGTGAACTTCATTTCCTTGGGTTATTAAAATTTTTCGACAGTTAAGATTCCTCTCTCAAAATATTGGATTGTTTTCGCAGCATGGGTTTCCTTCGAATCTGTGGCCAATTTGTTTTCGTTGTCCTATTTCATTCCGGCTTACTCCTTTCTGAAGTTTTCTGTTGTTCTTTACACTTATCTCGTCGGTTACGAGCACATTTACCAAAAAGTAATTAAACATATTGGCATTTTTAAATTTTAGACTTCTTTTAGTTCGTAAGTCCATTTCTCCAGGAATATGAGCCGAACCGAGAAGTTTTGATGGCTTCAGCTCAATATTACGCGTCAAAAGCCACTCAACATGCATTAGCTTATGCTTGGAATACGATCACTTCATGCTCTCCAAGTAAAATTACGAAAATAGACTAAATAATATCGGTTTTTAAGGATCGAAGGCAATTACGACCCAGGCGAATGGTCAAAGGAATGCCGAATTTCGCTCTGTTGTACGAATTGTTGAACTTGAGGAACAGGAGGAGTATTTCGTCGATATAATAGAGCAAGATGAGCAATTTGAGGACTTAGAGGCCGATTCTGACAACGAAATGACATCTAATTCGCCGATTCACTGATTTACGATCTCTCATAACAACAAAATAATTTATATTTTTTGCCTTGCAATAAAATTTGCCATCAATTCTTTCTTATAAAAAAGGGTTTTTAACTTTTACATATTTTGTTTGCCATAATTTCTCGTCCTTTATGATAAAAGTGAATTTTTTATCCAAGCAAAATGTTTGGTTCCACTCAAAATGTGAGTTCTCCCTGCTCGACTTTATCGCAGACAGCTAATTATTTCGCTTCCGCCAGTCCTTCGTCTAACATTTCCCCCGTTGAGACTGTCACTGACTCACAGGAAGTGCAATTTGCGCCAAATTTCCTTTTCGGCTCCCAACCGGCGCACATTCGGCGCAGTTTTGGGACTCCGACAAACCGAAAAGTTTACTGTCAGTTGTTTTTTTTTAGTTTTTTAACCAATTTTTCATTTCTTTGAATTTTAAGGCTATGGATCACCAGGAATTTTGAAGAGTCGAGAAGGGATTGCTTCTGGCACTGGCAAAAGTGTGCATTGGTCGCCGGTGCTTGTGAGAGAGCGCTCCAAATCGCCCATTGATGAAAAGAAGTTCGCTTCTGCTCGATATTCGGCACAAAGCGACAAGCAAACGCCTTCCGGACTTTGGAATGGTCAGACATTTGCATTGGAATATCTTTTCAATTGACAATGGAAAGATTGGGAAGAGAGCGATGAAAATCGGTCGAATTCGCACCGAAATTCCCTTTTTGTTGAGTACACTTTCCCCTTTTCACCAGGCCCCCCTCTCCGTTCCCTTAACGAAGACGTCGTCGGCCCTCCTGAGAAATTGTTCCGACCCGACAATGTTTCATCGACTGATTTGACGATGCATCAGAACCAGAAACCTGTGGGCACTCGAACGAGCGCAACCATTTCACCAGCGGAATTAAAAAAACGAGAAAAATTTATGGGTTCGAATTCTGTCGAAATGCTGGACGAACGAGAACAGCAGCAAATGGAGGAGGAGGAGGAGGACAGCTGCTACTGGGTGACCGTCTTTGGCTTTTCTCCTGACCATTTACAACACATTTTGGAACTGTTTTCTCGCCACGGCGATATAATGGCACAAAAGGTCAATCGCTAAATGGCAAAACTAGAAAATATTGCCAATATTTGACTTTCAGACTCCAAAACGGGGCAATTGGGTGCACATTCGCTACTCCACTCCAATCCATGCAAAACAGGCGTTGGGCAGAAACGGCAGCATTTTTGAAGGGCAAATGATCGGCGTGGTTCCGTGCCAAGACCGCGTGAGTAAATGGCTATTGTCGGGATAAGTTGGGATCTAAAGCACTTGTTTAAGGAAGCGCTGGAAGACGATTTGTCACTTTCCCGAAGTGCAACTCCGCTCATCCCGCGACATTCTGTGACCCCTCATGACACTTCTCGACAGAACGGCTCTTTGTTGGACGGCAACTATTCCATCCATGACGACTCACAAATGGTCCCTTCAACATCTCAATACAAAACCAATGGACTTCCAAGGTGGCGTAGTTTTGTCCCGATTTTAATGCCACCTTTACATTCAGCCGGGCTCGACTCAGCATTTCGTCTCGTGCCGGAATGCGTCCATTGAATGCCAGTGCCATTTCGGACGGACCGAACCAAAGTGTAAGGATGAAAAACACTAAAAGAGAGAGCATTTTCTCTCCAACGGGGACACATGGACAATTAACAGTCCTTTACATTTGAAGATGGATTTGAGTTTCCAACGTTCGGTTGCTGGTGAAAATGATTCGTTTATGGGGAAGCTTTGGACGATGATTTCGAATGTGTCGACGGGGAGCAACGGGGGAAGTTAAACGAGAGAATGTTGAGGAGAGAAGAACCAAAGAACGAATGGTGAAAATGCAAACGGTCCGATGATCAAAACTCTCTTTCTTCCTTCAATTCCTTAATTGCCTTCTTAAATGCGTTCATTGCTTTTGCTTTTTGGTCATATTTTATGTGTAATTCGTTTTTTGTTGGTTTTGGATTTGAGCAAATAAATTAATTTTACTTTTTCTTCGAAAGGTGCGCGGTGTTTGGCCCTCCGCCGCGCTTTTGCCCCCATTTGTCGCTTATTATTTGTCCCATCCGAGGAAGATGCAAATTCCGCGCGATGACCTCCCATTTCATTCGACTTCCTTCCGTTGGTGGCGAATGAATAAATTAATTCGTTTTCTCTCAGTCCGCCGACGGAGGGAAAAACGACAAAATTTAAAATTGACAAAAAAAAAGTATTTTAAAATGCGGAAGGAAGAGCAAATCCATGAAGTGAATAGTGTTCACTTGTCTCGTATTCTCTTCCCCCCAAAAAAAGAATAATTTGTTTACTCCGTCCCTTTGCCAATGCCGTCCCTCCATTTTCCCCCCGGGGGTCTTCCCCCCCCCTTCCCCTTTTTCCTCCCCCCGTCTTTCGGTGTCGCTTCCTTTTGCTTGTCAATTAGGCGGCTTTTCTACAAAAGATCCGATAAGGGCAAAGGGATACTTCGCTCAGCACTTTTGTGACTTTGCGCGAAGAAATTGCCGAAAATGGGGCAAAGGCAATCAAAGAATGCCTTGGGGGAAGGGAGGGGGATGGAATAAAAGTGCAATTAACGGCTAACAGAGCAACAATAATTAGGGAATTGCCAAATAAAAACAGAACAGTCAGCCGATGAGAAAGAACAAATGGCGAAGAAAGGGAATGAATGGATTGGGCTCACAAAGTTAAAATGTCATATTTATGATAATTAGACCAATTTTTAATTAAATATCCATTCGAAATCCTTCACTAGCTCAAAGACGCAAAATTTGGTCATAAATTTCGCATTTAAATATTTCTGTCAGTTTGGCATTGCTTTTGATTTCGAATTGCCCTTCTCCACAATTTGCCAATTGTTTTTTGCCACCGTTTATTTGTCTTCCCATTCATTGCCAAGAGCATCTCTCTCTCTCTCTCTCTCCCTCCAATTGACCGTCACTTTCGTTGCACAATTCCCGCGGCGATGGGTCAATAGACCTCCCATTCTTAGAGGTGGTAAGCTGTGAACAATGGGCGAATGAATGGTCTCGCCGGGGGGGGCAGCCCGGGAAGGGCTAATCCGCTTGTTATCCACTCACCACCACCACAACCAGCAGCAGCAGCAGAAGAGCACAAATGTGTTTGTTCTCGGCAAAACCAACAGCACAAATTGCCACATTTTGGCAATGAAAGAAGAAATCAGCAGAAAATGGCGACGACTCAAACTGATCGGAGAGAGGGCAAAAAGCGGAAGGGAACGCGGACTGATCGGGCACAGATTCACCCCCAGCGGAGGCGTGGAATGTCCAAAATAGGTTGAATCTTGAAAATAAAAATCATGCATATGTCCCCCTACCGAGTATTTGCGTCCTTTTCGGTTTGATTTATGAAAATTTTGAATTATGAGAGCAATGCCAGCTTCATGATTATCACTACCAAAAAAGTGAAAAACATGGAATTTCCCTGACAATTAGCTTATTCTTCCCCGCCTTCACTTCCATTCCCCCCACACTTTCGCATTTTGATGCCATGTTTGGGTGGCCTCTTCCTCTTCTCTCCTCTTCTTCTTCATTAATATTCCCGGATGGAATTATGCAAAAATCAGCACACAATGCAATGAGGACATATCATTTATTGTGTTGAACAGAAAATGCAAGCCGAGAATACTCGCATTTGCACTTTAAGCATTGGGAGGAAAAAGAGCCTAAAACTGGCAAATTGCGAGCGGAGGGAAAATGTGTCCTTCCCGCCGAAGAAAATAACAAAAGCTAACCGCAAATCATCCATCCCTCCCCTCCCCCATTTCCTTCCCTTTTCGCATTATCGCCAAATGCCATAAATTCATCACCCCAATCGTCGTGCCCATCCGATTCTTTTCTGTTGTTGAATGCCATTTATTTTCAGCCAAACGACGGATTTGTTTTGCCATGCCTATGCCGGAGATGCGGCAAAGAGTGTGGAACCCGGCGGTGGAGGGCAAAGACGGCGAAGTCGGCGGGCGCGAGGAAGACGAAGGAAAGGTAAGCAACGGGACAAGCAAATTAGAAGTTGGATTTGAAGATTTCGGCGGAAAAGCCTTTGGCTTTATCTTCCGTCCGTTCTCTCACTTTCCCCCCCCCCTTAATTTTCCCATTTTAATTTAATTTTTCCCTTTTTAAAATTTTCCTCTTCGCTTTTCAGTCGCTTTTCCCCGCCTCCCTCGTCGGCCCCTTTCTGTTCGCCCAATTGCGCCACCAATTCCTCCACCAGCCGCGGCCTCTCCCCCCATCTTTTCCCTTCCCTTTTCCGCCTCCCTTTCCGGCACCGCCTTCGCTTTCCATGCGCCCGCCCGTGGCGGCAATTCCGCCTCCCTTTTTGATGATGGCCGCGATGATGGCAGCGGCGCCGCGGGCATTTCACGCGGGCGCTTTTGGCACAACGCCAACACGTGATGAGCAATCAAGTGCTAATTATACTAATTGACTATGTGTCAAAATGATAGTAATTGTGATTCCTTTTTTAGTAATTCCGCAACAATTGTCGGCCTTCGATGGGTCAAATCGTTCGTTTTTTCCTCCGTTGTCCATCGGAATTCAAACGCCAAATCAATGCCAAAAAGGGGAGGAGGGCCCATTGGCAAAGCCAACGGCGAATTGCCAAAATGGTGAAGAAAGCGAATGGTCGACAAAATCAGCGCCAACACCAAACGAAATGAGCGGAAACAAAAGAGCAAAAAAGCGGAAGAGAGAGAAAGTTGCCAAAAATGGACAAAATGGGGAGGGAGAGGGGGAGCAACGGAACGCCAAGAAATGCAACACCAACGCCAAAGACAACAACAACCCAATTGTGCAAATGGTGATGAGTGCCGTCGCCGAAGGCACCGCCGCAACGACAGCCATCAATTTGAACACGTGCGGTCAGTTCAGAGGAGAGGGAGGGAGGGATACGGTGCTGTGGGGATCACCAATGAAAAGCCCACTTTCTTTGTTTGTCCGTTGGACCCATCCCCCGAGGGAATTCCGTCATGAAATTGCCCTTTTAGCCATTTGCGGGGACCAATTCCGCCTCATCAGTGACCTTGTCCAACATGCGCGAACGAATCACCGCCAAACGAGCAGATACGATCGGAATGGGCCGAGGGCATCGATTGCGGAAGAAGTGCAGAGACTAAGCAAAGAGTGAAGCGGAGAGAAAGAGAGACAAAGAGAGATTGGAGGGGTTAGAGAAGGAGAGACTGTCAGACTCACAACAAGACAAAATTAAAAGTGATCAGAGTGATCAATCAGCCAATGATGAACCGAGCAAAGTGACGCGAAAGTGAGAAAAGACTTATCAACTGTGAAAGTGTTTTGTAGATACCTTATGTTTTTGTATAAATTAATTAATTGTTAGTCAACAAGTGTTAGTTCGTTGTAAGTTTTCTCTGATTGTCTGCTGAATTAAGCGGTGCACTCTATCTGTTCCCTTTCGCTCCCTCGTCCCTCTCATTTTTGCCGTATTCTTTCTCCCCCTCTCCGTCATTCATCCCTCTCGTCTCTCCGCAGTCTCTTCCGTACTGTCCTCTCTCTGCTCTTTGTCTATTTTTTCTCTGACTCCCCCCTCGGGGCATAGTTTTTCCATCTCTTCCAAAACATCCACCGGATGTTCTATCAACAGAGGTTGCGAACATGTCATCCTAAATTAGGTCAGTTTTGGCCATTTTTATCCACAAAATGCAAAGGCACCGAGCAATGGCATGTTGGATGAAAGCAGCCGAAAGGAGGAAACAGAAGCAGAACTTAATGGCACAGCTAATTATTATTAATTAGTCAGGCAATTAGCAACAATTAGCGAATGCCGAGAGGCAATTATTAATCATAATAAGAGCAAATACCCACCTTGAAAATGGTGTCCAAGTGGAAATTGTTCCAAAGGATGCCAATGACAAGCAAATTCAATGGCACACGGAAGAAATTCATTGTCGTTGAACGAGTCTGAGGAGGACAATTTTCAATTGAAAATGATTTTCGTTTGTCGCAATTTGCCAATGTCCGACCTTTTCGGGAATGTACTGGGAGCGCAGGAAACCCATGGCAGGCCAAAAAATGCCAACGCAAACTTCGAAGAGAGCAAATGAGATGAAAATAATGGTGGAAGATGAAGGGAAAAGCACCGGGGCACACATCAAAAGGGAGGCGACGAGGAAGACGAAGCTTAATTAGCACTAATTAGTGTTGAAATGAAAAGACCAAGAGAGAGAGAAAAAGAGAGAGAGAGAGACAAAGAGAGAGAGGGAGAGAGAAAAAGAGAGGGGAGAGAGAGAAAGATAGAGAGACGCGGGGAGGTGCAATTAACAAATAATCAGAGAAAGGTAAGAACGATCAGCCGATTGATCTGGTCTCAGTTTAACTAGCCTAATTAGTTTTGATTTGCAATTATGATTAGCTTTGGTTTGCCGTTGTTTTGGCTTTGTTTTCTTACCGCATAAATGACTCGGGTCGGTTGTACTGACTGAGCAAATTGAACACGGCCGAGCCCATCATCACTGACAACATGAAGGAGGCCTATGGAAAAAAAGAAGGGCAACGTTTACTGCGTTTTCCATTTTCTTTTGAATGTTTATTACGCACAAAAATAAAGCCGTGAGGGATTGTGCCGGTCTCCGAGGCGCGGCTCAACGCGGGTGTCCATTCCAAGACGAAAACGTACATGGAACTGACAAAAGAGCAAATGAGGGGGAAGGGGAGGATAATTGGACGGAGGGAATATTTATCCGAATTTAAATATTTATCCGAATTAAATATTTATCCGATTTACCCTTCGAAAAGACTTTGGGCCAATCCGAGGCACAAAATGCGTTGGTCTGCAAAGTGTTTCATACACATTTCATTTTTCGTCGCCTTTTCTGACCATTTCGAATTGTGTTAAAAGCTTCGCCAAACGTTTGTGCCAAATTCGCCCTTTCGTCGCCGTAATTTTCAGTCCAAGTGAATGCCATTAGCAGTGCCATCACAATGAGTACCACAAAGGCGCAATCGAATGGGGCACTGACATCGAAACAGTGATCCAATTGAGTTTTGAAAATGCCGCGGTTTTAACCCACACAAATCCGAATGCGTTGGCCGCCGCCTGTGCCGTGATGCCGGCCAAAATGGCGATCAGAGAGTTGGCCAAAGTGGCATTTGCAAAGATTTGCTTCAGCGACTGATCGCTGAAGCCGCGCTGGAAAAAGGGCACTTTGATGACATCCCAAAAAGTGAGTGAGTGACCTTCCGATGCTCAAACACAAGCCAAGACTCAAAGGCACTGAACAAAATGCTGGTGGCGATGCCGCCCATCAATCGGCCGATCAGTAAAATGTTAAAGTCCGCAAAATGTTTGGTCACACAGCTGACACCGTACAACAGGGCGTACAGTAGACAATTGGCCTTGCGGCCACTTAACAGAATTACCGTAACCCATCGGGGAAAGGGACGAGCGAAGCGGGGGAAAGGAGGAAGAGACATTTTACCCGCTCCAATTTGTTCAAATTGCCTATTTACCGCGCCTAAGGGGCTTTAGGGACTCTGAAAAAGCGACTCACAATTTGTCGGCGATGGACCCAATGAAAGTGCCAAAAAAGAGACTGGAGCCGAAGCCGGCGATGAACAGAAGTTCTGCGAATTGTGGAAAACGAACGAATAAACGCCCCGGGGAACGCCACCCAAAGACCGACCGATCTGATGTTTGGTCATCCAATAGGACTCGTAAAGTGCGTACACATGGGGGCCCTGGGGAAAAGCCGAGATTAGCAGTGGCAAAAATGTGCTTAATTAGGCAAAGAGGGGGAGGGGGGGATGAAGGACCTGAAGCCAATCGCCCGCCACGGCTAAACAGTAAACAGCCAAGTAAATGCGTTGGAAGCTGAGAAAGTGGCCATCTAAGACGGAGGGGGTCAGACATTTCGGGATATTAAATTGAAATGAGTCATGGCCAATTGGACACGGGCAAATTCAGTCCCTTTCCGTCGACGGACGCCCTTTTCGGCAAAATGTCCTCTCCTCCCTCTCCTTCCGTTTTCTGTTTCCTTACCTTCGTCCGTTGGTTTTCCGCCGCTCTTTTCCGTGGGCCTCCGCTTAATTTTATGGGCCCCCCGCTTTTTCATTTGAATGCTTTTCTTTTTACGGTTGGAAAGGGATCGATTGAATAAACAAATATTTCATGGGGCGGGGGAAAGGCAACCGAAGGGACCGTCCCATTTTAAGTGTTGTTAATTAGGTGTCAATTAACAATAATTAATTAATCGGTCATTAATTTGTATTTGTTTGTCCGACCATCGCTCATTCATTGCTTTGCTCACCGTTCTGATGTTCGTGCTGAACCTTTCGTTTAACAGCCGCACAAATAATCGCACAGCAAACGCACAAAGCGAAAAGTGCAAACACAAAAAACATTTGCGAAAATCCGAAGAATTTTATTATTTATTTCTGTGTTATTTGAAACAGTGAATCCCCCGAGGGTTCAAAAATGCCAAAAAAGGCGCTTAAAACTCTCACAAAATCCCAATTCGATTTAAATAGGAAAAGCATTTCTTAGGGGGGCAAAGACAGTGAATGAATGAATAAATAAATAAGCAAGCAAACACTAACACTCAGCAGAAATCAGTTGAAGCAAAGCAAAAGCAACGGATGGATGGAATTGGGTGAAGGAAAGGGAGGATCAAACAGAAGGGGGGGGGGAGATAAACATCTCGAAATTAGCATCACACAATGCCCATGAATGACATCCATTCTACCCAATTTATCTTCGCAAATCTCACCTCATTCTCTCGCTGTTATTCAATATATTTATAAATGTATAAAAATATATGAAACATTTAAAAGAGGAGCAACTAAATAACTTTTTTAAATAGAATCGGTCGGATTGGTGTCGGTATATCTCTTTTTTTTCTCACAGATATTCATCACTCAGTGGTTGGCAAGTCGGACAATTTTTACATGGCAAGACGCAACTTGGGATTTGTCGGAACATCGAACTCGAAGGGCAAGACTCAGAAAAAAGACACGTCGGCGTACTTCTTAGAGATCTCCATCGTGAGACTGAAAAGGGAGCAAAAAATGGGATAATCAAAATTCCATGTCAAAAATAAACCCACGGATGGGGAGACATCAAATTGAAAGTTTCAATGGTGCAGAGAGTTTCCCGTTTGAATGCAGCGACTTTCTAAAAGAGAAAAAATCTAAATAAACGGATTTGGAAAATGAAAGAATGCGAAATGAAGGGAAAACACTTTAAAAGAACACATTTGGCCACTCACGTGGACATTCGAAATCCTCAACAAAAGTTCCGCCATTCGCACCGCCGCCTCCATTCTGTCGCGCAATTTCCTGTTCAGGTGACGTCTTAGACTCGCCAAAAGAGCGGCGCGTTTTTCATTGATAATGGCAACGGCCGACTTGCTGAGGGAAAGACATTCTGAAAAATGAGACAAACGAAGGAAAAATTGACAAAAGGGGCAAAATTGGAAACGCAAAAAGCAATTGGAGGCATGTGGACGGACCTGAGTCGAAAAGCACAATGGCCAAAAGGAGCACATATTCAATTTCAGTCATTTGCATTCGACGGATTGGGACCTATTTTGGGAGGACCAAACGGAGACACCATTTTCAACCCCCGTCAAAACACACACCAAAATGTTGTTGATAACGGCAACAACCGTGGGGATCAGACCACTGCGCTCCTTGATAATGTTGGCACTGAAATTGCGGAACCCAGACAGTCCGTCCGGGAACATAATGCGATCGGTGAACCGCTCGGGGGTGTGAAACGCTTCAGAAAAGACGAGAATTGAAAAGGCCGAGTTCACAACCATCGCCTCTTTGTCCGAGTCGTCCATCCTCTGAAATTACGCAATTTTTTTTATTTATTAGGATTGAAAAAGCCGCCACCTCGATTTCTTCAAACGATTTGGCCCATTCAATTGAAGTGGACAGAATCTTT
This sequence comes from Heterodera glycines, assembly GCA_004148225.2. Taxonomy (NCBI): domain Eukaryota; kingdom Metazoa; phylum Nematoda; class Chromadorea; order Rhabditida; family Heteroderidae; genus Heterodera; species Heterodera glycines. Next base: position 9,246,665 of record CP049706.1, read on the forward strand.
GCTCGCCAATATGAAAAGTTCATTTGGTCCCCTGACAATTCGAACGAATAAAAATTATTTGCATTTTTTTTGAACCCACCGAATTTCATTTGGTTATGTTCGTGCTGCACAAACTGTCGGAAACAGCTCGGTTTTGACAGTGCGTCAGTGACGGACGGATGAATTGGGGCGGTGGTCGAAGTGAGCAATTTGAGAAATTGGCGCTCTTTCACGACCAATTCACGGATCGAAAAGCAGAACAAATTTTAGGGGAATAACAAACGGTAAAAACCAAAGGGTCGTCGATTTGGTCGATGGACATCGACGGCTTTTCCACACTTTCGACAACGCGGCGTTTCCGACGCCGTTCAATGTTCAATTCTGAACGGAACATTAAATAATTTAAAATTTATTTAAAAATTAAAAATGTGACCAGTGGCATCCATTCCAACGCTAATGCATTTTTTGAAGCGACAGGCCCGACCTAAAGAGAAAAAAAAATGTGCAAATTTGAGAGATAAATTTTTGAAAAAAGTCACATGAGCAACGGCAGTTTTTGTCAATGCGACAATTGCCATTCCTTTTGCAGGAATATGTCCGATTCTTAAAATGAAAAAACATTAAAATTGATCATCAAATTTCTATATGTTCTGCTCACTTCAATTACAACGCGTCGAAAAAATGTTTTACAGCCGTTGCACGAAAGAACGGAGAAATGAATTCCGGAGGCTAAGTCACCGCAAACAGAACAAAGTTCGTCTAAAAGGGAAGAAATGGTCATTGTAATTTAAATTAAATAAAAAAGCATAGAAATCTTAAGAAATAAATAACTCCGCCCAACTTTTCCATCCTAAGGTTTGGATTAGCCCATTGGTAATTTGAAAAAGCAATGCTTTGATGAATCCCACCTGGCTTTACATTGGTGCTTTTGGCCCCTTCCTCACGTCCTTTTTGTTTTTGGAAGAAAGAGTGCGCACGGTGGACTTGGTCTTCATCACTGAAAAGAAAAGTGAACCGAGTCAATTAACATTATGCAAAACGGACAATGGCCGAAGAGTTTTTATGATGGAAAAAATAAAAAGCAATCAAAACAATCAGATTTTAATGTATTTATTTGATAATCATTCAAGACACAAACTCGTCGTGGTGCAGTGCCTGCAGTGAATTCGTGTCCAAGTCATGGCTGCACTCGAATGGCATCGACAACAAAGTGCTCGGGGTGGAAGCACCGCAGGCAGAAAACGAGGAGGGCAACAAATTGCCCTGAACAGTGAACAAACAATTAAACTGACGACAAAAATGATTAGTGGGAGGGAAGTTAATAATCGGCAATTAAACACCAACGGAAAGGGAAAAGTGTTTTTTGCGTTTGACCTTGGAAATTGACAATCTGATCTCTGAGTGCAGCGTTGTAAAACGATCGAGTGAGCAGCCGATCACTTCGGTTCCTAATTTTGTACAGCTCAGTGATCTTTGACGCGCCGATCAGAGATCAAACCCTTTTTTAGGTTTACACCAACAATGAATGCATTCTTTGGTGTGTAACATCGGTAGGAAAAATCGTGCTCGCCCGCCCATTTACCAGCGAACTAATCTTCCACCTGGTGAGTGTTGTCAAAGTTTGGTGTAAATTCGGCGCCATTTCGCGAGTCGGTTTCCCTTTCCGCCAATAACACGCCGTTCCCATTGGCCCCAATGACGCCCGAGTTCACATTCACAACAGCCACTTGCACATTCGTTTCCGTCTTCGCAACGCCACACATCATAAGTTCGGAGCTCTATATTGAAAGAAAAATGAAGTAAGTCGACCGCCTCTGCTCACTCACCGGAGAGAAATGAAGTGGTCAATGATTTCCGAACATTAAATAGAGGAGGAGATGACAAGTGTATACATCCAAAGGAGGGCTCTTCGTATTTACAGCATTCAAATTGATGGGGCAAATCTTTGGTTTTGGTTGCCAAGAGACGAAGTCGCGAATGAAGAGGTTAAATGATGAAAGGGAATGGCGTGCTGGAAGAGGAAAGTCAATTACCGTATTATCTCTAATTATCGCCCCGTCTCCATTAACCCCCCCCCCCCTTTCTGAGGAGGTTGAACAATAATCCTCCCAGGCCCGTACCAAAAGAACGAGGTAATGTTAAAATTTGCCTTTTTGAGGCCAAAAACCGGAAAATTTTACAAAAAAATCATTTTTTCGCCAAATTTTCTCGAGAATATTGAATAAATTTAAATTTTCTTAGAAATTAATAAATTTATGTCAAATATAAGCAAAAAAGCGAAAAAATTTCGCTTTTCGGGTTGATTTTTCAATAAAAATGAGTAAATTTTAGCTTTATCGTGTTTTTTCTTCTAAAATGATTTTTAATACCATATTTAGCCATTTTTGAAGGTTTTACTTTAAATTTAACAAGTTTAAAGAAATTTTGGGAAATTATACCCTCAATTTGGAAAAATTTATGTCCATATTTCGCGATCTTTGGTCCATATTTTATGGCCATATTTTGCGATTTTATATCCATATAATTCCCCGCCCAAGTATTTGCGGATAGGCAGGATAAAATGAACAAAATGAAAAACTCATAACAAAATGTTTTAGTTCCAAGTATAAAAAAAAATGTTAGTTAGGCATTGCTTTTTTCAAAAGCCTAAATTAACATGGAATTTATTTAGAATAAACTTTGAACCGATGGATCCCATACCGTCCCCGGTGATATCGTCAGTGGTTGATTTCGTCAGTGATTGATTTCGTCAGTGAGTGATTTCGTCAGTAAGTGATTTCGTCAGTAGTTGATTTCGTCAGTGAGAAATAATTTTTAAAAAAAATTTACCTATCAAATATTAAAAATGAATTCAAAAATGCAAGTGATATGAACATGCTCGTAAATACTCTAACGGATCACGATTATCGAAATTTTCCACAAGAGTCATCAAATTGTTGTCCTGCCGAACCCATTTTGCCCTTCTCTTTTCATGAGGTCCTCTAATTCATTGCGAAGCCGTTCATTGGCTTGTCTGACCTATACCCAGGAAAATCCATTTCGAACAAATTAAAATCCCGGATCCGAACCCAGGGACGGTCCCAGGATTTTGGTTTGGGGGGGGGGGTACCAACCCCTCGGGCGACGACCTTTTTTTTGCTCTTCGGCTGCATAATTTTTAAAGAATAAGGTGGTCTTGGGCCCCCCCCCCCCAATGGGACCGTCCCTGTCCGAACCCTTAATACAATAATTTGAACCCACGTGTAATGAGCCAAAAATGGGATCGTGGTTATGTTGCGCAGTTACACGACCCATTCTGTAATTTGAACCATCATCACCGACTAATAAATTTGACTGCACGATTGCCCTCCCAGGGCAATAGGGAGGACGCCGAGGGCATTTCCAGTAACTCCAGCCGTCTTCAGTTCGGGAATCGGCCTTAGAAAACTATTAATTTTTTCCATTTAAAAGATTTCACTTCGTAAAGATACTCATAGCCGCCATGAGTGATCAGCTCACGGCCACGATTGGATTTGCATACAGAAAAACGGATTAAGGCCATTGAAGACAAAAAAAAGATCAATTAATGGGGAGAAATTCGGAAACGAAGTCTCGAGGTCAATGGAAATGACCACTGGCGAGTCTCGAAAAACGAACAACTAAGAGACAAAACCGCAAAAGCGACCCATTATCACTGATTAGAGTGACCAATAGGCAATGAAAGGGCAAATAAAGTTTCGTATTTTAATGTATGAATATATTTTCATTATTTATTGCATACAAATGTATTATAGTTCATATGAAATTATAATTAGTTCATATCACTTGCGTTTTTGAATTTATTTTAATTTTTGATAGGTAAATTTTTTTTAAAAATTATTTCTCACTGACGAAATCACTTACTGACGAAATCACTTCTGACGAAATCACTTCTGACGAAATCAACCACTGACGAAATCACTTCTGACGAAATCACATGGCACCATCCCATACACACGTTAGCCCGTTTGAAATTTTTGAAAATTTATTGGCGTTGCGTTTTCTGCCAACTGCGGCGTAGATTTTTGATTTGATTACCGTATTTCCTGTATTTGAAGGCCCGGGCCTTCTATTTTTCAACCCCTCCAAAAAGGGGCCTTAAATTAGAGGGGGGCCTTCTATTGTTCAACCCCTACAAAAAGGGGCCTTTAATTAGAGGGGGGCCTTCTATTGTTCAACCCCTACAAAAAGGGGCCTTTAATTAGAGGGGGGCTGGCATCGGCATTTCAGAAATGGTTGCCTTGCTTTAATCAGAGTGGGGCCTTCTATTGTTCAACTTCCTCTGGGATTGCTCTTAAATTAGAGGGGGGCCTTCTATTGTTCAACGCAATTGCTGTGGACGACTTTAATTAGAGGGGGGCCTTCTATTGTTCAACCCCTACAAAAAGGGGCAAGGCACAAAGGGACAAAGAGGCGCGCGAAAAGGACAACGGAGGGACGATCCCTCTAAAGTAAAATAGGTATGAACATGATAGATTTACCTACCTATACCTACCTAATTTATATAGTAATAAAATTTATTTACCTAGGTATACAAATTTATTTAAATAAATTTCTTTATAAAATGGACCCATCAAATAAATGTGGCGACGCCGACAAATTAGTAAAGCATCCTTTTATTATTCATTTGCTCTCGAATAATGTTTATTAAGGTCTGTTGCTTTTACAACAAACCCACGTCTGGTGCTCACCGATGTCGAAAATGCTCCAGGTCTTGTCACGCCATTCCACCATGCTCACTCTCAAGCGATGGTGAAGGATACGGATCAAAAGTCATCTGTGGCGGATGCGACCTCATTGGTGACAGTGACATCGACGAAAATGCAAATGCCGTTAGCTCGGCACAATCTACCAGCAAAGCAACAACCGAGGATATGGTGTTTTCACAACTTTCGCGAAAGCGTCGAGGATTTACCATTGTTGTGTCTCAACTTTGGACACACAATAAAATAATAAACACAATTTATGTCGGAGGTCAAATGCAGTACAAAATGTAAAATAGCAAAATGAATGGAGAAGGAACCAAGTGGGGAAGGAGGGAGTGCTTAAATAAACAAAATGAATAAGGGGAGGGATTGACACGTCACAACATTAATCAATAATCGATGGGCGCCAAATTCAAATTCTTTAACACTCCAACACCTCCCTTCTTTAAGCTGAACCCTCAGGGGTTTGGCGAGAAGCGGATCGGCGCTTTCCGTTGGCGTTGCGATCGACGCGGGGCCAAAGGAGGACTCGGAGATCGTCGCTTTGCCTGAGTCCGTCGAATTGGTGGCGGTTGCGGAGGAGGCTCGCGGATCGGCGATGGGTCCCGGTCTTGCTCTTCTTGAGCCTGGGGTGGGATCCTTATCGTATCATTACCGTCCTCCTCAAGAGGATAACGGCGTCGCAGTTGGTTTGCGTGCCGGTGGACGTTTCTTCCGAGAGCCGGGACGTGGACACGATACGTCGGGGACTTTTCCAATCTTTCGATGATCGTTCCATTTAGCCAAAATCGTTTTCCACGGTTGAAGTTCAAAAGTAGAACGGGATCCTTTGGCAAAAACTCAACCGATTTTGATCCGTGGTGTTGATCAAATTGACGGGCCATTTTTCGCGCATAATCAGCTTGTGATTTGCGGATTTTGGCTGGGTCGATGACTTCGGCTTGTTCTTCCTTCGGATGGACGAGAGACAGCTGAGTTCGAAGCCTTCGACCGAAGAACAATTGATCGGGCGAAAGTCCGTTGAGTGCCGAATTCGGGGTTGTCCTGTAGGCGAGAAGCATCTTTTCTGCCCAAAATTTTCCATCTTTGGCGCATTTCTTCATGGCCCTTTTGAACGTATCAACGAATCTCTCCGCTTGGCCATTGGATTGCGGGTGATACGGCGGGGTGAGGGTATGCTTGATGCCAAACTCGCTGCAAAATTCCTCAAATTCTGCGGCATGGAATTGAGTGCCATTGTCTGACACGATTTCTTCTGGAAATCCGAGTCGGTAGATAATTGATCGGAGGACTTGGAGCATTGCTGGTGTCGAAATTCGGTCCATTCTGTATACTTCCGGCCATTTTGAAAATGAGTCGATCAAAATCAAATAGGAGTGGCCATCTGAACAGGGACCGGCGAAATCAATGTGAATGCGTTGGAATGGTCGTGAGCAAGACGTCCATGGAGCGAGCGGTGCTTTGGGTGGACTCTTTTGGGCGCTCTGGCAATCTTCGCATTGCCTGACCATACGCTCGATTTCCAAGTCCAATCCTGGCCAGTACACGTGCTGACGGGCGAGGGCTTTCATGCGCACAATTCCGGGGTGTGCCATGTGTAGAGCCTTGATGATGCGTTCACGAAGTTTGGTCGGAACGATCACTCGCTTTCCGTAGAGCAAGCATCCGTCGATCTCCAAAATTTCCTTTCGCTTAGGAAAGTACGGTGACAGATCGGGGTCGGTGCACTTTTGTGGCCAGCCGTTTTTGGTGTGATCAGAAATTTTTCGGAGGACTTCGTCTTTTGGCGTCCATTCTGAAATTTCTGCTTTCGTGATCGGCAATTGATCAGTTGCAGTTTGGAGGATGGTGTTGATGTAGCAGGACTTTATAAACCTTCCATAATAATTCAATGCGCCTAGGAATGAGCGAAGTGTGCTCAAGTCATGTGGTGGCGGCATTTGGCGAATTGCTTCTGATCGTCCGGGGTAGGGGCGAATTCCTTTCGCAGAGATGACGTGGCCGAGAAATAGCAATTCGGGCTGGAGGAATTTGCACTTTTCCAATTGGATTTTAAGGCCAAATTCCTGGATTCGTTTGAAGAGTTTGTAAAGGGAACAAATGTGCTCTTCAAGCGTTTTGGAGGCGATTATGCCGTCATCGAGGTAGGCAAACGCGCCTGGGATGCCTGAGACGATTTGGTCCATCAAATGTTGGAAAATAGACGGCGCAGATTTGACGCCAAATGGGAGGCGCTGGCATTGGAAGAGGCCACGGTGGGTGTTATTCCACAAAGTTGTTTGGATTCCTCATCCAATTCCATCTGCAAATACGCGTCTCGGAGGTCGAGATTGGAGAAATAGACGGAGCCGCTGATGGCCGTGTAAATGTCTTCAGGCCGGGGCAAAGGGTGTCTATTCAACTCGAGCGAATTGTTGAGGCCGGTGGAAAAGTCGATGCAAACTCGGGTCTTTCCATTCTTTTTCATTACGGCCAAAATCGGTGCTGCCCAATGGCTGAACTCAATCGGTTTGATGGCTCCAATCTGCAAAAGCCGGTCCAACTCTTCGTTGACGGCATTGAGGGCGCCGTGTGGGACGGGGCGTGCTTTGCAGAATGTTGGGTGAGCATCGGACTTGAGTATCAAATGGGCCTTTGCTTTGGTGCAATGCCTAATCCGGGGCCAAAAACTTCAGAAAAATCAGTTTGGAGGGCCTTTGTGAGCGATTCCAAATCCGAAATTTTGTGCGTTGGCTGAGGAATGGCCATGGCGTTGATTTCTGCCGGGGCTGGTTGAGCTTTTGGTCGGATGTCGGGGTACATGATTTCATGTGGGATGACGTCCAAAGCCTCAATCCAAGGCAGTCCGAAAAGATCGTAATTGATTTCGGAACTGACGTATGCCACAAGCTTTTTGGGTGCTTGATTGGGTTGGCAAACGGTGCAGACAAATTTTCCTTCGACGTTGAATGCAACTTCATTACAGTTCCGCGTTTCAATGTCGGGTTTGTCGAGTTTTGGAGAACCCAGCTTTTTCCACGTTTTGAGTGTGAGAATGGTGGCCTGAGCACCAGTGTCGATGTTCATCAAAATCTTAATTCCATTGATGATGAACGTGAGTCGCCACCAGCGGCCTGCTGCGGTTCCAATTCCCATGCAGTGGGATTTGACAACGACGGTGTGGACGGATCGCTCTCTGCGATTTTTCGCTTGGTTGGAGCTGCGTCGGCACGCCTTTGCAATGTGCCCTTGTCCTTGGCATTTGTGGCATGTGGCGTCTTTAAATCGGCAATCCGTGCGCCAATGATCCGACTCCACATGAGCCGCACGGATGCGTTGGTGATCCGCGGCTTGCCTTGCCATAATTGGTGTTTGGTGGACGCGCGGGTTGTTCCTTTGCATTGTTGGCCCTCTTGGGTTGTTGCGATGTTTTGCCTTTCGGGTCCCTCCACTGTTGTGGCCGGGTGTGAATGGCATGGGTTGCAACAGGAGGATTTGCCAAAGTGAGTGCGCTGTCCTTCACCAGCTGAATGGTCCTTAATTCCTCTTCAATTTGCTTGAGCGTGACTTGCGTGCCGTTTTTCTGTGCTTCTTCGAGCATTTTTATTCGCCCCATTTAACCTGGTCCGGTTGGGACGGGCTAATGATGTCTCTGTATTTGTTGTATTCGTCGTCCCCCAATTTGCCAAGAAGAAGCCGAACTTTGGTCTGTTCTGGGAGTTCCTTTCCGTCCTCTTCGATGAGCACTCCAAATCGCTTAAACCACCGGTCAAATGTGTTGCCGCATTCCGAATCGTAGTGGAATTTGGTGATCCGGTTGTCCAAGGAGCTGGCCAGAGTCGCGTGTGCCAGTGAGGATGAGGCCGCGTTTGCAGGTGCCGCATTTCCGGCAAATCGTGCAAAAACTGCGTCAAGCACTTGCTGCAGTTGGGTGGCGTCCATTGGCTTTGACTCGTCCGATGATCAGCAATTAACCACGCAGAGTGGCTCCTCACCCGCCTAGGGACTATTGGATGTCGAAATTGAAGAAAACCGCGTCTTGCGGAACCTCACCCGCCTAGGGTCTATTGGTTTTTGTCGAATTTAACCGCTAAATTTAGCGGACCTCACCCGTCTTGGGACTATTGGTTTTGTTGAGGTTGGGTTGCAGTTCGGTGTGTCTTCGAATGGGTGAAGCACGGCTGCTGACTGCGCCAATGTTGTGTCTCAACTTTGGACACACAATAAAATAATAAACACAATTTATGTCGGAGGTCAAATGCAGTACAAAATGTAAAATAGCAAAATGAATGGAGAAGGAACCAAGTGGGGAAGGAGGGAGTGCTTAAATAAACAAAATGAATAAGGGGAGGGATTGACACGTCACAACATTAATCAATAATCGATGGGCGCCAAATTCAAATTCTTTAACACTCCAACAACCATCAAGGAAAAATTGGACATCATTGAACACGCAAAAAAGACATCAATTCACGCTGCCAGCAGACATTTCAAAGTCAGCCGAGACAACATTCGCTGTTGGAAGAAAGAAGAAGCAAATTTGAGAAAAATGTAAAACTATGATATCTAACTACTTTTTTAAATTGATTGTAATTAAGGACAGAATCGTGTAAGCGTAAGCGCCTCTCTGGTGCCGGAAGGAAATTGACAGACGCCAATTTCGATGATGCTTAATTTTAGTTACTCTGGTGTCTTTGCGTGCGATGAGACAGCAGTTTGGCTTGACCCAACAGGCGGAAATTGTGTTTCAGAGAAGGTTGCCAAGTCCGTTACGGTGCTAACAACAGGCCATGAAAAGGCAAGGGTGACGGTGATGTTGACGGCAAGATCTGACGGGAGGAAGCTGCGTCCCTTTGTTTTACTGCCTAAGAAGAGACCTGTGCCTGACATTGCCAAACGTTTTAAGAACGATTTAGTGTTGTGCTGGTGTGGCCGTACATGGATGGACAACGAACTAACAACAAAATTTTTAGAGGAAGTGCGAATGTTTATTTATATTTTTAAAGAAATTAGGTATGTAATTAAGGTGCTTGGCAATTTTGCGTTCGGGAGACGGCTTCTTATTTGGGACAGCTTTCGTTGTCATATCAGTGACGATACAAAGCAGACACTCAGGCGGTTATCTATTGAATCTGCTGTCATTCCCGGTGGCACTACGAAATACATTCAAGTACTAGACAATTCAATTTAAATCAAGGAAAATTATTTTAGCCCCCAGACGTGTGTTGGAACGCACCGTTTAAAAACAAAATCAGGCAAATTTACGATGAATGGATGGTGAATGGAGAGAAAGAAACAACGGCGTCCGGAAATATGAAGGCTCCGCCAATGGAGACGTATCTGCAATGGATTGTCACCGCCTGGAACTCACTCTCGAAGGAACTGATCGCCAAATCTTTCCTGTCATGTGGAATTACGGAGGAAATTAATGGAAGTAAAGATGAGCTGATCAATGTTTTCAAGGTCGTCTATTTGCAGTTTTTTGTGTATTTTTCAAGTGTTTTAAGGCGGACGGAGCCATACCGAATGGGCTTAAGCTTCTGAGCCAACGTCGCAATGAAGAAAATGTTGTGAAAGCACTTGAACAAATTGATTTAGGATAAGATGAAAGCGATGTCTCTGTCGACGTTGCTAATGAATAATATTTTGATCAAATTTATTTTCTTTTTTAATAAAATTGATCGCCACATGAAGTCTTTTTTAGGGGCCTTTAATTAGAGGGGAGGGCCTTCTACCAGAGGGGGGCCTTCTATTGTTCAACCCCTCCAAAAAGGGGCGGAGTGAATTGCGAGGAGTGCCATTGTTTGCATTCATTTGCAAATACGCAATAAAATTAGGCAAAATTTTGGTTTTAAAACGGCGGTCGAATTCAAAAACTTTAATTAGAGGGGGGCCTTCTATTGTTCAACCCCTCCAAAAAGGGGCCTTTAATTAGAGGGGGGCCTTCTATTGTTCAACCCCTCCAAAAAGGGGCCTTCTACCAGAGGGGGGCCTTCTATTTTTCAACCCCTCCAAAAAGGGGCCTTAAATTAAAGGGGGGCCTTCTACCAAGGGGGGGCCTTCAAATACAGGAAATACGGTAATTTTGTTGAAAGTTGACTCAAAATGAACGCACAACTCAATTGGACTCATTGAATGCATAAGCATTAATTAGTAATTACTAATTACCTAGCTTTCCTTAATTGAATGTTTGTTACTAATGCATTTGTTTGTTTGCTTTAGCACTATTTTTTATTAACTTTCTAATTCTATTGGCCTACCTTTAAATGTATAAGGTGAGTATTGATGGCATTTAAATAGTTTTGTAACAATACCAAAGTTAGGGTAGGGTCCACCATTCAGCGATAGTTTTGTCAAAAATACTCAACTGACCAAAATTGCTTTCGGTTAAGGCAAGCTAACAGTGGCTCAGCGCGTCCGGCAATTAGGCTTATTGTAGGTCCTTACGGGGATTTAATATGTGCAAAAAAAGAATTCAAAAAGGTACTCTTTGTAACTAGCGCCGGTTTAAATATTCAGGAAATCGGGGTGCACTTTTTCCTATTCCCTTATGGAATATGGTTGAAAGAGTTGAGCACGGCTTGTGTAGAACGAATAACAGTTTGGAGGCTTGGCATTGCATATGGAATGTACATTTGCGAGGCATTCAAAGATTGAGTGCATTTTCGCGAAAAATGTGTGATGAGGACAATATGTGGGCAGACAGAGTGGCTGACTACATTGTTGCGCCGGCGGATGGAATAAGGGGGCCAAATCAAAATCGAAAAGCAAAATATGTTCGACAAGATAACAACATAAGAGCAATTGTCGAACAGTTCAACGAACGCGAGCCACTTGCTTATCTTCGCGCAATTTCATATCACCTTCACTTTTAAATAATGGGACTTTGAAAATGGAACAGAGAAAAATTATATTAAAGACCGAATTACATTTTTTTAAATTTTGATTATTCTATTTTTTAAAAATTCTCTATAGTGTCGAAATTACTCAATGTCGAAATGGTCCAGTGTCGAAAATGCAGGAAAACAGTGAAAGTTTTAGAAATAATTCAGTGTCGAAAATGTAGTGTCGAAATTACTTAGTGTCGAAAATACTTAGTGTCGAATTTACTCAGTGTCGAATTTACCCAGTGTCGAAATTACCAGCCGCGTAAAATATGTATCAATTTAAAAAAAAAACTACGAGGAATCATATTTTCTTTATAAGAAACCCCCGAGTATACAAAAAAAAAATTAAAATAATCTAATTTCTGTAGAGGGATTGAACCAGGGGAAAGAAGAAGGAAAGTCAAGGAGACTAGCCAGTAGGCCATTTGCACACTTGGTCAGTGTTACTTTTAAAGAATATATTAATTATTATTTTTTATTTTTCCCTTTGACTCCAATTTTCTTCACTAATTTTTCACTCAGACCCCCATTCTTACCAGTGCTTGTTTTTCCCGGTTCCCGGTTGCCCTACCGGGACCGGGACCTGAGCTTTTCAAAACCCGGGACCGGGAACCGGGACCTCGGATGACCGGGAATTCCCGGCCCGGTCCCGTGGCACTCTACTTTAAATCCTAGAAACACCACAAATGGAATGATTTTTTATTTTAAGTGAGAAGCAACAAAAATCAACAGATCATAAATGCAAAATTAATCCTGGTCTCATTTCTTGTTCAATAGGTCCTCAACGCCATGTGCTGTCTTTGTTAATGGTACGACTGACGAAGACGACGAGGTTCCTTCTTCGTCCAGTCCCTTCTTACTTTTGTCCTAGTTTTTAAAACAATTAACGGTTGGAGAGTGATAATTATGAATAAGTCGGGGATCGTAAAGAAAATTCCCGACAAAAGAAATTTAAATCAAGGTCTAGAGGAAATTTCATAAAAAAAGTTGAAAAAATCATTGTCACAAGAAATTAATGTTGTTTAGTTAGTTTGTATCTATGCTTTTTTAAATAAAATGTGTATAGGTATCCAGAAAACACAATTAATAATCCCACAAAATTTCTCAAAACCATGAAAACTAAAAGCCCCCCCTCCGCCATTTTTCGAAAAAAATTCTTTGTTTTAAAGATCATAAAAGCATTGTTGGTTTTTCGGAGTCGCTGATCACGAATCCCTCTCATCCATTTCAGACAGCTTCTAACCCCGGGTCTGATTTTGAATAAAAAATCGAAAATTTAGTTTTTTCGGATTTCAAATTTTATTTAAACACGAAAACGAACTTGAATTCGGGTCCGTGATATGGAATTGTACTAAATGGATAACGGATTCGTGACCAGTGACATCGAAGCCCTTGGAACAGACTTTTCCTTTTTTTCTTCCGCCTTTTTGCGACGTTCTGTGGCCTCTTTAAGAAGTTGCGCGGCCTCTTCACGATGTTTTTCCGCCTGTAAAAGAATTTGCGCGGCCTCTTCACGCTGTTTTTCCGCCTGTAAAAGAATTTGCGCGGCCTCTTCACGCTGTTTTTCCGCCTGTAAAAGAATTTGCGCGGCCTCCTTCTCCTTCTCCTCTTCCTCTTTGACACTTTTGATGTCGGCATCGCAGACGGCCTGTAACGCATTGAGGTGCGCTTGCCTTTCCTGAAAAAAGCAAAATTCTGACTGATTTATAGGGATGCGATTTTTAGTTAAATACCTAAAATTTTTACGCACTTGTAACGTTGAGATAAGCATAAAAAACGAGTTTTTAACTTGGTTTGGAGCTTCTACACCCACTTTTATAATACCTATTTTTACCTATTTTGGGATTTTTCTACCTATTACCTAGGTACCTATTTTTATACCTATTTCGGCATTTTGGTTACCTATTTTAAGGATTTTCAAAAAATTCTTAACAAAAATGCAATAAAATCAAAAAATATACCCATAAGAATCGACCAAAAAATTTTTCAAAAATGCACCCTAAGAATTGGAAAAATTTCTCAAAAATTTATCCCAAATTTATTTATTTTTTCTATTGACAAAATTTTTAATTTAAAATGTCAATATTATCTAAGAAAATATTAATATATTTAAATTTTCGTTTACAAAGAGATATGTAGAACCAAAATTTTACCTCTTTGTTTGCTTTTTTCCACTAAAAAATCGTTAATAAAAATTTTTATTTACCTATTTTGGTACCTATTTTGGAATTTTTGTACCTATTTAATACCTATTTTGAGATTTTTTTTACCTATTTAAGTACCTATTCTGGGATTTTTCTTACCTAAAAATCGCATCCCTACTGATTTTTATACTTTTTGATGAATTCATTAATTTTATTTTTTCAAAAATCGAAAAATAGCTTAGAAACTTTTTTATTAATTACCCGAATTTTATTTTGAAATCAAAATGGAGGGGAAGGACCAATTCAGCAAAGGAAAAAGCGGCAAAAAGTCAATGACGACACAAAAATTTATTTCCCATAGACGATTGGGGACATTTCGCCCATATCCATTTTTAAAATCAGCCATCAAAATTAATTAATAGGGTTGTAAATTATATGGATTAACATATTTTTTCTGCGCATATGCTATGAAGAAAGGGGCTTAAAAATAGCATTTCTGCGTTAAAATTTTTTGATTTGGTGAAGGTTTTTAGTCCATATAAATCCATATTTTGGGGGTTTTCGGGAATAAATCCATATTTCGCCATTTTTGGGTTTTTAGTCCATATTTTGGCCATTTTTTGGAAATTTTCACAAGAAAAATGAAAAAAAAACGAAAAATACACCCCTAAAGATCAACTTTTTGAAAATTTTTAAAAATTACACCCCACAAAACACGAAAAATTTGAGTTTTCGTCGTCATTTTGGCATTTTCAATAAATATTTTCGTCATTTTTTTGCGAACATTTCTTTTTTTTTAATGAGAATTTTTTCGAAATTTGGCAAACTTGGAGGTGTTTTTGATACAACGAACAACAATAAAAAATATGCATTTTTAAGTTTTAAACCCCATTTTTTGGTTGTTTATTGTACTTTTTAGGTTTATTTAAGCAAATATTAAATATGCACACCTTTTTGGGATTTTTGGGGGTTTACAACATATATTTTGGCATTTTTTATCCATATTTTGGTCCATATTTGGCCATTTTTGGCCTTTTTAGTCCATATTTCGGGCTTTTTTAGTCCATATTTAATGTCCATATTTCGCGTTTTTTAGTCCATATAATTTACAACCCTATTAATTAAGCATTTTTTAGAGAACCAAAAAATCAGAGGACTGACAAAAACTTCAGAGAGCAGTTCACATCCGAAAAATTTTCTTTTAATTCTAAAAAACTTCAGGGGTTTTGATGGTTGCTGAACACGAACCCGACGTCCATTTCACCCCATTTCGAACCCCAAAACCAAATTCGAACAATAAATGGTGTGCATAACTGTCGTTGATTCTCATAGGAACGATTCTGCGTAAAAAGCGTCAAAATATTTTACTTTTGTTGTTGATTTTGAATTATGTGTTTTCGGACTAAATCAGGAATGTCAACGCTAGTCGAATTTGGGTCTGGGATTCGAAATAGGGTGCAATGGACGTAGGATTCATGTCCAGCGATCATCTTGGGTCTGGGATTCGAAATAGGGTGCAATGGACGTAGGATTCATGTCCAGCGATCATCAGACCAAGTTTTTTGACTTAAAAAAATTTTTATGGTCGATAAACCACATAGGTTAGTGTCTATTTGACTCATTTCGAGTTACCAATTTGTTATAATACATTATGTTGTTGTGGTTGTTGTTGACCATCCATCGTAAAAGGCAATTAAATGTTTTTGAAACCTAAAAACATTTTCAAAAACTGAATAAAATATTCCAAAGGTAAATGTAGAATTCAAAGAATTGCTCAAATAATAAAGTCAAATAGAGAATTAAATATTATTTTTAACAAAATCAAAGGGACTGATAACAATCGATCAAAATGAGGCTCAATAAGCGTTAAAGCGCATGTCGACATCGGTCGAGTCAAGACGAGGAGGCTGCACGGACGAGCTGCAAGGGGCGAAGCGCACGAACAATTCCACCGAGCCCTCCATGGGATAATCCGCATCATTCAAACAGAATTTGTTGTTGTTGTTTGTATGTGCCAGCGTCTCCATGTTCAGATGCAAATAGCCACAACGATGGAATTCCGGACCCAACGCCAAATGGCCTTGGTTTTGCGTTGCCATCGTCGGTGAAGCTGAGGCTGAAGCGTCGCCTTCCAAGCTGCTACGGCGGCTATTATCGCTACTTTCGTCAGTTCTCATCGAAGAATTGGGGTTGAATGAGCGCAGAAGGTTTCCTGGCAATTGAAGGATAGTAGCATAAATTGAAGACACCCCTCCCCCTTTATATTGTTTAGAACCCACTGAAAGTTTTGGCAGCGAAGTTCCACATGCAATACCATTTGTAGTCCATTCGTTTGCAAATTTTCTATAAAAGAAAACATCAAAAGTAGAATTGTACACAATGTTTACCATAGCAGACTTCAATGAGAACACAAAAATCCTGGGGCATTTCCTCGAACACGATCAGCTCCTTGAACTTCACTTTGTTGTTGCGCAATTCGCCCACGTCGAGCACATTTGCAATCTTAATCCGATTGCATTTAAATGAAAATATTCAAAATTGTTTCGGAGTTTTACTTGCGTAGCATAAATTGTGTTCTCATGACGACAAAGAACGACGAACGCAAAAGAAGAGTCTGAGAAATCAGAATTATGTTGTAAAATGTCAATGTTCTTCTCGTAAAACCTTTGTCAATTTTCTTCAAACTGAACGACGGGTTCAGCGCGTAACGGCAAGCGATCCGGGAGAGTGGCAGCAGCAGACGAGAAAAGCATCGGAGAAGGAAACGAAGTCGCCAACGGAGAACTGACAATTCCAAACTGTCTGTAGTGAGACGTGGCCAAACTGAGTCGACGCGGCCCGGTACTAGTGCAGTTTGAGTCCGCCTTTTGGGTCAAATTTTTTCAAAATTTTTTTTTTCTTTTTTATTGTCGCAATTGTTTTTTAGATTAATGGAAAAGCTTAAAAATTTCACTGTTGTCGATTTATGCAAAGTATTGGCTCTACCAGACAAAGAATTCGAAGAATTGGCAGTCACAGATCACTTTTTTCCACATACATTTCTGATTTTTTGTGGCGTAAGCAATTTGGAGGACCGGACATTTTTTATAATTTGTGGACCCAAATCGCGGAATTGTACCCAATAATCACATAAATCTTCTTTTATTTGTTATTTAAAGCAATTGCGACAATAAAAAAGAAAAAAAAAATTTTGAAAAAATTTGACCCAAAAGGCGGACTCAAACTGCACTAGTACCGGTTAATTAATTAACGAATCAAATCTAGGTATGTATCCAAGATAAAATTTGACTTACAAATGGAAGTGTTGTGAAAAATAAGGAGTACCATTAATTAAACTGTTATATACAATTTGATTTTTGAATTTAAGTCACGAAAAAGATCAGAAAAGTCGAAAATCATTTAAAAAAAAACTCATAAATAGGGCTGGGAATTTAAGTCACTAAAAATCTCCAAAAAGTCGACTAAAAAAGTCATAAAAAATCGCCAAAAAGCACAAAAAAGTCACAAAAAAAAAATCCAAAAAAGCACGTAAAAAATGCAAAACAAAAAAGCACGTAAAAATGTAGAGTTCGACCTGGACCTGGATCCAGGCCTGGATTTTTCCTGGATCCAGGCCTGGATCCAGGTCTCGAGGAGCCTGGATTTTTCCTGGACCTGGATTTTCCTGGATTTTTGTCCAGGAAATCCAGGTCCAACATGGAATCCAGGTCCAGGTCCAGGCATTTTTCAAAATGTCGATCTCTAAAAAAATGCAAAAAAGTCCTGAAAAATTAGGCGAAAATTAAAAAAAATCCCATTTTAATAATTTATAGAATAACATTTTGATCGTATTTTTAGGCACTTACCTAATTTATAAATAGGGACCTGAGATAGACATAAAAAAGAGATTCTCCCACAATTAAGAAAAAATTCATCCAGGTTTCATTGCCTTTTTATCGATCGAAATGGGTCGGGGTCACTTCGGCGCGGACCATTTCGGCGCCGCAAATTTTGAAATGCTATAACTTTTTTATTTGTCAGTTAGCTTTAGCCAATCTGGCATCATTTGAAAGCTCTATGTGTGCTCTATATTTACATGTAAAAATAGAAATGAATGATTCAAAAATAAAAAAGTTATGCCACGCGGCGCCGAAAAAGCCAAGAAAAAGTTAATTTTTGAGGTTTTTTGGCCATAACTTTTTTGTAAACTGACGAAATTTTTTGAAATTTTACAGGCTAATAGAGAATCTGAAGAGCTATCGAATGATAACAAAAATTTTTAACTTGGTTGATCAGGAAAAAAGTTGTTAGCAACGGCGCCGAAAAGGCCGGCGCCGAAGTGGGCGGTTCCCATCGAAATGCCTGGACCTGGATTCCATGATGAAATACCGTAGGCCAATTTGGCATACTGCCAAGTACACGCATATCCAAAATGAAACTTTCGTCCAACAGTTTGTCAGCTTCGTCAAGAACGAACACCTTCAAAAGGTCGAACATGAGCTAAAAGGAAGGAGTAGACGAATTATTTCGAAGAAACAAGCAATTTTCTGACATTTTTGGACTGGAAAAAATCGCAAGTACGGCCCGGCGTGCCGACGAGAATATCGCAGCCATCGATGGAAATGTTGCGAATGTTTTCGTGTCTCACTGTTTCACCGTAAGCCAATGAAATAGATACATCGCAACCTAAACAGAAAAAACCGATTAAAGGCATCGAACGGAACGACGGTGCCCACCATTGCACAATTTCCGCCCTTGTTCGTACACTTGGATTGCCAGCTCACGGGTCGGCGACAAAATGAGGGCGTACGGACAGTCCCGTCTCGACTTGAAAGTGCCTTCCTTTTTCAGTTTCATAATTTTGTCGATGATTGGCAGGAAAAATGCGGCACTTTTCCCGCTGCTCGTCTCCGCGTGTGCCTTCACGTCGAAGCCTAAACAGTTTTTAAAATAGCGTAAAAACATTGGCGAAATGTGTCGCACCGTCTCTTATCAGCGGAAAAGTGTACGATTGGATCTTGCGAGGTACCACGTATTTGCACCGATTTATGTTGTCGAGTAGCTTTGGCTCCAGATCAAAGTCCTTCCAAGTCCTTAATACAGAGGAAATTCAACTTCCATTATCGGATGAATCGCTTACTCATACGCTGTGAACTTTTCAACATTGTCTCCACTGACAACTAAGTCTTCGTCTTCGTCACGGATGTCCACGTAGCGTTCACTGACGAGACAGTCCTCTTCGTAAAGGCATTCGATCGGTCTTTTCTTGTAAATGTGTCTTGGCCGACTCGACCTTGGCTCTAAATTTTGCTTTTTAGCTCGTCATAAATGCTTTCACTCCGTTCGTTACCATCCCGTGGAAAGCGTTCGTCTCCGCCATTTGTTGCGGATGGTCCTCGCTGACTGTGATTCGACGGTCTTTCGCCAAATTCGGGTCGTCCTCTTCCGCCTCTGCCGCGCCCGAAACGTTCTCCGCCGTCTCCTTCGCTTCCGCGACCACCGCCCCTACGGTCACCGTAATTCTCTCTTCCGCGTCCGTTGTTTTCGGCATTTGGCCGGGCATTGCCCAAACCACCATTTTGACCTCGAAATTAGGATAAATAATACAAAAGAACGGGGGAAAAACCTTCGGAGTTCATGCCACGACCACGGCCCCGTCCACCACCACGCAAAATAGTGCCAATGCTCGGCGGATCATTCGAAGAATTGAGTTCTATTAGAATAAAAATGACCACAATTACTCTCAAATTTACGGGAATGACAGACCAACTGCATGGGCACCATGTCCAAAACCGCGACGGTCTCCTGGTCCGAGTTCTGTGGGATGAAATTGAAAAAAATCCAAATAACCACACTTAAATAACCGACCAACTGCATTGGCCCCTCTTCCAAAACCACGACTCGTCGTTCCTCCGCCTCCTCTCGCCCTGCTACCGTTGAAAACGGTCGTCGAGTCGAAGGTGACCGATTTGGGTGGCGAAATCTCCGCATTCACTGGTGGACGACTGATGTTGTTGTTTTGTGCTGGTGCTAACCACCAAATTATGAGTGTTTAGCACTGAAAACGAACCCCCTCTTCCCAATCCGCCGCGCACTCCTCGCGTCCCTCGCCCAGTGACGGAAGCGACACGCGGCACAGAAGCGCCTCCAAATGGCACAGACTGATCGGCGATGGGAAGCTGATGTTCGCCTTCATTGGTGGCAGTTCCATTTGCTTTCTGCACATCCGATGCTGCGTCAATGCCGTTGCAATTACGCAAAATTCCCCTCGTCGGCACGTTGACAATGGGCGGCTGCTGAAATGGCTGAGAGTCGGAAAAATCGATGATAGTTCCTTCTAAAAAAGCAGAAATTAGAACATGTAATAAACTATGTATACCGTTCGGATTAGCCTCTGAATATGCTCCAACAATTCTGTCATTCGGAAGATGAGTCGTCCCATTCTCAGTTTGGCTTGGGGCAATTCCTCTGCCCCCTCTGCCTCGTCCTACAAAACTTGACTTAACGTGGCAAATTGTACACACAAAACCTCGAGATGCAGCAAATGACATCACTTCGAATTTATTTTTGACGATTTTTCATGCAATTTTAAGAAAAAATTGGCTAAAAATTGCAAATTTTATGAAAATTGAAACACCTATGTAATCTTTTTACGGTACACATTCGGACACGAACAGGAACAAAACATTACGCCAATTTATCAGAATAAAATACCAAATTTAAAATTAAAACAAAGGGAGTCAAATTCGCAAGAAAATATGTATACCTGTCATTTTAACATGTCCCAAAAAGGGGAGGGGTAGTTGTTATGAACGAATGAAGGATGAATCTTAATTTTTTTAAACATTCGTTGAATTCATACAAATAAATCCAATTTTTGTGTATAATTGTCTATATTTCGTGTCAAGTTAAAAGAATTCCAAAGATGGATCCACCTCCCTCACACCCAAAAAATCAGCAAACCCAGTCCGCCAACGCTTTCTCCGCAAATGCACCGGCTCCACCGCTGACGTATGGGAGAGGCATTTTTGTGTATTTTTTGTGTGTAAAATTGGATTTGCATCCAATTTCAGCACATCGTCCGCCTCTGGTGTCCAACCGCTGCTTTTGCCGTCCTCTTCAGCCGGCGCCGGTGTTCCTTATCACCAGTGCGTCCGCCACGGCTTTGACAGTTATCCTTCGTCTACGAACGAAACGGTGGCAATGTACGGGCAGCCAGGGGCCGGTGCAGCGGTGTATTCGTCGTTTCAGCAACAGGTCGGAGCCCACAAAATTCCGCTGTCGAAACTCCGCCGGACGAAACTGAATCAAAGTATTCAAAAATTTTTCAAAAAAATTCGTTGGTGGAAAACTGAATTTTTTTCAAAAGTTTTCTAAGGTTTTTTCTTGGAAATAAGTGAAAATTTTTTGTCTCGGTGGAGTTTCGTCGGCGGAGTGCGTTTTGGGGGTACCGGCAACAGGTGTATGGAGAATGGTAGAACGATGTTGACCCCTTACCGAAAAATTTATCTGTTTTTTTGTCCACAATGTGTTAGGCATATTGTCTACCACATTTTTTTCCCTAATGTGTCAATTTTCATCGGTTGGTTTTCAGCACGCCGAAGTTGTCGATCAGCAGTGCTACCAACAACAGTCCGCTGATTCTGTGGGTTACGGTCCGTTGGTGCCGGCCGCCTTCGTGTCAGTCCCTCTTGAACAACAGCAGCAGGCATCACAAAAGGGTGCCGTCACTTCGTCGGCGGCAAAACCGCTGCCCCAACAACACTTTGTGCCCCCGCCGCCCTCCTTTTACACGGCCGGCAACCGTTCGTCCAACGCCGCCGCCGCCGCACTGCTTGGCGTTGTGCCACCGCCTCCGATGCTTCCGCCGTCGGTCGGCGGCTCGGCGGTGGTTGGCCCACCGCCGCCCACCGCTTACGCGACACAGCAGCAACAGTCGATCAATGCCGTCACTTCGTCATCGGCAAAACTGCTGCCCCAGCAGCCCCCGCAGCCTTTTTACGCGGCCGGCAACTATTCGTCCAAAGCCGCCGCCGCTTCAATGTTTGGCGTTATGCCACGACCTCCGATGCTTTGCCCGTGGGGCGGCGGCTCAGCGGTGATTGGCCCACCGTTGCCCGCTGCTTACGCGGCACAACAGCCGATCGGCCCCATGCCGTCATCGTCGTCATGGAATTTTGGCCAACAGCAGCAATACCAATTTGCGGCAGATCTATCACACCAACACCACAAAGTAAAAAACTTCGGTTTGAGAGAGGAGGTGGTGGATGGGTAGCCCCAATCAAAGAATATTTTAGATGTCGTCCACTTCATCAACGGCAGATTTGCACCAAAAGCTGTTCGTTCCGACTGCCGAAGATCTTTCTGACAGCATGATATACCCATTTGATGTGACGCATTTGTTCTGCAGAGAAAAAACTTCGGAGATTTTGGACCCCCAGGTTAGCAAATACCTAATCATTAAGAGAGGAGGGGGTATATGGGTAGCACCACTCAAGGAATATTAATATTTTAGATGGCGGGCCCCACTTCATCAACGGCAGATTTGAACCCAACGTTGTTCGTTCCGACTGCCAAAGTTTTGGACCCCGAATTGGTTAGCAAATAATCATTAATTTGAATTAGGGAAGTTACTTAGACACAGGAGGGCATTAGTTTTGCATATTCAAAAATGAAGCCTCTTAATTTTTGTGAGTGAAATTATGGATGACTTATAAAACTGTATCAAAATTAAATGGTTGTGGTACTCATTTGGGTGGTGCAGAAGATGACCCATATTGATTTTGTTCAACAAAAGTAATGGTCATTTTCGATTTGCATCTCTTTATATCATGGAAATGTTTTCTCTAAATTCGCTTTTTTCCTTCCCAATCTCCGCTCTTTTCGGTTTTAGAATGTATTACCCTAAAATGATTAGGCTTCCGTCTGAACTTATTTCCGAATTGGCGAGTGCTCTTCCCCTTGACCCCCGCTGGGCCGTCATCCGTGTGTCCTCGGCCTTTGATTTTTTCGTTTATACAAAACAGATAATTTATAGGAAAATAAATAGCCAGAAATTTAAATTTGTCTTACATTATTTTAATTGTTCCCACTTTTAGGTGGATGAAGGGCTTAAAAAAGCAAAGCAACAAGTTTCGTCCATTGCCAATTCCCAATCAAGTGACGAACAACGACGAAAACTGCTCACAGGTTGGAACCATCGATGTTATTTTGTATAGCCTAATAGAGGCTTTACCATTTTGTGTTGTTGACTTTATCTGGTAAAAGTCGGCATTTGTTTTAGAAATCGCGGCGTTTTTCAATGACAAAACGTCAGAGGCTGAAGTGATTTTAAGCACCGCAGTGTCAACGGATGTGAATTCATTTAAATGTGTGTGCACGCATCTTTACACTCTTTTGGGGAAGGAGGACCAAGCAAAAGAAGCATTCACAAATTGTAATTTTGGTTATGGAAATTTACATTTAGGATAACAATTTCAGTTCTTCTTGACTTGTGTGGAGCTTTCTCTGTGCCTTCGGTAAATTGAGTCTTTTTGGGCGGCCTAATTTTAATCGGGGCATGGTCATTCCTGTTTGTCTTTTCCATTTCAAATGAAATTTGAAATACTTTATCATTACCTCATCCGTATTCAAGATACTGAGCGCGGGCGGTCATGAGAACATTTCAAAAGCATTACAAAAAAGTTTCGAGTAAGTTCATCTTGAGACATTTATAAAATTTTATTCAGAGTAAACAACATTTGCTACAAATGCAAAAAAAATGTGCTTTTAGCCAACCTCTGTTATTGTAGCCTTGCCCAAGAAAAATGTCATCACCAATTTGAGTTAATTGGTTTAAAAGATTAAATATCAAAAAAATAAAATAATTTACATACAAATTAGTTGTCCTTTCCCGATTAGCTTATATTTCAATGTTAAGCTGTTGCAACAAATTGGTGCGTAAGAAGAAACGTGATCAAAAACGAAGGAAGGAAGAGGACGATGACGAAGACCAGGAAGTAGAGGAAAAGCGACAGAAACTGAACTTTTCTGAGAAGGACACGGAATTATTCGTTGGAGGAATTAAACTTGGACAGCGGAGCTCCTGAGCATTTTACGATTATTTTTTTATTCATTTTTCGCCTCTTTTTGTTACATTTATTCCCCCCGCAAATCATTCGTTGTTTTTATTTTTAATTTTTTGTTGTTTTGCTCAACCGTGTTGTTGTTTTGCTGCTTTTCTTCACACACATATAACATATATTATTTTATGACATATTTTTTGTCCATTTTCTGGGATCTTTCGTCCTCCTTTTCCTCCTCCTCCGTTTCGTTCGTTCGTTCCTCTCACAAAATGTGTGCCCATTTCCTCCTCCCCTCGCTTTTCGCTCTCCTCAAAATGCAAATTGTTAGGAAATTCTCTCATCATCCATTTTCCCCTTTTTTTTTTGCTAATTTTTGCACTTTTCTTCAACCCAAATGATCACTTTGTCTATAAGTGCGTGTGTCACAAATACGTACATATAAATTCCAACTTATTCCCTTTTTTATTTTCGCCTCTCATCCCACAAAAACCATCCATAAACCCCTGGGAAAATATTAATTTGTTCTTATTGTGTTCGGGCTTTGCCGGTTTCCCCCCGTCCCCTTCCATAAAATCGCCTATACATACGTTTTTTGTATTCGTTCGGTCACTCTCTTTTCTTTTTCAATGTGTCCACATTTATCGCTGCTAATTTATTCACACTGATCATACACAATATATAAACAATTTTTTGCTTTTTGAAATTATTAAAATGAATAAAAATAAAACGGAAATTGGCATTTTCCTATTCCCAATTATCATCGGTGCTCAATCTTCTGCGTTTCTTCTCTCCTATTTGCTTGCGCGTCTTCGTCCGCCTCTCCATCTCCAGCCTCATTCTCTGTTCGTCCGTCTCCAGTCTGAGCTTCTGTTCGCTTTTCCTCCTCCTCCTTGCCCCATCCGATGTTGGCACAATGTCCTTGTCAAAGTGTTTCATTGCGCTTCCGAACAGCACAAAGGCGGCCTTCTTGTCACGAATTTCCACAAAGACTGTTGGCAGCAGCAAAAAGTCATCTTTCGCCCTAAAGCCAAAATTCAATTGAAACCGAATGAGTGGAAAGCTGGAAGAAACAATCCGAATTTGCATCCACTCAGTTAATTTAGAACACCAAAGGACCTCAAAATGATTAAAAAGCAAATCCAGGTTGTCAAAAAATGACCTGGATCCAGGAAAAATCCAGACCTTATTGAACTCACATTTTTTAAACCAAAAAAATGTCTGCAAATTTGTGCATATATTCCAACTATTATTAAGACAACGATGAAAAATTAGATTTATAATCGTATTTATTCAAATTTGATGTGATCAACAGCCATTAGGCACAATTGTTAACGATGCAATCAAAGAAACACATCAACAATGTGCGCGAACAAATGATTTATACTGAACTCAATTCCTCACTCAAAATGCGAGCAGCACAAATTCCCACGCAAAAGCCAAGAGCACTTTTCACAAAGGACCTAAATTTGACAGAGAAATTATTAAATTTAAAAAAAAAATTTTCTTAAAAAATTGTTAACTTATATTCTTGAAAAAAGATGGCTCAAGTACAGTTTATGCGTCCATTCAATTTTTGTGCGTCCAATCAATTTTTTACATCGAATTATATTGCATTGACAATATTCAACCAAGATTTTCTGGTATATTTTTACAAAATTTTGAATATCTTAGCAGAATTACCAGTCATATAACATAAGTTGTTTTCCGTTTCTTAGCTAGATTCGTTAATACTAACGACCTTTATGGTAGCTTTTGTTAGTATTAGGACAAATTCCGCAAAAAGGCCATGGGTTCGCTCTTCAGTATCCAAATTAGCCAATGATTAAGCCGTACCATTCCCTATGATGAATTAAGCTGCAGCTAAACGGAAATAGAGCTAGCATAAACATGATCAGCGGATGAAAAATTTGATTGGACGCATAAAAATTGATTGGACGAACAAAAGTCCATTGGACGCATAAATTGTACTTGAGCCAAAAAGATTATATTAGAAATAGGTACATACCATTGGAATGGGTCGTTATAAATGTTCATGAAAATCGCAAACTTCCCAGGCGGCGGGCGATATGAAGGCGCTTTAGGTCCCGGTCTGATGGCCCCTGCAGGTCTGACAGCGAACATTTGATTGATTGGATTGATAAAATTAATATCTATTGTGACAAAGAATAAAAAAAAGTTAAGATGATATAAGAATGGAATTTTGGAAAATATTTACATTAGACAGGCAGCAGCTGCAATCGCAAACCGTTTTCTCAACTCTCGAAGGAAATTTTTTTAGAAAAGAGCAAAACGTAACGCCAAAATAATTTGTCTCCTCTTTTCTTTTCTTTTTCGGTGTTCTTTGCTTTGTCTCTTCTCTTTGGCCTTTAAAATAGCACGCGAGACACAATCGCCGCCTCATTCATAATACCTAATTATGCATATCCATTTCATTTTTCGTAGGGTTCGACTGGAATGAACCCTTGCCAAAGCCAACCGTTAAACGAATTTGCGTATTTACACACAGTCAGAATTAGTAGAATACAATTTTAAATCTCAATAAAACATGTAATTTACAAATTGAGGTTAAGTGTGCGGTATTTATTGAAATGGGAGATGGTCAAATACTGACAGTAATTTCTGCACCTCCAGACGCTTCCAAACTAAATTTCAATAGCCTCCGAAGTTCCGAGTCTACCAGTTCAGACGAGGTGCTTGTAAATGAGTTGACTAAAGGTGAAAATCACTTAAAAATTTAATTAAAGTTAATAAAACTATAGATTTATTGCCAGCTTTGCGTCGCACGAGGACTCGCACAATTTCCAGTTCTAAAGGGGAAGAGGACATTGTGACAACAGAGAGTGGACAAGTGAGTTCTTAACATTACATCATACCAAAGGTTTTGTATTGTTCAAAATTGAGTTTAGAAAGTGTACACAAAGGGAAGGCCCCCATGGTACGATCTGGCGGGGAAGCAGCTCAAAAAATCGTATTTGATTGGCATATGTGGTGGCTCAGCATCGGGGAAAACCACCGTGGCAAAAAAGATTATTGAGAGGCTCGAAATGCCTTGGGTTTTGCCTTTTTTTAATCTTATTCATTTTTTAAATATTGCAGGTCACTGTTCTTGCGATGGACTCTTTTTATAAAGTACCCGAAATTCTTTTTTTAACAACCAATGATTTAAAATTTTAGGTTTTGAATGAAGAACAACATCAACTGGCTGCGAAACAGGAATACAATTTCGACCATCCTGACGCATTTGACTTTGAATTGCTTCGAGAGTCGTTGGTCCGACTTCGAGAAGGCAAATCGGTGGAAGTCCCCGTCTACGACTTTTCGACCCATCGACGCGCCAAAAACCCGAAACTGATGTATGGAGCGGACATAATCATTTTCGAAGGAATTCTGTCGTTTCATAAATCGGAAATTTCCGACCTAATGGACTTAAAGGTAAATGACAAAACTAACAATACGCATGGTTCACTAACATTTAACTGATTATGCTCAAGGTTTTTGTGGACACTGACTCGGACATTCGTTTGGCGCGTCGCTTGGAACGCGACATTGCCGAGAGGGTAAACTGAGCAGTTTTATTATTCACTTTTTAATGACCTTTAGGGCCGAGATGCTACAGGCGTTTTGGTATCCGTCGCTTTTTCGCAATTATATAAAAGGAATTACAGGAGCAATATTTGAAATTTGTGAAGCCAGCATTTGACATGTTTATTGCTCCAGGTCTTAGTTTATCAATTTTTGCTACTCGTTAATAATGAATGGGGTTCTATAAACCTTTTTTAATGTGAGTATTTGCGTCCTTTTCGGTTTGATTTATGAAAATTTTGAATTATGAGAGCAATGCCAGCTTCATGATTATCACTACCAAAAAAGTGAAAAACATGGAATTTCCTTCTTATTGTTAACTACTTCTGTTTTTTAATTTGGTTACTACTTTTTGAATCCCAATTAAGAGATGAAAATTGCGGACATTATCGTGCCCCGTGGAGGCGAAAACACCGTTGCAATTGATTTGATTGTTCGCCAAATAAAGAATCAGCTGGCTGAAAGGGGTTGGTAAACAAATTCAAAAAGATAATATTATACATGGAAAAAGTGTTGTGGAATTCGACCCAGCAAATTCATAATTGACATTGTTTTACCCTTTAGGTTATTACTCAAATGGAAAACAGCATAGTTTTGCTGCCTTTCATCAGTCACTTCCCATTGAATTTCCCTCATCACTGCACATTTTGCGTGAAACTTCGCTGGAGAAAAATCTGTTTAGACTCATTCGAACCCAAAAAATAACGCGGAACGACTTTCTTCTGAGTTCGACAAAGCACATACAATCCCTCGTAAGTCGACACTTTCGTTGACTTTCCATTCCGAAATTTCAGATGGAAGAATCAATGAGATTTGTATTTTCTGACGGTTTGGAGGGCAATGAAAAGTCTTCTTATTCTCCTTTATTTAAACCTTCACAATATTTATCAGGAGCCGTCACAAAATTTGCGGTGTCTCCATTATGCGGACGGGCGAATATCTGGAGCGATCGCTGCGTTCAGTCGTCAAAGATTGCAAAATTGGCAAATTGCTCATCAAAACGAATAAATTCACTAGCGAGCCCGAACTTTATTATTTGCGTTTGCCAAAAAATATTTGCAAATACAAAATCTTTCTGATGGATGCCATTGTTTCTTCTGGTGTGTTTTAATCATTTTTTAAATAACATTGACACCAACAAAATTTGGCATTTTAGGAGCCGCGGCAATGATGGCTATTCGCATTCTGTTGGACCACGACGTGTTGGAGGAGGACATCGTTTTGCTTTCTTTGCTGATGGCCGAGCGCGGAGTTCATTCGTTGGCTTACGCTTTTCCTCGAGTCCAATTGTTGACGATTTCCGTGGACAAACAGATCAACGAGCATTACCGAACAGTGCTTGGAGTGGACGATTTTGGTGTGGTTTTTCGCATTTCAATTTGAGCCTCTTTCTATGCCAGATGAGAATTGTGTTGGGCCTGATTGTGAGGTGGTTCAGTTGGTTGCTTCGGACGACGACCCGGACGAAGACGGCGATGACGACTCGTCCTCTTCCTGAACTGACACTTTTTGTTGTACGCAAATGCGTCCCCACATTTTGCTTGTTTTCATTTTCCTGGTTCTTTCACCACTAGTAATTAGAGCAGCTGTTTCCTACGAAACCCATTCAGGTTTTTCAACTGTTTTTTTATTTGTTTGTAATTGTGAGACACGGTTCATTATTATTAATTTATACGGTTTCACCACACTTCGTTTGTTCTTCTTCCCGAAATATTCATCTTCATTACCACTAAGTGTTTATCATATTCCTTCTTTGAACTGTCCAAACACTAATTTATTCTGTTGTCTGTTATTGAATGTCTATCTGTTATACCTAATTCCATTTGCTGTTAAATACAAACCCATTTCATTGTTGCCAATTTACCAAATTACACTTTCCTTTAGTAGGGTAAATTCTTTCGGTTGTTGCATTGTATTGTTAAAGTTACTGTTGCCTTAATATCCATTCGAAAATGTGGAGAATAAAGACAATGCGCGAATTTCTTTTTTTCGATTCTTTGCCGTCGATTTCCTTCGATTTAATATTATTTTTTTAAATTTGATTCTTTTTTCAACACAAATAACTTTGTTAAGCAATGTCGGACATTCAAAAAGCGATTCAGGCACTGGAACGAGAATACGCCGAACAGAAAGAGCTGTTCGAAAAATGGAAGGGTTCGCTTTGCTTTTGGCACTTTGCTTTTTGGGTTTGCATTGGACGCAGTCTCTCCTCCCGTCCTTTCCCCTTACGTCCATTTGTATTTGTCATTCGTTTCTTTAATTAGTCCTTGGAGATTCACACATTTCCTTTACTTACATATTCTGTGCTTTAGAAGAAAATGCATCCGAAGCTGATACTGAACCATACAATGCATATGTAGAGCAGTTCCGAGGATGGGAGAAGGATGTGATGGACAATTTGAAGGAACTGCGGGCATCCATCGCCCGACAGCCCGTGGCGCCGGAGCCCGAGTTGCCCATGGTCGACCTGGACACTCAGCTGAACAAGTGCTGCACTTCCTGCATCGATTTTACATTGTTTTTATTTTCAAATAGCTTGTTGGACCGTGTCGATACTCCGCAATTCATCATGGCTTTTATGAGTATGAGCCAACAGGACCCAACGTTTTTGGCAAAGGCATTTGAGGTCATTCATTTGCGACAAATAAATTTTTATTTGGGTTCTGTTTGGATTAGACCCTGGGACAATGTCAAGGATTTTGTTTTCACAATATTTTATTAGGTTGTGATGGAAGAGTGTCGTACCACCGGCTTCTCCAATCCGATTTTGCCCCAAAGTGCCACCATTCCATCTCTTCGGCCTGTCCACCGTCTGCCCACTCCGCTCCACCAACAACCGCCCGGCGTCCCTTCCGCTTCGTCGTCAGCGCGGCATCAATCGGCGAGAAGTCCTGGCTCTTTGTACGAGGCGTCCATCGGATCACTTTTATTCGTGTTAAAGCATTATAATTATTCCTAAAACTACCCAAATTGTCCACCGTTTCTTACACGCAAATTACGCCGTACGCCGCCATCCCCGAAAGTGAGTTTATAGTGAGTGGGTATTCCAATCATTTTCCTTTTCTTAGGTTGGGTTGTCGACGCACCGATACGAAAACAGCCGAAGCCGAGTTCACCGGCTCGGGAATATCGCACCCCAGTGAATTTACCGTTCAAAGACTTCAGTCAATCATGATGAAAGTTATTTTTATTTTTTCATTGCCTTGACAAAAAAATGTTTGTTTATTGTGTCTATTATGTGTTAATTATTTCAATCAGAATTTGCATCTTTTCTGCTTACTTATCCATTTAGTCACATTTGATTAATGACCATTTTTAACCGATCAGCCCAATGTTCGACTTCCATCAATTCATGGGTTTGGGCGGTGGTGCTGTCGCCACTTATTCAGTGCAATTGCGTGCCTTTTCTGCGCCATTTTTCCAGCGACACGATGAACGAAGAATCAACGAACTCAATTACGGCGGAAAGCCGTGTTTTGGTCCGCCACTTTCTCCTCCCACACTTTTTGCCAATTCGCGTCGCGCGTGCCGAGCGCGTCCACCGTAAAATGAGAAAGCGGCGCTCCGTTCTCCGCTCGCCGGCGCCAAACGACTAACGCATGGCGGCCGGAGGAGCAGTCGACGCGCAACACTTCGGGCGGTTCGGGCACATCTTTAGAAAATGAAACCAATTTGTGTAGAGTTTTTTTTCAAAAGGGCATTAATTAGCTAATTGATCGGCCAATTAATAATTTTTAATTGATTTGCTTTTCGCTTCTTCTTTTACCTCTGACCATCAGTTCGACGGAGGCCGTCTTCACGTCAACTTCCGTAATCACTGAACATTCGATGCGTCCCGAGTTTTTCCCTCTCAATTTGCTCATTTCCAACACATTCGTCCCATCCCTAATTTGTTAGCCAATTTATTCCATTTGAATTTCAATTTCAAATTTACGCTTCCATTCGTCCGTTTTGCTCCATTCGCTTTCCGTTCCGTGTCCACACATATTCCATCGTTAGCCGCTGGTCGGCCACCGCGCGACAGCGAAAAGTGACGGATTCAAACGCGTCGCGGGTCACCGAATCGGGCTGAGGCACTTCCGCAAAATAAGTGGGACCTTTTTGAGGGGAGAAGGGGCGGGGGACAAAAAGATAATAAAAGGGGTGAGGGAGTGACTCACTGAACACTTCCAACCGATTCATCGCCCGGTTGATACCATAACGATTGCTCACATTACAGTAGTAAAAGCCGTCGTCGGCGGACGAAACGTCGAAAAGGCGGAGAGTGAAATTGGCGAGAAACTGACGGCGGAAGGGAAGCAGTGATTTGCCATTAGTCACGTCCCGGTCTGATGGCCGCTGCAGGTCTGACAGCGAACATTTGATTGATTGGATTGATAAAATTAATATCTATTGTGACAAAGAATAAAAAAAAGTTAAGATGATATAAGAATGGAATTTTGGAAAATATTTACATTAGACAGGCAGCAGCTGCAATCGCAAACCGTTTTCTCAACTCTCGAAGGAAATTTTTTTAGAAAAGAGCAAAACGTAACGCCAAAATAATTTGTCTCCTCTTTTCTTTTCTTTTTCGGTGTTCTTTGCTTTGTCTCTTCTCTTTGGCCTTTAAAATAGCACGCGAGACACAATCGCCGCCTCATTCATAATACCTAATTATGCATATCCATTTCATTTTTCGTAGGGTTCGACTGGAATGAACCCTTGCCAAAGCCAACCGTTAAACGAATTTGCGTATTTACACACAGTCAGAATTAGTAGAATACAATTTTAAATCTCAATAAAACATGTAATTTACAAATTGAGGTTAAGTGTGCGGTATTTATTGAAATGGGAGATGGTCAAATACTGACAGTAATTTCTGCACCTCCAGACGCTTCCAAACTAAATTTCAATAGCCTCCGAAGTTCCGAGTCTACCAGTTCAGACGAGGTGCTTGTAAATGAGTTGACTAAAGGTGAAAATCACTTAAAAATTTAATTAAAGTTAATAAAACTATAGATTTATTGCCAGCTTTGCGTCGCACGAGGACTCGCACAATTTCCAGTTCTAAAGGGGAAGAGGACATTGTGACAACAGAGAGTGGACAAGTGAGTTCTTAACATTACATCATACCAAAGGTTTTGTATTGTTCAAAATTGAGTTTAGAAAGTGTACACAAAGGGAAGGCCCCCATGGTACGATCTGGCGGGGAAGCAGCTCAAAAAATCGTATTTGATTGGCATATGTGGTGGCTCAGCATCGGGGAAAACCACCGTGGCAAAAAAGATTATTGAGAGGCTCGAAATGCCTTGGGTTTTGCCTTTTTTTAATCTTATTCATTTTTTAAATATTGCAGGTCACTGTTCTTGCGATGGACTCTTTTTATAAAGTACCCGAAATTCTTTTTTTAACAACCAATGATTTAAAATTTTAGGTTTTGAATGAAGAACAACATCAACTGGCTGCGAAACAGGAATACAATTTCGACCATCCTGACGCATTTGACTTTGAATTGCTTCGAGAGTCGTTGGTCCGACTTCGAGAAGGCAAATCGGTGGAAGTCCCCGTCTACGACTTTTCGACCCATCGACGCGCCAAAAACCCGAAACTGATGTATGGAGCGGACATAATCATTTTCGAAGGAATTCTGTCGTTTCATAAATCGGAAATTTCCGACCTAATGGACTTAAAGGTAAATGACAAAACTAACAATACGCATGGTTCACTAACATTTAACTGATTATGCTCAAGGTTTTTGTGGACACTGACTCGGACATTCGTTTGGCGCGTCGCTTGGAACGCGACATTGCCGAGAGGGTAAACTGAGCAGTTTTATTATTCACTTTTTAATGACCTTTAGGGCCGAGATGCTACAGGCGTTTTGGTATCCGTCGCTTTTTCGCAATTATATAAAAGGAATTACAGGAGCAATATTTGAAATTTGTGAAGCCAGCATTTGACATGTTTATTGCTCCAGGTCTTAGTTTATCAATTTTTGCTACTCGTTAATAATGAATGGGGTTCTATAAACCTTTTTTAATGTGAGTATTTGCGTCCTTTTCGGTTTGATTTATGAAAATTTTGAATTATGAGAGCAATGCCAGCTTCATGATTATCACTACCAAAAAAGTGAAAAACATGGAATTTCCTTCTTATTGTTAACTACTTCTGTTTTTTAATTTGGTTACTACTTTTTGAATCCCAATTAAGAGATGAAAATTGCGGACATTATCGTGCCCCGTGGAGGCGAAAACACCGTTGCAATTGATTTGATTGTTCGCCAAATAAAGAATCAGCTGGCTGAAAGGGGTTGGTAAACAAATTCAAAAAGATAATATTATACATGGAAAAAGTGTTGTGGAATTCGACCCAGCAAATTCATAATTGACATTGTTTTACCCTTTAGGTTATTACTCAAATGGAAAACAGCACAGTTTTGCTGCCTTTCATCAGTCACTTCCCATTGAATTTCCCTCATCACTGCACATTTTGCGTGAAACTTCGCTGGAGAAAAATCTGTTTAGACTCATTCGAACCCAAAAAATAACGCGGAACGACTTTCTTCTGAGTTCGACAAAGCACATACAATCCCTCGTAAGTCGACACTTTCGTTGACTTTCCATTCCGAAATTTCAGATGGAAGAATCAATGAGATTTGTATTTTCTGACGGTTTGGAGGGCAATGAAAAGTCTTCTTATTCTCCTTTATTTAAACCTTCACAATATTTATCAGGAGCCGTCACAAAATTTGCGGTGTCTCCATTATGCGGACGGGCGAATACCTGGAGCGATCGCTGCGTTCAGTCGTCAAAGATTGCAAAATTGGCAAATTGCTCATCAAAACGAATAAATTCACTAGCGAGCCCGAACTTTATTATTTGCGTTTGCCAAAAAATATTTGCAAATACAAAATCTTTCTGATGGATGCCATTGTTTCTTCTGGTGTGTTTTAATCATTTTTTAAATAACATTGACACCAACAAAATTTGGCATTTTAGGAGCCGCGGCAATGATGGCTATTCGCATTCTGTTGGACCACGACGTGTTGGAGGAGGACATCGTTTTGCTTTCTTTGCTGATGGCCGAGCGCGGAGTTCATTCGTTGGCTTACGCTTTTCCTCGAGTCCAATTGTTGACGATTTCCGTGGACAAACAGATCAACGAGCATTACCGAACAGTGCTTGGAGTGGACGATTTTGGTGTGGTTTTTCGCATTTCAATTTGAGCCTCTTTCTATGCCAGATGAGAATTGTGTTGGGCCTGATTGTGAGGTGGTTCAGTTGGTTGCTTCGGACGACGACCCGGACGAAGACGGCGATGACGACTCGTCCTCTTCCTGAACTGACACTTTTTGTTGTACGCAAATGCGTCCCCACATTTTGCTTGTTTTCATTTTCCTGGTTCTTTCACCACTAGTAATTAGAGCAGCTGTTTCCTACGAAACCCATTCAGGTTTTTCAACTGTTTTTTTATTTGTTTGTAATTGTGAGACACGGTTCATTATTATTAATTTATACGGTTTCACCACACTTCGTTTGTTCTTCTTCCCGAAATATTCATCTTCATTACCACTAAGTGTTTATCATATTCCTTCTTTGAACTGTCCAAACACTAATTTATTCTGTTGTCTGTTATTGAATGTCTATCTGTTATACCTAATTCCATTTGCTGTTAAATACAAACCCATTTCATTGTTGCCAATTTACCAAATTACACTTTCCTTTAGTAGGGTAAATTCTTTCGGTTGTTGCATTGTATTGTTAAAGTTACTGTTGCCTTAATATCCATTCGAAAATGTGGAGAATAAAGACAATGCGCGAATTTCTTTTTTTCGATTCTTTGCCGTCGATTTCCTTCGATTTAATATTATTTTTTTAAATTTGATTCTTTTTTCAACACAAATAACTTTGTTAAGCAATGTCGGACATTCAAAAAGCGATTCAGGCACTGGAACGAGAATACGCCGAACAGAAAGAGCTGTTCGAAAAATGGAAGGGTTCGCTTTGCTTTTGGCACTTTGCTTTTTGGGTTTGCATTGGACGCAGTCTCTCCTCCCGTCCTTTCCCCTTACGTCCATTTGTATTTGTCATTCGTTTCTTTAATTAGTCCTTGGAGATTCACACATTTCCTTTACTTACATATTCTGTGCTTTAGAAGAAAATGCATCCGAAGCTGATACTGAACCATACAATGCATATGTAGAGCAGTTCCGAGGATGGGAGAAGGATGTGATGGACAATTTGAAGGAACTGCGGGCATCCATCGCCCGACAGCCCGTGGCGCCGGAGCCCGAGTTGCCCATGGTCGACCTGGACACTCAGCTGAACAAGTGCTGCACTTCCTGCATCGATTTTACATTGTTTTTATTTTCAAATAGCTTGTTGGACCGTGTCGATACTCCGCAATTCATCATGGCTTTTATGAGTATGAGCCAACAGGACCCAACGTTTTTGGCAAAGGCATTTGAGGTCATTCATTTGCGACAAATAAATTTTTATTTGGGTTCTGTTTGGATTAGACCCTGGGACAATGTCAAGGATTTTGTTTTCACAATATTTTATTAGGTTGTGATGGAAGAGTGTCGTACCACCGGCTTCTCCAATCCGATTTTGCCCCAAAGTGCCACCATTCCATCTCTTCGGCCTGTCCACCGTCTGCCCACTCCGCTCCACCAACAACCGCCCGGCGTCCCTTCCGCTTCGTCGTCAGCGCGGCATCAATCGGCGAGAAGTCCTGGCTCTTTGTACCTGCCGCCTCCGCTGCAGCCCAAAGCGTATGTGCAAGGCTCATCCCTGCTGGGGCCATCTCGGCCAACTTCCACCGTTTCTTACACGCAAATTACGCCGTACGCCGCCATCCCCGAAAGTGAGTTTATAGTGAGTGGGTATTCCAATCATTTTCCTTTTCTTAGGTTGGGTTGTCGACGCACCGATACGAAAACAGCCGAAGCCGAGTTCACCGGCTCGGGAATATCGCACCCCAGTGAATTTACCGTTCAAAGACTTCAGTCAATCATGATGAAAGTTATTTTTATTTTTTCATTGCCTTGACAAAAAAATGTTTGTTTATTGTGTCTATTATGTGTTAATTATTTCAATCAGAATTTGCATCTTTTCTGCTTACTTATCCATTTAGTCACATTTGATTAATGCCCATTTTTAACCGATCAGCCAAATGTTCGACTTCCATCAATTCATGGGTTTGGGCGGTGGTGCTGTCGCCACTTATTCAGTGCAATTGCGTGCCTTTTCTGCGCCATTTTTCCAGCGACACGATGAACGAAGAATCGGTAATAGTTTAGATGGTGCCACAGTGGGGGATGGAATTATGGGGGGAAGTTTTTAAAAGTCGTGAAAACACGTTTTATGGGGTTTTTAGGGTCGCAGATAACGAATCTAACATTCATTTTGATCAAATTCGAATCCCGGACCCGAATTTCGACCGTTTTTTCAAATTCTTTTCTAGTGAGACCCTTTTTTTTGCTTTTCAAACCACCTTTTTTTGCGGTGCGCTTTTTCCAAATACCTTTTAATGAACGGGGGGGGGACGGCGGTGCCGATAGGCGCCGCCGGGGAAATTTTGAAAATTTGAGTGCTTTGTTGACAAATTTTCATCAAACGGTGCTATTTTTGCGACTTTAAGTCAAGTTCTTTAGGAAAAATTAAGGCTTTTTATAGGCGACGCAAGGGAAATTTTTTTTGGAATTATTTAAAAAATAGGCAAAATTTTAGGGTTTTTTTACCCCCTCTCCTCTTACGATCGACAATTTTCCTCACAAATCGGAATTAGTCGATCGTAAAAATTTGGAATTTTTAATGAAGTTTGTTAAAAAAATAAGGCAATTTTTCTTTATAAAATTTCTTTTTTCACATTAACGATCGACTTTTTCGTGGATTTTTTTCTCTCTCTCTCATTTTTCTTTTCTCCCTCCCTCCCTTCACCCCCCTCCCAACTTTTCTCACCCCACCTCTTACGTGTCCAGCTGAAGTTCAAAGCCGCGGTCGGCCGTTGCACGAGGGGGCACCGGCGATGGACGGCCGGACGATGACGAACGAGGTTCTTCTTAATGTATAAATTGGGTTTCTCGTTTTCAGATTCTGTTGCCAAATTCGTGTCTCGACAATTTGATGCGTCGCAACATTCAGTACCCGATGCTCTTCAAATTGACTAATGTCGGCCCGACCCTTCAGAGGGGCACCCATGCCGGTGTGCTGGAGTTTCTGGCGGAAGAAGGCCGCTGCTATTTACCTTCCTGGGTGAGTTCTCGGAACAGAAACAATTAAAATTTCCTGTTTTAATTGCATTGGATCAATTTCTCTGTTCAGATGATGGCCCAACTCGCTCTGAGGGAGGGCGACCTCATCACCGTGGAGTACAAAGCGCTCCCGAATGCCACTTACGCCAAGTTCAAGCCGATGTCCACCGACTTTTACAACATTTCAAATCCCCGTGCCATGCTCGAGGTTTGACTAACATTTATCGAGCGGTTGATAAATCCTTTTTCCACAGGTCGAACTGCGCAAGTTTTCCTGTCTGACCAAAGGCGATGTCATCGCAGTGCAGGCAAGCAATCACGAGAATTGTTTTTTAAATTGTTTTTTGATGTCCTGCCATTCCCTCCCACAATTGTTCATTTGTTCATTTCAGTACAACGAACAAGTGTACGAATTCCAAGTGAAGGCACTGAAGCCGGAAAATGCGGTGACCATCGTCGAGTGTGACATAAACATTGAATTTGACGCTGCGGAAGGCTACGTGGAGCCGAACAGAACGCATCAACAACGGAATGAGATGGTCGCAGCGGAGGAAGAGGTGAACAATTAGCGTACCAAAAGAAAAGGCAAATAAATTGACTAATTTTGTAGCAGCAGTCGCATCCACCCAACGTGTTCAAACCGTTCTCCGGGTCAGGGTTTCGTGTCGATGGGAAGAAGCCGCGATCTGTCTCAACAAGTTCACAGCAGGAGGCGACGAGCAGCTCATCCTCTTCGGCATCTTCCGGGCGACAGGTAAATGGCATCGGCATTTCAGAAATGGTTGCCTTGCCTTCATCCAAGTCTAATCACTTCCTTTAAGCCTTCCTCTGGGATTGCTTCGACTGCGTCCACTGCGCGTGACGCTTTGGAGGCAATTGCTGTGGACGAAAATTACATCCCTGGGGAGTTGCGTTTTGTGCGTCGTCCGTACAAAAGCAAGGCAC
Organism: Heterodera glycines; assembly: GCA_004148225.2. NCBI lineage: Eukaryota > Metazoa > Nematoda > Chromadorea > Rhabditida > Heteroderidae > Heterodera > Heterodera glycines. The sequence continues at coordinate 9,285,182 of CP049706.1, forward strand.
AAAGGGACAAAGAGGCGCGCGAAAAGGACAACGGAGGGACGATGAAGCCATTCGGAGGCGAAGGGAACACAATCCGACCGACGCGAGGCGGACAATGAACGGGGGATGGACAAAAGAATGACTTGTGGAGAAAAAGACTATTGACGAACGGATGAGTAATGATAAAAGTCCTTTTGACGGTTGCATTGGCATCTAAAACAATAAATGATTTTGGATCTATCCGATCTATGCAATTGTCCCGTAAAAATAATATTGGTGAATGTTATATTTAAAAATGTTGCCGAAATGCATGCTAAATTCATCAAATAAATTTGGGACAAATTGAATTTTGTTCAGTATTGGGTAGTGTTGTGCACATCAGCGATAATATCGCACAGGAAATTGTTGAAAGCCAAGCGCAATTCTTCCCCCTCTTTGTCAATGTTCGATGGAATTACCTCAAAAGAATAGTCAAAAACTTTCACTAAAAATCTGACATTCTTTGAGTTTTTTTTTTTACCGAAATTCCGCCCATTTCGGCCGGTAGTCGAAATGCAGCAATGGCCGAATGATTGGTGCTTTCGTTTGTGTGGTGGAGAAGCACAAGCAAATTTTTGGAACTGATTTCGGAACGTAAAGCAAATTCGGAATACCTAAGAAAAGGCATTCATTCCAAAGGACAAAAAATGCATTGGCACAACACCAAATGAGCAGGTCGTCTCCGGAGGATATTTCGGGATTGCAGACAAAAATGATCTGAACGGTTCTGATCATTTGTTGATCACCGCGAATGATTTGTGCCCTTTAGTCCTTTCTGTGATTGATTCCAACAGTTTTGGTCGGTTTCACTCATCTCCTTGGACCATTTAAAAGTCATTGCTGATCACTCCCCTTCATAATTCGGCACTCCCTCCCACATTTTCGGCATCCCTTCCTCGGCTGTGCCGTCTTTCCCTCGCCCACCCCATTGCATCGGTGTCGTATCGCCGGCCAACAGCCTTCGAACTTTTTGTCTCCGCTGCAGTCCCACAATTCCACCTGCAATTGGTGGACTCTCGGCTAATTCGAGTCTTGAGCTTCCCCCCCCCTTTGCTTTTCCCACCTCCGCGTTCACTCGGTCCCCATCCAATTCCAACTGATTGCTTTCGAATTCGACGATGCGCACCCCTTCCCATTAATGGCAATTACCATTTGACTGGTCATTTGTGCCCCTTTTCACCTTGGGTTGGTCTGTACTCCTTGGAGACGGCGTCTTGCGAATCGGCCAAATAATTGGCAATTGATGTTTTGCCGCTCTTGAAAACGAATTCTCGAAAGTTAATTGGGTAATTGCCAACCCGTGGGGGTCCAAGCACGAGTATTTTGATGTTAATTTGTTGCTCCGTTCGCTCTTCCGTCATTCCCCTGCTCATTCGTTTTGTTTTTTCGTTTTGTTACCCTTAAAAACAAAAAATACTTTACTTTCCGTTAATTTTGGTGTGTTTCCCGAGGGCATCAAAATTGTTTATGATAATAAACAAATAATAAATTAGCTTCCGAAGGGGCGTTAAGCCGTGGGGAAAAGCTCCGTAATTGGTAATTTGTGTCTAAAATTGGGTTGACATTGTGTTGTCATGGCGATGCCTGACAAATGTCCCCTTGGGGCATTGGCACAGTCCGTTGGCCAAGGGGGGGGGGAAAGGGGAAGTGCGCAAAAGAAAATAGCAGAAAAACACTCGGAAAAGCCTCGGGCAAAACAATCGCTTCGCCTACAAACAAATGACATGCCGGGGACAATGCCATGAAGTAATTTTGCAAACTCCGTTTATTATTATTATTTTGTGTAAAAAAAGGCGGGGGCGGGAGCCCATAACAATTTTTTGATTTCATGAATTTCTCTTTTTACGTTTTCAATTTCTCATTGGCATTTGACCATTTCCTTTGGTCACTTTTTGTTTATTTCTCCTCCCTTTCTCGGGATTCCCGCCCCTTCCTCCCCCTTTCCCCGTGACTTCCCTCCCTTGGCCACCATTTGGCGTCCTTTTGCCTTCCCTTTTGTCCACCAAAGTCTTTCGTTGCTTTGCTCTCTCTCAAATTGGCACCAATTAAATCATATCAAATTTATTTTCAATATTGTCTAAATGCCGGGAACACAACTCTCCCCCCCCCAACATTTGCTGCTGTTGTGCCGCCGTGTCGCCCTTTGACTTTTATAATTTGCCGCCGTTTCCGTCCCTTTCCCTTCGGCTCCGCTGTCACTTATTCCATTAGGAAGAACCGTCCTCGTCTTTCTCCCGCCCATTCTCTGGGGCCCGCTTTCCAGAAAAAGCCCAATTAGGCAGTGAAAGAGCGAAGGAAAAGCGAAGGAGAAGAAGCGAAGACAATGTGTGCCGAGCCCTCCGGGGGAGGGAGGGATTTGGCCCCGGGGAATTCCCACCGACACTTTCCATTAGGGGCTTTGCCTCGGTTGTGCCGTCGTGGGTTCTGTCCGTTGGCCATCCATCCATTCATTCATTTATTCATTCCTAAAGATCCCTCCGCCACCCCCGCGGGGCGTCCACCGACGGGACGAAAGTGAAAGTCCGGCAAATCCGAGCAGTCTCTTCTCCGTTTTCACTCCCAAAGTGACCGGCCAAAGTCAAAAATCCAATATTAATACAATTTCTAATAATATTATTACAAAATGTTTTTCATTTTACTGCTCCATCCGTCGGAAGGCCCTCAAAAGTTTATGGCATTCCCTGCGGCACGCAAACCCTCGGGCCAATCATTTTAAAGGATCCAGCGCATTATATCCTACATATTGCGGCTAATATTACTTTGATGGCTCTGCCCGTCCACTCTCTCTTCCCCCTCCCCTCAATTTCGTCTTTTTCATCGAATCTTTTGCCACCACTGCCTTTAATTCGCTTTGTACTCCTCCCCCCGTAAATTCCGGTACTGATTTATTGGGATTTATTGGCCATAAAATCCGAGTCGTCCCAATTCATCTTCAATTCATCCAGTGATTTTCTTCTGTTATTCGTCATTTGTTGATCAATCGCTCGCTTTCTTCGAGCTCAATAAGCGACCGATCAGAATGCTTTTCATTGCTTTACCAATCGGCGGAAAAATAAATTTTTGTTTAAATTTTAATGCCTTTTTCAATTCTTCTGTCATTCCTTTTTCGGTTGTGTCTCCGGCCAATGCGACAAATGTCCCTCAATTTTGGTCCCATCTTCGCTTTTTGCGAGTGTTGCGTTTCCCCTCTGTCTCCCCTTTTTTTGTTTATCTCCCCCCCTCCCAAATCCCTTTTCTTAGATGGGTTTGCTCACCTTCCCTGTCCACTTCCCTGGCCAACTTGAGTGGTTCAGATGTCGCGAAATCCTGGTTAGCTGGAGTCACCGCAAGAATAAGCGAATTTGGATTGCGTATGTAATTGAGGATCATTTCACGAATCAAGGTCTAAAAATTAGATTAAATCGTAGAGCGAGTTCAAAACTTCAATGTCTGGTGGTTGGTCTCCAACGGGCACTTTTGTGATGCCCGGCAAATCGATCAGCGACAAATTCACCGCCCGAGAAGAATAAATTGTCAATGTGATGGGTGCCGGAGAAATGCCCTTGTTGGACCCGGTCACACGCTCCGTCTCCTTCTCAATCTCCTCACGAACTTGCTGAAATTCGAATAATTTGTTACAAAATCTGTTGCTATTGTGAGTGCCTGGAAGTCAGCATAAACTTCGTTTGGCTGATGTCCAAACAAAGCCCAGTCTTCGTGGGTAGGCGCTTAATTTTGTATAGAATAAGCCACGAAAACCTTAAATATGTTTATGAAACCTCCTTTTTGCACACGTAAAGGATCGGCGACAGGACAAAAGTGAAGATGAAGCACAAGCGGACGACGAGTCACAATGCCAATTCCGCGAGGCAAGAAATCCCTGCCGACAATTCCTTCGAGAACCGAACTTTTGCCGGCACTCTGTCAAACGTATCAATTTAGACGCATTCATTATTTGAGTAATTCTCAATGAAATTAATCAAAAATCTATCAATACACAAATGCATTCTTATTACTCCTAATAAATTATAGATTAATCCAATAAAGTGGAAGCATTTAGTTTTATTTATTTAGAATTAAAATTTTAGAAAAAAGAAAAAAATTGCAGAAAACTTTTTAAATGGACCAATGGACAGGTGTATTTGGCCGGCGGGAGGGGCGAACGAGAATGGCATTTGTTTGCCAAGGTTTTTCCCATCCCATCCATCGCATCAACGGCGAACGGAAGGGTCAGCAGGTGCCAAAACAATGGACAGACAGAGGGAATACAAATGACAAATTGGGCACTTATTGGGGGGGGGGAGGAAAAGCAAAGGCAAACAAATGGAGAAGAAGCAGAGGATATGAACGAAGGACATGGACGAGAAGAAGCAGCACACTCTGAAGTTGATGAGGAAGAGAGGGAGAGAAAGGAGAGAGAGAGAGAGAGAGGGGAGAAAGACAAGAGAGACAACGGAGGAGAAGAGAGACAATGGGCGAGAAGAAAAGGGAGAGAGAAAAAGCGGAGGGAGGGTACAGATCGGCACAGAAAACCATGCTAAGATAAACGATTAAATGGTGCTATTTTCCTGTCATTCCTTGCTTTTGTACTCGCCCTACCAAAAATTGTTTTGTTCTTCATGCAAAAGCGGTAGCCAAAGAGTTGGCCCCGTCTCTTATGCCCTTATCATCCCCCCCCCCCAATTCGTTTTCTCTTTACGGCCCTCCGCGGGCGATGACCGTTCCGATCCCATCATCGTTCTCTCATCATCAGCCCTCGAGGAGGGGAAAGATTAGCCAAATTTGTGTTCGGCGAAAAACCGCCAAAAGGGTACAAAAGAGGGAACAGAAAGGGGGGAGGAAGGGAGAGGAGAGGAAAGGGGGGACTCTTGACTCGACTTGACTTGGTCGGCCATCCGTCGATGAAAGAATAATAAAGAATGAAACGAATGGGAGGGTAGGACAAAGGATGAAAGGATGGACGAACGGACGGATGGTGAGGAAAGGGGAGAAGGGATGGGAAGGGATCAAAGCGAAGGGATGGGAGCCGCCGGGGGGGGGGAGGGCATCCCAAAATTTACAACCACTTTTTGGCGCTTTCCCTCCTCTGACTTTGTCTTCCCCCTCGGGTGTCCCGCGCATATTTCCGAAGAATGGCCCCAAATACCCCGTTCCGTTCCCCAATTGTTTTGCTATGTTATTCCAACTTTGGAATTCTGCGATTATTCATTTGCCCCCCCCCCCGTCGTCTTTCGTCCCAATTCCCTCCCAAATCCCTCGCGGCACTCTCTCCCCCGGGGCGATTGTTTTGAACATTGTCCCCCTCCAAACATGCACCACACCGCCACTCCCTTCTCTCCACAGCAACCCTCCTCTTTAGCCCGGCAGAAATCCAATTAACGCGCCTCTCGACCGCGAAGGGTGTCGCTGGTTGGTGCGGTGGATGCGGACGAATTGCGTAAAACTATTTCGGGGGGCACGCGGAGCCAAATGAAAGTGTTGGACCCGCCGGGTTCGGGCGAAGACGACGAGGACAGCGAAAGTGGGATGACCGAAGAGCAAAAACGAATCCGCCAAAAATTCTCTGTGATGTAATGCCTTTTCGGTCCCGATCACTGACTTTGATCCGATCACTCTCTCTGATAATCCTCCCCTCATTTCGTTGATTCATTTGCCATCCCTTCGACCAAAAAAATGGCAATATCCGTCCACTCATTCACATGCATATTTTTATGGCTCCAATAGATAAGTTCCATGTTTTCTGCTCGTTTATTATTGCGATGACCACACTTCCCTCCCCTCCTCTCCTCCGATATCGCCCTTTATTTGGTTTGATTTCGGGTGCCTTTCCCCAAATTCGATGATTACCCCCCCCCCAATCACAAAACGATGGGCCGCGACAGTAAAAAGTCGTAAATCTTTTGACTTTCGACGGTTGCACAACCCTAAACGAATCACACAGACTTTGCCTTGGGCATGCAATGGTAAAGTGAAGGACAAATTTTGCTTAAGGCTCCTTTCCCCCCTCATTTACTCATTTTGAGTATTTTTTGCATGGATTTCCCCCCGGAGGCAATGGAATGGGAGGGAGTGAATTGCGAGGAGTGCCATTGTTTGCATTCATTTGCAAATACGCAATAAAATTAGGCAAAATTTTGGTTTTAAAACGGCGGTCGAATTCAAAAATGGACAGACAGATGCGAAGGCGAGGCGAAGGCCGTGCCATTTCAACTCCCATTATTTTTGCTCATACATTTTTTGTGCCATTTCAATTCATTTCTTTTGCCCGTGCCATTCTTCGACCGGCGGACGAATTCATTTCATTTTAATGGGTATTTTGTGGAGAGAAACCAAATTTGACAGCCCTTAAAATGGGACATGGAGACATTTGGTTGAATTCAATTGAATTGAATTAATGAATTTGGGCGCTTAATGGGCCGAAATGGACGGCAAAATGGGCGGGGGAAGGGACGAAGGTTAAAAATTGGATGGTTCATCCATTTCGAAATTGTCCGGCTTTCGCCCTCTCAAAATTCATTTCCCCCGTTTTTGGTCGGTACCCTCAAAATCCCTCCCAAATTTGCGTCGGTCGGTCATTTCACCTGTCGTCCCCCCAAATTTCTCCACAATTCATCCCAATGCCCCTCTCATTTCCATCCGTGGTCACTTCATCCCATCCATCCTCTTCTCATCCATCTTCATCATCCGCTTCCCCCTACTCAAGTTGAATCAGTCCCTTCCCCTCTCCGCCCCCCCCTTTTCTCCCCTTCATAAAAACGGAGGCCGGGGTTGAAGCCGTCCACGGTTGTAACAGAACCAAGACATTGTTGTCCTAAAAAGACAAATTCCTTTTTTTCATTGAGTGTTTCTGTTTCACCATTACCTTCTCATTGTCAGTTGTTTGACAGTTTTCGTCTTTTTCCTCCACAAAAAGTGGCGAATTATTTGCATTTCCAATGCACAATTTCCACCGGTCGACCAACGGCGAATGGGCGACAAAATCGTTGAGGCGTTCGGCCAATGGGAAATTGTGAATGGCGGTGGATTGGAAAACGACGCCGTGGGGGGACAAATGGCATTTGCCAGTCTCAGGGGTGAAATTGTGCACCTAAAACAATTATAATTTTATAAAAATGATTGCTTTCGCTTGGATTTGGTCACTTTGCTCCAATGGTTCACAAATGGACTGAGTCCGGCCAAATGCATTTGGGCTTAAAAATGCGGGCGAACAATGGCCAAATGCCAACAAATTTGACATACGCAACAGCTCCGAATAGTTCAACAACAGTGGACAAATGGTCACGTCCGTTTCTTCAATGGTTGGCGACGTGGCGCAGAACAAATGGGCAACGAGTTGGCGACAGTCGCGGGTCCGAAACTGTTGGCAAACAGCCAAAATGAGAATGCCGGAACAGTCGCCGCTCCCCCCTCATATTTTGGTGACCCCGCCCCTTCCCCCTCCCTTCCCCCGGGGGTTGGACTGTCTCCGCCCCCTCAAAAGGGCGCATTTCCCCCATAACTTTTCTTCTTTCTTTCCAAAATGAATGACACTTTAAAAGGATTCATTTCATTTGCAAATGCTTTGTATTGGCTAAAATTCCTTTTCTTTTTTTCCCATACGATAAATGACCCTTATTAAGCTGAAATATTTTTAGTTATAAATAAATTTAATATAATTATTTAAACTTAAAAACTGAATAAATTCGCTTAGCAGTAAAAAAGTGACCTTTTGGCCGAATGGGTGGACACTTTGAGTCGAATGAATGAATGAATGACTCGATTTTTTGGCATTTACAAATTGGGGGTTCGCCCGGCGAAAGAAAGGAAAAAATGAGAAAGAAAAGAGACGACGCCATCCGAAAAAGGCAAAACCATTCATTACGCGCTCAATCGGCTTCACAAAATTGCTATTATTATTATTATTGCCATCGTTTGATCATTTAATTGCCAATCGATTCGATCATTCCTTTGCCTTTGTCCCAATGCTTTTCCTTTGGCTTTTGGCTTTTGTGGTTCATTGGCTTATTCCTCCCCCCGCTTTTCCCAATCCATTAAAATCAAATCCCCCGGGCCGACGAATGACAAAACTTTCAGAGCGAATCCGTCGCCATTCATCCCCTCCCCCCTTCCCCTCTGCTGATCATCCGCCGTCCTTTCATCCATCCCGGCGCGTTCTGTTGCCCCTTCCCCTGTCTAATCCCCCATTTCTCCCCATTTCCCTTTTTTCCCATTTCCCCGCCAATTTTCGTCCGACAAATCGCATTTTCTGCCGCTTTTTCCTTTTGTCTGTGCGGTCGTTTTGCACGTGTAAAACTCGTCACTTGTGCTGTGTGTGTACAGCAACAGAAGGAAGAAAAGATTGTTCTTTTCTTCTGCTGGGGATGATTCCTTTTTAAGCTTTGTTTTTTCTTTAAATGTTTTCCCATTTAATTTCATTTTTAATTGTCCTCATTTTTGATCAAATGGACTCCCTTTTTGCACCCCCCCCCATATCCCCCCTTATCTCTCCTCCCCTCCATTCCCTCATTATTTCTCCGTTTATCAAGTACTTGATTTTTTTTTGAAAATTTTTGTTTTCTAAAATTTTGGCTTTCTCATACATTTAATGGCTCATTCTAAAGCTATTCATGCATTCTACGCCATTTAGAGTATGGAATTTACCGCCAACAAACTTTTAGAAAGCAAAAATTTTCAAAAAAAAAATCAAGTCCTTGGTGAAAAATCCTAGGCAAAACAAAAACAATGCACAAATGTTCCGCCTAATGGCTTTTGTTTTCCCCCCATTTTGTTGCGTCTTTTGTGCTTTTGCTTTTTGCAACTTTTCGCTTCGATTCGCTTCTCATTTCGACAAATTCAAAGTCATTACATCCAAAAAGCCTTCATTTTCTTCATTTGCTCATTACAACAGCAGATGGGTTTTTTGTTTTTGCTGCTGCTAATCGAATGGGTCATTCATTCATTTCTCTCCCTCTCCGTCTCTCTTTCTTTCTTGTCTCTCCCTCCCTCCCATCCCTCCCCCATCTCTCCTTCTCTCGCCCCTTCCCTAATTGCATTATTTTCCATCCGCCGTAAAAGGGTTGAAAAGCGACTCAAAATTAATGTAAGATGAAAAAAAGAGGATGGCTTTAAAAAGGATGGGCGCATCTTCAGCGGAAAAGAGTGTTTTTTAGATGAAATGCGGGAAGACTAATTAATCGGACGGTCACTCGCCCGGGGCATTCATTGCCTTTTTGACGCACTCAAAGGCGGAGGGAAAAAGGAAAAGCATTCGTTTGTTTGGCCGATAAGCCATGCGGGAGAAAAGAAGCCATCGAAAAGGGGCGGGGGGAATAGAGACACGTCACTGAGAATTGACATCAAAACGGAAGAAATGGGAGGAAGGGGAAGGCAATGCATGGGAAGGGAAGGGAAATGAAGGGATGAGATGGGTTCAGCGGATGGACAGTCTTCCGTCCAGATGGCACCTCGTCTTCATGCTGCTTCACTGCGTACAGCTCACTTCGTCCTCTCCCTTTTGGCATTCTATCCGCCGATGACATCGGATCCTCCGGCACCGTGCCACCTCCTCCATGTGCGCTAGAAATGACCCTTCAACATTTTGGGGATGGACACACACTTTGATTGACGTCCGGGGGGGGGGGATAATCCCCAAATGTCCCCGGCCGACTAATTGCCCTTCAGCGATGGAACAATCGCTTCTAATCAACGTCATCTCCCCTCCCTTCCCTCATCATCATCATCTCATAATCATCCTCTTCACCCGCACCACTAATTCGGCTGAACGCATCTTTTTCAGATTGTTTCGCTGTTCCAATGCCAATTCCGCCGTCCCATTTTCTTTATTGTTGCATAATTAGTGCCAATGAACGTTGCCTCAGGCACAACTGAGTCGGCAAATGGCCCTTCGGCACTTTTTTCGCCTTTTATCCCCTCATTGGCCTTTCCTTTTGCTTTTTCTCCTTTCTCTCCAGCAAAAGCTTCCCTTTTGCCGGTATTTTACCATTTAAAACCACCCTTAATCCCCCCTCCCTTAATTGGTCAGTTGTTCCAATCCGTCCCGAACTTTGGCCTCCTTTGCGGCGCATGGCCGTGTCAACCAATTTCTGAGGGTGCCTAAAGAGAGCGGAGACGGCGAATGGGTGAGACGGGCAAAAGGAAACTGAACGAATTGGCACGGACCAAGCTTAAATTGGCATGGCGAATTTGAAAGACAAATTAACTCATTTTCAGCTTGTTGTCGGCGCCGTCAATCGGTTGTACGTTTTGGAGTTGGCCAATTTGAGTGTTGTGCACGAAGCGGTGACCGGGCCCATTTTGGACAGTGAGTCGAAATGGAAATTGGAACCAAAAACAGGACATGGCCTAAAGGTCCGTTCTGCAACGCGGAACTCAGTTCGTGCGTTGGCCCACGCGACGGAATTGCGGAGACGGACACGTGGAACAAAATTGTGCAGCCACTGAATGCGTCGTCACATTTTGCCGATGCTCTGCTCATCTGTGGCTCGACAAGACAAGGTCGGGGAGCACGGAAAGCGCTTGTGAAAATGTTTTGCACAATTTTTGCTTTTAGGCGAATGCCAACTTCGCCAATTGCCCTCGTTGGAACGACTCCAACGGCACGCGGCCATCGCCGGCACTTGGCAGCACATCCCCGTGGCAGCGAATGCGCCGGACGCGTCAACCGCCGCATTGCTCGTCGCGGAACGGCTGTTCGTCGGCGCACAGAGCGCGCATGCGAACTCGCCCTACCGCGAAGCGTTTCCGGCGGTGACGACGCGACTGCTCGCCGACGGATTGCAACCCGCGCGAGTAGGCAGTTTGGACGGAGAGGCGCGTTTTGGATTCAAACCTTGTTCGATCATCCACCCCTTTTATTGTGCCTTTAGGCCGCGGTTTACGTCCGTGCCGAATTCCGCGCGCGTCTGCCCATCCGTTACCTTCTCGTTTTCCGCGACTCGCACTTTGTCTATTGGCTGGTCGTTCAGCCCGTCTCTGCCCAGTCGGGCTCCCCTCTGACCACGCGCCTGGTCAGAGTTTGTCTGGAAGATGACAGGCGAGCGGAGGGGGATTAAGCGGGGGATAATCCCATCGAATATTTGGAGAAGTCAATTCAATTGATAAACCACGAGTGGGTTGGGGTGTTCCCGAGGGGCTGGGCAGGGGGAAAATTGGGAAATTATTCAAGGGAAATGCCCCGCGGGGAGTAAACAATTAAATTAGCCAAAATAAAGCGGAATGCCCACCAAAACATATTTTTATGGAGTTAGAGAGTGAAAAAACGCTCGAATTGTGCTGTTCTCTTCAGGTACACCTCCTACTCCGAGTTGGAGTTGCAGTGCCGCGCGCCCGACGACAACGCCCTTTTCGGCGTCGCCAGTGCCGGTGCCATACTCGGGGGCGGAGCGGCGCTGTTCGATCAACGGGATGATGATGGTATTCTGTATGCGGCATTTTCCGATGCGGCCGGCACGCGGTCCGCGCTGTGCGCTTTTCCGTTGCCAAAACTTCGACTGACCTTTTGGTACAACATTGACCGGTGCAGGACCGGCACGGACACTTTTGGCATGCCGCACATTGGCAGGGACGCGAAATGCGCAAATGTGGGTGAACACTTTCATTTGGCAATCGAATTAATCGGTTTTGAATGAATTCTAATTCTCATGACCATTTATTAACGGATAAACAGCAGATCCCATCGGCCTCTATCATCTTTTAATCAGTATTCTCTCCTCCATTTCCCTTCCATTCTCGGCATCATTATTTGTTTGATTCCCCCCCCCCCCCCCATTTGTTTTGCTCTTTGCCCAGAAAACATCATTATCATTAATGCCACTCATTGACCTCATTTTCCCAACTGTCCTAATCATCACCATCAGTGCCATATTTTAACGGCACTTCTCATCCCAATCAGCCATTCCTTATCCTCTTCCTCCCTTCCCTCTCTTCATTATCCTCTTCCTCTTCATTCTTCTTCCTTCATCCTCTTCCTCTTCCATCCTCTTCCATCCTCTTCATCTTCCATCCTCTTCCTCCTCTGTCCCTTTCTCCCCCTGTCCCTTCCCCTTCCTCCGCTTCTCTTCTTCTTCCCTTCCCCCGCCGGTGTTCCTCGTTTCCTTCACTAATCCTTCTCATCGACGAAGAAATCTCTTCTCGCGCACCTTCATCTCCCCTCCCTCCCCCCCGCCCCCTCGGGGGATTGGGCTGATTTATGCCCTGAACGACCTTTTGAGGGGAGAAAAGGGAAAAAAGAAAAAGGAAAATGACCACCCATTCACTCCGAATTATAATAATACAAAAGGGGCACTGATCGAACGAACGAAAGAACAAAAAAAAGGAAAAGCATTGAAAGGGGCGATTAAATTGTGAATAAAAACAATAAAATTTCTTTCCCTTTTTATGGGTTTTAAAATGCGTTTGAATTTTTCATTGTTTTCTTTTATGCGTTTCCTTTTTCGCCCATTTTCCCATTTTTCTCCCAAAACTTTTCAAAAAAGTGACCGATTGGCGGCGGACATGCGCCAATGGAACTGATGAAAGGAAAATAACAAAAATGCGCCGAATTATTTATTCTGAGGATTCCCAAATTAATTTCATGAAAAAGGCGACCATTTGTCAGCTAATGGATAATTAATTAATTAATTGCCCAATTTGCGTTTGTTTGCCTTTTGATTGATTAATTGGACGGCAAAACGATGGGTGGCAAAAACAAAAAGCAAAAAACAAAGACAAATGATGGGAAAATGACGGGGAAATAAATGGAGGGGGGGGGGTTTGAAGGCATTTATTTATTAATTGCTTTTCTGCCGTAAAGAAAAAAGGAAGTAAAAATGTAATACTGCAGCTTATGCGACTCGTCTATTTTCCCACCAATTTCACTGTCGACCGTTTCGAAAGGGTGCAAATGGCGGCGACTCGCGCGCGAGCTCAAAGCACATTTGTGCGTGCCTTCTCGGCGTCGGCGGATCGTTGGAGGCTGCTGCGCCGGCGATCCGCGTGTTCGACCGGGGGACTGTGATCACTGCGATTGGCACGGCACGGGTGGACGGACATGGACTGGTGACACTCGGCACGGCACGGGGAGAACTCATCCAGGCAAATTGGACAAATGGGAATGAAATCGGAACAGGCATTTTTAAGGGGTTGGGGAATCAATCCCGATCATTCAAATTATTTCCTCCCCATTTCCAATGGTAAAATCCTTCACAATTTTCTGTGCCAATGCCAATGCGTTGTTTTGGCGTTGCGCCAATGTTTCTCACTTTCGCCACCCAACCAAATGATAAATAAATATGAATAACATCCGTACAACACATTTTGCCCACTTCCCGTGCCATTCTCCTCTCATTAATTTTGTTTGTCTTGTGCCTTTTGCTTTAATGTTATGTTGGACAGGAAGGGCCTCGGGGAAGGGTCACTTCGGCACTCATTCGCCTCGGGGGAGGGCAAATGTCTCACGGCGGTCACTCCCTCCCCCCATCGCCTCCCACCCATTTTTGCCCTTGTCAATTTCCGTTCCCGAAGAGACTGAGGTGTGAATTTGTGAGCATTGAGCCCCAAGTCGAGATGGTTTTGATGGTTTACGATGGTTCTGATGGGATAAGCCAAGCCAATGGAAAAAATGGGAGGATGCCAAAATTGACATGATTAATGCGAGTAATATGGTCATACCGTACTCGATATGGACCAAAAAACAATCTGAGAATGTCCTCCAGCTTTGGGCACTTATCCCAAAAAGTGGACGGATTGAGCCAATTAATGGGCATTGTCTCCGGCACAAACCCATCCAATCTCGAGGATTGGCTTGGAAGAACACTTCCGGGTCAGCGAAGTCCTCCGAGGGATGGGAATGGTTCTAAAAATAGAAGAAAGCAAAAGGGGAGGAGAAAGGCACGGGGAATAATTTAGGAAAATGAAAATGGAAATATTTGTGGATGGGCAATTAAGTAATTAATGATCGTTAATAGTGATGGACTGACTGATTGTTGGATGGTCATATGTGATTTAATTGTTTAACAGATGGAAGTGCCCTCGAGCGATCAGAAGGGCGGAATTGCGCGCACTTACGCCGAATTCCGAGCAGCTGCCGACCCAATCGACCAAATTGGCATTTTGGAGGACGGCACGGGCATTCTGATCGTAGCGGAAAAGGAGGTGAACAAAATGTTGAGGCACATCGAGTTTGGAAGATGGTCATATGGCATTCGTTTTGATTGGTGCTGTGTCGAAGTGCAAAAAGTCCGAATGAGTGGTGATCAGAAGAGGCGGGTCATTTCAGTACCGAATAATGATTTTAATTAATTAATAATATAACTATTTTAATCTACTAATTATATTAGCTGGCCCTAATTATAATTTCGATTTATATTTAATATTTCCCAAATAAATTACATTTTTGTGAGAGAAATACAGTGCCCCAAAAAAGTCTTGACTCAAACCTGAAAAACTATCTTATAGTTCATTTAAAAACTTGAAATAATTCATGCTTGCATAACTTTTGGTGCTGATCAAAAAAGTCTTACACCAACTTGATCAGATCACTCCTTCCTAGTGACCGGGACACCCAAAATACACTGAAAATCGGGGAAATTTTCGAAATCCCTAGGGGGCTGGAAAATTTTTTCTAGAGAAAATGGACAAGCCCACTGGAAAGAGCACAGAATTTGCTACCGAATTGCTTTTGGAATGGTTGGTCTACGATTTGTATATGGAAAGTTATACTTGGTTGAATAATTGATCACCATAAAAATAATCAATTTTTGATCAGTGCCATAACTTTTTGTAGAAGCATCCAAATTAAACAATCTTCGTATCTTTGATAGCCTAAAGTGTTCCATTATTTGCCTTTAAAATTTTCAAAAAATTTCATTGTGTTTCAAAAAAGTTGTGGCTGTCTTTTTTCGTAGTCGTGTAAACTGAAATAGAGCCAAATATATTTATTATTATTAGCTTATTATTCAATTATAAATTTAAATAATTAATTAATCATTAGAATAACTCTTCCGTACTGAAATGACCCGCCTCTTCTGATCATCACTCATTCGGACTTTTTGCACTTCGACACAGCACGGTTTTGATTGAGATGGAATTGAAACGGTATTGAATCTGTTTCACTTTCTTACGGTATCCGCCGATGGATCACCTATTTTGCGGCGGTGGATGGCGTGCGTTTCAATCGCAAGTCCAACCAAACATTTTGCGAATTGTCTGCTGTCCGTTTATCCGTTTCTCCCCCCCCCCCATTTTCCATTCTTTCGTTTGTTTGTCCGTCTTTTCTCTCTCTCTTTCTCTTTCTCCTTTTCTCTCTCTCTCTCTCCTTTTCTCTCTCTCTTTCTTTTTCTCTTTGTCAAAGTTCAAACACCGCACAAATTCTTCCGTCTTCTCACATTATTCTTCATTTTTCTGCAGGAAACGGTGCGGTGTCAACACATTTTAGTGCTGTTGTGCTGCTTATTGTTATTCACAGGCGGAAGGCAAATAAAAAAGGGAAAGAAAGGCAAAGAAAAGCGTAAAATTCAAAGGAAATGGGCAAAGTTTGGACATAAGCATTAAGCAGCTAATTAGGTAATTAGTCGCATTAATTAACCAATTGTTTGGCTGTTTAAAATTAATCTCTCAATTTCCTTTGCTTATTTTCGCTTTTTGTTTCCCTTTTGTCCGACTTTCATTCCGATCATTCAATCCATTTTCTCCTGTCATAATTCCATAATAATAAATAATATTAATTTTGCGCCGGCGGATGATGCCATCGTCGGGCGGTGGCACCCCGCAGGGGCGGCAAATGCAAAAGGGAGGGGGGGGGATATTGCACAAAGAGACCAAATGGTATTTGGGACGGGAGGGATCAGCCAGTAAGTAATAGTAAGAAGACGGAAGATATATTTCCTATACTTTTGTTTTGGCAAAATGCCAAAAAGCCCGCCGATTTTAAAATATTGATGCTTTTCGATTGGCATTTTCCCACGCCATTTGCTCCATTCCTCCGATGAATGGGCTTTATTCTCCGGGAAGGTTCCTCTCATTTGATTGCCTCGTCTTGGGAAGGATCTTATCTGTTCCCTGATGAGCGGACGGAAACAGCGAACAATGGACAAAAAGTCGCGCGTCATTAGACACGGATTGGAAAAATGCGGGGGTTGCGAGGAGAGAAACACTGTCGAAGCTCCCCCTCCATGAATTATTCATCAAAACAATTGTCGATTGTTTGGCACTCCAAATCGCCACTTTGGCCAATTGAATCGAAAATTGCTTTAACATTATTAAAAGTTGGAAAAGTACTGAGAAAGCGGACGGATGGCATTTTGGCATTTTCCGGGGGGGGGGGCGTTGGGGCGGAAACGCAGTCCGCTTGCGGCATTGCTTTCATCCATTGATTGGCTGACTGACCATCGTTCAGGTGCTTCTGATCAGTCTGTCCCTTTGCGGCTTCTCTTCCCCAACTTCCGCGTCGTGTAGCGATTGCCTCGCTGGCGGTGACCCGCTTTGCGCTTGGTCCGCGACCCGCTTTTCCATACGCTTTTCCCACCGTTTCCCTCCGCTTAGGTGCCTTCCGCTTGGCCGTTGCACGCGACCACAACAATGCCCAACGACCGATGGTTCGTTGCGCGACTGTCCTTCCGTTTTCGGCACTCCTCGTCCGGAAAATGTGTCGCTGTCCACCGCCACTCGGCCACGCATTTTGCTGTCCGTGCGCGGGCTACCCAATCTTCCGCCCGATTTCGCCGTCGAATGCACGTTCGGTGCCGCTTTTGCGTTCCGCACACGCGCTCAACAGCATGCGGACGGATTTTGGTGTCCGTTGGCGTCGGAAATGCCACGGATAGCCCCGGGCGAGGACCATTTAGAAATGCCGGTGGCACTGCGCGTGAGCGGCACGCGGGTGAATTTGGTGGAGCCTCCAGCGAAGATAAAGCTGTACTCATGCGACACATATCAATTGTAATCGCAAAAAATGGACGGAAAGCGGGGAAAATGCCACGCGCGTTGGTTAAGGTGTTCCACCTGTTCATCCTCCAAATGGCCGTGCCGGTGGTGCGCAACGGAACGGAAATGCGTCGACGCGGAAGACGTCAAAAGGAAATGCCGAAATGAACGGCGGAAGGTTTGCGTCTTTGGCATTCCGCCAACCCCAAATTTGCCATTCTCCACAGGGTCCCTCCTCCGCGTGCATTCGCATCCTTCCCCCTCCGCTCGGCTCCGAACTGTTCATCCCCGATTCCACCAATGCCTCGCTGCAACTCCAACTTGACAATATGCCCTCCTCCAACGAACTTTTGTTGGCGTGCCGTTTCGTGCCAAATTCAAATCAAGTTCGAGTGGCCCGAGTTGCACAGCGAAACACAGTGAATTGTGAGCCGGGCATGTTCAGCTTTGAGGAAAGCGAAGCGATGAAAAATGTGACGGTCGAATTATTGGCGGACGGGGAACCGGTGGACGCGACTAAAGGTTCAATTAGTTAATTGGGCAATTAGTTTAAATGATTTATTTGCCCTTTCCTTTTCAGTGACCATTTTCAAGTGCCCTTTGTTGGCCTCCGATTGTTCGCGTTGCGTTGCGTTGGACCCGCGGTTCGCCTGCACTTGGTGCGACGGGAGTTGCAAACACAGCACAAAATGCGTGGTGCGCGACGCGGACGGAGGGGCGGCGGAAGCGGACGAATTGTGCACGACGCCGGCCATTCGCGAGGTGCAAAACACCGACAAATCAATGAACAATGAATGTTCTCGAGACTTTCGAGAAATGCCATTCAAGATTCTCGATGGGTCCTTCCCATAATCACTGATTACGTTTGGACTCATTCATTGCTTTCCTCCTCCCATTTATAGTTTTCGCCCCGTTCCGGCCCTTTGGAGGGCGGCACCGTCGTGGACATCGTTGGCCATGATCTTGGCTCGCGTCTGCAAGATGTCCAGGACCGTGTCCAAGTCGCGGGTGTGCCGTGCCGTGTCCTCCATTACGAATTGTCAGTTCGCATTCTTTGCGTCACCGAACGTTCGCCGCTGCCCTTCCGCGCGCCCATCCGCTTGACAATCGGTCGCAGCGCGCGTCGCAACGCTCAGTCAGCGGAACACTTTGAGTTTCGCAGCCCACAAGTGCTGTCCGCACAGCCCACGTTTGGGCCACAGAGCGGAGGCACGCGACTGCAGCTGATCGGCACAAATTTGGATGTGGGGCGGAACGCGAGTGTGTACTTAGACAACTTGGAGTGTTCTCTTCAGGAAAAGAGGGAAGTGAGTGACGCGCGCGGAATGGGAGGGCGAAACGCAAGGGAAATAAACGGGGGAACGGAAGGCGGGTGAAGTGTAAGGGGAAAAGCGGGAGACGGGGTTGGGGAGGCGTGGAAAGAGTGTGGGAGAAGCAGGTGAGATAGAGAAGAAGAAGCTTCCCCGAGAGGAAGATTAATGGATCAATTGAGGCAACAATTGATCCTATATGATCGAGCAAAGTGGGGAGCTGGAGAGGGCAGGGTCGGTAGTTCAGCTGGTAGAACACTGGTCCGGAAAGCCAGAGACGCCGGTTCAAAGCCGGCCCGCCCCATAGTTTTTCCCTCAAAGGCTTCCCCGCTCGTTCACATATTTCACAGGCATCGGAGAAGTGGGAGAAGCGGAAGGAACGGGGGAGGGAGAGGGCCGCAAAGGAAAGCATGGGAGAGGATCACCGAAATACACTAATGATCAACCTCAATTTCTTTTCCAAATTGATCATCACTTTGTCCTGGTCAGAGTGATCGCGTCATTTGTCTGACCGCCGCTTCTCCCCGTGCGTACACTGTCACTGCGATTCGTCTCCAAATTGACGGTGCAGTGCGACTTTTGCCGGCCAAATTTGAGTACAGAACGGATCCGGAGGTGCGCGACGTGCAGCCGCGCACTGCTTACGAAAGCGGAGGGCGAAAGTTGATCGTTACGGTAAAATCGAAATACGGTAGGGAATGAACGCCTTCCCAATGTTTGGCTTTGGCAGGGCTCCCATTTGGATTCGGTGCTGTCCCCAAAATTGTTTCTGCTCTCCGCCCCCACCGTTCCGTCCGCTTCACCTGATGAGTTGGAATTGATCTCTGAGCTTGGCGCGTGCCATCCGCTCAATTCGAGTGCGTTGAGTTGTGACAGTCCGAGTTTGGCACTGCCAACGGCGCTTCTTCGGCAGTCGTCGATGGCACGATGGATGGTCGGAATGGCAATGGACGGAGTGCGGACAGTGCGCAATTTGGGGCCGATCATTCAGGTGAGTTCGGCGGAGGGAAGAAGCGAAGGGCAAAAAAAATGCCAAAAATGAATGGCCAATGAGAGAATGGCATCCATTTGCAGCTGACCACCGTGCCCGACCCCCAGTTTTCGCCTTTCGCCGGCCTTCACATTTTGCAGGCGGAACAGCCTCTGATGCTTTCCGGACAATGGCTGAGTCAGGCGGCGACGCCGGCGGAATATTCGGTGGGAAAAATGGCAAAATGAAAAGCAAAAAAATGGCTTTTCCCCACCATGCTTAATTAATCCCTTTTTTCTCTTTTCCATTTAATTTCCTTCCCATTTCCCAAGGTTACCATTGGCACTGCCCTTTGTCCGGTTTTCCTTCTCGAGCCCGACCGACTTTTGTGCCGTCCTCCGACTGTGCCTCCGTTGCCCACCGATGATTCGGGAAGTGAAATGCCCGATGGGAGGCCACTTGTCGTCGTAAGTGTCTCCCGCCATTTTCGGCATTGTTATTTCTCCGTGCCATGCCGTTCTTCGTTTACTTGTCTTTTGCCAGGTGCACATTGGCCGTGTCCGTGTCGAAATTGGTCCGTTGGAATACGCCGGCGGCGCCATTAGCGCCGGAATTTCACGCATCGATTGGTCGCGTCGCGCGGGCGTTCTCGGATTGGCCGTCCTTCTGGTCATCGTCATTGTTGTGCTGGTCGCGGTCGGATTGGCATGGCGAAGACGGCAGGGCGAGCACGAGCGGACGTACCGACGCATTCAGTTGCAAATGGAACAGATGGAAAGCCAAGTGCGCTCCGAGTGCAAACAGGTGATGGGTGGTGGGTACTGAGATGGCGGGCCACAACTACCCGGGGGGCTTTTAAAAAGGGAGAATAAATGGCAGCTCAGATGCCTATGTAATAAGCATCTCTCTGTTTAGGCCTTTGCCGAACTTCAGACGGATGTACTCGCTGAACTTGACGGGGTCGACGACGGCGCCGGCATTCCCTTTTTGGAAAGTCGCGAGTCCGTCGCCCGTCTCCTCCTGCGCGACTTCGGCGAGCCGACGATAAACGGCGCATACGGCGGAGCGATTTATTCGAGGTTCATCGGCAGAGAAGAAATATTTATGGGCAATGATTCATTAATTACCCATTTAGTCAGTTGCCGATGACTTTGGCACAGTTCGAATCGCTGCTTTGGAATCGCCAGGTGAAACATCGGCAAAACTCATTTTTGTGCCATTTCTCTAATAAATGCCAATTTCAGTTCATTTATGTGCTCGTCCAAATGGCAGAAGAGGAGCCGACAATCAGGTGAGATAATAAATGGCAAAACACATTAAAAACTCGCTCGCCTTTTTTTAATTTAAGTTTGTCATTTGTCACTTTGGTACCAATTCTTGGCCTGTCTTTTTGGCATTTATATTGGCATTCATTTTCCTTTGGCATTCCTCACTTCTTTTCTGTCTTTGGCATTCCGTTCTCCCCCTTTCCGTGTTGGCATTCTGTTTAACCCTTTGGCATTCCGTCCCTCTCCCTCCCTTTGTCAGTGCCTCTGAACGTGCTTCGCTCGCTTCGCTTCTTCTCGCCGTCCTCTCCCGCAACTTGGCCTTCGCCTCCGACGTGGTCCTTTCCCTGCTTTCTGCCCATGTTCAGCGCTGTTCGCTGATGCACTCGCCCCATTTGCTGTTCCGCCACTCCGATTCGCTGGTGGAAAAGCTCCTCCAACAATGGCTCGCCCTTTGCCTTTTGCCGCATTTGCGCGACTCCGAAGGCCCCGCGCGGTCGCTTTTCCTCCTTTACAGGGCACTCAAATCGCTGACAGAAAAAGTATGATCGGAATTTTTGATCACCCATTCGATTTGACCAAATTTGCCTCGTTTAAGGGCCCCGTCGACGCGGTCACCGGCCAAGCGCGTTATTCCCTTTCCGAGCAGTCTTTGCTCCGCGAAAGTGTCGAAGCGCGTCCTCTCACTGTTTTGGTAGGGAATGGCTCGCCATTTCGCTTACAAATTAGTTTTGGTTTTCCCGTCTTTGGCAGGTTATTCCGTTGGATGGCTTTGACCAGGCACCGGTGCCAATTCGGACTTTGGATTGTGATACGATTTCTCAACTGAAGGCCAAACTGTTGGACACTTTGTATCGGAATGTGCCGTACTCGACACGGGTCGGCATCGACCAGTTCGACCTTGGTAAGTCGGAGGACTGACTGACGGCACAATTCGCTAATTGTCCGTTTCTGAATCGCCCGTGCCAAATTCGTCAATTGTCCTTCTTTCAGAATGGCGTTGCCCACGTCGTGGCTCCGTTTTGCTTTTGGACGACGATCAGCCCCAACGAAGCGGCGGACTTCGTCAACTGAACACACTCGCGCATTACGCTATGTCCGATCAGGCACTTCTGGCAATGCAAGCGCGTGCCGGTTCAGTACCGCATGCGCACGCCGCGTACACTTTCCGCTCGGGCGGATCCAACAGCAGCGATCAGTCGACGGTGTTCGGTTGGCGTTCCACGTCCGCCAATCATTTGTTGTCCTCTTCGTCGGATTCATCCGCCGGTGAGTGAACGACGGGCATTTTTTTTTGTTGGCATTGTGCCAATTTCGTGCCCATTTTCAGGTTCTGGCGCGTCACCACATTCTTCGAGTGGCACCGACCCAACTGTTCACTTCCATCTCCAGCAACCGTCGGGCATTGCCGGCGGTGGCACTTCGAATTCGGCACGCCCTTCGCGCGACCGGCGGTCCGCCACAATGCTTTCCGAAGTGTTCCTCACCAGACTGCTAATGTGGTGGGGGACAACGGCACAATTGGGACAAATTAGCGCAAAAAAAAAAATATATTCATTTAGCAAAGGCACCGCGCAACGTTTTGTGGACACATTTTTTGAGTCCGTTCTGTTCACCGAGCAGCAGCAGAACATTCCCGTCGTTTTGAAGTACGTCTTCGACTTTTTGGACTCCGAGGCGGCACATTGCCCACAGGCACGGCACTTATTAATGAACGGACGAATTTATCATTCTCATAGCTGATTGATCCAATTATTAAATTTATTGCTTAATCGTCGCCTCGCTTTTTCAGCCCATCGATTCGGATGTTCTGCACGCGTGGAAGGCCAACTGTTTGGTGTTGCGCTTTTGGCAGCAGTTTCTCCACTGTCCCGACTTGCTCTTTGATGTGCCGCCTCGTCCCGCGAGTTTGGCCGGCTCTTTGGCCGTTGTTGGCCAAACTCTTGTCGAGGCGTTCAGGTGGGAAAGGCACACTGATCAGTGGACAAGCAATTGCTGAGGGATTGATTGTCCGATCATCATTTGACGAATGCCAATCCCAAAATTGGGCTTTAGCCGTGCCGATTTGGACTTGAGCAGTGCGAGTCCGTCCAGCCGTCTTTTGTTTGCGCGTGACATCGCCCGCTTCCGTCCCCGGGCGGAAGACTTGTTCCGGTGGATAGCGGCACAACCGCCCATCTCCGCCCAGCACTTTTTCGATTATGTCGGCACCCTTTCAAAGGTAGAAAATGACGATGGGACTTCATCTTTAACTTTTAAATGCTAATTGCCTTCATCACTAATTACCCTCCGTTGTCTTTTCGTGTTAACACCAACTAACTTAAATGAGTTTCTCTCCATTAGCAGGTATCCGCTGATGGCGTGAGCAGCACTTTTGCCCTGGGCGAGTTGCTCAATTGGACCAAGGCCAACGGACTGCGTTTGATCGCGGCGCTTGAGGCCGACGCGGAGGCGCGGCGCGCGCGGCTGGCGGAAAGATTGAGGCAAATAGTGCAAAGCACACTGATGGAGGGGGCGGAAGAGCACGTTTATGCGACACTGCGGTGAAAAGGGGACGAAAAGCGCAACGAAAAGGAGCCAAAAGACGGGGGAAAAGGGCCAAAAAGGAAAAAAAATGGACAATTGGCCAAACGACGGATGGACGGAGGGGAAGTCAATCGCCGCGAGAAGAAAATGCCGACCGACCGATTAATTCCACTGACGGGTGCCATAAAATTTTATTGTTTCAGAAATTAATTAATTAACTGCCCATTGTTCATATTTGTGCATTTGCCTATTTATGTGCATATTTAAAAAACATATCGAATACGAATAAAATATTAAATAAAATGCTTTTTTAAATGCCTTTTATTAATTAGGTAATTTGTTCGTTTTGCCATTTCTCTCTTTTCGCCGTTGGATTTACCATTTTTGGCATTTTCCTCTGCCATTCGTCCCTTTCTTTCGGTCGGTCATTCTCCGTCTCTGCTCGTCTGTTTCTGCTGCTCCTTCTCTCTCTCCCCCTTTTCCGTCTTTCCCTCCCCAACCGTGTTGTCTCTCTCCCCTTTCTCCCTTGTCTTTTGCCGTTTCTCTCTTTCTTTGCTGTCCATTGCTCCGCTCAGTCGCCGTTGCGCCTCCGCCAAAAAGCGTTTGTGCGCTTCGCTGCCCTCCGCCAGCCAATCCAACGCGTCCGCGGGGCCCAACTCCTCCTCCCCCGTGGAGGAGGAGGGCGTGCGGAAGCGCAACGCGGGCCCAAAGCGTTTCTCGCGCCGCCGAAATGCCATAAAACCGAGCGGAATGCCATCTGACAAAAAGCGGAGACTGAAGCGAAACAAACGGAAAATTTGCGCCATTTTTAGGGGGTCAAAAACTTTCGAGAATTTCGACAATTAATTAATTATTTAATTAATAGCCTTCGGGTTGACCTGCATTTCGTTGCGCGACTACGCACGCGACCGCGAGCAGTGCGAAAGTCAATGCGCAAGCGATTAGAACGGCTAAAAACCAAGCGGCACTGCGCAAGCGTTCTGTGCAAAAGGAGGGAAGGGTACTGTACAAAAACAAAAGAAAGACTACTTTGAGCAAACACTGTGATGAGTGCTTACAGTACTCTTGTGACAATAAATACCGTACCGTTGCTGAACGGTGGCCTCCCTCTGCTGCTTTCCGTGCGAATGTCTAGCGCTTCGGATGCCCTCCGGCGTTTCGGCCCTTCCCGCGCCTCCCCAATTAGCACATAATCCGTTCCCTCGGCCAAATTCCGCAAATCAAACACCACTTGAGGCAACACAATTGGCACCGTTTGATGCCATTGGGAGGTGCCTATTAAAGTTGGGGAGGGGGGTAATTAAGAGAGAAAACAATTTAAAAAAATAAAATGACAAAAGATTACAAATTTTAAAATTTACATTTTAAAATATAAAAGAAAATTGAATTCAAATTGAAATTGGTTATTTAAATGAACAGTTAATGCCTTTTTTCGTGTAGTTGAGAAGGAAAGAGGAGCCCGACATGCGCCAATGGCCGGCGGAGGAAGCGTTTCCGGAGGGAAACCAACGGACGCGCAAAATGGTGGGGGAAAGGGAGTGGATGGAGAAGAGGGGCGGGTCGGGGTCTGGAAGAGTGGGTGGGCCATTCGTCAAAATGCTAATTACCCTAATTAGTCTGCCCTCCCTTAATTACCCCTGAGGGGCCATGTCCGCGTGTTTCGCCATGTGCGCGGTCCCTCTCCGCCGCCCGTCTCGGCCCAAACGGCGACGCGGAAAGGCGTCTCCGGGGACAGAGACTCGTGAAGGTAAAAGAGTTGGCGACGAAGCACAAAAGTCTCTTCGGTGAAGCCGGAGGAAAGGTCTAAAAACAAAGGACGAAACAATCGGCAGAACAAAGGAAACGGGCAATGGCACTTTCGAAGGCGAGGTAAAAGCCGCGGAGATTTCCGTTGGGATGGAGCGGCGGCTCCCAAGTGGCGAGAAGGGAGCGCGAGCCGACGGAATGGACACGCAAATTGTGCACTTTGGAGGGCGCTAAAGGAACGGGAAGCAAGTCAAAGGGGGACTAATTAGTCAATTAATTAATTGTCAACGATTAATTGCCTAATTAGTGTCTTACCGCCTTCGATTGTCGTGAATTTCAGCAAATTCGACCCTTCGCTTTCGTATTGGCCATTCAAAACGCACACCTTCGCGCAAAAGGTTTTAATTTTCGGAAAGGGAGAATCCCAAAATTGACTTTGGCCTCGTAATTGGTCAGTGCCTGAAGCCCCGAAATTGTAGCCACGGTGGAAATATTCGGCACAATTTGAGAAGTGATCAGAAAGGGACGGACAGAAGGCCAATGGTCCAACTGACAAAGAGTGATCAATGAGCAAAGAAATGTGAAATGGGAGGAGAAAAAAGGGTGAAATGGCAACAAAAAAAACTGACGCGAAATCCAACGAAATGGCCACGGACAGAGCTGAAATGGCCAAATGATTGGGCTAAAAATGGCCCAATTGATCAGTCACAGTCACCTCGCCGACTTCAGCTCCTCCCAACCCAATTCGACCGTCGAATGGTTTCGATGCGCAACCAATCGGAGTCCGCGCGGTGCCTCCAATGGCACTGAAAGGGGGCAGTTTTTTTCCAATTTGGCATTTTCCGTTTGGGATTTGTGCCGACCGTCTTCGCCCGACCAGCCCAGCACAGTTTCGGGTTCAATCGCGGAAAAGCCGCGCGAATTCACTGCGCGCACTTGGACAAGAAAAGGCCGAAAGGTGGGCTGTTCCCTAATCGTGGTCTGATTCTTAAAAAGATGTGTGCCCCTTTCAAGCAGTGTTTTCTTCTTTTTACTGCAAATGGATCTTCCACAAAGAATTCGTGCCAATCCGTCGGTGCTGAGTCGTCCATTTGCCGATAGCGCACCAAATATTTCAGTCCATGCGCATTCCAAACATTTCTTGATAGAGGCGTCCATCGGATCACTTTTATTCGTGTTAAAGCATTATAATTATTCCTAAAACTACCCAAATTGTCCGGTTCAGTGCCCTGGGCGTGCACTTCCATTGGGTTCGAGAAGGGCACGTCCGGAGGGGTGGCGCACGGGACGGAAGCGGACGGAGCCGACGCGGGTTCACTGGCACCGTACGAATTATGGGCGAACATCCGAAAGGTGTAATTGACCTTAATGACGGAGTGGGGAATGCTTTTTGTTGTATTTCAGTTGGATCCTGATTTTTCAGACAGGGACCAATCGGTTCGACCAACTTTCTCGAGTTAGTCTCGGATTGCCCCTCCCCATAATCTCTCCCTATGCCAAAAATGAAAACCAAAGGAACAATCGCTTAACAATTGAAACGCATGCGCATGACTTCTGAAACGGCATTTGAGGTGGAAAAGCAGTCTCTGCTTTGTTTGCCCCCCACCCTTTCCTTTCTCATTGACTCCCTTTCATTTGCTTCTGTCTCCTTCTCCGCTTACCCACGGTGCCAATGGAATTGCCGCTTTAAACATCGTCCGCTTGTCCCTTTCCGTGTTTTGGTCCGCCACTTTCTCCTCCCACACTTTTTGCCAATTCGCGTCGCGCGTGCCGAGCGCGTCCACCGTAAAATGAGAAAGCGGCGCTCCGTTCTCCGCTCGCCGGCGCCAAACGACTAACGCATGGCGACCGGAGGAGCAGTCGACGCGCAACACTTCGGGCGGTTCGGGCACATCTTTAGGAAATGAAACCAATTTGTGTAGAGTTTTTTTTTCAAAAGGGCATTAATTAGCTAATTGATCGGCCAATTAATAATTTTTAATTGATTTGCTTTTCGCTTCTTCTTTTACCTCTGACCATCAGTTCGACGAAGGCCGTCTTCACGTCAACTTCCGTAATCACTGAACATTCGATGCGTCCCGAGTTTTTCCCTCTCAATTTGCTCAGTTCCAACACATTCGTCCCATCCCTAATTTGTTAGCCAATTTATTCCATTTGAATTTCAATTTCAAATTTACGCTTCCATTCGTCCGTTTTGCTCCATTCGCTTTCCGTTCCGTGTCCACACATATTCCATCGTTAGCCGCTGGTCGGCCACCGCGCGACAGCGAAAAGTGACGGATTCAAACGCGTCGCGGGTCACCGAATCGGGCTGAGGCACTTCCGCAAAATAAGTGGGACCTTTTTGAGGGGAGAAGGGGCGGGGGACAAAAAGATAATAAAAGGGGTGAGGGAGTGACTCACTGAACACTTCCAACCGATTCATCGCCCGGTTGATACCATAACGATTGCTCACATTACAGTAGTAAAAGCCGTCGTCGGCGGACGAAACGTCGAAAAGGCGGAGAGTGAAATTGGCGAGAAACTGACGGCGGAAGGGAAGCAGTGATTTGCCATTAGTCACTTTTTGTTTTTCCCACCTCCAATTTGCTTTTCACTCCAACAATTGCCGTATTATTCGCGTCGACCCAACGGACGCGCGCCTTTGGGGCGGCGCGAACATCGCAGGGAAGGTCAACGGAAATGCCGCGCAGCACTTTCAAGACGCGGTGGGCACTGTGCCGGAAGTACGGAGCAAATGCTAAACAGGGAGGAGAAGAAAAAAAGGGAGTGAAAAGGGGGAAAAGAGAGAGAAGAGAGACGGGGACGAGATAGTAGAGAAAATAGAGAGAAATAGAGAGAGAGAGAGACAAAATGAGAGTTGAGAAGACGGAGAGAGTACTCGACTCGGTTCGGGTCTCTCGAGCAGCACGTCTCTCCCCCCCCTCCCTCAATGCCTTGCCCTGAACGTTGAGGAAAGTGGCGGATGCCAAAGTGCCCTCGGCATTTGTCGCGTTGCATTGGTAAAGGCCCGTGTCCAAATCTCTCTTTAGTGCGCGTATGCGTAACAATTTGCCCCCGTCGAGCAGAA
Organism: Heterodera glycines; assembly: GCA_004148225.2. Classification (NCBI taxonomy): domain Eukaryota; kingdom Metazoa; phylum Nematoda; class Chromadorea; order Rhabditida; family Heteroderidae; genus Heterodera; species Heterodera glycines. Next base: position 9,312,965 of record CP049706.1, read on the forward strand.
CCCTCCGCTCGTCCTCCGTCCATTCTTTGGCATTTTATTTTTTGATTTTCCCTCGAGCGCTTCGCTTTACCATGGAATGGCACCGCATTGAACGACCAGCGGATGAGCGGCGGCGGAAGGCCCCGCGCCGGACAGTGCAAATCCGCCGTTTCGTCCTCCGAAAGTTCAATGGATGCCGGCGGTTCCCATTCCCAGCGGAGCGAAGCTGAGAAAGGCGGCGAAACTGAAACGTAAGTGCCAATGCCAATTTGAATTTAATTTTAATTCGAAATTTTAAAAGGCATACGAAAAATTGGGCCAAACGAACGAAACTCACAGGAAAAAATGGACAACGAAATGAGCAAAGAAAGGGGCAAAAGGCGAAGCATCGAAAGGCGAAACAGCGCAAAAATACAATAAATGCCAAAACTGGAAGAAAAGGGCAAAAATTGGCCAAAAATGGACGAGGAAATGCCAATTCGATTTGATTTCTCCGTTGGGACTCGTCCAAAATTCGGCCCCAACAATGGCACACCCCAAACATTAGCAAATGGCACAAAAAACGGCGACCGGAACACGCCAAACAAAGGGAAAGGCCGGCGGCGGAAGGCCTTCCGCGGGTTTAGCCGACGGAATGGACAAATTCCGTCAGTCCGTTTGACTTTTAAATGAAAAATTAATGGCATTTGCCATGCCATCACTTAATATTATCATTGCATTTTTCGTTGTTTCTGGTGTTGACTTTTTTGAGGCGGCGTTAACGGCCAAAAAAATGTTTGGTGGCAAATGAATGAGCGGTGGCGGCGGTTGTTCGGCACTTCCCCCCAGGGGATGGATTTTCATTCCCTTTTCATTGCCAAAGGGCAAAGTGACGAAAATGGTGCCAAAAGGGGGCCTTTTGCTGTTAACGCCTCTCCACTTTTTGTCCATTCATTCATTTAAATCCATTTTTTGGCGAGAACAGAGAAAAACACTCGAAATGGCACAGAAAAACGATTTGGGAAAAGCATAATTTAATACAGGAAAGGGAGGGGGAGAAGAAGTAAAAAGCAAAGCAATTCAAAAACAATTGTCAAATGCCAGAATTCTAAGAATTTTATTGTCAATAAAATTAATTACATATAAATCCGTTAATTACATGTAAATTAAGAATAATAATTGCGTCACTGGTCTACAAATGCCATTCCCAATGGGTCACTTTCCAACTTGGATCGGACATATTTAAAAAGAGAGAGAGAGAGTCAGTGCCATGAAATGCGTCCCTTTCCCTCCGCTGTCACTCCGTTCATTGCCCTCCCTCCCCCTCCTCCTCCGTCTTTGTCTTCGTACTCTTTTCCTGCTCTTCCGCTGACTGTGAGTTCGTCTTCGTCTTCTTTTCCTCCTCATCTTCCGCTGGGTTCGTCTTCGGTGTCTCTTCTTTTGCCCCTTCCTCCTTTTGGTTTTGCTTCTCCGCCGGCGGCGCTTGGAAGGAGGTCAGCGCGTACTCGTGCCCGAATTGCTCTTGGAGTGCCGCTAGTCCCGCTGCAATTAATAAGCGAATCATCCATTTCAAATGCCAAAGGCTCGCATTTATTGCCCTCTCCATGCCAAAGTGCTTCACCATTTGTTTGTGAAACGTACCGGTGCTCACTTGCAGTTGGGACAGTTTCCGCCCCTCAATGCTCAACGTCCGCTTTCGAATGCCATCCCCGTGGGGCGAAGTCGGCGTGGAGTAAAGCGCATCGACGAACAAATTGGGCAACAAATGCGAAATATCGCGGTCGGCGAAAGCGGCGGAAATGCCGAAAATCACATTCTAAAACATAAACAAACGAAATATATTTTTAATATTTATTTTTTCCCACCGTTTTTACGGGGTATTTGTATTCTTCCGTTGCGGTTAATATTTTGTCACAACATTTCTTCAAAGCGTCCACCAATTGGTCAATCACATCGCCCTTTGTCTGATGCAACGAAATTGTCATTCGGAGAGCATTCGGATTCTAAAAAGAAATCAGAAATTGAAAAATAAGAAATCGTTCAAAACCAGGACCTGTAGAAAAGTGAAACTCCACCCCAATTCGTTCATCTCATCGCCCAACGCGTGAATTGGCACTTTTGGGTTCGCACTGACAATGGCCAACACGGGGCCCAACGGATCACCGACGACCTTCAAATTGGCATAATTTAAAACATATCCCAATTTTGCAACTCGTGGTTTCTCTCGGACATCACCTCCAATGCGGGGATTTCCTCCAGTCGCCGTCTCAACATCCGCGAAGTGTCCAAAATGCGCTGCGTCCGCTCCACAAAACCCAGCCGACCGTGGGAAAGCAGCGTTGCCCAAGTCAACGCAATGAGCAGACCCGACCGCGTGCCGTCCAATGTTGGCGACACATACATTCCACCAGACCAATGCAAATTTGTGTAGCATGCGCTGTAGAGAAGATCAGTGTCTCGGTAGAGGACGGCACTTGAGCCAACGGGACAAAAGCCGTACTGAAACCGAAGGGGAAGAGGTGGCACGATTGGAAAGGCAAAAAGAGCAAACGGACAAGGCACCTCACCTTGTGCATGTCGACATTAATTGACGAGACGCCGGAAATGCGAAAGTCGAACGCCGGGGACGGATAGTCGCACTGTTCCATAAAGGGCAAAAGGAAGCCGCCAATGCTGGCATCGACGTGGACGGGGACGCTGAAGCGCAAGCCGAGCTAAAGGGAAATGATGAGAGAGAGAGAAAAATAGGGAAATGAAGGGGAAAACCTGAGAAATTTCCTCAATTTCGTCCATTACGCCGTTGACAAAAGCGGGGGCACTGGCCACAATCTGTGAACGGATTAACGGAAACCAAAGCGAAATGATGAGCAGACCAGGCAAGTCTCACGGCCAATTGCCCGTTTAATGGCGCCGATATTCACTTGGCCTTTGCTGTTGGTGCCGACGCGGACCAAACGCATTCTGGAAAAAAACATAAACAAAAATTGAAGTCTTTTCATTTACCCCAATAGTTTCGCTGCTTTAAAAAATCCGACATGGGCGTTGAGGGGCACAATAATTTCCGGTCTTCGAATGCCATTTTTGTGGGCGGAGTTCCGATAAGCTGTAAAAGACGGATAAATTAAATGGGAAATTTAAATGTGAAACCGAGGCATGCCAAAATGATCGACTCGGACCCGCTGGTGGTAACCACTCCACAACTTTTGGCACCTCCGTGAAAAAGACTGCACAAAATCCGGATACATTCGGCCTAAAAGTGCCGTTTTACCCTAAATCCAATGATGGCACACAAAAGAGGACCGACCTCCATTTTCCTAATGGAAGGGCACGCTTCGGGGAAAGCGGCATTTGTATGAGAGTACAGCTCGAAAACCTGTTCAAACACAAGTTTTCCAAATAATCCTTCGCCCCCCCCCCTCCTCCCTCGACCTGTTTGATCATCCGCTGGTAATTGCTGTCTTCGTCCTCCACCGCGTACAGCGACCCGCACAGTCGGCCCCTCTCGAAGAGAATGTCGCTCATCGTTTTGTAGGCGGTCGCCTCGCGAATGATGTCGTCGGGGGGCAGTCCACGGTCGGGCAAATATTTGTAAAATTCCTTCAGCCGATCGGCGCGATGCATCCGATCTGAAATTTAAAATATTTCCGAATGCACCCTCATCTCCGTCAGTTGGCCACCCTCCAATTCTTTGTACGCGTTTTCTTTGTTCTCTTCCCATTTGTGTTTGTACGTGGAAAAACTGAGCAACGAATCATTCCACTGAAAATGAAAATAAAAACAAAAAACAGACAGTCGACACCAATTGGCGAAATGAGACGAACTCTTCGAATTTCAACACTTTGCGAACCCATTGAACAAAAAGGACGAACGACAGAGTGTAAAGGACAATTTGCCACTGTTCCAAATGATCAAAACGACGATTTCTGAAGAAAACAAAAGTAGCGGAAATAAAATATAGCAAAAAAGGGAAATAAAGAAATTTAAATGCAACTCACTAACTCACAAATGAATCCGAAAGTCGTCGATGACGTAAAGGACGACTCGCCACGGCGTATGGTCCATCAGAGTCACAAAACACAAACAAATATTTTCAATAGTAAAAATGAAACATTGTAATTGGAAAAACGACCATAATTAACTTTATTAAAGTCGTATGGGAAATAATTTATCAATAAATTAGGCAAGTTTAAAAATAATAAAGTTTAAGTCTCTTCGTCAGGATGACCGTTTTCGAATTGCAGTGAAAATATCCAAATATTGGCTCAAAGTGTCGATTGCCATATAATTGTCCAGCTGTTCACTGTGCCGTTTGAACACCTCCGGCTCCGGCACTTTCGACTGTCCAAAAAAGAATTCAACAATCTCTTCGAGAAGGGCCTTGCATTGATGGAGAATGTTGGAAGCGGCATATTCAATTTCAACGACAACGCCCTGAAATTGACAAATTTAGGGAGAAATTCAGAGAGTAAAAGCCGCGGTAATAGTTTAGATGGTGCCACACCTTTTTGACAAAAATTTTCTTGTAAGTTTTTAAAAGTCGTGAAAACACGTTTTATGGGGTTTTTAGGGTCGCAGATAACGAATCTAACATTCATTTTGATCAAATTCGAATCCCGGACCCGAATTCGAACAAAGTTGAAATTCAAAACTTTCGAAATTCTCACTTCTATTCAAAAATCAATTAAAAACAATCTAAGTTTATTCGCAAACATTGCAACATCAAAGAATGGTCATTCTGTAATGATACGAACATAAAAATGAATTTTGAAAATTTGCATTTTCAAATTTTTGTTCGAATCCAAGTCCGGGGTTCGGAATTGGCCAAAACGGGTGTCATTTTCAGGATCCGCATCCCCTAAAACCCCACATAACTGTTTGCACGACTTTTAAAAACTTCAAGAAATTTTTGTCAAAAAGGTGTGGCACCATCTAAACTATTACCAAAGCCGCAAAAGTTCGAATTAGACATTACGAAATTCCACCCTCACCCCTCAAAAAAAGATTTTTTTTTCGTTTCTGCCTTGAATCAAATGCCCACCTTTACGGACACTGATGCGCCAGCGGTGGCCACCGTTCCGACCCGAAGTCGAAAGTCCTTCAGCTTGTACTCGTTTCCCGTCACTTCGTACCGTGTCGGGTCCGTGACGAGGCCGGCATTGTGGAATTTGTCCAGCTGAAGTTCAAAGCCGCGGTCGGCCGTTGCACGAGGGGGCACCGGCGATGGACGGCCGGACGATGACGAACCATCGGAAGATCGGTGGGCGTTTATGATGAAGGAACTATCGGGAAAGTGCGAATGGTGAAGCACGAAAAAGCCACTGATTTGGGCTGCGATTTGCGACTGCGGTTTGTACCACAAACAGTCAACTTTGAACGACTTTGGTTGTCCCTAAGAAAATTCCTGAAAGTTTTTTCCTTCTATAATCCTTATAGGCTTTACCTGAAGTGTTGCACCCGCTTGCTCGAAAAGCAATTCCTGTAAAATTTGGGCAATTATTGTGGACCGAATTGATATATCTCATTAAAAAATTACCAGAGATTTTTCAGATTTCTGACTCTCAAATACCCTAAATTTGGCGAAATAAATAAGGTTTAGAATTGGAAAAAATCACCATGAAACACCCATTTGATTCAAAACCACTACCAGCAGTAAGTTTCAGAAAAATCTTAAAATTAGAAATTAGATTTTTCGAGCCGAGCAGCACTTTACAAAATGTCATAAGTATATTATTTAAATGAAAATCAATTCCTCTTTTATTCTTTCCCTTTCCCCTTTACTTTTGCCCATTTTAAATTCCACACCTATCCATGCTTAATCCGCCTCAAAATGTCCGACTAATAGCGGACGTTGTTGAGATCGAAAAGGACGAAAAAGGCCAAATAGGAATTGCCATTGGCGGCGGTGCTCCGCATTGTCCGTGTCTTTACGTTGTTCAAATTTTTGAAAATTCTCCGGCTAGAAAGAACGGACTGCTTGGTATAGGAGATGAAATTGTTGCTGTAAATGGCAAAGTTTTGAAGGGTTACGAGAAAAACGCTGTTGCCTCGATGATTCGCGATGTAAAAGGTGTTCAACAAAATGACCATTATTGAATTAAATGGGTCTCAAAACCCCTCAGGCGTTGTACGAATTTCATTCAACCGACTTCATCTTGTTGCGGACACTGATGTGGTCCAGACTTTGGACATCCTCTTGAAGAAGTTCAAACACCGGCTCGTCGATTCTATGGACGAAGCAACCGCCGATGCGCTGGGCTTCTCACGTGCCATCCTTTGCAATGACGTGTTGGCACAACTCAAGACGCGAATGGACCAAAAGCAGCAATTTTACGGAGCACTGATCAAAAAGACCGGGGAAATGGCCAGGTTCGAGGCCAAATCACATGAAGAAGAGGGCCAATCTCAGAGCACAGGCAAATGAAACACCAAATTCAGATGCTACCAGCAAATGGCCGCCACTCAATCCGCCGTTGGTGCTGTTTTGGCCGAAATTCAAGCCAAGGAAAGACCATCAAGTGAAGGAGACGTGGCCAGCGACATTGGCCAAGTTACGGCAGATTTGGCCCCAACTCATAAAATCCTCGCGAAAGAGCATTTGACGGTAGCGCAAAACATTGAGGAAATGGTGCGAACGTTGCAATGCCATGCTAATGCGGCAATTCCGGACGCACGACAATCGTTGGGCAAATATTTGGACGCGAAATACGAATTTTTAGCTTACTGTTTGCGGACAAAGGAATTGGAGGATGAGGAGGCTGAGACTGCTTTCGAGAACGGAGAGCAATTATTGAGAATGGAAACGGGAAACTACGAGTACCGAATGACACTTAAAAAGAGGGACCAAAGCAGAATAAGCTTCATGGAGAAACGCGAAAAGGCAGCAGTGAAAATCGAACTACTCGACGAGAAGCACGGTCAGTTGGGCGGACATTCACTCAACGACAAAAACTCATTATAAAGGGTCTGAATTTCAGTTCGGGAGTTGGCACTTCACTTGAAAACCCTAATGAGCTCATTGAAAATGGCGCACTTCGCAAGCAGAAAAGAATTGATAAAAGGAAAGTATAAATAAACGATTCAATGTCAATTTATACTATTTGAGCTTACAACAACGGACAAAATAATAAAGCTGTTTATACAAATCAAACCAATAAAAATTTGACAGGATTTATTTCTGTCTACCAAATGCGAGTCTCGCGGATTTCACTTATCACGTGGCTGGCCTTATTTAATGCCTAAGCGGTTAATGAGATAAATAGGTCACATTTAAAAAAGGAAAAATTAGTAAGAACCTCCAACATTGTCGCCGTTTCCGCCCGCTTATTCGCCATCTTAAGAAAAAACAAATGTGTTGGTAGGGCATGAAGAAAAAAGGATGTGATATTCGACCTCATCACTTTCAGCCAGAAGCTTCTCCATTTCCTGTTCAATGTACAGATGTCGGACCAAATCACTTTGCAAATTGTCCTTGACAGAAGTGAATTAATGTATAAATAAGACACAGGAAAATACCCTAACGTAGTTGACCAAGAAATTCATTATCGCCTTGGGTACCTTTAAAAATGAAAAAAAAAAATTGGAACTCCGTACCGTTTCTTACCATGTCTTGGATGGTCTTTTTTACAATTCTGAAGTAGGACTCAATCAACTTCTCTAAAATGAATCTTCCATAATTTTCCCGTTTTCATTTTAATTTTGGTCGACCTATCGTGATACAGTCCCTTTGCTCGGTTAGCGACAAATTGCGTGTCAATGTCTTTGTCGTTTGCTTAAGTGTGGTCAGCATCGGGCCGTTCACATCCATTGGGAATGATTGCTGTAAATTCCGGTTGAACATCCATCCACCGAACGGCAATTTCGGTTGGTTTGTTGAGGAGACAACGTTTTGGACTTCGGTTTTGTTGCTCGTGGAATTGGGCTCCGATTCAACTCCGTTCACCAGCTCACCATCCTTTTTATCCTTTTGTGCTGGCACTTTCTTAATAGTAAATTAATTTTTGAATAATTGTTTTATTCATTTTCAAGTTTATTGAATTTGTATTTGTTTTGCCTAAATGAATAAAATTTGAAATTTATTTAATTCAATTTGTTCATTAATTGTTAAATATTTTGCATACGATCAATAGGAGGTATTGAAACAAATATTACAAAAAAGTTCAAACTTTGAAAAATAATTCCCTCACTCGAAAGGAAACACCAAAGGTGGGTTTCTGTCCTCTTCCAATTTTTTCCATATTTTCCGATTTCAGACTCAAAACATCTTCACTATTTTTGCTTTTACTGTCAAAAGTTTCTTCAATATTTGAATATTTTTTCATTATTTCAGCCTAATAAATAAAAAAAATTCGTAAAAATAAATATTAAAATTTTTACATCGGTGGTGTCGTTGCTGTTGTGGTGGGAAGACGAAGAGATCAATGCAGCGGCTTCCTTGATGATTGCTGCAGATTCGAATTCCGGATGTTTGCTGTTTATGTAGGCCAACTCAGTCTTTATCAGATTGGACACGAATCTAAACGATAATAAACTCAGAAAGACATCAAAAAAGGATGATGACAAAATCACTCACTCTTTGGTCGGAGACAAACGATTGCTCAACAAAAGGGAGATGACTTCGCTTATTTTCTCATACAATCGGGGAAACCTTTGCATTTCTTGCTAAATTAAGCAATTAAAATTAGTGTTTATTTTTTGAAATTATTTGCCTGAATTTCGAAACCACAGTGCTGCACGATCCTCAACATCTCTTCATAGACCAAATTGACACATTCCAAACTCGGCTCTTCCAACCGCTGAATTTGACGCTTCACCAATAACTCAAAACTCACTTCCGGGACAAAAAGCGCGGGTCTCGTACCCTGGAGACATTATAGGTTTTTGAATTAGACAGATAAAATTACCGTCGCATTTTTGATCGCTGTCAAAATGTCATAAGTGCTCAAATTCTCGATGGGATTCAGCTTCTCAAGAGCTCTTTTGAAGGTTTCGTGGAAAATGTAACCGATTCGAGCACCGCCACAACTAAATAAATGGAGGAAAATAAAAATAAAATCTCCAAAATGAATGCGTTTATTACAGTTCGGTGGTTTCAATGTTACGCGATGTGCCCTCAATGGTGGAGTTGTACGCACTGGCAAAATGCGTGATGATCTGAAGAAGGGTGCGATGCTTGTCCATCACCGGCTCTCCGTAACTGCGCAAGATCGTCTGACACTGAACAGTCATAGCACTGACGCGAAGTTTCAGCTGGGGAAGGCATTCGCGAATGTGATGCTAAAGGGAAGAAGAACAAAGCAATGACAGCCTTTTCAATTTGAAAAACACACCATTAACAGTCTGTTCAGTGTCTTTGCCAAATAATGGATGCCGTTGATTGAGGCCAGCGTTGGGTATTTTTTGTGCAAGAATTTCACCTCATCTCTCAGACATTCTTCGATTGATTTTTTCGCTATTATGTCAGCCTGGGATCTATTGACACTAAAACAAAGCTTATTTAAAAATTGAAAAATAGCTTTTTACATTCCGATTATTCCAAGTCTGACAGGCACCAATTTGCCAGTGAGTACTTCCATCGCGTCGGTTCCGTGGTCCATTAAGTCCAATTTCGTAAGCACCACAAGAGTACGATTTCCTTAAATTAACTTCTAATAAATAAAGATGGGTTTGCTCACCTTCCCTGTCCACTTCCCTGGCCAACTTGAGTGGTTCAGATGTCGCGAAATCCTGGTTAGCTGGAGTCACCGCAAGAATAAGCGAATTTGGATTGCGTATGTAATTGAGGATCATTTCACGAATCAAGGTCTAAAAATTAGATTAAATCGTAGAGCGAGTTCAAAACTTCAATGTCTGGTGGTTGGTCTCCAACGGGCACTTTTGTGATGCCCGGCAAATCGATCAGCGACAAATTCACCGCCCGAGAAGAATAAATTGTCAATGTGATGGGTGCCGGAGAAATGCCCTTGTTGGACCCGGTCACACGCTCCGTCTCCTTCTCAATCTCCTCACGAACTTGCTGAAATTCGAATAATTTGTTACAAAATCTGTTGCTATTGTGAGTGCCTGGAAGTCAGCATAAACTTCGTTTGGCTGATGTCCAAACAAAGCCCAGTCTTCGTGGGTAGGCGCTTAATTTTGTATAGAATAAGCCACGAAAACCTTAAATATGTTTATGAAACCTCCTTTTTGCACACGTAAAGGATCGGCGACAGGACAAAAGTGAAGATGAAGCACAAGCGGACGACGAGTCACAATGCCAATTCCGCGAGGCAAGAAATCCCTGCCGACAATTCCTTCGAGAACCGAACTTTTGCCGGCACTCTGTCAAACGTATCAATTTAGACGCATTCATTATTTGAGTAATTCTCAATGAAATTAATCAAAAATCTATCAATAAACCTGTGAACCGACGACGACTATCTGTGGCAATTGGACTTCCGATTCTTTGTATCCAGTTGTAGCAAAAACATCTAAAATTTTGAGTTATTTAATAATGTATCATTTTGGACACCTTGAAGTTTATTAATGATCGGTATTAGAGATTCCATACGTAATGGCACGTGAAGTCAAAAGATCAAAAATATATGTTTACAATGCAATGCCTTAACCTGTCAATAAAAATAGGTACTTCAAATAAAAATTTACAAAATGAAACAAGAAAGCAACGTAGACAAAAAAAAAAGCATCGTCTTTTTTTAGCTTGGCTGTTTTTTAACTTTGGCGATTGCGTTGGCATTTGCCAAATCATTTTTTGGCATAAAATTTATAAAAATAAAACTAGGCAATAATTTTTTTCCTAAAAATAAGGAAAAGGAATAGGTACCTAGTTAGGTAAGTGATTTTTTTTTTTTTTTGTATATTCTTGCTTGTTTTTTTTTGCCCTTTCAATTCCCGACCGAGTTGTGGTCTTTCTGTCCGTTAGCCGTCGCCTTCGCTCGCATTCCTTGACTTTCTTCTGCTCTTTTCCTAATTTTTATGTCGCTTTCTCTGATGCCCAAAAAGTCAAAAGTGAATCTTTCGTTCTTTTGTTAAGCATTGCATTGCCAAATGCCGCTGTCTCATTCATTTGACTTTAATTCGATTCTCTTTTGCTTTGGAATTCGCTGAATTTTGCTGTGTATTCATTTTTATGTGCGCTTTCTGCGTCAGTTTTATTTTTGGCTTTACTCTTCGTTTTATCTTTTAACTGCACTTTTGCCTTTATTTAACTCAAGATTATGTTGTTTCTTTCTTTTCCATATTCCCTTTTCCAATTTCTTCGTTTAGGATTATTATTTGGGAAACTTCAAATGGATACTAAAGGTTTTTCTACGAGTGCTTCTTCTTCGATGTGCACAAATGATGACGACATCACTGACAGTGACCAGCAAATGCATTCGGTGCATAATCCGGCGGAATTTTTGAAAATGAAACCGAAAAAGTCAATCCTAAAAGCCAAACAAACTTCGATTGATGATTTGCACAGAGCGGTAGAAGAAATGCGCGAATACCGTGGCCAAAGCGAAGAGGTCCAAAAGGCGCATTTTGACGAGGTCATTTTGGCAAGGCTCAAAAAGGAATAATTTCCTCCCCATTATTTTATATTACTTATTTTTTTTTATTTTAGATGAATATTCTTGCGACGCATCATCCGCCCGATAAGGACTACGGACACATGAAGGTGAAATGAAGTTTAACTATTTTATCGAACTTTGTCTTAAATTTAAGATCGATGAGCCAAAGACTCCTTTCAACAATTACAGCGACAGTGAGGGCGAAGAACTCACTTCCGGTGGTGGAACTTCTCGACCGCGAAGGGTGTCGCTGGTTGGTGCGGTGGATGCGGACGAATTGCGTAAAACTATTTCGGGGGGCACGCGGAGCCAAATGAAAGTGTTGGACCCGCCGGGTTCGGGCGAAGACGACGAGGACAGCGAAAGTGGGATGACCGAAGAGCAAATCGGTGAGTGTAATTTGAGCACTGGACGAGAAAAATAAAAACAGAATTCAGTAGCTATGAGTTAATTACTAAATGAATTTCAGTGAAAAAGCGTGAATTCGAAAAGAAGCGCAAGACGCACTACAACGAAGGCGCCTTTCTAAAGAAAATGCGGGAGAGAGCAGCGAAGGAAGAGGAGGAGGAAGACGAACAGTGATGGAGAGGAAAGGACGGAAGATGGAGAAGACGGATTGATATACTTATTGGAGTAGCCCAGAAGAGAGGGGACTTAACTCAAACCATTGAAGCAAATAAACAATAATGTTTGGATTGGACGGTAAAAATGCATCCGATTAACTAAAATTATTTCAGATTACTTAAAATTAGAGACCGGTTCTGCCGTTTTTTACCGTTCCATATATGTGACATATTTTTTCAAATAATCCGTTAAAAGAATGCTATTTTTTCCTTGTGAATTTATTTACCAATGCTTACAATTAGTTACGCCCCAATTAGATTTAAAGGCCCCTTGGTTACAAAACAATTAATTACCGTTACCTTTTTTATTAATGCAATTGCGTAATAAGCAACCATAAAGAAATATGTGCAATTTTTTATTATCTTTTAAAATTCACATACAATAAGTGGGATTTGTTTTATCCCTTCAAATGTTATGTCGGATTTCACAAAAACGGTACAATTGTTTTCTGTAATGTTCCATCCGCTCACCCTCCACCAATTGTGCCGAAACTGACGAAGCTTTAGGAATCGAACCCAAAAACATGGCGATGTTTTTCGCAATTTCTGGGCCTTCGAACTCCAAAGTGATCATTTTTCCTTAATTTACAATTTCATTTCCCTTGTTATTCCTGGGTAGCAGGTCGTTTTCCCACACTGAATTTTTAATATTAAGTTTTCTTCAAAACAAAAAAATTTTCCTTGAGAAAATAAAAAAAAACTACAAAAGTTAATTTAAACTCCATCAAAAATTTTAAAATAATTTTATTATTTACGAAAATTGGGAGAAGATATTGTACTCCCCTCCCCTTAAGGCATTTTTTTGCCATATAAATTCCTTTTGAAAACCTACTATTTGTCATGTGCTTTTTCTTTTGCTGCTTGTTTTGGCACAACAACACTTCCCACTCTCCCGCCCTCAGGTCGATGTCCTGCATCGCCACGAGTCTTCCCAGGCCACGCAAATCAATGGCCATTTGCACGGATTCGGCATAAAAACGGAGGCCGGGGTTGAAGCCGTCCACGGGTTGTAACAGAACCAAGACATTGTTGTCCTAAAAAGACAAATTCCTTTTTTTCATTGAGTGTTTCTGTTTCACCATTACCTTCTCATTGTCAGTTGTTTGACAGTTTTCGTCTTTTTCCTCCACAAAAAGTGGCGAATTATTTGCATTTCCAATGCACAATTTCCACCGGTCGACCAACGGCGAATGGGCGACAAAATCGTTGAGGCGTTCGGCCAATGGGAAATTGTGAATGGCGGCGGATTGGAAAACGACGCCGTGGGGGGACAAATGGCATTTGCCAGTCTCAGGGGTGAAATTGTGCACCTAAAACAATTATAATTTTATAAAAATGATTGCTTTCGCTTGGATTTGGTCACTTTGCTCCAATGGTTCACAAATGGACTGAGTCCGGCCGAATGCATTTGGGCTTAAAAATGCGGGCGAACAATGGCCAAATGCCAACAAATTTGACATACGCAACAGCTCCGAATAGTTCAACAACAGTGGACAAATGGTCACGTCCGTTTCTTCAATGGTTGGCGACGTGGCGCAGAACAAATGGGCAACGAGTTGGCGACAGTCGCGGGTCCGAAACTGTTGGCAAACAGCCAAAATGAGAATGCCGGAACAGTCGCGCAAGAAAATGCTATAAAATCCATTTAGGGCTCCTTTTTCGGCATTCGATGGATACCTCCCCTGGCAAGGGCCCGCCAAAATCACACAGTCCCGCGAGTCGTCCACCGTCAGAGAGGCGGTCCGATCCATCAGCAAAATCAGCGAGTCCTTGGCATTATAAAGGCGGAATTGGAGGGCAGAACAAATTCATTGGTCTTTTCTGTCTCACCTTACACCGTTCGATTTGGAAGGACTGTCCGTTCAGTTGGCCCGGCTCTTTCACCAGCGTTTTGCCCGATTCATTCGCAAAACGAAAGTCCGCCGCGTTTGGCCTCTGTCCGTCCCTTCAATTCGAATGGATTCTCTCCATTTCACAATCAAAGTGTGGCCTCTGCCCTCACCATGAATAGCATTTGTCCGTCTCTTTTTGTCCCATTTTTTCCGCCATTTTTCCGCCGCATTTTCTCTCCGCGCCGCCAAAATGCGCCGGGTTCAGCGCACGGAAACAGCACAAAAATTTGGAGAGCATCAAATCGCCCAGCGAATTGCTCTGCACCATTTGATTCCCGCCGTTGTGCGTTCCCTGCGCTTCGTTTTTGCCATTTTCCTTTTGCCGTTCCGACGTTTTTAACGAACGGCGCGAGGAAGGACAGCGGGACAACGACGAATTGGTGGCATTGGCGGGGCCATCGTCCGTTTTTGCCTTAATTGGTGGGACATAGCTGTTAGCCACCAATTAAGAGAAATAAATCAATTTAATTGTCTAATGCTACATACATTTTTTGATATATTTTGAGCATTTAAACAGTTTTCACCATTTTCGCTGCTGGGCATGGTTCGTCCGGCGGCTCATATCCATAGGCTGTTGAGTCTTGGCTGTACGCATAAAACAAATGTTCTCAATTTTGCCTCCACCTCCGCTTTGGTCCCGACTTTTTTATTTTGGAAGAATTATTTCTGTTTGCAATCTGAGGCACTCACAATGAGCACTAAATCTGGTAATCCTTCGGAATTGGTGTCCCGACCGAAAAAATAAAATAAATATTTTCAAACAAATACTTTTTCCGAGGTAAAAACTGCACTGATAACGAATCCGAGCTCAGATTTTGAGAAATCATTGATTTTGTCTATGATTTTTCGTCAAGTACTTGATTTTTTTTTGAAAATTTTTGTTTTCTAAAATTTTGGCTTTCTCATACATTTAATGGCTCATTCTAAAGCTATTCATGCATTCTACGCCATTTAGAGTATGGAATTTACCGCCAACAAACTTTTAGAAAGCAAAAATTTTCAAAAAAAAAATCAAGTCCTTGGTGAAAAATCCTAGGCAAAATCAATGCTTTTGCAAAATCCGAGCTCGAATTCGTGATCAGCGCATTTTTTACCCTAGAAAAAGTTTAAAGGAAATTTTTATCTCTTTTTTCCGTCGGGACACCAATTCCGAAGGATTACCCTAAATCTGGCCTTACTTTTGCTCAGTTTTGAACACCGAACCCGTATCCGAACTTTTTTCGGAATTAAAATTCTTTTTTTTGGTAAATAATTGCTTATTGTGAGGCATTGATTGATTTGTAGCAACAATTGAGTAAACAGTAAGGATTCAGATGTGAATTTATTTACATATAATCTCTTATTGTTAGATTCCTCCAAAAGCACATTGTTTGTTGACTCTGCGTCATCTGTTTTCAACGACATTATTGCAACCTAACAATCCAAAAAGAAAATTTTAAAATTTTCGAATTCAGGTTCAGGGTTCGAAATCGAGCAGCGCATCAGATTACACCTAGAAATTGTTTCGTAAAACAAAGTTTTCGGGACCACCAAAGTTCTGCCCAAACATTGTCCCCACCTCTCTCTTCGCGTCCGTCCCCCGCTTAGCCATCCGCCGCCTTCCCCGACGGTCGGACACAGCGAATGACGCAGTTTCGTCGTGGTCGCTGCGCTTGCGAACATTGCGTCGTCGTCCCATTCGCTCTGCCGATTGTCCACACGGCCCCATTTGTCTTAACCATTTTTAATGATGCCAAATTTTGGCTATTAAATTGATGAATCGTGCCGTTGTCGTCGTCTTCATGCTGCTTCACTGCGTACAGCTCACTTCGTCCTCTCCCTTTTGGCATTCTATCCGCCGATGACATCGGATCCTCCGGCACCGTGCCACCGCTGTTCAAAGCGATGTCGAAGAATCTGTCGTCGTCCTCCCCCCCTCCGCCGTTGTCAATCGGACGGAAACCGAACCCTTCAACAATTAATTGTCTTTTTGCCGCTTCAACTCCCATTGTTCCTTTTTCACCTTCGTCTTTCTCCTTTTTGCCTCGCTTTTTGTCTCCGCCCCGCACGAACTCTTCGAAAGAGACCAATTCTTCTCGGCTTTCCCTGCCGAATCCGTTCTCATCGACCAGTTCGGCTATTGGGCGACCGATGTTCGTCCCGAAGCATTCGTCCACTGGGAATAATCCTTCCGCTTTTTGTTGGCCACTCATTTCACACAAAAAAACTAAAATAAATATTAAATGCGCAAAATTCCGACAAAAAGCGACGGGGGGAGGGACACGAAAAGTGACTGCGTGCTCAAATGAGTGATTCTGAGTTTGACAGCCGGCACTTTAAGATTAATTGTATGTATCACGAAGTGTGAGAAAACTTCTCCCGCCCATTCCATTTCCGTTGCTATGGCTACAACTTAACACAAATCCATTTTCTGCCTAATTCACTGAATTCTTTAATTGTACAAAAAAAGGCTCGATTAAATGCACGTGACATTGGCTTTTTTCCTTAATTTATTCATGCCAAATTCACTTTTGTATGTGAGGCGCTCAACGGAGAGTATTATGAAAAGCACAACTTTTCTGTTTTTGAGAGTATCCCTTTTGAAGTTTGCTCACAAAGACATACAAATTGCTAATTAGAAAATCCCAGTGTCAGGAGCAGTAGAATATAGAAATTACATTTTTACAAGGACGCTGATTATCATGAATATACTTTTTAGCTATATGTAATACCGATTTCGCTTTTGAACAAATGACTTTTTCCAGCACCAAAAAAACAAAATGCTATTTTTTTAACAAAATGGATTGGAAAATAAAAATTTAGTGTCACACTCTTTGCTGAATGCTTGAAAATTCGGTCGGGTCAAATCGCAGCTCGACAAGGTCCAAGAGAGGGAGGGACTGTTGTCCGTTTAGTGCGTCCGTTGTCCCTTCGTCGTCCTCCGTTTGCCCCTCCTCCTCGTCCATCGTCCGTGCATCGTCTTCGCCCGTCTCCTCCCCGCCCGTGATCAGTTCCTCGCCTTCCTCGTCCGTCGAGTGCCTTTGCTTGTCTCGTGCCCCTCCAATGCAACATTCGCTTTCCTTTTCCTCCCCCCTTTCCATGGCACTTCCGTTGCATACCGCACAAAAGCCGTGCTGCTGCTGTGGTCGTCCGACTTCTCCCCTCACGTATGCTTCGAGTTCATCGGAAATATAAGTGGGAAACTGTTGCGAGTGCGTTTTGTTTTGTTCGCTGCCCACCTGCGATTGTGCAGTGTCTCTTCCGTGAGCGCCTCTCATCCAAATTCAGCGATTTTACGGTGCGACGGGTCGACTGGCGCGTGGTCAGCAGAGCGGAGAACCATTGGTTTTCAATTCGTTCGGACTGACGACGAAGGCCAAAGGCACCGATGTTTTTTGCCGTTTCGCATTCTTTGCTCATCACAAAAGGGACCTGAAAGTTGGAGAATTATATAGTAAACTCAAATTAATTGGCGAGATGACCTTCCTCTTCGGTGGACAGCACATGAGTTTGAAGTGCTCGCGAACTTCGCCGTTGGAAATGAAATGGGCAGGGAAACGGAGGGCATTCCCAACGACAGTAAGCAGAGAAGAACAGTCAGAACTTATCCTTGAGGGAGAGAGAAGTCATAAACAAATTTTAGATTTTGAAGGGCGAAAAATTGCAAAAGGGGCAAATTGAAATTAATTAATTTTATATTTGTTTGTTGTGATTTCTTGAACGGACCTGTACTGGTGCGGATAATTCTTTTGCAGAAAACCTGGAAAAGAAAGGGACAAAACAATGGGAAGAGACAAAAAAGAAAAGACGGACCGGGATTGAGAAAAGCAAAGACGGAAAGGAAAAGGCTGAGCAAATTGGAGATTAGGTAAATGGAAATGATCAGCAGCAAAGTGTTAGTCGCCGCGCGAATGTTCCGACGGCGAACTTTCATATAATCGTAGCCCATGGTCAATTCGGTGATCAGCAAACGCAACTGTTGCACATTTTGTCGCCGTAACCTTAACAAATGGAATGGAATGTGAAGATGGCACGGCAAAAATGTACAGAATTAATCACTCACATGAGCACAATTCCGCCGTTAAAAAACACCAATGTGCCGAATGGAATGATAACAGTGAGCAAATTGAAGAAGTTGGGAAGCCATTCCCGGTGGGTCATTTGTGCGGGAATGTAACGACGGAAGGGCACAACGGACTGTTCGTTGAAGAGAATGACGACATCCTCAAAAATATTTATGAAAAATAGGAGTCGGGAAAAGTGACTAGTCGTCAAACCCCAAAAATTTGAAGGGAAATTTATGGAATAAATAGTCAGTAAAAAATATGGAATTGGTTTTTTTTTGATGGACTTACCACCGAAGTCGTAAAGCGAATGCCAATGGAAATGAAAAGGACAACAGTAAGCAAAAGCCATCGAGTACGTTCCTCAAAACCGCTGAATGTCCAATGGGAAGTGATCAAATAACTGAAAAGCAAACAAAATTTCAAAATTAATTAATTGTGCGGTATTTATGGACTAAAATGGCTGCACTGACCAGAGCCCACCAAAACCACCGCTTCGAATAAAGGCACAAAAAAGTCATAATCCAAAATCATTCATTTTTTCACGAATCCCCTCGTTATCCGGATTTAAATAGCCGATGAACTGACCGTTCAAAGCTCGCGATTATAAGGCAAAGGACCGATGAAAGTTTGAATATCTGACCCAACAAATAAAGCCATTTAAAGTGATAAAGCCATGAGAGATAAAGGTGGACGAGTTGGAGTTGCTCTAAGAGGACGGGAGGGATCTGAAAACAAATGCGTTAAAATTTAGATGAGCCATTAAAAGACTAGTTTTTGTTAAACTATATAAATACAGTAAATCGTTGTGATTATGAGCACGGACCAAACGCTAATTAAAACTGACTTTTATAAATTTTAAAACAAATAATTCGAATAAAAATTTTTAATTTGAGCGGACATTTAAATGAAAGGGTGCAATGGAATAAACAAACAAAGCAAACAAAAAAGCAAAACAATATTAGCGGGATAAATACACTGCAAAAGGAAATCTGATTCATTGTGCGACGAATCTTATACAATAATATCACTGCGATTTTCTTCACAAGCATTGAGAACAATCAGGCCGAAGGGATTGGGCTGTACTCCTCGAGGTAATACTGCAGCTTATGCGACTCGTCTATTTTCCCACCAATTTCACTGTCGACCGTTTCGAAAGGGTGCAAATGGCGGCGACTCGCGCGCGAGCTCAAAGCACATTTGTGGATCATCTGCAGGCATGGCAAATAGTCCAAGCCTGTTTCATCGGTGGCGTAAATTCTGTCAGGGTACGACCTTTGGAGTGCAGCACAACAAACCGCAATGTTTGGCTTTACGCTTCGGAAAATACTTAAGAATAAAGGTAATTGTGAAAACGGGTAATAAACCAATCCAAAATTTCACACCAATCGACGTCAACGCGCAGCAAACTCAGCAATTCTATCCGAAGTTCGTCCATTTCTGCGACTTTCGTTGTCCAGTCTCTGGTTGGCTTTTCTCTCCGGTAGTCCAAATCGGTCATTTGCTTCGCCCGCCATGAAATTTCATTTGTCTTCCCGCATGTTGAGTCAACAGCAGAAGCCCGCTTTGATTGGAGTACGAATTCTTTAAAGTCGATTTGTTTCTGGCCATTTCCTGTCGGCTTTTCAATGATTGACAGCGAATGTTGGCCATCCAATTGCAACGCGTTCAAAATCGCACGAAAATCGCCACGTTTTTGTTCAAAAAGATTGCTCAAATACGAGTTCTTTCTGATTTTTCCAGTGAAGCCAATGAGCCATTGCTGAATAAAGATGACATTTCTGGATGTAAAAAGACAAACCCGAAGATAGGCATTGAAAGATTGGAACGAGGGCATTTTATCGACATGAATTGTGGAAAAAGTTTCAAGAGCCGGCTCTCGGTTGAGCATATTTGTTCTCACAACTTCGTAATCGTTGCAGGTGAGCACAATTGGTACCAGCGAATTTGCACAAATTTGTTTCAAAGTTGACCAAAAATTAGTGTCCGGCAAATAGTGAAGGTCACACTAAAATGAGAATTTAAAAAATTAGCAAAGCAAACAAAGCGACCTCGTCTATTAAAATCAATGTGAATCCGATGGATATTTTCCTCTTCAAATTTGTCGGCGAGTTCCGTCGTGGATTGAACAAGTCGCGAATGTCCGGCATTTTTGTTCCCGCTTTCATCTAAAAGAAATTTTACTGGACAGACATAAATTCTTCGAACATTGTATGTATCGGATGCCCCTAACAATTTCTGCTCCAAAAATTGCTTGTCGCGTTTCTCATAAGGTGGAATTTCGAGCAGTTGGAATTCATTTCTTTTTGCAGCACAATAAACCTAAATGGAAAAGGATAACAAATAAATTTCTTCCTTTTTGTAAATGTCCGACCATTGCCGTCTTCCCACAACCGGTCGGTCCAGTCAAAATCACAGGGTTTTCCGGTGGCTCTTCCCCCGAATCGTCCAAGTATTCTTCGTCTTCCTCCTCTTCCAAATCCGTCCGCCTTTTCTTCCCTTTTCGTCCATTTTCTCCTTCAATTTGTTGCTTCTTCCTCAGCCTTTCCATCCATGAAAGAAGCCATGAATTGAGTTTGGCATAAGCATCCGTTGCGAAAATGGCCTCCTCGTCTTTAGGACAAAAGAGTGAACTCCACAGCTGAGAAGCGGCTTTTGCTTTCATCATAGCCCCGTTTTTGATTGCATTCAATTCTTTGGGACTTAACAGCGAATTGTCCTCCATCGTTTTCTTAATTTTTACATTTTAAAATCCAAAATTTATTTGAAGACGAAGATTATTTATTACATCATGGTTTTTGTTTTTGAGCGACTGGTCCTTAACATCTGTATTCTCGCTGTCTTCACACTTAATTAAGCATAATTAAAGGGGCAACACAAAATTAAAACCAAATCAAATTTTGGCATTCCCCGAAACACTTTGGCACGTCGTGACATAGGCTCCGTTTTTTTTGATGGCGGTTTTGTAGCAGTAAGTAGAATATTTGAAATGTTTGCAGAGTCGTCAACAAACTCCACTTCACTCGTTGAATATTCAAGCTCTTCCGAACTCGCGACAGGTCCGACTTCTGGCGATTCCAAGTCCTTTTCCGTGTGGTCCCTCGGCCGACACTCCGGCGGCAGTCGCTTCACTCCAATCGGTTTGTCCGTGAGAGGTGTAATTTCGTAAATCTCCGGCTGCGATACGAAATCGACTCGGCGTTTGGCAGTGCGTTTCTTCTTACATTTATGAACATAATTGACATTATTTAATTAATCAACCAACCTTTGGCATTAATAAGACCGTAGTCGCCGTTTGATGCTATGAATGATGAATAGGAATTTTTATTCTAAAATCGATGTAGAGAAATTCAATGTTTATTAAACAAACAATATCAGCTTAAAACGGAGAGAAAAAAAAGATCAAAAAAAAGGATAAAAAAATGAATGTAAAAACGATAAGTGAGTGCGTAATTTATAAACCGAAGTGTGTGTGTCACCGCAAAAAAACTTTCTTTTTTTCAAATTTAATTCGAAAAAAGCGCTATTTATGAGATGACAAAATAGCGTTAAATTAATATACAAAAATCAAAATTTCTTCTTTATCAATACGGTATTTAAAAAATGCTTACTTTATTCTCACAAATATTATTTAAAACAACGAAAACAAAACTTTAATAATTTTAAGCATTCATTAGCATTAGCTTTAATTCTTTGTGCCATAAAAACGTGATAATAATTTCTTTTCCATATTTAAATTAATTTTCAAATATTAAAAATGGCATTTGCTAACTGACCAAAAGGAAAATGTAAACGGAATCCAAAAGAGTGTCAAACAAAGCGACGAAGCCGAGGAAAAAGAAGGGCGAGTGGCGGAACGCAGGCCGAGTGAGGAACAGACGCGTGAGCATCGCATTGGCAACAATGCCAAAGGCGGAGGCGGCACCGCCGGCAACGACCACAAGCCAAAAGCGAGTTCTGAACAGAATTGGCATGTCCAATAGCGTTTTGGTTTAGAGACAATCTTTAGACTCAATTCTCTCTTTGTTTTTTGTTTCATTGTAAATTGCCAAACGAACTTTCAGCAGTTCAAAAATCCTCCAATTAAAGAGTCCCCGTGGGGTCATTAGAAGAGTACGGAAAGAGCCTTTTCCTTTTTTACCATTAATTGCCATTAAAAAGCAAATGAAATCCTTGGGGGGCTTTCGCCAATTATTTATTGAGGGGATATTCTTTTTCTGAACTGACCGAAGAAGGCTCTGTTCGTCGTCCTTTTCAATAAATTCCATCGGTGCACCAATTGAGAAGAGAAATTCGAATATTAAATAAAATTAAATTATCTAAGGAAAATATTCTTTGGTTTTTTTTTTGTCCACTTTTTGCCACTGAAAATTTACGGAATTGGAAAAATGCGGGGGTTGCGAGGAGAGAAACACTGTCGAAGCTCCCCCTCCATGAATTATTCATCAAAACAATTGTCGATTGTTTGGCACTCCAAATCGCCACTTTGGCCAATTGAATCGAAAATTGCTTTAACATTATTAAAAGTTGGAAAAGTACTGAAAAGCCGATTCGCCAGCAGCAGCTGAAGAAGACCCAAACAATTCCCGAATTGAGGAAATGTCCAAAATATTGGGTCATTCACTCAAATGGGCCCGCTAAACACGCAATGCGTCCCTTTTTCTGAGAGTCCATAGGCCAATTTACTCTCTCGGCCATTGGAGTGTAATGAATCCCCTCAAAAGGAGGGAGGGATTAGTCCCTCCGGGCGGTCCCTACTTTTATACTCTTTCCTCCACTTTTGCTTTTCCCCCTCCCCTCTCGCTTTTCCACACTTTCCTTGTTGGTCCCGCATTTCCTTCCGCCTCAATCGTCGCTTTGAATGCAGTAAATTGGTCGTGGAAAACGCGATCCATTTAAATAAATGCCCTTTGGGGGCGGGGAATTTGGCGATTTGTCCAGACGAAACATTCAAATGATGGAAAACGGAAGGGAGTGGAGAAATGCGGGGGCGGGGGAGGCAATGAGTCAGAAATGAGAAAGTGAAAGAGAACACACATTTTGGGTCTTTTACAGCCAAATGAAAAGTGCCGACGAATCCGCGTTTTTTGGAGAATGTCGCCGTTCCGTGGGTTGGCACTTTTTACACATAATTTTTTACACTTTTTGCGGTGGGAGGGGACGGAATGAATGACAAAAAGTGCGATGAAAGTTATTTCCGAGACGGTGAAGCAGAAAAAGAGAAGGGTGCTGTGGTTGATGAGCAGGGGACACATGTGCCACAGCAAAAGTGAGAAAAGAAAGGGGGGGGCGACGGATTGACAAATGAACGGAACCCAACGGAAAACGGAGGGGGAGGGACCCCGGACGAAGACGGAAGACGACGGACGACAGGTTTCACCGGCAGAGGGGCCAAAGGAAAAGCCGACGGAGGAGCAGCCATTATGAGGGCGTGGTGATAATAATGATGAGGATGATGATCAACACTTGCGGGCAATGAGAAGTCCTTGGGTTTTGCTGGAGTTTCAGAGGAAGGAAAAACAAACGGCGGAAGGCAAAGGGAAGAAAAAACAAATGTTGCGGTCGGACGGAAGCATATCGCCGAAAGGGACAAAAATAATGGCACGCAACAAAAAATGGACAGCAGATCACGTAAAAACAACTTACCTGTCTTTTTATATCCAATGGGGGTGACTTTGGCCAAATTGTTAAAGGGCCAATTAACGTTAAATCAATTTTCTAAAAAACGCGTGCGAAATGCTTCCAACTCAATTAGCTAATTAGTAATTACGCTTTTGTAACGTATTAATTATGTGCTTCTTCTTTTTCTTCTGCTGCTGCTTTCATTCGTTCGCCCATTGTAAAAAAAGGCAAAAAAGAGATGATTAATCATTTATAAATTTAATTTAAAATTATTTTGCACAATTTGAAATGGATTTTGCTTTTTGTTCGTTTGTTCTTTCGTTTGTTTTGCATTTGTTTGAGTTTCGCTTTCGCTTCTGAGATCGCTCTTTTTCAGCTTCTTCTTCTGCTGTTCCATCATTCTCTGCTTTTCCTTTTCAATTTTCCGCTGTTATCTTTCGAAAGTGTTCTCTGTCCGCTCCGTTTTCTGCCATTTCATACGCATAGGAAAGGACGAACATACCTTAAACAGAAGGAAAAGGGAACAGTGAGCCCTCGGGGGACCCTTTTAGGAATATTCGAATGTAATCACTTCGTTCCGAATAAATCGGACAAAGCAGCAAATGTTGAAGCACCGCGTTGCATTTGGGGAAGGGACACGGACGACGCTTCCACCGCTCAACCAGCGAAATTTGATCGGCGAACTCGGAGAAGGCCTCAAAATGGGTAAAATTACGAATGGGCACAGTTACCGTACGCCCTGCTGCCACCCTCCCTACCGTACCATTTGGTTGAAATGTCCGCTGGGCAAAGGTTGGATGCATTTGCGGAAAAGCATCAGCAAATCCTTGAGCAGCAGACCGAAGAAGGGAATCACCAAGCGATTGGCGCAGTCCGTGTCGGAGTCGGCACGCCAAATGGCCGCCTTCAGAGTGGCACGGTAATTGACGAAGTTACCGGACGGGTCCAATTGTCGTTGGAGCACCTATCGAGACAAGCCAATTAGATTAGTCTATCATTTTGGTCAAAGCAGTGATCGGAGTGCGTTTTTGCCTGTTTCCTCGCGAATGGCACTCCTTAGGGGTGCCATTCTCGAAAAAAGCGTGCCAAAGGGCCACCCAACTGTCATTTGGCTTTGTCGGCACCTCCAATTTGCTTTTGTCCACTCTGTTCCATGTCCGTCTGAGCCGTGTCACCGGCTGCGCACTGAGCCCAGCGACGATGGCCATCAGCGAATTGAAATTGCCGCAGTTCACACACTCTTTGGCCACCTCAATGTAAAACTCCACGCATTTGGCGCGGTGCCTTCAAAAGGGGCGGCAGTCCCTTTTCATTTTGGCGATGTTTTCCCTTCCCTTTTTTGCCTTTTGTGCGTGTGCCGTAACACTTCGGAGGCGACCAGCGCACTAAGTTGGTTGAACCATGCGACGTAATGGCGCACAGTGCCGCGGGGCGGATGTTCCCCGAGGCAATTGGGCGAATTGGCACAAATCGCCGCCATCATTTCGTCCACGCCGATCATCGACAGACGCTCCAGCTCAATGTGGGCCAACTGCTGCGCGACCGTTGCCGCCTTCTCGCCCAACCCGACGAGCCCCGTCAGACAGTCGCTCTTCCGCTCGTCCTTCTCTAGCCCCGGCTCTAAACTGCGAATCGCCTGCTCGTAGCGCTCCAAACGGACCAACTGCAAATGGAGGCTCAGCTTTTGGCTGTTTTGTGAGTGTCCGTTTCCCTCCATTCTTTACCCACTTCCGTCCTAAGCTCCGCAAAAAGTTCGTCAACCCTTTGTTGGGCCTGAACGTCTTTTGCCGCGCCTCCCAACGCCAAAAGTGCCAATAATCGGTCGCGCATCGATTGGTCACGGAAATCGTACGGCACAGAGCGCACCCATTCAGAACAAAAAGAGAAGACATTGTTGAACAAGCGACGACGAGAAGCCTTGGCAAAGTTTGATGCCCGCGCATTTTGTGTGAACATTGTGTGCTGAGAAAAAGAGAGTGGCAATAGCAAAGGGAGAGAGACGTAAGGAGAAAAGAAAATAATGAAGAGAAAAGATAGAGAGAGAGAGAGAGAAGAGAGAGAGTGAGGGAGAAAGAGAGAGAGAGAGTGAGGGAAGTGAGAGAAAGAAAGGGAAAAAGCGAGAGAAAAATGGAACAAAAGAAAACACCTGCAACAATTTTTGGAGCAGTTCGGAGGGTGAGATGAAAGTGCGAAGGTTGACAAGGTGGACAAAGATTTGTTGTGAGGACGGGCAATGGTCGACGGTGGGAAAAAGTCTTTGCAGAGTTGCGGCCAATTCGATGCTCAGCTTAAGTTGACGGTTTTTGCTGATTTTGATTCATTGTCTCTCCTTTCATTTTCCCTCATTCCATTCCCGGCTTTTCCTCTCTTCCCATTCCCGGCTTTCCCTACCATTCTCTGGTTTTTCTCCTCGGCTTTACCTCCTCTTGACTCATTTGTCGCGCGTTCGTTCTTTTGGCCGAAATGCCATTGCTTTTCTCACTTTCCTCCGTCGGCTCAATCTCATCATCGTTTTTGACTGAATGAATGGTGCCCGGAATGGAGGAAGAGGAGCAGGGGGAGCTCGAGAAGGAGGGGGAAACGCCGTTGGAACAATGCGCCATCGGACGACGGGCGGACAATTGCTTTTCCTGGGAGAGGGGTTAATCTGACGGAGTTTTTTAAATTAGAGTTCGTTCAGTTTGGACTTGGTTATCGAAATGAAAACGGTCGAGATTCTCGTCCATTTTAGACCGACCGAATGCTTCCCTTTTTTGAGTCCCTTCTCAGAAAGGGGGGGGGGACCTTCTGACTGATGAGAGGCGCCGGTGTAACCCCCAGGGCAATGAATGGAAATCCCTTGGGGGGATTAAAAAGAATTGTAAGCGACAAATAGAAACAGTTTCACATATTGTTGTAATGTGTTTGAGCACACAGCAAACACTTATCGACGATGAAAACAAATTGTGGACAGAATGAAACGATTGAGGGGAAAACAGAGATAAGAAAAGAACATTCCGAAAATGAGCAGTTTTATCGCCAAAAAACTGTCATAAATAAACAAAAACTCGGGTCGGTGCACGCGATGACAATGCGATTCATAAATTAATGAGAGTCAAGAGAAAGGTTCACAAAATTCGACAGTTTCGCTAATTGTTGCGTCCTCATATTTTTTTTAACGATCAATATACTACAGATTCAGAACACAATTTTTCGAGCGACTCCCGAAAACTAAACGGAGTGAATGCTGTTCCACAACCTTCATAAAATTTGCTCTGAAATTCGACCCTGAAATGATGAAATTTGTTTGAATGTGAAAATGTAACCAATGAATGCGTTACCAATGCAATCGAAGTGTGTGAAGAAAGGCACTCAGTCCCTCCATGACGACAAGCTAAACACCCAATAAAAGCAGGTAAATTGAGAACAAAATGCTTACAATCACAACAGTAAGCGTAAAAAATGCGAAAAAAGACGAGTAAATGTAAAGTGGGGCAAAAGTGCCAGTGACTTTTAGGGCGGGAACGAAAACCATGTGGAAGAGCACTTCGGACAATTCTTAATTAAGAAATAAGTCAAATTAATGTACAAAAAAAGAGATAGTTTCTGTGCTTTTTACGTGCGTGTGCCAAAGAGAGGGCCCAAAGTCTGAGGTAAGAAGCCGTGTGGGAAACGCAGCCGAGCACAAATTCAATTGTGTGAATCGCCTGGTGGACAGTGAGGTCGGAAAGCGTCTGAATCGGAGAAGTACAGAATGACAAAAAAGGGACTCGCGAAGAGAAAAGCGTACCAATTCGTCCTCCGCTCGGTAGGCCCTTCCGCCCTCTCCGCTCGGCTGTCCGTTTCTTGTCCCCTTGGCCAAGTCGTTGTTGCTAGTCGTGGTGGCGATCAATTCAGCAACTTCGGAGTCCATTTTAACACGGACCAACTGAAATAATTCATTGTATAATGAATTATTTTTAATAATAACGTACAATATTTTTTGACTTTTGCAATTTTCTGGTCGAGTCCTTTCTGTTGGCCGCCACCATTCCATCCGTCGTACGATGGTGATGCCGAATCTTGCGAACCAACGGTTTCCCGCAAAGCATTATCGGCACGCAGAACAAAGCAACGCCAACGAGTACGGACTCCACCAAAGCCTGAAATTGAGAAATAAAAGTAATTACTAAAAATCGGTTAAAGAATTCATGTGTAATCGAACCAAAAGGAAATCAGATAAATTCCGCAATTCCCCCCCCCCCCCTCCCTCAACGACTCTCACTTCACCTGCTGTGGGTACCACAAGGACAAGTGACAGTTTGGGTATTCCGTAGAATTGTTGTTTGAATCGACAAAGCCATAAGGTCGCTGTTTTTGCATGAACATGTTAATCAGTCCGATGAGCAGTGAAGGTGCGCAATGACTACCTAAAATTGAGCAAAATATGAAAGTAATATCGTAATTAAAAAGATATTAATACCGGGGTAATAATAACCGAAAATCACATCCGGTTTTACCGAGAAGAAAATCCATTTGACGAAAATTAACACGCAAAGGTAAACAAAAATAGAAGACAAGAAAAAGAAGGACGGAATTGCCACTGTCCACAAATTGACGGAAGAATGGAAAAATCTAAAAGAAATGCAAATAAAACAGAGGAGAAAGTGCGTTCACCTGGCATTGAAAAGTGACAAAACGACACCAAAAGTCATTTGAGAAATACCAAAAATGACAGACATTTTCATCTGAAGATAATTTGTTAACGGAACAAATCAACAAATGATTAGTCACTTTTAAAGAATTGATGAAATTCAGCCGATTTTCCGCCAAATTCCAAATGGGGTCCAACCCCAACCAATAAGAGCCCTCCTGACGAAGAAAAGCAACATCCGGGTCCAAGCCTAAAACCATTTGACGAGGCGAATTGGCGTCGGAGGACAACGCAATTAACTGAGTTAAACTGAGGGGGAAATATCAAAATCGAATTCAAAAAGGTATTCATTACACGTTATTACTTGTAAGGACTTGTCCATTTTGAACTGAAAATACTGAACGATTTGGAAAAGGCGTCGTTGTACATCAGTCCAGCGTAAATTGAGAACAGTCCCATCAGAGCGATAATGAAACGACCACCAAAAAAGGTTAGGAAAATCTGCGAGAAATGTCTAACTTATCAATGGCAATGCCAATCAGAAAACGATCACAACACTCACTTCATCTTTGATGCGCGACTGCTCAATTCGCCTCTCCCACAAAATGAGTGAAAGGCCGGCAAGGAAAAGAACGAGTCCGTGGCCAATGTCGCCGAACATAACGCCAAACAGAAAAGGGAAGGTGACCAAAGTGAATGGTGCTGAAGAAGGAAAAGTATGAAAATGGAGGAGAAATACCAAGGGATTGATTACCGGGGTTGATTTCCCTGTAGCTGGCAATGCCGTAAGAGTCGACAATGTCTTGGAAGACTTGTACAAATTTGTTCGTCCGATTGTGCGTCGGATGCATTTCGCCCGTATCAAGTACCTAAAAGGGAAGATGCAAATGAGAAAGGGCAATTGTAAGATGGAATTGTGCATCTGAACACACACACACACACACACATTGATAATTGGTCGTATGTGAAAACCAGCCGTTTCCTGGAAAAAGTGACACATTATTGTTATTTTGCCTCATTTTTAATGGGCACGGCACCAACCACCGCTCTGTGTAACAGCTGAAGAACGGTGTCCATTTCTCTTTCGAGCACCCAACACTCAGCCACAAAGAAATTGCCGCTGGTGTCAAAAGTGAAGGAATTGAGCGTGTGGAAGATGTACTTCTGAAGATGGACTTGTCGCGTCCTTTCCGGCAGTTCAAAAGCGACACTTTTGAGCAGCTAAAATTCATAATGTACAAACAAAGAGAAAGTTAGGATGGAAAGTGACTTCGAGTTTATGTTTTGCTGTTGTTTGGATAACCAAGTCGAGATCGTGCAGACGGATGAGAATTTCCGCTAGGGCCAATTGGCGGTCTTTGGAAGTCCTTGGGCAGGGAAATTGGCGAGCATTAAAGCTAAATGGGCCACGATGAGTCAAAGTGCGGGAAAGGCCTTCTGTCTTTTGACAATGCGCACCCTTCGCAAACGCGGTTAACAATGTCCTGCAATTTGCTGCCGTTGAAAAAGATGATGAAAACTGACTTCGAGACGGATTTCCCCTAAAAGTAAAGGATGATTAAGAAATGAATGATCAGCGAATTGATGGCCCACCGTTTCCGGGTCTTCAAACTCAGTTTCAATTTCTGCCGTCCGGACAAAGGCCGTTCTCCTGCAGGCAGTGGACAGAATGGAGATTATCGAACGTAGTGGGGGGGAGTGCGGAAGCGGGGCAAATGCCCCCCAAATGTTTCAATTTGTCGGGATGGCCCTTTGCTATGCTTCTTTCCCTTGGCATCGCCGCTTCTCCTCCCTCCGGCCGATGGCTATTCAAAAAATTCATTCTCCGACTGATGTCCCAACCGGAAAAGTGACAAAAAAGGGGAAAAAAGGGGAAACACTTGAAAACCATCGACTGAATGCGTCGACAGCAAAAGCAGTTGAATAATGACGACAATCGGCGGTCGGTATTCCATTCACTGAACATACCGTATACATACCGTACTCCCTCGCGTTCGGCTACAGTTCCAATCTCTGCAAAGCAACAGTTTTGGTGCCGAATGAGCACATTTATTTTTCGCTATTTTTCTCCGTCGGACTTTCGTTTGTTTTATTTTTGAATTGATCGATGAAAATGCGAAAGAATTGGCCCAAAATTCCAAAGTTTCGGTGCTCTTTGGCCTCTCAAAAGGGAAAAATTGTCTAAGTGGGAAAATGGGCAGAAAAGAAGAAAGGGTCAGCGGAGCAGCAGCAAAAGGAGCGAATATTTGCAGAGGAAAAAAGGGGGGGGGCAACTGAAAAACTCAAACACTTCGTATTTCATTGGCCATTTGTTTGTTTGGGCCACAGTTTTTGGTTTTTCTAATTAATAATTAAAAAGCCAAAAATGCCAATGGCATTTCCAATTAAAATTATTATTATTATTAAATTATATTTCTAAAAAATGTTTTCATTTGAATGTGATCATCGAAAGTGCGAATAAAATGCAGAAATGCTCTATTTTTATGTTTTTATGGACGGCGATTTGAAGGGATTTTTTTATTTGAGGATAATTAAAAAAATAAATTGAATTTGGGGAAAGAGCGAAATTCGCAGAAGGCGGCGGATGGACGCGCATAACCGCAATTATCAC
This sequence comes from Heterodera glycines, assembly GCA_004148225.2. Taxonomy (NCBI): domain Eukaryota; kingdom Metazoa; phylum Nematoda; class Chromadorea; order Rhabditida; family Heteroderidae; genus Heterodera; species Heterodera glycines. The sequence goes on from CP049706.1 coordinate 9,343,875, forward strand.
TCGAGATTTATTGACGGCGGCAACTTGTTATGATGAAGTGACCGCGAGAAGTGCGCTTTTCGCGTGCACTTCCGACGACGAATTCAGTCGAAATTTTATTTGGTGAAGCAAATTAAATGACCAATTGAATTGACGAATCAATTTGTTTTGGGAGTTTTTTGGGCTGATCGGATCAAATAATAAGGCCGCGCGATGAGATGGGCAATTGGTGACCCAGGGGAGAGACACAGTCAAATAATGATCAGACAGAGAGGGGAAATTGAGAGAACGGGGAAAGGGAACGGCAGAGAAAAAGAGAGTGAGAGACACGAGGGGGGAGGAGGAGAGAGAATTGATCGTCCATCCGTCCGTAAGTAAAAGGATTTGGAGTGTGAGGGGCTGCGCGGAGCAAACGGGGGAGAGAAGGGCCCCGGGTCGGTGCAGCAGGGGACAGAAAGAGTGAAGTGCGCGGAGTACCCGGCGGAAGGGGGGGGGCGGGGGGAACGGGGAAGGGAGGGGCCCAAGAGAGGAGGAAGGGCATTGGGAAGGGAGCCCTAAAGGGGGCGGGGTATCATGACAACCCGTACAAAAAAGGCAACTCTTGCAAAGGCAGGCTTAAGCTAGGCCAAAGCTTAGGCTTAGACTAGACCTGCTTTAGGTTAGGCTTAGGCCTATGCTTAGTTTTTTGTAAAAAATTATTATTGTACGAGTTGCCATTTACTCGGGGAGGGGGAATTCGCGTGACCAAAGAATGATGAAATGGGCGGGGGGCAAAGAATGAATAGGAAAAACAGAGGGCAAACTGAACGAACATTCGGACAATGCTCAATGCTAATTTGGCAAAGAAAAGAGAGAGAAATTCCATAAAAACAAATGCCATAAAGCTTTTTGGCTGAGTAGACGAATCGTCACTTTTTGGCTGAGTAGACGAATCGTCGAATAGACGAATCGTGTAATAGACGAATCGTGGCTTTTTGGCTGAGTAGACGAATCGTCACTTTTTGGCTGAGTAGACGAATCGTCGAGTAGACGAATCATAGGCGCGCCTTTCGAAATTCGAATCCAAAAAATGCAGCGTCAGCAAATTGCGACTCGGCCTTTCTGACGTCATTACCGCTGCTGCGGGACGATGGCCATAATCGGCGGTGATTAATTCGGGAGGTTCGAGCCACCTGCGAATTGAGAGTAATGGAAATTCATTTGTGGGGTAAAAGTGCAAGGGTTGTCCAAGGGGAATTCGGAGGTTATTACTATCATTAGCATTGCATCGATTGGTCAATTAATTTGATTGGTTCGCCCATTAATTAATTGCCCCAACGCACCATCTCCGATCGCTCTCCCCCTTAACCTTCGCAACGCTTTGACAGCTCCGCGACCGAACCGCCGCAGTCGCCGTTTTGCCATCCGTGGAATTCGCCGCCGTCGCTTTTCGTTCGTCCACAGAAATTTGACGTCCCTTCAATTGCTTAAAAATGTTTCATTAAGATTTTGCATCGTCCAAAGTTCGTCCGATAGAATTCAAAATTCAAATGCAAATCCGCCATTCCCCCCCCCCCTTCGGCGCAAAACAAAACATTGGCCATGACCATAAAACTGATGATTGAACACAATTTTTATGTTTTAGTTCCGTTTTAATTTATTTTTTCCCTAATTTTGTAAATTAAATCAGAAAATGCCAAAAATGAAAACCAAAGGAACAATCGCTTAACAATTGAAACGCATGCGCATGACTTCTGAAACGGCATTTTGAGGTGGAAAAGCAGTCTCTGCTTTGTTTTCCCCCCACCCTTTCCTTTCTCATTGACTTCCCTTTTTTCTTTTTGTCTTGGCTTTATTTATGCGTTCATTAATTGGACAAAATGAGAGAATATACAATAATCTGAATGGGAGAAGCACTGCTTCTCCTGCTGCTGTGCTTCTTCTCCCCCCCCCATTTCCCTCTTTCCTTTCCCTTTCTTTGCTTTTCATTTTTTCTTATTTTTGTCAGACTTTTTATTTGCTTCAAAATAAATAAATAAATATAAAAGCCGTCGTCTTTTGGCACTTTTCCAAAGCAATTGATCAATCAAATTGATCAATTATTCAACGGCGTCTCTCACCCCCCCCCCCGTCGTTTTTCCTCTCTTTTCCTTGGGATGGCCCTCCCCTCGTCGCATTTGCCCAATTTAGCCATTTCATTCCATTCAAATCCATTCTCATTAAAGCCCCCGCCCTCTCCAAATTTGTTCAGCTTCTCTCCAACAAAGTTTGGTCTTCGGCCCGTTGCCGTTAAGGTTTTTCAGTCATGAAATTTTGAATTTTCGAGTCGACTTTTTAGGGGGGGGGCAAAGGAATGATTAAATGAGAAGCATCCATTCATTCACTCTTTCGTTCGTTCATTCGTCGCATCCTTCCCAATTTTTGGATGGATTTGTGAATGAACGGACGAATGAATGCATAAATTCCATCCCTTCGCTGCCCATCTTCCGTTTATGGCCCACTTTTTTTACGTCGCTTCGGTGAGCATTGATGAGCAGCACCCGCCGTACCCCCTCCAATATTCCAGCAGAGATTCGCCCCCCTCCCCTTTCCCCCTCGCTTTTCCCCCCCTTTCCCCACTCGCTTTTTAGCTTTCGCATCTCCCTGTAAAATAACCGCTAACATTTCTTGCCGCCGGTCTTTGCCCAGTTTCTGTGAGCTCCTAAGGGAAATTTAGGGCATTTGCAAATTGGGAAGACTCAATCCGATAACCCATTATGAGCCTGGGGGCGGGAGGATTTCCTCTCCCTCTCCTTCCGATTGATTGGCCATTTTTCCGCCGATCTTTCAAATGTCCTTAATCAATGTTTCTTTTAATTTTGCAAATTTAGCTTTGCCAAACGCATAGAAGGCAATTTGGAATTTTCAAGATTTAATTCTCCAACGAATTGTGCCTTCGCATTATGCGAAAGTCTTCGGTGTCGGCCCAACTGACGCGGACAGCGCGACGATTCAGCACGGTCAGCGGGGAAACGGGGCCAGTGTGCTAGTTCAGTCTCGGCTTTTCCATTCAGTTTTTTAGTATTTTTGCACCGAATTGCCAAAAACAGTGCAATCGGTGCCAAATCATTCTCTGGCCGGCCCTTTCTCCTCAATTGGTCCAATTTGATGACCTCTTTCTTTGGCAGGTCATCGCCCCTCAACTGACCAAACTCGACCCCGTGCCCGTCCTGCAAAAGCACCAAACACTGCTCATCCGAATCGCTGACATCTCCAAACTCCAGGAGGCCATCAAACAGTACGTGCTTCACAACGGGCGACTTTTTGACCCGGTCGAATTCGAAATTCGGGCGGACGACGACGCGGGGGTTGGGCTACCACTGCTGACAGCCCAATTCTATGCAGAAGAGGTCGAATTTGGGAGGAACGGATGGGCACAAATGAGAAAACGCCAATGACGGCAAATATGCCCAAAGTGACCCCTTTTGTCCCATCGGATGCCATTTTCGTTTTGAGTTCGATGTCAAAACATTTCCATGGGTTGCCGTGGAAACTGTCAATTGGGAAGTCTATTAGCCTTCCCATCCACCGACAGATTGTCCTTTTCGAGGGCACAAAGCGACTGTTGAGCATTTCGCTCAGCGACCCCTCAGAGCAGGACATTATGCAGCGTTTCAATACCAGCGCATCCGTGGCCAAGTCGATGGAGGATGGGCCCGTGTTGGCCAAAGTACGCCACCCAATTTCGGGTCGGTTTTGCGAGTTGTATTCAGTGCCAGAAAAGCGGCATGTTTTGGCCAATTGTTGACGGCATTTCATGCTATTGCGGCATCGTTTAGGCATCAAAATGTTCGAGTTGATTCAAATCAGTCAGCGTCGTCCCGAGCGTTGGCACATTACCGGCTCAATGGACGAGCTAAGCAAATGCGACATTCAAGTTAGTCCCCGAGCGGATGCTTTTTGCTGTGTTTGATAAGATGCTCTGTGTCCCCTAATTTGTAAGGCACATTCGAACATTTGGCGCCAAGTGCTCAGTGCCTGCGGCTTCGTTTTCGCGGCCGAGTGGTGGAGTGTGCAGAGCGAAGGCGTACGGATAGCACAGGTCGACATGACACAAGCACCTGGGCATTCTTCCCCTTTTCAAACCCATTTTATACGCTGCATTTATAACCTGTCCTCTCCCGGCGCGGGAGAAACACAATTTCTTACTTATTGCTTTACACTTTCACATTGGCCACCCAAATTGGGCTTCTTCCCCCTTCAGTTCCAATTTTCCTCAGAATTGGCCCATTGAAACGCTTCAAAGGGACGGGGGGGGGGGGGGGGGAAGGGACACTCTCCATGAACACCTTACCCCCCCCCCCCCCCCTCCGCTCATTTTTCTTCCATTGGCATTGCCCCTTTCCTTTTGCCAATTGCCCCCTCCCCCTTTTCCCCTTTAGATTTGCCCCCAAAAGGCGGTTTGTGAGGAGAATTCGCTGCGGTTGGAATGGTCGGACTTTGCCAACAACGAATTGCGCCTTTTGACCCTTTGTTTTGGCCTTGTGCAAACGGTGCGCGAGGCGTTCCCTTCGCTGATGCATATTGTGAAGGAGCACCGCCAAAGGAAAATGAACATTCACCACGCCCCCCAGGGGGTGGGGTCCCCCTGAGAGGCCCCGGGGGACGGAGCCGGGACAATCCGGCACTTTCGGAAACAAATTTTGCCAATTTTGGTTAGCCTTTTTCCCAAAGGTCCCAACTTTCTTTAAATGTAATATTTCTATTGATCGCAAATCGATTCAAATATTACAAAAATATTATTTTCATATTATTGTATTAATTAAATTTGTTTTGTTTACATAATTTTTCTTTGGGTTATTTTTCTGCAATTCGCTAATTCCCTTTTTCTGTCTTTGTTTTTCTTTTCGTCTTACTTATCTCAGTATTTTTTTTTTTTGTTTTATTTATAAACTCAAAAAATTGTGTAGCTACGAAATGGAATTTGGTAACAAGTTTTTTCAAATTTCTTTCATCTCTCTACAGTTAAAGTGGCAATTTCAATGCTCCGATCGGCGGAGAATGCTTCTTCTCCCCCCCCCCCACTTCGCGCACCAAAGGGTTGGCCACACCGGCGGAGGGAGCAAAAGAAAGGGACGCGGCGGTACAGCCGCCGGCGTATTTAAACATCTAAAAGGAAATGAATTTTATGGGGAAAAGACAGTGCCATTGTGAGGGATTTGGGAGGAACGGAAAAAGGGACACAAAATGGCCGAAAAGTGAAAAAAACGGAATTGGGAAACGCGTAATTGGCCAAGACAAATCGCTTTTATGCCCCCGGGGGGGGGGACCCGCAGAGAAAAGGGAAAAAACACAAAACAAATGTTTGCAATTAAAAGAGGCGAGAAAAATGGAGGAACAAAATGAAAAAATGGAATTGAAAAAGCATTTTAGCAGCTGATAAATGGAAATAAATGTTCACTTATTTTGTTGGCTTTTCCGTCCAAAAAAAAAAGAAATTTGAAATTTATTGCCTCACAAATAAAAGACGGACACCGCCGACAGAAAAGGGAGGCAAATGGCACCAAAAGTGGTGGACGGACCGCCCGGGGGGCGGGGGAAGAAGCGGGTGCCGAAGAGCAAAAGTGCCGCCGACGGATGACCAATTTGGCAGTCCAACGGGCAAATAGAAAAGTGAGACACCGAGGAAATGGAAGAAGCTTTTAAGCAGCTGTTGACAAGACAGAATTCGGCCTTGACACATTTATTACAAATGAAGATGGTGGGAAAAGGGACAAAATGTTGCCAAAATGAACAAAGAAAGCCGCTTTATGATGATGGCACTCATATGGTGAGAAAAATGGCAGACAAACGAAATGCCAACAAATGTTTCTAAGACATTCAAAAAAGAATCATTTTTCTGGAAGGACATCCATTCATCCCTTCGAATTCAGTTGAAGGGAATCGGAAGCAGCGGAAATTGCGCCGTCGTTGGCTCCAAAAGGTCGGCGAGAAAACAGAGGGCGCCGGCCCATCCTTCGAAAAGACTCGACGGACAGTCGGGGACACGGGCGGACGCCTAAGGGAAAGGGACGGAGCGATTCGAACAGAAAGGCACAGCAAAGGAAGAGACACACCTCAAAAGAGGGGGCCATCATTACGAAGGCGAACCAATGGGCCATTTGCAGGAATTTGTCATTTTTGGTGAGTCGGAAGAGGAGAAGAAAAGCGTAGCCATTGCCTGAAAAGACAACACAAACATTGGAAATGCCTTTGCTTTTTGATTAAATTAATAATTATTCAGTGCTATTATTCACCCGCCCGATTTCTCTCTCTTTCTCTCTCTCTCTAAATTCTCTCACAATTCACCGGCCACTCCGTGACAAATGCCGGGTCCTTTTCGCAGAATTCCTCGGGCCCAGATGAGATTGACACATCGTTCAGCCGACTGAATTTTGATAAAATTGGCATTCCCAAGGGCAATAAATGGCGATGACCTCCAAATATTTGTCCTCCTTAAACACCAAAGAGGCGACGATGAGCAAATGCAAAACGCCGGAGGCGCCGTGGCACCAATGGACGAGTTCCTCAGACAATCCTTTGGAATTGCGGAGGAAATTGAAGTATAAAATATGAATGGAAGAATGTGTCAAATTTCACAAATGGAAAAGCACCGATTCGATCGGACGACGAGGGAAAATTGCCATCCGAAAATTGGGTGCTCAACAGCCAATCGACGCTTTGCTTCAAATCCGACTTTGCAGAAGCATCCAACAAGTCCCAAAAGCTGCAAAATGCATACAATAAAGCCCCAAATGACGGATGATTGATTGATCACACTTCGTCTGTCCAATCACTCACCTTAACATCATTTGGTAAATTCCGCTGACGCCGTGCGCCGCGCCAAGGTATTCAGTGTTGTACCATTCGAACATCAGTTTGGCCGGAGATTTGTGCTTTTTGGAGTATTTTCTGCCGGAAGAAACCATAGCATCCAAAACAGAACGAATTTCATCGTCGGAAAGTAATTGTTGACCAAAAAGTAAACTGAAAAAGCCCCATAAATGTAAGAATTGACGAAACCCTACCGCACCCACCGAAGTTCAAGCAAAGAGGCGAGAAAGCCGGCACGGCCATTGAGCATTTCGTCGTCCCCGATTTGCTGATAACCCGGACGGAGAACAATTGGTAGCAAATTGCGAAAGTGTGCCGAGAGCGAGGCGATGTCCGCCCCGTTGGACAGGTGAAAATCGACGACCGTTCGGACCGTTAAAAAGCCCAAAGTGCCGGTCAAATAACGGCATTTGTGCGGGCCGGAGTCGGATTTCATCTGATTGTTCACTGTTTCAACTAAATTTGGACAGCCGCTTCACCTTCGCTTGATGATTTAGAAAGTCTTTTTGGGTTGCCAAAATTGTCCGAATGCCATCGCCAAAATTTGACTGATTTTGCCCAATTCGTCGCATCACTCTGACCAAAGCATAGGCAATGCCCGAGGGGCCAACGTAAGGACCATCTGATGAAAACGAAGGGAATGAATTGGTAAAGAATCGCGCGCATTTCGAATGTCTTACCATCTTCGTATTCACTCGTCGGAATTCTTCGCTTTACAATTCGTTGCGCCAATTCATTTAACTTTTGCAAAATCCAATCACGACTAACGTATCGGGAGCTGTCGGCTATATTTGTCAGGAATGGATTTTGAAAATGACGGGAATTTTCCAACTTCAAAATTATGTTTTGTTCCATAGCCTTACAATTTAAAATAAACATGAAATAAGTAAAAAATATTAAAATCTCTAAATATTTCACCGATTATAATTCTCGTTGTATTTAATTTTTTTTAGGAATTTTATAATTTACAGTGTTTTTCTGACTTTGAAAATGAAAGGCAATCGCAATTTTGACAAAACAAACAACAAAAACAAAATAATCGGTCACTGACTTTCTTTCTCTTTCTTTCTCTCCGTTCATTTTTTGCCTCCTTTCTTTAGCGTTCTCTCCCACTTCTCTCGATATTTTAAATAAATTCTCAGGGCAATTTTTGCGTCCACAATTGAGTCGTGTTCGCCCTGTTGAATTTGAACACCGAGCAAATTGTGCGCGAGCAGTTTAAGTGAAGGCGTTTTTGTGGAGTCGTCGAGCGTTTCTCTGAGCAATTTAAACTTGGCAGTGTCTCTGATAAGTTTGGGGGGATGAGTGAGGCCGAGAACCTTAGAAAAAAGAAAATTCAACCAAATAAAGAAAATGATGCGTACAGTCAAATCGTTTCGAAGTGAGTGTCCGATCAGAATGTTGTCTGAGAGCAGCTTCCTCACTTCGCTTTGGACTTGGACAAAGGGAACGCCACGGAGCAAATGGCCGGGCCTAATGCCACTCACTTTGGTCCGGTAATCGACCACTTCTTCGGTCTTAAAACATTGTCTTCCAATAAATAACCAAAATGAAAGAATTATTCGGTTCCATTTCGAATTGTCAAGTTCAAATTTGTTGGCCACCCACCGGTTTGACGTATTTGTCATAGACAGCGATTCCTTCGGCGTCGACAATTGATACTGAATTTGCATGGGCTTTGCAATTAAGTAATTTCTCTCCATTTTCTTACCCCTGGCCAACATATTCTCTGCTCCATTCAGTCCAACTCCAACATATTCGCAATCGATGGCCATCAAAATTTTCTTTGCGCTAATTGTCGTTTCAATTGCCTTTTCCGGCTTCTGCTGGTCATTCTTCTCAATTTCTTCTCGCATTTTCTTCCATTTGTTGTTACAATTTTCACTCACTTTTCGCTTTCTTTTCTTCGAATTTCCTTTTCCCTTTTCTTCCGTTTCGTTTAATTCCTTAAAAATAAATAAATTTATTAACTTTTAATCATGGTAAAACCTTTCTAAGTTTCTCCCAATTTGTCGTCATTTTTTATGCGCTATTTAAAAATAAATAAAACTAAAAATTGGGATAAAATAAAAAGAAATGAATGGATGGAAAAGATTCCAATTGAGAATGATGAATTTATTTTTGCGTTTAATTTATTTAAAATGACCAGAGAAATGAATTTTGGTTGGATATTTGCTTCCTATTCTGCTTTTGCTGGCTCGGAATTGAGCAGCAAATGTACCGTCCCTTCCCATTGTTTGAGAATTGGCAAGTGAACCCGGGCCCGCACTGCTCGGTCATGCAGTCGACCACTTCGTTTGTCAGTTGACTCAGCTGGGGGATGGACAAAGGGTCGGGGCATTGGGCGGTCGAACCTAAACGAAGCGGAAAAATAGTGCAAAAATGAAAAGACAAAATGTACGAATTTGACGCTCACAACACAAATATCCATTCTTCTGCGGCACGTAATTGCACGAAGGGAATGCCCTCGGGCATTTGTGCCGAACACACGCACGGGCGACACACCCGGCACCTTCTTAGAAAAAGCGACCATTTTATACCAAAGTTAAATAACAGCCTCCAAATTGAAATATTTTCTTCCAGTTACCGTATTGGACACATCCGTCTTCGATAAACACTTGGTTCTCCTCACATGGCCCTCGGCAACGCCCTTTGATACAAACGGAGCCGGCAAGGCATTGGATGGGATGAACGCATTCGCCACCGAAACGACGAAAAATGCATAAACCTACTGTAAGGCCGGGACTGGAAATGGCTTCCCCCCCCCCACATTTTATCTCTCCGATAGGGCTCCTCCCATCCCGAGGGGGCGCTTAAAAGGCAATGGAGAACCAGCCAAAGGGGTCAGTCGGGAGTCATTCAGTGGAACGGCCAATCCCCCGCCTGGGAGGTACCCCCAGAGTTCCATCATCATCCCTTCCATTCCAAGCCCTGAGGGGCCTAATTACGGACGCGTAAGAGGGCTCCCCTTGGACTAAATTCCCTCATTAAGCACTGGGTAGTGGGACCTCACGGCTTTACTCTACTAACATAACTTTAAAAATTCCACCAGTGACTGCGTATGGAAGGCATTCGGCTCCAATTGAAACATGCCCCGGAGAACATTCTAAAAATGTTTTGTAAATTAATAAACAAAACTAAAAAGGTTTACCAGGAGGGATTTGGCATAAGTTTCCTATGCAGGAATATTGTACTGGTCCCTCATCAATACATTGGTCAGAGAATTTGCAAAACTCCCCAGGTTTTTTGCGTTTGTAACATCGCCCAGCCTTTCGCACTTTTTGAGAAGCACAGATTAATCGCCTCCCTAAAGAAATGAATAAACTTTTAAAAATTCTAAAATTTTATCGCTTTTATAATTTCTCCTCCCACCTTTTAAGCTTCGGCTACAAATTTGTCTTAATTTCTTCCATTGTTCTGCGGGGCATTCGCATCTTTGAACATCGAAAGCACATAAAATGCCGCATTTTCTACCAAAACGATGGCATTTTAATAGACGAAATAGGGAATTAGAAGCAGGAAGTACTGAAAATTGGTTTATATAGTTTCAGTTTTTTTTAATTAAAAACAAACCATTTATTAAAATCCCGGCGAAAAAAAGAAAACGCCCAAGGCAAAACCATTTCATTGTTGTGCAATGATCGAATTCTTCTCACCAACATTCTTTCTACGCTCACTAAAAGTTGCGCGAAGTTTGGGTTTAAGTTTAAGTATTGGTCACGCATTCGGAAGAAGAGAATTGAACTCATTCTGTAAGAAATACAATTTTGTTTGATAAACACAAGATTTATTTAGGTAGTTACTAGGTTAATTTAATATGAATTTGTGTTGTGTTTTAATTTTAATGCTTTTTGTTTGATTTGTTAGTTTTGACGGATGAAAGAATTAAGCAAATGTTTAAAATGGAATGGAAGTGTCAGTAATGGGCCTCTCTTCCTTCCCTTCCCTTTCATTCCTTTCGCATTTCTTTTCTCTTTCATTCTTTTCCCTTTTCAATTCAAACCCCTCAGGGGTTCTGCTTCTGTTCCACCAATTCTCTCTTCTAATTCCTATTATTCCCATTCTTTTCATTCGTTTGTTCAACTGAATTGTGGAAGCACAACGTTAATTATTTTTATGAGAATAATTTAATAATGTAATAATTTCTCACCACAGTACATTATTATTTTATTATTCTTACATACTAATTATTTTGCGTTTATTGAGGTGGTTGGCGTGACAACATTTTCTTCAGTTAATTTGCCGACTTTCTTAAAAGAATCAGACTAATGGGAAGAAGTCACGCTTTAACTAGCGCAAACCGAAGAAAAATTTACTGACTATTTTTCTCATAATTTTTTTTAGCGAATGGAAAGTAACATTTCACTTAATTCTTCGTTTTTCTACAATGAAACTTCAATTTATTCCTCGACTTTGAATATCCAAGTCCCTAACAGAGAATTCCTCGACCGCATTTTTGTCACTTGTTTGGTGTGCTTGATAACAATTGCAAATGTTCTCATGGGATGTGAAGTATGTCCCATATTGTAAAATCACATTTATCAATTAATATAAAAATCAAGTCGCAATTCGTTTAGCTTGACCTCAATGTTGTTTTAACATCGGTAAAAAGACCGGTGGCTCCAGCAATTGGCTTCTTCACTCAGTTTATCATTATGCCATTGGTTAGCCTTTCGAATTTGTCAAGAATTTGTTCCTATTTTAATTTGAGTGTCCTGTACCTTTAGTTGGGCTACACCATCGCCCTGTTTCTGTTCTCCGATGATAACCGTAGAACCCATTTGCTGGCACTCGGTCTGTTTGTCACTGGCTGTTCCCCCGGGGGAGGTGCCAGCAATTATTGGACTGTCCTACTCAATGGAAACGCCAACCTGTCCGTGACAATGACATTTCTAAGCACAATTGGAGCGTTAGGTTCGTCATTTGGTTCCCCTTTCGAATTGCCCTTTTTATCGTCTTATCTCTCCCATTTAGTTGCCATGCCCTTTTGGATAAATGTGCTCGGAAGTCGAATTCTCAAGTCAATTTACCTGTCTACCGACTTTGCGACTCCCTCCGAAAGACGTTCCGTGTTTATTCCATATGCCAAAATAGTGGCCTCTTTGCTCATGTTGGTCATTCCTCTTCTCATTGGTCTGACAATCGCCAAATACAAACCAGGAATGGCCACAAAAGCTAAAAAAGTAAGAAGGACCATCTATCAAAACATTAAATTTTTTGTAATTAAGCTGATGAGACCTTTCATCATTTTCGTTCTTGTGTTCATCATTATCTTTGGCATCTCCATTAATTTATGGCTTTTTGCTCAAATTACTTGGACCGTTCTTTTAGCGTTAGTTTTTTTTTTTAATTTAATTGCACTTAAATATAAAAATTTGTCAGTGGCCTGCTTTTGCCATGGTGCGGCTTCATGTTCGGCTGTTTCTCTTCAATAATTTTGGCACAGGCGCCTGCTGATGTCACTGCTATTGTAAAAACATTCAAGCGCATGCTTTAACCATTTTAAAACAATTTATTTAGGCTATTGAAACTGGCGTTCAAAATACTGGGATCGCAATTATGCTGCTAAAAGTAAACGATTGTCTCATTTATAATTTTTATTCAAAATTAAGTTGTCTTTTCCTGGCGCCGACTCGGACCTTGCTTCGGTAAAATGGTTCCATTTAATTACATTGTTTGGTTCACTTTTTGCTACTCTCTTAAGCTTTTGCCAATTTCTGTCGCCTGTTTTACGCCCGGCCCCCTTCTGCTTGGCTATGCCATCCCTTCGGCCATTAAACGAATTCGCGCACCGCGGCACGACGATTCGGTAACAATTCGCGTGTCGCCCGACTGTGACAAGGTGCTCATCAACACTTTGTCAGCAGCCACAAAAAATAGTGTCATTGTTCGGTAGGAATACCAAAGAAGAACCTCATGAGCTTTTGACTTCACACAGATCTGTTGACTTTTTGCGTATCCCATACTATTGTATTTTAGCAATCTCTGTGTTCTGTTAAGCCGGTACTCCAATGTTTCTATCATTTTAGGCAGATTTTGTTAGAAGCTAATAAAATTTTTATCTTTTGTATAAAATAAATAATAAACTGAATCAATGCGAAGGAAAAGCATTTTGTTTTGTGGAAAGTCTGGAATAGCATTACAACAATAAAATTTGGTTTGAAAATCTATGTATTGAAAAGGCTTTGATTCAAATCCGGATCAGTCGACGCCGCAACTCCGTCTTCTTTCGGTCTAATAGCGCGTTGCATGAGCAATGGAAGAAAGAAAAGACGGAAAATTCGCTTCTAAATTCCAAATATTTTAAAAGGAAATTGTTTTTGTTAGGCACCTTCAGCTGAGCATATTCATGGCTTTGACGCACATTATTTGGCACGGTACGCCGCTGTGGATTTTGTGTGGGTTGCTGTTTAGATGTACTTGGCCCTTCAGTTTCAGCTATTACACTTTCGTCTGTCGGTGGAGGAGAAAACAGAGAAAGTTTGGTGAGACGAGCTCGTACTCCCAGCTGAAATTGGAAAATGGTTTCTGAATAAAAGTAACAAATGTTCAATACATCGAATAATTCCATAGCATTGACAGTAGCAGAACATGGTGGAACCTAAAAACAAAAGTGATGTTATGTGAATATTTTGGGTGCAAAATCTCACCAATTTGCTGAGGATTTGTTTGTACATCTCCAATTGTGTGTTAAATTTGGGATTGTCTGCCATTCCTATTGTTTGCACTTCGGGCATTGGACATACGACGGTTTCCTTGAAACCGCCCCTAAAGCCCTCCTGCATTTTTCGTTTCTCCAATCGGCGTCGCTTTTTCCATGGCACCAGTGATAATTCATTGTCAATATTTTCTTGCCGAGCGTCAAAATTTGCCAAGTGACTGTTCGCGAGTGTCGCCTGCTGCACAAGGGCCGGATAAATATTCGGTGCGAGTTTCAACTTCATCATCTCCTTCAGGCTCAGATTGTGCCAATTTTGCGGCAACATAACAACTTTTTCGTTGTTTACTTTCGGTTTTATTGGCTTTGGCACTATTGGATCGTTAACCAGCTGAATTAAATCTTGTAAAATCACAGAAGAACGACTTAAATTGACCACCTGTTCAATGTAATCGTGTACCAGTGTCTTTACTTTGTCTCTGTAGTCAGGCTTGGACTTCAGCAGAGTGAGATTCGTTTGATGGACGCGCTGTCGGACCGCGTTGCAAAGACTGCGGACCACAAATTCACGACGTTTTTCCTAAATTGAAATCAGCTGATTGTGAGTTTGTATTGGAATTATTGGATAAGCCAACACCTGCGGAAGGTCCTCGAGACTTTTGTTGATTTCAGCGATCATCCGATCGGACCATCGCATTCCGATGACGTCGCTTTCCTCGATGTCTTCTCCATTGAGCTTCCTCGCCAACCTCTCGTTCTTTCTCCGCTTCATCCGCTTCTGCCGGCCCTTCCTCTTTTGTGTGCCTTCTACCTTCCTCAATTTCATGTGTCCTGGTCGAACTCTGTGCCGCTCAAAGTAGGCAATATCACTTAACAAAGTTCACGTATATTTTAAATTTTTTGTTCATTTACAACCATACTTTTGTGTCGGTTTCAGTAATTTTCCAACAAATTCCGAAAGTTCTTTGAGTCGTTCTTTGGGATACATTCGCTCGTAAAAATCTTTCGCTTCCACTGGGTCTTCCGGTATTGTCTCTTCCATTTGTCTTTCTTGCTCTAATCGTTCATCCGATTTGTGAAGCCATTCGATAGCCTGATAATGCCATTATGTAATACGGGAATGGTTGTTTGTCCCTCATTTTACCTCTTCCCGTTTTTCTTCGGGCAGTTTGTCCAACTCTTCCATCAGATCTTCACTGTTATATTCGTTTGGATTTTTCATCAACGCTCGAACCCATCTTCCTGACCCCTTCACAGTCCATTGACCAAATTTCTCAGCACGTTCCTTTTTCACGTCCGCTAAATTGGGTGCATAAATAAAACAGCTGAGGCCTCATTCCCTAACTTGCGGTTAATTCTTAACCGTGGCTAAAATTGAGAAATCGCAATTTTTGGTATTCTCGTTTTCCAAACTGAACTAAATATCGGTATTGTATGCTTAATGCATCAGCGTCAAAATCTGTTATTTCGGGGAAAAGGCATTTTTAAGGCGCTAACTGAAAGAATCCTTTTTATATTTAAGTCAAATGTATTATTTTTTTAAAATAGATTGAATTTTGTCATTTTCTTTAACAAAAATTAATTTGCTTAAACACGATTAAAGAAGAAAATACAAATTTCCATAAAATAAACCGTGGTTATAACTCATAGCTAAACTATCCGGAAAATAAGTATAATGCTTCTGCTTGTAAGTCTTATCAACTTACTATAATCTGCAAAATCCACCATATAAGTACCAAGTCCCAGTCGAGAGAGCAGCTGATTTTTTTGGCTTTGCTGTTCAGTCTCGAGATAGCGTTGGAATTTGTCAACGACGGATGTTCGACGTGATTTACAACACAAGTAATTTTTGGCAAAATGACGAAAGACGACGTCCTTTTTGGGGTTCATTGTTTCCTTAAAAATTAACCGTACTGGATGTTTTTTGATTGTGATTTACTTCAATTTTGTATTTGACAAGCAACCGAATTCGCATCCGAACATCCATATTGTTTCGACCAGGCAACAATTTTGAAATTTTGGCACATTCACTGCGACCAAATAGCTCAACGCCGTAAAGGAGACGCTGGTGCTCCTCCCATCCCCAAGGCAAGTCTCGGCGTTTGTGATCCAACACGTGAATCCTGAAACAAATGTTTTTGAGGAATAAATCATTGAAACACCATCGGTCACGGCATTGCAACAGAGTTCTTCCCGGCACAAAACTCGCAATTCTGGCCCAATTTTGAGGACCATATTTGTTAATGGCATGAAGTAGCAACTAAATGTTTTTTTTTGTTACAACTGAATTCCATCAGACAATACCATATCCTCAGCTTCGGTCCATCGTCCGTGGCGTAACGCTTCACTTGTACAACGTTCGTAACGATATTCACACGCTTTTTTTGGACGACCCTCCATGTACATAGAAACTGGTGTTAAAAGCGAATTAAATCAAAAAAAAAAATGAAAAAATTACTTTTTGTCCAAGGAATTTGCTCGCCAACTTTGAAGAGGCGAATGTATGAGAGCAATTTGTCGTCTTCTTCGGGAGTCCATGGCCTAATTGTAAGAAGAAAAATAAAAATGTACTTTAAAAACAATATAATTGTGCACTTTTTTTCTTTTAATAGGTCCTGTAAATAGGCGTGCCGCTGGAAACAACGGAAAGCGCTTCGTCCTGTCTTTAAGTGTTGCGCAATCGAATCCCAATCAGAAAAATCGGCCGCCAATGAGAGAAGGTCTTGGTCCTCCTCGAGAGTCCACGGTTCTTGGTTGAACATCATGTCACAGAACCACTTTTGCCTGAGTTGTATGATGGACCGCGTTCCTTGAAACTAAACATTTAAGTAATGCATAACAAACGAGTGAAATTCGCTTTAAATTATTACCACAGAAGAAGCAATTTTTGCCCAATCGACGAGACTAAAGTCGCCTTTGGCCTCCTGAATCACCTCATCCACGGGACGACCACTGAACATTTACTAGAATTTGGGTTGATTATCAAAAAGTTTACCGAATATAATTTGTGCGGTTTTTTATTCTCTCCACTTCCCCACGCCAATTCTCCATTTGTTCGTCTGTCGTCTCAACTCCAGCGGTTCGCAATTTCCGATAGAGAACCTCCTTTCTATCAAACAAAAACATTTGAAAAAGACTTTGATAAAAATTAAATCACTTGGCATCCAATTTTATTATTTGTTGTTCATTGAGCGACTGCGCCACGGCTTCTCGCAACCCCCTCAACTCTTTTTCTGTCCCTTTAAAATTAATTAATTTAAGTGTAACAATAAGTTGAGCCCGGCAAAAGCAATAATAAGCTTCTTAATGAACTGACACTTTTTTTCTTCTTCCGTCAGTGGGTTGAAAGAACAGACGCGAGACAACTCCAAAGACTCCATGTTTTGTGCTGGTACCATTCCACTGGCATCTCTGAAGTATGGGTATCGGTAGTGCAGTCCGAAATCCTTTCTCCGTCGACGTTTTCCCGGCTTGTTATCAGGACGAAGCAGCTTATCCTTGACCACCTTTTGCGCATCTCTGTTATGTCTTACGGCCTCGTCAGCTTTGGCAATTAATTCATCCAACAATTCGATATATGTTTTGTTGTACGCCAACAACGCACAAATCTAAAGGAACAACCGGATGAAGAAAATCCTCAAAGACTAGTGTCGTTCTGTACCAAAAGGGCAACGCAGCTGACCGTCAAGTGCTTTCTTTTGCTGTGGACGCGGATGACCCGAACCTTTTTGGCAAAAGGGTGAGCAAACAAAGCAAATGCCAACCAACGAATGATTGATCTCTGTTGGCATCACTCACTGACTTTGGCATTGACTCTTTTGGTCCTCAGATGGGCCGCGATGACTCGTCTTTGTCCCGACTGAGCGCCTTCGGCACGGACACTCTCATCTCCACACAGTTCCAGCTGACAGCAGCCATCCGAGTCAAACTGGCCAATGTTTTGGAGCAGGGCATGCCAGACTGGAGAGCACTTGCGGACAAATTGGGCCTTTGTGGCCACGTTCAGGTAGAAAAGCCGGGCAGAGTAAAACCCTAAAAATTCCTGGGATAATGGGGGTGACGTCAAACGCAAGGTGTCAGCGAATGTCGGACGTAAGAGATTGTTTTTCATGCACGAGGTAAAGCCATTGGTTTAAGCCGATAGGCTAATGCGGCGAATGGCATAAACAAAAATAGAGAGAGAGAGACAAAGTCTGGGACATAAAGTGCTGCTCTATGAGTGGTTATTCATCGTCCATTAGCAGGTAATTGAGACTGAGCTATGCCCCGCGCTGACTCTAAATCGGAAACAAATAATTATTCATTTTAACATTCGAAAACGATGAAATATATTGAAAATATATATTACCTCTGTTCATACCACTTGGTACCAAAAATGGGCCTCCTGCACCAATGACAGCCCAAAACAGTGTAACAATTATAAATGGAATTAACGCAGACATTCGTTCTGTGGACAAAAAAGCACTTTAAAATTCAAAATTCTAAAATTATGCTAATTTAATGCCCATTTTTTATTTTGCCTTTTAGGCGCTTGTTTTTTGTCACCCAATCAGCAAGAAAATGTCTTTATTTTCTTTCTCTCTGCGTTTTTTTCTCTTTTCATTTCTTCCATCTGCTGTTCTGTTGTAGTAGGAAAAAAAGAAAACCAACAATCGAAGACCAACCATTAAATTTTGTATTCCTCAAAACCCAGAAAAATTATTCAGAATTTACTTTATTCAAAATTTGTTTTATTTTTATCATATGTATGTACCTATTTGTTTTCTTAATTCTTTCCTTTTGACGGTGTCATGACAACGCGTACAAAAAGCAACTCGTACATATGTAGGGATAGGGCTAGGCCGAAGCTTTAGCCTTAGAGTTAGACCTTTTTATTAAATTGGTTATTGTAAATTGCCTATTGTACGAATTGCTTATTGTATGAGTTGCCATTTATCCTTTCTGAAAACTAATTAACATTTATTTTAGCGTGCTTTCCTTTCCTCTCGCGATGAAGATTTGTCCACTTTTTGGACCAAAGATGTCTGCTTTTTGGTGAGGAAAACCAGCGGTCTCACAATTTTTATTCTTTTTCTTTCAGTATGATTATTTCCGTGTGGGGAATCGTCTTTCTAGGCCTTCTTGGCGTTTTCTTTTATATGCACGCTGTGACTTTGTTTCCAGACCTTCACCTTGAGGAAGAAGCAAAGCTAGAAAGGTAAATGCCTTTTAAGATAAAAACTCGCTGCAATTAAGCTAAATAAGCAAATGCATTTTTGACCGAAAAACTTTTAGACAAATGGTGGAAGAAAAGTACGAGGAAAAGGCGAAACAATGCTGGATAGCTGCAGGCATGTATGTGGTCACTTTGATTGCAGTGTTTTGGCAAAACCGATTCAACACCACACAAATTTTATAATTCGTTTTCAATGACAAATTTATTCGTTCATTATGTTACACACATTATTTGTAAACAAACATATTTTAAGACCATTTGATTAAAGAAAATTTTCTCCTACCCCAGCAGACTATTGTAAATCTCCCATTTATTAAGATCCGTTCCAAATCTATTTTTTCTTCTGGGTCAGTCGCTTTTGTCCCGTTTATCTTCAGTGCACCAGCTCTCATCAAATTTATTCCATCCTGTTTTGTCATTGCGGCGAGATCACCCATTGTCTTTATAGAACCACATACAATTTCGAAGGTTGAGGCCGAGCCGAACATTTCTGTGATTTCATCCGGGTTGAGATTTTCCAGTTCCGAACTCGAAGCGCCTAAACATTAGACATTAAAATTCAAATATTTAATTTGTGGTATTCACCATCGAATAAAATTTTAGAGCATTTCTTGGCTCTTTCCAGCGCAGCTTTTCCATGAACAATGGCTGTCATTTCCTCTGCTAGATGAATTTGGGCGACCCATTTTCCCAAATTATTTCTGTGTTCTTCAAGTACATCTTCAACTTCGGTTATTTTGCGAAGAGAAAAGCTAACCAAAAAATGTTCCGCAGCATCATCTAAACGTTATAATTTTATGAAATACGGCTTAAAAAAGTGCATTTTATTAAAACATTGCTTTTACCATGTAGCTGTCGAAGATGTTGATAAAATGCAAAAGCTGAGGTCTTCAACTGATCCAACCAGAGTGGGGCAGTGCCTCCGTTTTGGTCCGAAGATTTACCCAATTTTCGTCCATTTTTATCAGTTAGTAGGGGCATACAAAGCGCAATTGATAAACGTTCGGTATTTGCTCGTATGTGCTCAAAACCGGCTCTCATATTTCCAAATTGATCAGTTCCGCCAATCTAACAGCAAAATAGAATTTTTGGGGTATGGAAATTATAATTCGATAATAAATTCACTTGACAAAGACAGCCTCTTTCTTCGTAAAGTTTTAGCCAGTCAATTGCTTGTAAAGTTTGGTAGGAAA
Source organism: Heterodera glycines (assembly GCA_004148225.2). Lineage (NCBI taxonomy): Eukaryota > Metazoa > Nematoda > Chromadorea > Rhabditida > Heteroderidae > Heterodera > Heterodera glycines. Next base: position 9,363,751 of record CP049706.1, read on the forward strand.
ATTCAGCGTAGGACAATGTTTCACAGTCGTCTAAACGAGACTTGATCGGCCCACTCTTCAGCATGTCACTCATGCGAAATCTTTTTGTTGATTCGAAAAAGTCCAAAATCCGCATCTAATAAAAAGCTGAAAATTAAGAGACCCACGAGCCAAACTCACCTCTTTATACCATTCTGCATTATTTCGAATTTCGAGAGAAATGTCTTCCCCATACAATGATGAAACATTCGCCTTTATTTTCTCCACCTGTATTTGCAACGCCTTTGAATTCGCATAGATAAATTCATGTAATAACAATTTCCTGTCTAATTAAAATTATCAATAATTCATTAGATGTTTTGTCTGGCACCTCTTTTGTGCCCGCTCGGATCTCCGACGGAAGCTGTTGCTTTTCCAATTAATAAAATAGGAGAACAACCAAAAAAGGAAGCTCTAATCAGGGAATTGAGCACGAGGAGATTCCCAAGGTGAAGGCTGTCAGCTGTTGGATCAACACCCGCGTAAAGCACGTTTGGCAATGTCGAAGAATATGCAGTTATATCTGTAAGGTATTTAAAAATGAAAGGTTTAAAGAACACAATAATGTATTATACACCCTGTTGTTTGTATGGAAATTCGGGATGAGTGCAGCTTAATAACTTCCGTCGTAATAAATCATGAATGAAGGAGGATAACGGTTGAGAATCTGCTGATGGCACAATTTTTCTTAGATTTTGATACAGCATGATTTGAAACTGAATTTACAGTTAATATTATTTCTTAGGCAAATTCCTATTTTCTGCGCAATTATTTTGTCGAGATAAGCATGAAAAATGCAACCAAATTCCATATCTTTTAAAAGATTTCATGTGCCACCAAAATTGAGTTGGGTTTAGATCAGGGCTGCCAGATTAAAATTTTCAAAAGCCTCATTTGGCAAGCAAAAAAGCCTCATTTTCACAAAATTTATTCAAAACACGCTTAAAATGTTCAAATGTTACAGTCATGGTCATAAGTGTTGTCCCATCATGCTTTGAAAAAAATAATTGCGTATAAAATTGTCATTTTCCAATTTCAACAGATAAGTAGCATACCATTGGATAGCATTTTTTATGGGCTTTCCAATGATACCATATTTGCATTTGTGACATAAACATTTATTTGATTTATTTTACCATATTCACAATTTGATCAAAATATAGGTGGTCAAAAGTGTTGTCCCATTTCATTTTTAAAATATTGCTTCTCTGGATCAGCATTAAAAAAATCTAAAAAAATTCAGGTAAGCATAACTTTGGATGCTGATCAAAAAAGGTAGCAACACCAAGTTGATCAGATCACTCCTTCATGGTGATCTGATCAGCCCATTTTGGCTGGGTTTTCCCCCCTCTCTCTCTCTCTCTCCCCCCTTTCTCTCGAAAATTTTTCTGGAAATTTCTCCCCCTTTCCCCCCAATTAATTCTTTCACTGTCCCCGCCCTTCGTCACTTTTAGCATTAATGCGTTCGTCTTCTGTTAATATATTTGAAAAACTGAACATAATTTTTATTGCTCTAACTTTACTAGCAAATCACTCAATCAAACACAGAGAAATGACAAACGAAAAGACGAAGGAGGAAGGGGACTTCTTCTGGATTGATCACCAAATTAATGGCCAAAGAATGGGGTTTGCCACCCTTCTTCCTATTCTTCTTCCCATTCCTCTTCTTCCTCATTTTCTCCTCCTCTTCCTCCTCTCTTTTCCTTTTTCTTCATTTTTCCTCTTCCTCTTCCTCCCTCATCGCCTTTCTTTTTGCTCTTCCCTTCTCTCCCCACGTGGTGAGCCGAAGCGAAAAAAGTATGCTTTTAAAAATAATTATGGGATATAATTAATTTTCCAAAAATTTTTCAATATTTTTTCTTCCATTAATGTAAAATTATAAAAATTAAAAATTTCTAAGGAAGAATAAGGAATCAAATTAAACATTCTTGATATCATTCGATAGCCTAAAGAATCCCCTATAAAAAATTTCGTTTTGTTGCAAAAAATTATGGGCAGAAAACTCAAAAGAGCCAAATATATTTATTATTATTAGATTATTACTAATTAATAATTAAAATAATTAATTAATTTAATATTCGATGTTATATATTTTGATTTTCCATAATTAATTAGCAATTTTTTGTTAGAAAAAGCATTTTGTGAAATTTTGAGCATGAAAAATCGAAGTTGATTTTTGCGGCGCTTTTTCCAATTTTTTGGGGAACAGGGGGGTCCGGCGGTGCCGATAGGCACCGCCGGGAAAATTTTTGTAATTTTTAATGTGATTTGTTAACAGAATTTGCCCACAAAAATGGCCAAATTTTGCAATTTTAAGCAAAAATTTTAAGAAAATAAAGGATTTTTAGGGTCCGGCGGTGCCGATAGGCGCCGCCGGGGAAAAATTGAGAATTTTTACCAGATTTTTAGCAGATTTTCATTAAAAAATTCTTTATTTTGTGGTTTTTTGATTGGAGGATTTTCCCCCAAAGCCTCAAAAATCCTCAAAATTTGTCAAAAAGCCACAAAAATCCTCAAATCCTCATTTTCCAAAAAAATCCTCATTGACCTATCAAAAAGCCACAAAATGAGGATAAATCCTCAGATCTGGCAGCCCTGGTTTAGATGAGTTTGGTTTACCCCGCATTGACAGAAAAAAAAGTTATTGCCTAGGAAACTGAGGACGGTCTTTATTGGACCTAAAGGGCAAAAGAGCCAACTCATACTTTGGTATAACCTATAATCAGCAAATAATTATTTCATTTTAGCACAAACAAATTATGATAAATATCGTCGATTACCGAGATTCTTGTGCTTCAACAGATGAAGAAGATGATTTATTTTTTCACCGCGTTTCTTCAAATCAAGCACAGGAAAATAACGATGATGATTCTGAGTCCGAATTTATCAAGTAATTATCCCAGTCACTGATGTTATTTTCAATAAAATTTACATTTAGAATCTTGGAAATGTGTCGAAAGCATCGTGAATTTTCTGCTGCTAAAATGGGAGAAGACAGTCAAAATAAGCCGCGTTCTTTAAATAAGCGTGATAAGGTCTTTGATTCCGAGTATTATTCTTTACCTGCGATCGACCAACTTAATATACAAGTCAAAGAGGAGACTGAATTCAAAAGATTTGGTGTTGTTGATTCGCACATAAATTTTTTAGGTGGGTTTTCATTTCAAAAGTACTTTTTCATATAAAGAATTTAAGCGAAGATAAAGCCTGACAAGGATACGCCACATCTTGGATATGAGACAATTCTATTCAATCACGACAAAAAGCCAATTGGAGAGATTTTTGAAATATTCGGGACAGTTACTGATACTTTATATGCATTGCGATTCAATGACGAAAGTGACGCTGTAGCGAAACTCCCTGTTGGTGAAGTAATTTATTATGCAAATTCGGACAATGCCATGACAAAGCCCGTCTTCCCAAAGGAATTGGCAAAGTATTTGTTAGTGATTGCAAGCTGTTGACTTGCATATTTATTTACAGGCTAAAGAATTGGGACCGAGTTCGGCCATCGGGTGGCGGCTCATCCAGTTCCGAAGAGTTTTTCAGTGACGACGAAGAGGAGAAGCGTCATTTGGCATGCAAAGGACAAAAAACTCGAGGAGACCGAAAAGCAACAGAATCACCTACAAGTATTTGTATAATTTTTCTTAGGTATCTCATTTTGGTATTTTATGTTTAGCTAATGTCATACCTTCGAAGCGGTCGAGGAATGGAAAGAATCGGCCTGAGAAGATATGCAATTTCAGTCACACAAATTTCCAACGTCAATTATTTGCCAGACCATACACAACATTCGCTCAGCATCACTATATGCACATGTATCCACAGTTTTCGCCTTACCATCAACCATTTGGTGTTCAATTGCCTCCTCATCCATGGGTTCGTCCACCTCCTCCTCCGCCAGTTTATCCACTCAGTGCCGCTTCTACATCCCAATACTTTTCGCAAGCACAAGCTACTTTTCCAAATTTTAACAATCCTTTCAATCAAGGTTATATTCCCCAAATAACTCATTCCAATGCTCAACAAAATGGCAAACACAAATAGAGGAGTTATTGTTATTTGTTTTTTTTCCTTTGTTAATAAATTCTTTTTGCATTGTGTTTCCAAATAACAAATGTAACTAAATACATTGAAATATTTAATAATGGATTTGAATGTACCCATTTATCACGTAAATGTTTTATCTTTAAGTTTAATTTAATTGTTGCCAAATGTCATCGGACTCTGAAGACGCGAGTGTTCATTCCGAGGTTGAAGAGGAACTGGAAGGAGCGGTTGACAACGAATCGGGGGATGAAGGTGATGCAGCTGTGGACGGAGAAGAGGAGGAGGACGAAGACAACATCGGAAAAGACGTTTCACGGAAGAGGAAGGCAATGTTTTTAAAAGCAAATGTTGATTACGACATATGTGTTCAAGATTTCTGTCAGTGAAGAGGAAAACGAAGAAGAGCAGGTTGAGGAAGAGGACGACTTCGACGAGAACGAATTGGCACTGAACAAACCTAAAACAAAGAAGAAGCGCAGAGTTAGGGTGGGTATAGGGAGGGGGAGGGCAGTGATAAGCAGGGACAATAATCAATAATGCTCATCCTTTTTATCTTATTTTTACGTTCAGCGTCGAGCGACTGCGCGCGATTTTATCCAAGATGATGTCGAAGTCGACGACGACGATGAAGACGAGGATGACTACGATGCTGGGGCGGACGGCGATGATTTGTTTGGAGTGGACCCGAATGAACGCGCAGAAGCTGAACGTTTTCTACGAGAACAGGAAAAGATGAAAGAGAAACGCCGCAACAAATACGCGTATTTGTAGTTGACAGTTAATCCGTTCTAAAGGATTGATTGTTCAGAGACATGACCGAGGAGGAAATGGAGCGGTACTTCCAGGAAAGACATGCAGCACAAGTGGCGACACACCAGGGCGACATGGACGAGGACGCATATGACGACATCACTCAGAACGGACTGTTGCCAAGCACGAAAGACCCGAATTTGTGGATTGTAAAGTGTCGACTGGGCGAGGAAAAGACGACCTGTCTTCGTTTAATGCGCAAATACTTGACTTTTGTCAACACCGACGAGGTAAGTTATTGTAAAAAAGCACAGGTTTCCTGTTCATTTGTTTATTGGATATTTTGGAAAATACGACTGATTTATAAATTGTATTTAAGCCTCTCCAAATTAAATCTGTCATTGTCAAAGAGGGCCTCAAGGGGATGATCTACATTGAAGCGTTTAAAATGGCCCACGTGGCCAAAGCAATTGAAGGGATTTCGGCGCTGAACCAATTCAAAATCACGGTAATATCGGCTTACCTTTTTTCATTCCCTTCATTTCAAAGATGGTCCCAATAAAAGAAATGTCCGATACTCTCCGCGTTGTCAAGAATATTCCAACTTTAAAGCCCGGTGCATATGTCCGTTTGGTATGACACTCTTAATTGTATTTAATTAATATTCTCATCAATGATTTGCAGAGCAAGACTCTTTACAAAGACGACCTCGCGCAAGTTGATTGGGTGGATATATCACAAAATCGAGTCAACCTCAAACTCATCCCCCGCATTGATTACACGCGCTTAAGGGGGGCTCTTCGGTCACAAGTTAGTTTTTGACGAGAAACACGTTAAAATCGACATTATAATTTAAATTTAGGACGACAGAATTATGAAGAAAAAACGCCGTCCATTGCCTGCTCCATTCGATTTGGACCGTATAAAGTTAGCATATTCGGAATTAGTTCTTTGTTCAATGTATTCCTTGGGTTTTAGATCAATCGGTGGTGAAGTGACAAACGATGGCGACTTTTACATTTTCGAAGGTGGCCATTATCGCAGAGGCTTTCTTTACAAATCTTTTCCAATGAATGCTATTGTAAGTTAGTGATTTTGATTGGTAAAACGATCTATGTTTAGGAAGTCGACATTACTCATCCAACCCTTACGGAGTTGGAGCGGTTCCAAGATTCCACCGACGACTTAAAAAAAGAACGTCAGTCAGTTTTGGAATTTCAATATATTTGGGGAAGAGAAAATAATTCATTTTCCCATTTTAGTGGAGAACACTCACCTAAGGGAGAAGCGCCATAGTTTTGCTCCTGGTGATAACGTCGAAGTTATGGACGGTGAACTGGTGAATCTCCGTGGCAAAATTCAAAGCATTGATGGGCAGAAAGTTGTCATCCTTCCCGAGCATGAGGATTTAAATGTAAGCGATTCTAATTTTCAGAATTGGAATTACTTTTCCTTTAAGGAACCCTTGACTTTGAATGCGAGTGAATTGCGGAAGTATTTTAAACCTGGTGACCATGTTCGAGTGATTGCCGGTCGTTACGAGGGTGACACGGGTCTGATTGTACGAGTTGAGGACAACGTAGTCATCATGTTGTCTGATCTTACCATGGGAGAGGTAATTAGCTCAGTTGCGATTACCATTTGTCTTTATATGCTATTCGCAGATGAAAATTTTGCCCAAAGATGTACAACTTTGTGCTGAGGTTGCGACTGGTGTTGAACGGATGGGCCAATATCAGTACCAAGACCTGGTGATGCTGGATAAAGAAACAGTTGGAGTAATCGTTCGTTTGGAACGCGAAAATGTGGAAGTTTTGAGTATGCATGGCAAAATACTTCGTGTTAACCCTCAAACGATTGAATGCAAAAAGAATTCGCGGTTCGTCAAGGCACTTGATTCTCAAAAGAATACAATCCAAGCGGGAGATACGGTCAAAGTTGTTGAGGGCTTCCTGGCGGTTAGTGCTGTCTTTTTGAACCTAAAAACTTTAAATAATAGTCATTTTTTAGCGAAAGAAGGAAACTGAAGAAGAACGTCAGGGCGAGATCAAGCATCTTTTCAGAAATTGGGCCTTCGTTTTTTCACGTAAATATCCACAAAACGGGGGAATGTTTGTTTGCAAAGCGCGGAATTTGGCATTGATTGGTGGAAGCAAAGCGTCGGAGTCACAAATCAACACTACTATTTTGGATAACAGTCAACTTATGAGTCCTCGTCCTAATCCGCTCGAAAGTCCTCGCACCATTCACGGCGGAATGACTCCCCATTCCGGGTCAAGTGTTGTTGGTGCACAATCTGTCCGTGGCGATCATGGTTTTAAAGGTCTTTTTCTAGATGGTCATCTGTTGTTGTTAATTCAGATTTTTTTAGCACCAAGTGTGGTCGGGAGCATCGCAACATCAGCAACCGGAGTTGGTCGGCAACATGTACGTCGGAACATGGAAATAATGGGCAAAACTGTGCGCGTTCTGGCTGGTCCAATGAAGGGTTACATTGGAATTGTGAAAGATGCAACGGAATCGACTGTCAAGGTGGAACTGCACACCATGCCAAAAGTGAAGCCCTAATTGTTTCAGTTTGGATCGATAAATCTTTAACTTTAGACGGTCAATTTTGACATCAACAAAGTGATGGAGGTTGGTGGTGCCGTCCCGAGGGAATTGATGGACACTGCTGGCGCAATGACTCCGGGAACGGCCACCATTGGCGGGCGAACTCCGATGTACGGAGGAGCGCAGACGCCAATGTACGGTGGAGCAGCAACGCCTATGCACGACTCATGTAATCAATATCTTTACTATTCTAATTCGGAATTCGCAGAGTTGTTTCAAAGATTCTGATCTTTTAATTTAGTCGGTGCTCGTACTCCTCATTACGGCTCTATGACCCCGGCTTACGACGGCAGTCGAACGCCTTCGCACCAACCATCTTCGTCTTGGGACCCTGGTCATACTTATTTTGTTTATCTTAAAACTCAATTTTCGTTCACTTTAGCTTTGGCCAATACGCCGGCTCATTCAACTGCTCATTTTGACAATGAATTTGACACAATGGGATTTGGCGGAGGAGCATCAACGCCGGCAGGTTCTGTGAGAAGCCGACTTGGGGGAGCGAATACTCCAATGGGTGCGTGAGGATTTAAGGTCTTCTGAATATTGTTTGTTTTTATCAGGCCAAATGACACCGCGAGATATGTTCGGCGATTATTCTTCAAGCCCTTACCCCAACCCAAGCACAAATGGCAATATCATTTTTTGGTATTTATAACAGATATCCTTTAAGCTTCACTGCATCCGTCGAAAACGCCCATTGGTCAGTCACCGGCACTTCAGGAAATAATGCGTAAGACCACTAAAACTATCCGCGAATATTATTGCATGCAATGCTTCAGCCGATTCCGAAATTCCCACTGGTTCATGGTGTATGGTCGACCTGTGCGTCAATGTTCTTCCGACGTGTGGAAAGGACCAACTTCTCGGTTTAGAAGGCTCAATACGGTCAATTAGAGTAAGTGTATTTAATTAGTAATGATTCGGTTGATTCTTCGTAGGAGGGCGAATGTTGTTTGTATTTCGAGGAGCTTGACGATGACTTCACTATTGAGCACGAACATGTGGTGCCCATTCGACCGGCAAGTGGAGACCAGGTCAGTTGTTGACAAAACCAAATACAAAAATAAAAAATCTCATGTCTTTCAATTCAGGCTAAGGTCATTTATGGGCATGATCGTGGGGTGTCTGGCTCTTTAATCACCACGGAAGGGGAGGATGGTGTGCTGCAGGGGCCGAACGGGGCAAAGCTTTATTCGATGTCCGTTCTTTGTAAACTTGTTTGATTTGAATTTGATAATCCGATTTTATTGTTCAAATATATTTGGAAATTAAATTATTGTGCCAGCGATTACTACACTCTTTATATTACTATCAGAATCCGATCTGATGTCATAAAAAACAACTTGAAAATTCCTATTCCTTTGACATACCTTTTGGACAATTTAAACGTTTTTATTTATATTGTTTACTAAAAAGGTGGTGAAATTTAATCAAAAAACATAAAATGCACTTTCTGATAGGTGTTTAAATTTTCTCATTTCCTAGTGGGAGCAGGACAAAAAATTTAAAATTAAGTAAATGAGAACTTTTTTTACAAAAAGTCATTAAGGGTGTAAATATTTTGCCTTTTGTCTGTTTTTTGGTATCTGTGCAGTTTACGGTATACTTTTAACCAGGGTTCCTAAGTGCCCTTTTTTCCAAGATTTTCATTTATTTTGCATTCCCTCCTTATTTTAGGCTTATTCTTGGATTTGAAATAAAAATCTAACTTATTATGGCAAAAGCATACATTGTTCGTATCATTCGATAACCACGAGGCTTTTCATAGCAAATGAATGCAGGGCAGATCATTTATAAGCGCATTCAAAGACCAAATGATCACTTATTTATTTACCTATGCAAAATATTGTGTGCCTTCCCTAATTACTAATTAATGTCTCCTTCCATCAAACATTATTTTGTTGTGCAATTATTACATTCCGAAAATGAGCAGTTTTATCGCCAAAAAACTGTCATAAATAAACAAAAACTCGGGTCGGTGCACGCGATGACAATGCGATTCATAAATTAATGAGAGTCAAGAGAAAGGTTCACAAAATTCGACAGTTTCGCTAATTGTTGCGTCCTCATATTTTTTTTAACGATCAATATACTACAGATTCAGAACACAATTTTTCGAGCGACTCCCGAAAACTAAACGGAGTGAATGCTGTTCCACAACCTTCATAAAATTTGCTCTGAAATTCGACCCTGAAATGATGAAATTTGTTTGAATGTGAAAATGTAACCAATGAATGCGTTACCAATGCAATCGAAGTGTGTGAAGAAAGGCACTCAGTCCCTCCATGACGACAAGCTAAACACCCAATAAAAGCAGGTAAATTGAGAACAAAATGCTTACAATCACAACAGTAAGCGTAAAAAATGCGAAAAAAGACGAGTAAATGTAAAGTGGGGCAAAAGTGCCAGTGACTTTTAGGGCGGGAACGAAAACCATGTGGAAGAGCACTTCGGACAATTCTTAATTAAGAAATAAGTCAAATTAATGTACAAAAAAAGAGATAGTTTCTGTGCTTTTTACGTGCGTGTGCCAAAGAGAGGGCCCAAAGTCTGAGGTAAGAAGCCGTGTGGGAAACGCAGCCGAGCACAAATTCAATTGTGTGAATCGCCTGGTGGACAGTGAGGTCGGAAAGCGTCTGAATCGGAGAAGTACAGAATGACAAAAAAGGGACTCGCGGAGAGAAAAGCGTACCAATTCGTCCTCCGCTCGGTAGGCCCTTCCGCCCTCTCCGCTCGGCTGTCCGTTTCTTGTCCCCTTGGCCAAGTCGTTGTTGCTAGTCGTGGTGGCGATCAATTCAGCAACTTCGGAGTCCATTTTAACACGGACCAACTGAAATAATTCATTGTATAATGAATTATTTTTAATAATAACGTACAATATTTTTTGACTTTTGCAATTTTCTGGTCGAGTCCTTTCTGTTGGCCGCCACCATTCCATCCGTCGTACGATGGTGATGCCGAATCTTGCGAACCAACGGTTTCCCGCAAAGCATTATCGGCACGCAGAACAAAGCAACGCCAACGAGTACGGACTCCACCAAAGCCTGAAATTGAGAAATAAAAGTAATTACTAAAAATCGGTTAAAGAATTCATGTGTAATCGAACCAAAAGGAAATCAGATAAATTCCGCAATCCCCCCCCCCCCCCTCAACGACTCTCACTTCACCTGCTGTGGGTACCACAAGGACAAGTGACAGTTTGGGTATTCCGTAGAATTGTTGTTTGAATCGACAAAGCCATAAGGTCGCTGTTTTTGCATGAACATGTTAATCAGTCCGATGAGCAGTGAAGGTGCGCAATGACTACCTAAAATTGAGCAAAATATGAAAGTAATATCGTAATTAAAAAGATATTAATACCGGGGTAATAATAACCGAAAATCACATCCGGTTTTACCGAGAAGAAAATCCATTTGACGAAAATTAACACGCAAAGGTAAACAAAAATAGAAGACAAGAAAAAGAAGGACGGAATTGCCACTGTCCACAAATTGACGGAAGAATGGAAAAATCTAAAAGAAATGCAAATAAAACAGAGGAGAAAGTGCGTTCACCTGGCATTGAAAAGTGACAAAACGACACCAAAAGTCATTTGAGAAATACCAAAAATGACAGACATTTTCATCTGAAGATAATTTGTTAACGGAACAAATCAACAAATGATTAGTCACTTTTAAAGAATTGATGAAATTCAGCCGATTTTCCGCCAAATTCCAAATGGGGTCCAACCCCAACCAATAAGAGCCCTCCTGACGAAGAAAAGCAACATCCGGGTCCAAGCCTAAAACCATTTGACGAGGCGAATTGGCGTCGGAAGACAAAGCAATTAACTGAGTTAAACTGAGGGGGAAAATATCAAAATCGAATTCAAAAAGGTATTCATTACACGTTATTATTACTTGTAAGGACTTGTCCATTTTGAACTGAAAATACTGAACGATTTGGAAAAGGCGTCGTTGTACATCAGTCCAGCGTAAATTGAGAACAGTCCCATCAGAGCGATAATGAAACGACCACCAAAAAAGGTTAGGAAAATCTGCGAGAAATGTCTAACTTATCAATGGCAATGCCAATCAGAAAACGATCACAACACTCACTTCATCTTTGATGCGCGACTGCTCAATTCGCCTCTCCCACAAAATGAGTGAAAGGCCGGCAAGGAAAAGAACGAGTCCGTGGCCAATGTCGCCGAACATAACGCCAAACAGAAAAGGGAAGGTGACCAAAGTGAATGGTGCTGAAGAAGGAAAAGTATGAAAATGGGGGAGAAATGCCAAGGGATTGATTACCGGGGTTGATTTCCCTGTAGCTGGCAATGCCGTAAGAGTCGACAATGTCTTGGAAGACTTGTACAAATTTGTTCGTCCGATTGTGCGTCGGATGCATTTCGCCCGTATCAAGTACCTAAAAGGGAAGATGCAAATGAGAAAGGGCAATTGTAAGATGGAATTGTGCATCTGAACACACACACACACACACATTGATAATTGGTCGTATGTGAAAACCAGCCGTTTCCTGGAAAAAGTGACACATTATTGTTATTTTGCCTCATTTTTAATGGGCACGGCACCAACCACCGCTCTGTGTAACAGCTGAAGAACGGTGTCCATTTCTCTTTCGAGCACCCAACACTCAGCCACAAAGAAATTGCCGCTGGTGTCAAAAGTGAAGGAATTGAGCGTGTGGAAGATGTACTTCTGAAGATGGACTTGTCGCGTCCTTTCCGGCAGTTCAAAAGCGACACTTTTGAGCAGCTAAATTCATAATATACAAAAAAAGAGAAAGTTAGGATGGAAAGTGACTTCGAGTTTATGTTTTGCTGTTGTTTGGATAACCAAGTCGAGATCGTGCAGACGGATGAGAATTTCCGCTAGGGCCAATTGGCGGTCTTTGGAAGTCCTTGGGCAGGGAAATTGGCGAGCATTAAAGCTAAATGGGCCACGATGAGTCAAAGTGCGGGAAAGGCCTTCTGTCTTTTGACAATGCGCACCCTTCGCAAACGCGGTTAACAATGTCCTGCAATTTGCTGCCGTTGAAAAAGATGATGAAAACTGACTTCGAGACGGATTTCCCCTAAAAGTAAAGGATGATTAAGAAATGAATGATCAGCGAATTGATGGCCCACCGTTTCCGGGTCTTCAAACTCAGTTTCAATTTCTGCCGTCCGGACAAAGGCCGTTCTCCTGCAGGCACGCCAAAGGACGCGCTCAAAGAAATGCCTACAAGTAAATGTACACGATTATTTTTTCCATGACCAATTGCAATTCCACCGTTTGTGAGTGTCGATGGTGCCGGCAACGAACCACGGGGTTTCGTGCTGTTCCAAAAGCGGCGTTAACGGAGTGCCCTTGGAAAAAAGGAAGAAAATTAACAATAAAAGGACGATCCATAAAAGCAGGCAAAACCTACCACGTCGTTAATCTCGAGCTGTTCACTTTCCAACTCAGTCTTTGCCGTGTTCTCAATGTGCTTAATTCAAAAACGAGATTATCAATTTAAAATGGAGAAATTCATGAGAATAACACACCCACCACTCTGAAGAAAGCTTCCACCTTTTCATAGACACTTTTGAACTGCTTCAAATCGTTGAAATTGCGCTTCAGCTGGGCCTCGTTGGCAAGAAACTGCCGGATGTCCCTCTCGATGTCGTATAAGTGTGACTGAATTGAAAAACAGTAAATTAATTTTCTAATTTTCCATGTCCATTACCTCCAAATCGTACATTTCACGCAACAGAGTGATGTCCGTTCGAGTGGTGTCCAATGGCGGAATGTGGTCGCTGACGCCCCCCTCCACGACTTCAGTCTCCAAATAGCGAAGGCACCGCTCAATTTCTGCACAACGGCGAACTTCGCGTACATACGTCCGTTGGAAGGTGGTCAAATGATGGTTGAGCTGAAGAGAAAAGGTTTAATAACAACCCCAATTATCCGAAAATCACATCTTTGAACTGAACAAGCGAATATTGGCCCAGCTCAACCACACAGGAGTAGGCAGCATCTCTAGACAATGAAACTTAATTAACGGAATTTTGATGAATTTTGGGGGCAATACAGTAGTGGAGTCAATAAGCCATTTGAATTTAAAAAACATAAATTTTGATTTAATATGGAATTAAGGAACAATCAGATTTTAAAAATAGTAAATTAATTGTACCGTTGGACGATAAGTTGGCACAATTTTAGTGGTTCACTTCGCAGGCTCATGTGTACCGAGTAAGGAAATTTAATTAAATCAGCAGAGAAAATGACCCATCATCGACCGCATGGCGTCAATTAATTAACCAAAGGCAGGAGGTGGATTGCCTTATACAGGTTGAGGAGCAGTGGGAGGATCGATCATCACCAACACTAACCACCAATCATTTAACGTATGGTTTATTACACAGTGAAGAAAGTTAGAAAGAGGAGAGGAGGAGGAGAAGGACGAGGAAGGAATGTAATGACATTGTAATGGAAGGAGACAACAAATTTGAATCAATGACCAAATTATGGAATTGGAAAAATGAGCTGAATAATAAAAAATAAAATAGATTTTCTAGGCGGTGTTTTTGATTTACCTTCGAGTTATGGCTTATTCAAAATTTTCATAAAAAATAACCGAGACCACAACAACCGAGAAATTGATTTAGTGCTTTTCGAAATTCGAATCCAAAAAATTTAAGACAATTACAAAAGACAGAATGCCAAATATTTTTAGAAATAACTTTTCATCCGATTAAATGGCTCAAAAAGTATGATTTTTGTCCGTTTTTTCTACAAATCTGTTAATTATGGGTTGATCCTATTAAAAAGTTGACTCTGGCCTATCTTCAACCCTCGGAGCCCTTCAAAAAATCTTGGCCGACCCATCAACCCCCCCTTTCAAGCATTCCGTCAGCCCCTAAAAATTTCCTTTTCAAAATGGGTATGTAAAGTTTTTTTAATCCTCAAATTTGAAATTTTCCGGTCTTTACTATGTGTAAAAATGTAAAAACAAAATAAAAACAGAGTGCACCGTGACAAAAATTTATTTGATTTCACTTTTGTCCAATGATATTGATTCATTAGATGCGGCAGCTGTTCGTTTTAACGTGTACACATTTACATATTTTTTTTTGGACTTTTCGTATGGATTTCAATGCCCTATAAATATACTTATTACAAGCATTCTCTAAGCCAATCTTTGAATTCAACGTCTATTTGTAGAAGAGTAAATAGATCAAGAAACCCCCTAAACTAAATTATACAAGTACCTTTCTTTTTTGTTTTGTAATAATCTCTGACTATACGTTTTTGTAATGCCGCCGTACACTGGGTATGCAGTTGGCAAATGGATGGGTATTGAGTGTTATTCCCATTCAGCAGATTAACTTTGATTGAAATTTGCTCGGTTTTGACTTTTTAAAATTGAACACGGCCAAAAATGAATGCTAATCAGCAGCAACGAGCTCAGCAACCGCCATACATTGGAAGCAAGATTAGCCTCATATCGAAACTTGACATTCGGTACGAAGGAACTTTGTATACCGTGGATGCCATTGAGTCCACTATTGCCCTTGCCAAAGGTAGATCATGAATTGAGTTAGTTCTGCTAATTGTGAGTCCATTTATACCTTTTGCACTTAGTTCGATCGTATGGTACTGAGGATCGTCATACGCCTGTGTACGTCCCACCGCGAGATGAAGTGTACGACTTCATCATCTTCAAGGCAAGCGACATCAAGGACCTAATCGTGTGCGAGCTACCAAAAATATCGGGCACCAACAGTCCGCTGGTCACGGGACTTCCATACGACCCGGCCATTGTGTCCATCTCAAAAAATCCGCCACCTGAGCCCAAATTGCCCACCAAACTCAACAACATGAACTACAAGCCAGCGGAAATTGCCAAGCGACCGGGCGAGTACGACAGGGATTACGACTTTGAGAAGGCCAACGAGCTGTTCCGCGTGGAAGAAAAGAGCGGGGAAAAGGTGCTGCAGAAAGGGGAAATGGGTCAATGGATGTTGGAGAAGAAAGTGACGCCGACTGACCATGACGGAGAAGAGGCCTTGGTTTTTTACAACAAAAATGCTTCATTCTTCGACAACATTTCATGCGATGCACTCGAAAAGGAGGCTGGGTTTGTCTCTTTGTTCATAATATTCCAGCAGAGGAGGAGATTTAGTTAAACGCCAACAAATTCAGAAAGAATGTGCGTCCTGACTGGAAGCGCGAGCGTCAGACCAATCAGGAGACTTTTGGACATTCCGCCGTCCGCTCGCTGTTCTTCCAGCGCCGCGGCTCCGCGTCGGCTTCGCGTGGCGGTGGAGCGCACAACTACGGTGGTGCACGCGCCTACGGTACTGCCCGTGTGTGTGCGGGCGGCAACCGCAACTACGGTGGAGCGCGCGGTTATGGTGGTGGCGCGCTTGGCTACGGCAGTGCGCTTGTTTATGGTAGTGCACTTGGCTACGGTGGAGGGACGCACGGCTACGGTGGCACCCGTTGAGTCCGAATGGAGAAAAGTTCACAGAGTGATCCCTTTGCATTGACGCTTTTGTTCCTCCATCCACTAAATAAATTTGTTAATCAGTGAATGATGATAAAGGAAATTCAACGATTTTTTTATACTAAATTCGGGGATATATTTCCGTTAAAACTGCTAAAAGTGGCCGCAAGTGTCAAAACATGGCCTCGGGGGACTTCTTGCTGCTGCTGGTGGGTCCTGCGACTGTTGCTTCCGTTGGCCAGTCCAGTCCTTCCCCCCCCCCCTCCAATCTTTTCGCCATTTGCCGAAACATCAATCATCCATTTGGGCAGGACATTGCCAGAGGAAGAAAGTCGGCGGATGGGAAAATTTCCCAATTGTCATCGTCGAATTCAAAATCCTCCGTATAAAATTAGTGGGGCCTTAAAAGAATCCCTTTTAATATTTAAATTAATAATTAAAATAGCACAAAAAGAATTTTCAATAGTAATGTTCCATTTCGACGACGAATGGCAACCGCAGAACGAAGTCCGGCTGAATCAGCAGGTGAAAATCGGCGAAATGAACGGACGAAAAACGGAAAAAACGGCGGAGGAAAAAGGGAGAGATTTTTACGGCGATTATTTTGTGGACGAATTCGTTGACGGAGGTGAGAAAGGGCGAGAAAAAGAAGGGACAACGGAGGGAAAGGCAAAGCCTCCGAAAAGTGAGGACAATGCAAAAACAAAACTTTTTTGGGGGGGGGGGCAGTGCCAAATTGGCAGTGAGTGCCAATTTGTGCCCTTTACTCCGCCTCTTTTGCCTCGGGGGTCTGGCCATTCAAAATCCATGCATTCATTCATTCCTTTTCTTCATTTGTCCCCCTTTGAACGCCCTTTTCAAATTCTTTATTTTGTCGCCGCTGCAAAACATCTGTCGGCGGCTGTCCGTCCGCTGCCTTTGCTGATAAACTTTCTCATCCCTCCAAAAAACAACACTTTTTGGGATTTGTCTCTCCCCGTCCTTTTCCATTATGCCCCCGGCGTCGTTTTCGCTCTCTTTGCCCCCTGCGGGGTTCTTCCGCATTATGCAAGAAAAACAAATGGGAATGGCCGGCGAGCGCAGCGGAGAGAAGCGGCGTAACACCGTAACTGAAAACAAACGGAATGAAAATTGGAGAGAGAGGGGAAACAAAGTTAAATTACTCGTCCGGTTGAATGGACGAATAATAATAATCTGTGGGATGGTTTCTTTATTTTGTCAATTATACGCTGCATTTATAACCTGTCCTCTCCCGGCGCGGGAGAAACACAATTTCTTACTTATTGCTTTACACTTTCACATTGGCCACATTTTCAAATTTTACATAATAACAACAAAACAAAACAAAAAAAACCTTTGGTCGATGTTCTGTCCGTTTGTGCCCCAACCGAAAGTAAATAGCGCACAACTTCCACTTTTTCTCGGTACGATGCTATCATCAGCGCAGTGTGTCCGTGCCGATTCGGAATTTCGCCAAAAAGACACCTTTTCCATTCCTCCGTCCGTCCCCCTCCTCCCCCAACTAAAAATGTTTGCATTTGCATTGGCCAGTTGCATTTGTGCAACAAATACTAAGAAATTGGTTGGGAATGAATGAATAAATGCGACGGAATGGTCCAAAGATGGACGATGAACAAAGTGAGCATGGGACGAGCAGTGAGACGTGGTGATGACCAACAAAAACAGCACAAAATTGGACAAAAGGGCCAAAACGTACGCCTTTCTTTGCCACCGATGGCATTTTGAGCTGTTTTTATGAGTTAATTTGCGAATAATTAATTCGTTCTCTTTGCATTTCCAAATTTTTTCCTGAATTTGTCCGTTTTCTGCACATTTTACAACAAATTTTTGCTAATTTTCTTGCGCCCCAATTCGCTGATTTTCCAAAATTCGCCGTGAGCATAAATATTCTCTTTAACTAAATTAGGGGCACAAAATTTGGTGAAAGGTCGCCTATGTGGGGATAAATGGAAATGAATTGCGGCGGGGAATGGGAAAAAAGGGCGGAGGACGAACATTTAAAAAAATGAAATTCGAATTAGCTACGAAATGGAATTTGGTAACAAGTTTTTTCAAATTTCTTTCATCTCTCTACAGTTAAAGTGGCAATTTCAATGCTCCGATCGGCGGAGAATGCTTCTTCTCCCCCCCCCCCATTTTGTTTATCAAATTAATCCCGCCAAATTTGCAATGGAAATTCACTTTTTAATACTGTGCTCTGATCATTCAATCATTTCACGCTTGGTCTGTCAATGCGTGTAATAGCAGTGATTGGGCGAATGAGTGCTCTTTTTGCTTTTGCCTCTCTTCCGCCGGGGTTTCCCCCGCCACAACAAAAGCAACCAAAACCACCACCACCACAGCCAACATGACCAACCAACCACCACCAACATGTTGCATTCCGTCGTCCCCTTCCAATTCTGTCCTTCCCCTTCCCCCTTCGTTTGAAAGAGAAAAAAGATAGTGAATTGATGAACGGCGAGTTGAAAGAGGAAAAGCTGGGAGGGAAAGTGAGTGAGTGCCCATCGTCTGATCGGCAGACGGACGGCAGATGCATTCACTCATTCCGCCGGTGCATTCGCCCGCCGCTTTTCTCTCCGTCTCTTTCCTCTTTTGCTTCTTTCAAAATTGAATTTAATCGAACTTTTGAGTTTTGAAGGATTGAAGTAAAACACAGTTTAAACGCCTCGAGAAAACACTTCTTCGAGATGAAGGCCCCCAAAACAGAAAAATTGGGTTAGCCTTTTCATTGAGGGGAAAAACACGAAATTTTCATTTAATATTTCCTTTGAGCCCATAAATTTGGGTGGTCTTTCACTGAATGTTTTTCCATTAGAATGATTCTTGTCACTCCCTCCCTATGATCACTTTTCATCGTTTCTTCGTTTTTTGTCCCTCAATTTTCGAGCGAATGATCAAAAAATAAAATTTCGCCCAATTTGGGCGATTATTCCTTCCGGAAATGGTCTTCCCCCTCCCCCAATTTTCCTTGTTCTTCCTCTTCATCTTTTGCTGCTGATTCTGCGCCGGCGGTCCCACGCGCGCGGCGTAATTTGAGACGGACATTCGGCGGACGATGAGAAAAAAAGGCGGGCGAAGGACATTGGACGTTTTGGCACCAAATTTAAACGAAATTTGGAGGGCGAAACGGAGAATTACAAATTTACCTCTCACTAAACTCCATCTGCGCCGCGCTTATAAATTTCTATTGGCTTTTCCCGCAATTCGTCCCCCCCCCAATTCCCCAGCAGCAGATCAACCAACAAATGATATCCGTTCAGTGCAACCGATCGCCCGTCCCTCCGATCAGCTCAGCCAATAATAATAAGGAAATATCCCGGCGGGCGCCAATTGCGAGTCGATCGGATGCTTTCGCCTGTCCGTTACCGATTTCACTTTCATTTATTTGGCCATTTAAAAAGATGGATTTTGTTTCTATTTTCTGCACTTTTTCTTTGTAACTTATTTATAGTTTACTTTTCTATAAAATGCGTTGTATTTTTAATTCTTCCCCCCCATCAGAGCAGCAGAGTTTATCTGCTCGTCAGAACTAATTGTCCGATCAACAGCTCCTCCATCCGCTCATTTTTACTGTTGTCATCGTGTAAAGTTAAAAAGGGCGGAGACGGAAAATGTAAAAAGACGGCATTTTATGGCCAAAACAGATGGACTGGCACAAAGAAGGGAAAGGAAAACGGAAAAGGGAGGGAGAGGGGGGGGGGATTGAAATAATGCAAAGTGACAGGGATAACATCACCACAAGGTCGACTGATCAGTTCGATATGACGGACGGAACTGAAGTGGGACAAGCGCAAATGGACACATTAAAAAGGAAACTTTTTTCCCGGGGTTTTCGATTTTTTATTAACCCATAAACAAATTGAAAATCCCTTATCGGTCGGCTGATCAGCAGAAAATGGTATCTGACATTTTGCAAAAGATCGCTGCTTCTGTTTTCCCTCCGCCTCTGTGTCCCCTGTTGGCCGATCCTTTCCGTCCGCCGTTGCCAACTCCGCCACCTTCCACCCCGGCCAATCCAATCCAATCCAATGTCCACCCCTTTCTCTCCTTAATGCCCCATTCAAACCCCGTTTCCCCATTACCTTTCCTTTTCCTCCACCCAAACTTTGCTACCCCGCCAATTGACTTCTCCCACCCCTTCGCCCCTCTCACTTTTGATTGATCGCTTCTTCGGGTGCTTTGGCCTTAGAATAACATTTTCCTTCCCCGTGCCCCTCGGGGATGGATAAATCTCTCCCATTGCCATTGCCTTCCCATCGCCCTTCTTTGGTCCAAAAAGTCCCCAAACCCTCCGAGACGACGACTGATTTATGGCCATCAGCCGAGGGACAACAGCCGAAAAGCGGCGGCAGTTAATTGTCATCTCAGTCAAAAAGCATTTAACAATAATACCCATCCGAAATTGGCGACTCAAAAGCTCATTACTGATTAATGGCACAAGCATTTCTGAATTTTTAACTTTTTAATTCTCAATTAAATGTTAATTCTTCGTTTTTATCCTCGCCATTTATTGGGAAGTGCCAACAAAAAGTGGGGGCATTTTGGCCCCGCCCCTTTGCCTTTGGTCATTGCCCCCGGGGGACGACGGCGGAGGGACAAGGGGGAGGGAGGGGGAGGGACAAGTGACCGCCCCCACCGCCCGACGAAGTCGCACATTCACTCCACCCCTTCCCAAAAAGATTCAATTTCCCCTCCCCCACCAAATTCATTTCGCTTTGACCTTCCAAATAAACTTAGGCCCCCACCAAAAAGTGCGTTTAAAAGCGTAATCCATCGCATGTCAAAGAGAAAGGGTGCTTATATTTTATTTTGATTATTTTCGTTTTTAATTTCGTATATTTATGCAAATTCCTTTGGGTTTGTTGCCTCTGTCCCCCGTTTTTCCGACCCAAAATTCTTCATCCATTTGTCGCCGTTCTCTCCGTCACTCTTTTCCAATTTCACTTTTTCCCCATATATTTCTATTTTTTATTTTACATATTCCTTTTTTCATTTCCACCTTTCCCTTTAGCCATCATTCCCAGCATGGTCCTGCAACACAACCCCCGTCCCCCCACTCAGTCCGTCCCCTTTTCCTCTCCCTCCCCTGCTGCTGCTGGTCGTTCTGTCACTGCTCCGATCCGCTTCCTCCGTCATCCCCAGTCCGACTTCGTCGTCCGTTCCCGTCCCGCGCAATTGCAATGTGCCGCAGTAAATGCGCAGCGAATTCGCGTCAAATGCAACGCAAAATGGGTGAGTTGGGTAAAATGAAACAGTCAAAATTTTAAATTTATTTATTTTTAAATTTCGTATTTCCGTCGCATTTACTAAATTCGCATTAAAATCAACACACAAATAAATAATGCAAACAAATAATCGCAAATTGCCGTCACTTTTGGGCAGATGTGCTCTTCGTTGGGCTATCCCCCCCCCTCCCCCCTTTAATTCGGCCCATTTCCCTTTGTAAATGCCGCTCTTTCCCATCGCTTCCGGCTTTTATAGCCGGAAGGCATAAATTTGCGCCACTGATCATTTCATTAATTGCCCTCGGGATTTTCTTTCTTTTTTACCCTTAAACCTTTCTCATTCATTCTCCAAAAGCCCTTGACATTTTTGCTTCAGCTGCAAAAAGAGACAATTCTCAGCTAATTAACTGCCACTCATTGGCCGCAGGGAATGCAAAATGAGGCGGGAGACCAAAGAGAAAAGGTCAAAGAATGGACCACATTGCTTTAGCATTGCTTCCAATTAAGGTGTTACATTAGGCAAATTTGGGTGGCTAATTACCCATAATTAATTAATGCCAAATTAATCTCAGCCCTATCGATCGATTGGTCGTGCTTTTCTCTCTCCTCCATTATTTATTTGCTTTTCGTCCTTTTCCAACTTC
The DNA here is from genome assembly GCA_004148225.2 of Heterodera glycines. NCBI lineage: Eukaryota > Metazoa > Nematoda > Chromadorea > Rhabditida > Heteroderidae > Heterodera > Heterodera glycines. The sequence continues at coordinate 9,385,547 of CP049706.1, forward strand.
GTTTTGCGTTTGTTCTGTCGCGTGTCTCTCTCTCTTCTCTTTGCCTTATCACTTTCTTCTGTCCCTTTGGCTGTCTCTTATCGTCCAAATGCAAATAAATAAACTCAATTTGCCAGATTTAGCAGAAGAGAATAATTACGGAAGGGAATAATAATTTGAAATGTCAGAGAATTAATTAACTTTCAGTTGGATGATCAAAGAGTGCGCCAGGAAAAGGGCGTCGACGCGGAAAGTGCCCTTCCCATGGTCAGCGCCTCCGTGGAAATCCAACGGGCCGAGTTGGACGCGTGGCTGGCCGACTTGGGCGAATTCGCGTGCCAATGCTGGGCATTTCCCGGGAACAGAAGGGAAGGGACATTGGATGAAGAAGAGGAGGATGAGGAGGATGATGATGAAGAGGAAGACGAGGAGGAAGAAGAAGAGGAAGGGGAGGAGGACGGTGAAGAGCAACGGGGGGCGTCCACTTCGCAGGGCGGAGGAGGAGAAGGAGGACAATGGCACAACAGCGGACCAGCCAAGGCAGTGGCAGTTGGAGGCGCAGTGCGATCGGAGACGGCAAAAATCAGATTGGCATGTGAGTGCGGGGGGGGGGTATTGCGTTTGGTGGAAGGGCATTTCCTTCAGCAAAGACACTTGTGTTAAATTGGTGGACAGAGAGACACTAACTAAAGAGAGAGAACAGAAAGAGGCAGCGCAGAGAGAAAAAGAGCAACGGAAGATACAACTGCAGAAGGAAAAGGTAAACAGAAGGGGCAGCAGCACTTTTTGCTGGGATTCGACACACTTTCCCACAGAATTTGTTTTTGATGAGAATGTGAATTCGCTGTTCACAGCAGAAATTCCCCCGGGGCCAATTGGCCAAATTTGGAATTTCCTTCGGCGGAGGGAAGTGAATTAATTGTGACAATGCGAGACGAACCCCGCGGGGTCAAAAGGACGGACGGACTGAGGGACATCTGCTGCTGTTTTGTTGCTCCGTTGGGTGGTCCTCCTTTGCCTTCTCCGGTGACTCTTTGTGCTGCTGCTAATGTCGCATCATTTTCCCCCTCCTAATCATATTGCCAATGCCATTGCCATTCCCTCCCCCCTGCCGAGGTCAGCTCAAGAATACCGTACCAATTGGTCAGTCCAAAGATACCGTACCAAATAAATCCTTCTCTTCTCAAGGGTTCACCGTTAAAATGCAAACCAAAAATATTTAAGCCACTGCATGGATTAGAGAAAACAAATGGGAATGTTTTGCTTTGCTTCCGCAGTGTGTCATGCCTATCACACAATTTGAAGTGTCATTTATCAAAATGGGCTGCTGCTGTTTCCCTTCGTCTAATAGAAATTGCGTAACCCTTCTCCCCCTCCCCCAACCCAAAAGATGTCTCCCGAGATAAGGGCGAATTAATGCGCATGTAATCCCCCCGGGGGACAGACTCCCGGGGTGATTCCCCACCCCCAAATGTCCGTTTGTTTGCCCTCGGGCAAATTCCGCCAGAGGGGACACACAATGAAAATGGTCAAAGACGAAGACTAAGAAACGGGGAGGGTGGTGCTGGAGAAGTCCATGCCAATGCCATCCGTCTCCCCTCTCCCCTCCCCCCGCCCCCTTCGGCCGTCCGTCCCCCCAGGGGACTCATTGCAAAATGCAAATTCAATGGATCAAATTCGTCTCCTGAAGAGACATCCATTGCGTGCAGAAGAGGAGGAAAAGAGGGATGAATGACTTTTGCATTGGTATTGGTACTTGGGTAGGACAAACACATTTCAAAGAGTGGTGGAAGGGGGGGAAGGGACTAGGGATGGGGGAGGGGTCATTGAAATTAGACTTGGAATGGAAGACTGAATTTGCGGTCGCCGTTTCCCATTTGTCATTGGATTTCGTCGCGTTGCCCGGGTTAACAGTGAACGAAACGGTCACTTCCTCCGTTGTCAATTCGTGTCCCAGCACAGTCAGCGACCCGTCGGCCAACAGTGCTTCGAGTTCAACTTCAGTTACTTGATTCTGAATGACAGAGAGAGAGATTAGGCATTGAATTGGAACACATTTAATCGAAAGAAAACATCACCTTTAAATAATTTGTTACTGCTTTCAAATTGGTTTTCAATTTCGCTCCCAAAACTTTAAAGTTGGGCTCCGCCTTCAGCTGAACACCGTCTCTTGCCCACCTCTCTCTTTTCTTTCTATCTCTCTCTTTCTCTCTCTCTCGCCCACCCCCCTCTCCCTCTCTCTCGATCTCTCTCCATCTATTTTCATTTCTTGCTCCTTAAAATAATAATAATAATAATAATATATCCTCCGTTTCCAAATTCCCCACATTCACTGAGACTGCCAAAATCCCTTCAAAAAGTTAATCTCCCCCGGGCAATTCGTTGCAATTGTACGACAATTTTTCGCCCATTTGACCGGTCACTTGAGAGGATTAAAGCGGTGGAGATGAATTTTTGGGAGAATTTCGTAGGTCGGAAGCAACGTTGCCGAAGGAGAAAGCCCCGCGGGCTTTTGCAATTTGACTTCTGGCGGGCACATTTTGCGGACTTTACCGTCTTCTGCTGCCTGCTGGGCACCATCGGCACGAATGCGGTCTCTTTTTTGCCTTTGTTGTTCGGCATAAAGCAAATCCATCACCCACACAACCCCTGGGGCGCCAAATGGCCAACTGATGGAAAAAGTGGGGGGGGGGGAAGAGGGGGAGCGAGAGGGTAAAAGGGGCGGGAGGGGACGGAATTGAGGGTGTTTAAAGCGATCAAAGACAGCACATTAAGCGGGAGTAGAAACAAAGAGAATTGACAGGCAATGAATGAGGGAGGGAAATGCCACTTCAGCAGATGCCTTTTTCATTGGGACTTCCGTTGAATTTTGCTCAAAATGCCAATAAATGCCAAAACCAATTAAGGCGTGTAATTCCCCCAATCCGGGCGATTTCGTGACAATGGCAAAATGATAGGGACCCAATTAATTTTGCGGCACACTCAAAGAGGCGATGAAATGCTGCCATTCGCCAGCAGACAAAGAACGGCACAATAGCCATTCCCCCCACCCCCGCAATTTCCTGTCCCTAATGAGCTCCTCTCTCAATTCGCTCATTTTGGGAGAAATCATCGATTTATTGTTATTGTTGTGGTCAATGAACGCTTGTTCTTTTCCCCATTGAATTCATTATGCTTCTTCCCCGGGTTGCCCTGGGACATGCCAAAATTTAGCCCTAATTTGAACCCCCCGAGGGCACATCAATCCAATTAGTCACCGGAAGAGAAAGAAAACTGTCCTCAAGGCCAAAGTTAAGTGGATTAAAAGTGAAGGAAATGAAAGTGGATGGGATGAACACAGCAAAGCAGCAGCAGAGGTGGAAGAGAAAGAGAGGGGAGGGGAAATGAACGGGGAAACGTAAGGGGGAGGTAAGGGAAAAAGGGGAGACGCTCCTTGCGCACAAAAGCGATCAAACTGTTAGTAAACGACAAAATCCACAGGTCCATCACATTGGAAAAACCGGCGCTTCGCAGCTCAAATTGTTTGCCATTCTGTAAAGGAATGAATGACAAATGAATGTATATTTGTTGGGTCAAACGAACACTTTCATAGATGGTCGGCTCTCTTTAATTTTCCGTTGACTTCGAATTCCAATTTAACTTCGGTTGTCCATTTAAACCCCCAGCAGCAATTCCATTATGTTTTTACAAAACTGCTCAATTCGATTCGGCCGTCCACTTGAACAATTAGGGACAGAAGGAAAGTTGGCAGAGGAAAAGCACTTGAGAAGGCAAATTTGGACAAATTGCCGGGGAAGGAAAAGAAAGGAAGGGAAGGCATTGATTGTGCCGTGCCGAAGAAGGATGTTGCCTTTTGGACGAACTAATGAGGCGAACAGAGCGCGGATTTGAATATGGGCTGAAGGAATGAATGGCAATTTGGGGTGGGGGTTAATGGGGGGACGATGGAGGACGATGTTGTTTGTTTGTTTGTTTTGTTGTCTGGATTAACCAAAATTTGCGCGGATAATCCTTCCCCATTTTTGGGACCGAAAAGCATTCGGAAATGACTAATGAAAATGCGAAATGATTGGTTGACTTGTTCTGCTTGGGGTTATGCCAAAAAATTTTTAAATTTTCCTTTACAGATTTGCGGAAGCATTTCCCCCAGGGGCCAATCGCTCGGCGGGTCGAAGAGGGAAAAACGGTGCAATTGCACTGTCAGCCGCCAGAGGGCGACCCACGGCCCGAGGTGGGCCAAAATGGTATTTAAAGACGAAACTGAGCCATTTGCGCAGGTCCATTGGAACAAAGACGGCCAAGCGGTAAACTTCACCCCTGGCGGCCCGCTGATTCAGGCGGCCGACGGAAGTCTGATCATTAGTGCGGCACGGTTGGCGGACTCGGGCAATTACTCTTGTGAGGCGCGTAACCCAGCAAACAGACGCATCAGTGAAGCAGCACAACTGGAAGTATACGGTAAGAACACCGGGAAAGAAGGAAGGGAAAGGGATACGGTATTAACAAACGTACGGTAGCATTGGGAAAGGAGTCGTTGAGGAGAACTTTGGGAGGAAAGGTAATAATGACGCAACAAATGCATTTGGCAGAGACCGTCGAGGCCGAAAAAGAAAAAAAGAAAGTGCCGAGAAAAGGGGGAAAACAAGCGGAGAGTGCAATGCATCCATCGGTGGTCACTTTTGGATTGAGTAATTCATCCGCATTCAATTGAAAGAAGAGACTCAGCAAAGAGAGAGTGCCGAAAAACGAAAAGCAAACGGAGGGAAAGAGCAAAAAAAAAGTGAAAATGACCCCTTAGCAATGAACAGACTATTAGTGGCTTAATTGCTTCGTTTCCCTTTATTTCCCCCTCTCTTTTTCAGTGGACGGCGTTTGGTCCCCGTGGTCCAATTGGGAGGGCGCCTGTGCCCTGCTCGCCTGTCCCGTGCTCTCTTCTGAGCTGGCGATGGTCCGTGGCGACGCGGCCGCCGTTCAGCGCGTTTTGCCGCAGCAACGGCGGACACGCGCCTGCAACAACCCGGCGCCGCTGAACGGCGGCACGCAGTGCACGGGTTCGGTGGAGGAGCTGCGCGAGTGTGCGCACGACTGTCGCTGGGACGGCGCGTGGGCCCAGTGGACGCCATGGGCACGCGAGTGCGACGCGGACTGTCGCAGGTGGCGGAACAGAGAGTGAGTGGCGGAAAGGGCGGTACGCGTACTGAGAGAGTACCCCGGCAGGTGCGCTGCTCCTTCGCCGGCTAACGGTGGTGCGCCGTGCGTCGGTGCCGACTCGCAATGGCGCAATTGCACCACTTCGGACGACCTCGGCCTGCCAGCACCTGCCCACTGTCGGCCCGACTTTGTGCAATCCAATGCTTCGCCCTCCCTTCATCCCAAAATGCCGTCCGAACCCTCCGGCGCCGTCTCTGCCGATTTGTTCCACTCCAATTTGTACCTGCTCACTTCGCTTGGTTCTGTTGCCTTTCTGCTGTTGGTCATCGCCATTCTTTGCGGTGCTCTCTGCCGTAGGTCGGGTTTGAAAGTGCCGAAGAAAAAGCGGAAGAGCGACGCCGGAGGGCACAAAATTAGCACACAGTGTGGGCTATTCCTGGACAAAGACGAGAAGATGTACTTCCCCGGGACAGCAGTGGCAGCGACTACCGAAGATGGTAGTGGAAAACCCATCAATTTAATTAAAAATTTGCTTCCATTTAAACTAATAATTGGTAAGTCTCTTTGTTACCGGATGGATCCACAACATCTGTCAATTTGGCAATAAACGTCTTAAGAGCTTGGAAACGTGCGCACTGTGCTGCTGAGCGCGGAACAGAAGCAGGCGTTGTTGGCCGCTTCGTCGCCCTCTGCCGATGCTTTTTGTCTCTCAAATCAGTCGACGCCTGGCGGCCGCTTCTTCTCCCTAAAACCCGGGGGCATTTCCTCCAACGGAAAGTAAGTAGAGCTGATCAGCAGAAATTTGCCCTCGAATTGATCAGTATTAGACTTAGTGGAAACTAATTAGAGAGGAAAAAACGACCGGCGGTGGGGTTGGGGGGGGCGAAGAACGGCACTGATCAATCAATGTTCAAACTCATTAAAATGAATAAACGCTTCAATTAAACTTTAATGACCCCAAATATATTTTTTCAATTAACTCTGCCTAAATCCGACACAAAATTTGCCAAATGAGGCTAGGCGCAAAAGCATGGGGGGGCGCAAATGGAGCGGTTTCCTTTCTGGCATAAAATGATTTTTGAATTTCTTAACAAAGTTGCTAAACTGAACCCGAGTGCCGAAATATGATGTGCCAAGCTTTCTAAAAAATCCCTCTCAAAAACTAAATAAAGAAACGCTTACAGAAGAAATCCCCGAGTTTCTAAATTGTAGTCACTTTCCACTGCTGGAACTGATCTGATCAGAGATTTTGACTGATGTTTCTCCGATTTTTGAGGTTCCGTCGTAACCACGCGCGCCTTCCGCCTTGGACCCCCCAATTGCATCCGACCGTTTCAACGCCGACTTCGGCCGCCGCTCGCCTCACCGCCCTTCTCCATTTGCCGTCCAACGGCACCGCAAACAATTACACAGTGCGCAGTTGGAACAGCGGCGGCGGAGGCACAACGACGGGCCCATACGCCACGACGGGATTGGCAATGGCAAACAGCCGACGGCAAACGAAACGAAGCGGCGACGGGGCAGGTGGGCAAAGTGCCACTTCGACATTAGATAAAGCATCACTTCGTCCATTTATCTGCTCAGGTTCCCAAGCCGCTCTTCTGCCCGAGTACGGCTCCTCCTCCTCTTCCCACGGCTCCGGCGGAAGTGCCCATTGCTTCCGGCGCCCTCCGTCGTCGTGCCAAAGGCACAGATGCCCCCCGGCGGAGGAGGAGGAGAACAATTACGCCACTCTTTACGAGGAGTTGTCGTCATCCATCCGACAAGAGACTGTGCCACTTCCGCCTTCGTCGTCCGGCGCCGATTCGTTGGCATCGGCTGAGTACGCGATGTCCAGCTCGGCCGACACTCGGCCTTTGCCCTGCACGAGGTCGGACGGAAGCACGAGGGACGGGCCGACATTTGTGGCAGCGAAAGTTGACGGAGAAAGCACGCGGATCGAAGTAAGGCAAACCAAGCCAAAAAGCACTCTTGAGACTCTCGGCTTTTCAGTTGCGGAAAAGCGGCGCCGCCCTCACAATTGGAGAGCACACTTTCCCTCGCGCGCACACTTTGTTTTTGTCTGTGTCGGACGACGCGGCGGAGAGACCGCCGCTTGCGGGCGGCGACACTTCGCTGTCGCCGACCGTCGCTTTTGGCTTTTGCGACCATTGCGCCTCCGCGGAGTTCGCTCGTCCGGTGGTGCTCAGCGTCGACCATTGCGCGTCGCTTTTCCCGCGCGAGCATTGCTGGCACTTCTCTCTGCACGCCCAACTAACCACCGGCGATGGCACTTCCGCCGAGGCTTGGCAATGCGTGTGGCAATCGGACGACGGAAGCTGTTCGGACAGTCAATTTGGTGTCCAGATGGAACGCCAACAGTGGCATTTGCTGACGCGGAGGAGCGGAAAGTTCATGTTGACCGGAAGGCCGAGAAGGGCACACGCGACTGCACAGAAACGGGTGAGTAATTAGCAAGGGTGTGCCATGTTGATGGATAAGTTGGGATGGCATTTCAAAGGTCCGTCTCTGTGCCTATTGGACTCCGCCTGCGGCGCCCTTCCATCGTACCGTCGCGCCCCCCGCGGACTGTGCCAATGCGTACGACCCGGTGCCCATCGGTTCGGCTGAGTTGGCCCAACTTCGCGTCTATTGCGTCCTCGACACTGCGATGGGTGTGCAGAATGTTCGGCAGCAGGAGGAGCAGCAGTTGGGCGGACTTTTACTGGCCGAAACGCACAATTTTCTGCTGGCGCTCAAAGGGCCGTTGTGCTGTTGCCTTGAGCAAATTGCGTTCCCCGGGGGTGAAGGCCACCCCAACGGGGGCAGCCAGTACTTGGTGAGGAGAGGAGCCACTGATAGGAGCCGCCAGGAAAAACTTTGGAATTTTCAGTCGAACATTTAACACATTTTGGCTATTTATCCGAAATCCACAAACCCCTAAAATACCGAAATCCTCAATTCTAAAAAAATCTTCATCGTTCTAGCAAAAGCCAATAACGATGATAAATCCTCAAATATCGGAGGGATCGAAACCAAAGCCCCGCCGGGAAAAGAGACCAATATACAAAAAAACCTGGAACCTAAAGACTCTCACATATCTCTCAAATTCTCGTGTTCAGGAGATTCCGGACCACGTGCATCGGTGGTGTGCTCAGAACGGATTGCACTTCCAACTGATTGTGTCCGGCGTGCCGTCGTCCGCCCCCTCCCCGGCACTTCCGCGTTCGCTGTCCGGACGCATCGTTCTGTACCAAAAGGGCAACGCAGCTGACCGTCAAGTGCTTTCTTTTGCTGTGGACGCGGATGACCCGAACCTTTTTGGCAAAAGGGTGAGCAAACAAAGCAAATGCCAACCAACGAATGATTGATCTCTGTTGCCATCACTCACTGACTTTGGCATTGACTCTTTTGGTCCTCAGATGGGCCGCGATGACTCGTCTTTGTCCCGACTGAGCGCCTTCGGCACGGACACTCTCATCTCCACACAGTTCCAGCTGACAGCAGCCATCCGAGTCAAACTGGCCAATGTTTTGGAGCAGGGCATGCCAGACTGGAGAGCACTTGCGGACAAATTGGGCCTTTGTGGCCACGTTCAGGTAGAAAAGCCGGGCAGAGTAAAACCCTAAAAATTCCTGGGATAAGGGGGGTGACGTCAAACGCAAGGTGTCAGCGAATGTCGGACGTAAGAGATTGTTTTTCATGCACGAGGTAAAGCCATTGGTTTAAGCCGATAGGCTAATGCGGCGAATGGCATAAACAAAAAGAGAGAGAGAGACAAAGTCTGGGACATAAAGTGCTGCTCTATGAGTGGTTGGTTATTCATCGTCCATTAGCAGGTAATTGAGACTGAGCTATGCCCCGCGCTGACTCTGCTCGATCTGTGGGAGGCCATCCATGCCGGCTCCGAGCGTGCCCTTCTCGACCTTTTGCAGCATTTGTGCGTTTTGGGCCGTGCCGACGCCGTCCATCTGTTGGAGCAGTGCCTTTCTGACCATTCCTTTGGCCAACTTCATCAGCGACAACAACAATATTTTATGCCGGTGCCATGCCCTCCGGCGCCTTTTTGTTCATTGAATGTTTCGCCGGAAGAGAGTCGCGACGAACTGAGGAGGGCGTGCAGTGAGTGAAGCGAAAGTGAGTGGACGGAAAAGCGATTGGGATTGATCAGTGCTTGAAAAAATTCTCAGAGAGTGATCAGCAGTGAGTGATCAGAAAGAGTGATTAATGACTGATCGGAAGTGATTGGAAAATGACTAGTCAATTATCGAACGGTCTGACGGAGGACAAAAAGCGAATCGCAAGCCAAACCGCAGAACAGACACTGAAGCAGCCAGCTCAACGCAGTTTATTCGATTGTCCATTTTTCTCTTTTTGTGCTTTCTCAATTTTTAAACAAATTCCGCCCAATAGATTTATTTTATTTTATACAAATAAATAAATATAAATACATTTCGAATACAATTTTAAACAATTTTCTTTTTGAATACAGTACCCCCCATTGACTGGTACAGTACCCAAGTCGTCTGTTTGTTAGTTTTTTTTTTTTGCTGTTTGACTTAGAATTTTTCCTCCTTTGTCCTTTCTTTTCCTCCGTCCGCTGCGTTGCGTTCCCTCCAGCAGTTTTCCTCTTTTGTCCACGGGCGCGGCTCAGTGCTGGCGCCAAAAGCGAACGCCAAATTCAAAACGCACAAAATGAAGGCGTAAGTGAGAAAGAGATGTGACCACTGAACAAATTTTAGGGGGAATAATCACCGATCAATTGGAGAAAAGAGAGAGAGGGAGAGGGAGAGATGAACGAAAATACAGCAATGATCAGAGAGACACGTGGGGGAGTGATCAGCAGACTGATCACGAAAATAACGGTGATCAGCAGAGCAATGAGCAAAAATGAACGCAAAGAGAGAAGGAAGGAAAGACCTCTTCGGCAGTGTTTTCGCTGGTCATCCATGAAATGATCAGAGGCTGAACCAGCGTAATAATGTAATTGATCAGCGCAAACAGAGCAAGCAAAAAGTGCGCGTGCTGTTGAGCAATCTGTGGCGTTTTAGGATAAATTGGGGGAGGCACAAATCAAATCGATCGATGGCAAAATGATATTCATAGCTAAATCGATCGGTCCATTGACTGACCATTTGACAATTGTTGGCCACCGCCACAAAGCCGGCACCGTTCGCGCAGAGAATGACGGCGAAGCAAATTTGGGCCAAAATGGCACTGGCCGAGGGCCAAAGAGCCAACAGAACGTAGCAGACGATGTTCACCAACTGAACCAAAGGAAGAAAATGGTGGACTAATTTCATTGACTTGTCTAAATTAGCACCTGACAAACGCAGGGAATCCAAACGATGCGCACGCGGAGGGACAGACGCGGCACGCGGTCGGCAAGTGGCACGAGCATTTTGGCAAAAATGGCGAAGAAATAGGGCACTAAATAAAGAACTTAGGAGGGAAAAGGAGACAGAGACCCATGTTTAAGTACTAGGAATGATCAATACTGACCAACCCCAATCTGATCAGTCTGATCAATCCATCACGGGAACGATTAAAATGGCCGTTCACTGACCAGCAACAAAAATGCCAGCGGAATCGGCCTTGTAATTGAGCACTTTGTTCATGTAAGTGGGGCCAAACTGTGCGAAAAGCCAATAGGCGATGCCGAAACTGAGCCCGGCAGAGCAGCAGGCCCAAAAGGACAAATCACGGCACATTTGGACGATGGGCACCCTTTGGGGGCGACGAATGCGAGTGCCATCGGCGGCGGAGGACGCCGGGCGACGGAATTGGGAAAGAGCGGACAATTCGCGCGGGGAGACGAAACTTAAGGAAACAGCGATGGCAATGGACAAAAATGGCATTTTTAGAAGAAAAATTACGGGGATTGAGAGGGAGAATTGCGGTAGACGAACAGAAAAAGGAGGAAAAGGAACAGAGAGATGAAGCCGAAGAGGAAAAAGGCGGAGGGCCAACGCCACGCCGACTCACAAAGGGCACCGGTGGTTGGCATTGTCATAATGACACTGAACTGAAGGGGGAAGCCAATGCCAACTCAGGCCAAGGTGGCACGATGCCATCTGCCCACTTGCATATACAGCGAAAGGACCATTAGGAAAAGGGCATTCTCACGATTAGCCGAATTGGCCCAATTGTGTGTGATCTGAGAGGAGGAGAAAAGTGCATGGAAACGAGAAGCTAAAGCAAAAAGAAAAAGGATAAAGACAAACTTGGGACATGGCGGGCATTGCCGGCATTAGCCTAAGGGTGGGGGGAAGCGAGGGATCAGCCGATCGGTAATGATCGAACAAATTAAAAAAGCAACTCTCACGTTAATCCCTGCACAATTCGCGTGGCAAAAATGGCATAAAAACCGCCCCCGGAAAAGAACAGCACGGGCATTAGCAAAGTGACCAAGCCGGAGAGGAGGCCAAACAGAGCGAACACATATCTGAATGGGCGGTGATTAGGGAATGATCACTCAGTGTGACCATAGCCCAATACCAACGAAAAGCTTGCCTTAGGCCAAACAGGGCGATCGCATGCGGCACGGGGCCAATGGCCAAAATGCCGCCGATGGCAGTGCCGGCGATCAAAAGGCCGTTTTGGTTGGCGGTGAAATTTGCATCGCCGTCCATGCAAATGACGGTGAAGTTGAACAGCAGGGAATTGGCCGAGATCGACTAAAAATTCACAAAAAGCAACAATCGATCAAACCGAAATTACGGTCATGCAAAGCATCGCCAAAGCCAACACAACGAAACGGAAGTGATCGGAGAGGAAAAAGGGAAGGAAACGCCGGCGGAGGCGAGGGATTGGCCGATCATCGGACAAACGGACCAATTGGGGACACTTTGGCAGCGCAAATTGGGAAACATTCGTCGAAATTGTCATTTTGAGGAGAGAATAATGGCAATTGTAAAGAAGCGGACGCACGGAATGAACAAAATGAATGCACTCAAATGATTTTTTGGGAATAAAAATGAAAAAAGGAGGCACGAGGAATTTCTTGAATCGAGATTGGTGCCCAATTGATGGCTTGAAAGGCATAGTCGGATCGACGAAAGACGCCTTTGATTCAGTGCTGGTGGAAGGCACTGAATTGTCCGGCAGAGTTGGCTTTGATTGGAACAGTGGCGGTGGGGGCGGAGGAGGTGGTGGAGGAGGAGGAGACGCCACCGAACTCGCCGCTGTTAGCACCGACTGTCTTTGCTGCGGAGATGCTACCGAACTCGCCGCGGTTGGCACCGGTGGAAACTGCTGGGGAGGCGCCGGTGGACTTTGCTGATTATGGGAAAATTCAAATCGGCCATCCACCCAATTGTAAAATACTTCTTTTTGCTGATTAATGACCGTCGGTGGAGTTGGTGGAGGCGGAGGTTTCACGCGACTTTTCTTGACTTGGGATTGGTGCCCAATTGATGGACTGTCCTCCCAAAACCAATCCCTGCTGCTCATCTTAATGTTGCTAGGGGTAACTTTGTATTAATTAAACAGATGCGAAAAACTGAACATAATTTTTATTGCTCTAACTTTACTAGGCAAATCACTCAATCAAACACAGAGAAATGACAAACGAAAAGACGAGGGAGGAAGGGGACTTCTTCTGGATTGATCACCAAATTAATGGCCAAAGAATGGGGTTTGCCACCCTTCTTCCTATTCTTCTTCCCATTCCTCTTCTTCCTCATTTTCTCCTCCTCTTCCTCCTCTCTTTTCCTTTTTCTTCATTTTTCCTCTTCCTCTTCCTCCCTCATCGCCTTTCTTTTTGCTCTTCCCTTCTCTCCCCACGTGGTGAGCCGAAGCGAAAAAAGTATGCTTTTAAAAATAATTATGAGATATAATTAATTTTCCAAAAATTTTTCAATATTTTTTCTTCCATTAATGTAAAATTATAAAAATTAAAAATTTCTAAGGAAGAATAAGGAATCAAATTAAACATTCTTGATATCATTCGATAGCCTAAAGAATCAAGAATCCCCTATAAAAAATTTCGTTTTGTTGCAAAAAATTATGGGCAGAAAACTCAAAAGAGCCAAATATATTTATTATTATTAGATTATTACTAATTAATAATTAAAATAATTAATTAATTTAATATTCGAATAATTCGATCACTCCGCACTTCCATTCTTTTTTCGCTTCGCCCTCACTTATACTTTTTCTGTGGATATTGAAAAATTGAATATAATTTTTATTGCTCTATCTTTACTAGCAAATCACTCAATTTAAAGCGAAGTAAATCAATGGGGGACAACACAAAACTAAACTTTGTTTTGGTAAGACATATAACTACAGTATGTGACGGGGACGGTCAGACAGTTCCACTTGCTCTACCGTATACATTCTACCGTATGCATTTGTCAGTTTAAATCCATTCAGCTGCTTTTCTTCACTGTTTCACGCTGTTCTGTGTGCTTTTGGTGATGATTTGTTGCCGAAAGTGTCGGGAAGAGTTGGCGGGGAGCGAATCGCTTCAAAAGAAAAGCAAAAATCAACCGTAAAGGATCACCACAGTACCCACTTCTTCGGCAATGGTAAAGATTATTGGTCCCTAAAAATTTTTAAAAATAAGTTTGAAAATTATTTTTAGGGGTAATCCGAGTTGCTTAGCACGAATCTGGCCTTCTTTAGGCTCAATTTCGAACCCCGAATCGAACATTCGAGAAAAAAAATATGGAATTTTTTTTTGAAAAATGGGCGCTACCATCGATATATTACCAAGGCATTGACCGAATTGTACATTAATATGAATAAGAACACACGGGATTCCGATATGAAAACGGAAAAAGACATTGGCTGCATTCAACAAGCAATGTTTGTAAAAAATGAGAATTTAAAATTTTCAAAAAATGTTTGAATCCGGGTTCGGCGTCCGAAATTGAGCCTAAAGAAGGCCAGATTCGTGCTAAGCACCTCGGATTACCCCTGAAAACAATTTTCTCAAAACTTATTTAAAAAAAAGGTTTAATGGACCAATAATCTTTACCATTGCCTTGCCCATTCGGCATTCTTCTTCGCCCGAATGTTCCCAAGATTGTTAGATTTGGTCAACAATGAAAAAAGTTGTAGTCCAAAACTTGGGTCCTCCTCCTCCGTCCGCCGTTCGTCTGCCAATCGCCACTCCTCGCGCGTCACCGCCTCGCCCGTCCGCGGGTCCACCACCATCTCTCGCACATAATGCACTGGTCTGCCGAATCCGTCCACAAATACGTCTCCCTCCTGCGGTTCTTTGCTCCATCGTCTGCCTGTGGGAAATTTCGGCATTTGTTGGTGCACCGTTTGTCCTTCCTTTGGCTGCTGCTGCTGCGGTGGTGCGTTTCGGTGTCGCACCATTTGTTGTTCGGTTGGGCCAGTGAATCGTTTGCCCGCCTCGGGCAACGCGGGAAATTCGCCCAATTTTGGCATTTTCAAATTCTCCAATCCGCTGGACGCCTCCGCCGATGGCACTTTCTGCTGCTGCTTCGTCACAATTCGTTGTTCCGTTTGTTTTTCCCCCTCTTTTTCGCCACTTTTGTCCTCCGTTCGCTTTTCATGAAAATAATACATCCCCCCGGGCTTATCAAATGCTCGTTGCTGTACTGGCATTTTTTCAATCTGTTGCTGTACTGCTTGCACTTGTCTCGTGGGCTGTTGCTGCTGTTGTCGCCATTGTTGCGTTTGCCCATCTTTTGGCGTGCCATTCGCAATATTTTCCGCCGTCGCCGTTGCATTGGTTTTTGTTGTCGCGATTTGCTGCTGTTGCGGCCGTTGTTGCTGCTTCACTTGTTGTTGTTGTCGATTGATGGGCCATTGCCTTTGCTCATTCTTTTGCTGTACTGCTCCAACTCGTTGTTGCTCTTCCTGCGGTTGGTAGTCCTCCTGCGGCTCCTCTGTTATCTCCACAGTTGTTACCACAGTTGTTTTTTGCATTATTCCCTTTTCATATTCAAATTGTTGCGGTGGTTGTTGCGCTTTTTGTTGTTGTACAGCTCGGAATTGTTGCTGCATTTGGTTCTGTTTTGGCATTAATTGTTCCGTTTGGCCCTGTGTTTGTTGGCTTTGCTTCAACTGATTTTGCTGAAGTTTCACCATTTGTTGTTCCATCTGTTGCTGTGTCGGCTGTCTTTGTTGCTGCTGTTGTTGTGTCTGAACTGCTCCAACTCGTTGTCCTTTTCCCATTTCGTCATGTTTTTCCTTTTCCTCCTCCTCCTCCCACGCTTTTCCTTTTTGTACTGCTCCAACTCCTTTTCCGTCCTCCGTCCTCTTCACCCAATACGGCGGCTGCGGTTGCGGCACTTTTGCCCACGACGGGGCGAAAAGGCTACGGTCCACGCTTTTCGCGCCGCGGGTCATCGAAAATTGGCGATCTTTGGCCCATTGCGGGACGTGGGGAGGAAACTGAAGCAAAACGAAGGTTTAAGTCAGGTATTTTCAGTACTAATTTGCCCCATTTCCCTACGGTACCCTCGCGGGTCGCACAAACGGCGGTTGTTCGCCCGACGATGCCAACCCGTAGTTGCCCTGTTCACTCCGCCTGCCCAACATCCAACTCTCTCCCTCCACTTTCATTGGGTTCACATAGCCTTGGGGGGTCGGCGAAATGTCCGCGGCGGAACGCGACTTTTGCGGACCAATTGTGGTGGAGAACACCGGTGGCTCTTCGGGGAGAGGGTCAGGACGAATAATTT
Source organism: Heterodera glycines (assembly GCA_004148225.2). Lineage (NCBI taxonomy): Eukaryota > Metazoa > Nematoda > Chromadorea > Rhabditida > Heteroderidae > Heterodera > Heterodera glycines. Next base: position 9,401,320 of record CP049706.1, read on the forward strand.
AAAATTGGATGGGGGGGGACAGTGGCACTGATCAGCAGCGGAAGGACCCAGACCATCAAAGGCATTGGCACGCCAAATTCACCACACAAACATTTTCCCGGCCCTTCTCTTACGGTCACGTGGTCCGGCTTGAACCCGCTCGGTCCGTAAAGCAGCGCGAAGGTGCGCTTCTCCTCGTCCGTCAGTTCTCTGTCCGTCACACATCGTTGGTTGGCGAGTGTGTTGCCCACCTTGGGAAGGGAATGTCCGCTTTTCCTTTGTCCATTTTGTTTACCAAATAATCCGAGTTCAGCTCGTCCAGTCCGTCCGCTTCCGCTCTGAACAGGGTTTTATTCTTTCCGCCTCCCCTTCCGCCTTTCTCACATGTTCAGTGGTGCGTCCGGGTCCGCGGTGTATCGCCCGCACAGGCGGAAGTTCTTCCGCGGCGGCAATGCCTGGTAGCCGTGGTAATTCTGCGCGTCCTCCGCTTCCCATTCATTGGGCTGTCGCCACTGTCCGTCCGGCAACATCGTCGTGTAGTCCAACCCGTAAAAGTCGCCTCTCCGCCGTGGTGGGCCCGTGTGAAGGTCGCGACGCGACTGTCGCTCGTCAAACGGTTCGCCAACGTCCGAGCACGGGTTGAACTCGATGTGGTCCACAAAGTCCATGCCGCCGAATTTGTAGCCGTGCTCCGCCGCTCCCGGCACCGGACTTTGACGGCATTTTCTTTCCATTTTAAAAAGCACCCCGCCCCCTCTCCCACCTGTGGTGCCTCCGGCGTTGTTCGCTTTCGGCGCGTCGTCGGTCCAAATTCACCTTTTGGTGGTACAGCAAATATTCGTACGGACTGCCCGGTCCATGCGCAAATGGCGGGGGCTGTCCGTCGGGGAATTCGTCCTGAAGAAAATGCCACTCTTTGATGTGCCATTTTCACTATTAAACCTCATAAACTGAGTCCCATTTGACAGAGGAAGGCGAAAAATACTGGTGAACGCGTTGCTGGGGTTGGAAGTGTTGGTAATAGTATTTATGCTCGGGGGACTTTTGCTGCGAATCGTCGAATTGGCAAACGGAGCCATCGGCCGGAAAGTCGGGACAGACGTACAACGGTTCTGCGTAATTACGGAAGTCCTTAAAAAAGGGGGGACGGGTGAACGAAGTGGCGAAGCGGCACAAATGCCATTCTAATCCTCCCCATTTGAAATGCCATTTTCCGTTTCTATTTTAAATGCCATTTCCCTCTGATTGACCCGCCCCCTTTGGTCTGCTGCCCCCACCTGGTACTTTTTCTGTTCAAACTCGGCGTTTTGTCGGTACCACGGGCTGTTCACCATCACATGCTTTCGATGCTTCTGTCTCTCCGGACTGACTGATCCGTCGCCCTCTCCGACTGACTTTTGCCGTTGGATCAGTTCTTCCGGTGCCTCTGCCAATTGCATTTGCGGCGGTGGCTCGTCGTCCTCCGCGCTCTCTTCCGCCTCCCCCATCTGCGGCATCGTCCGTTGTTTCTGTTTGACTTTCTCCCCAATTTCATCTCCCTCAATTTTTTGCTGCTGTTCCCACATTAGTTGTTGTTGTTGTTGTTGTTGTTGTTGTTGTTGTTGTTGTTGTTGAATATTTTTTGTACATGGATCTGATAGGGTTGTTCATTTTGCTGTTGCTTGTTCCATTTCTGTTGCTCTTTTGCTTGTTGTACTGCTTGCTCTTCTTCTTGTCCAAATTGTCCCTGCTTCGGCTGCTGTTTGGCTTGGCCATTCTCCTTCTGCTGTTGTTGTTGTCCTACTACTGCTTGCTTTTGTTGTTGCTCTGGTTGTTGTCCTCCTCCGCCCCTTTGCTGTTGTTGTTCAATTTGTCCGAGTTGCATTTGTCCAACAATTTGCACTCTCTGGGGCTGCTTTTGCTGTGTCTGCTGCTGTTGCTTCATCACATATTGTTGCGCTTGTTGATGTTGTTCCCGTTCTGTTGCGTGTTGTGGATGTTCATATTGTTGTTGCGGCTGCGGCTGTTGAAATTGCACTTGCTGATGAACGTATTGATGTTGTTGGGCAAAATTTTGAGGTTTCTGCACTTGCTGAACAGGTTGTTGTAGTTGCGGTTGAATCGAATATTGTTGCGCTTGTTGCTGTTGTTTTGGTTGCTGCTGCATCGGATATTGTTCATGTTGTTGTGGTTGCTGTTGCACCGCATATTGTTCCTGCCGTTGCGGGGGTTGCGTGGGTTGTGCCATTTTCTGATGCTGCGTTTTGAACGGCACTTGCGGCGGCGGTTGTCGCTGCTGCTGCTGTTGCGCTTGTCCGTCCTGCTGTGGTTGTATTTTTCGCTGTTGTTGTTGTTGCTGTTGTTCCGGTTTCGCTTGCCATTGTCCCTTTGGCTGATTTTGTTGTTGCCGTGGTATTTGTTGCGTTTGAGGCTGTGCCCCCAGGGGTTGTTGCTGTGCCGGAGGGTAAACAATGCGCGTCGTGGTAACCAATTTGGGGCTCGACTCGACCACCTGCTTTATGTTAATTACGCTTAATTGCATCATTACCGAGTGCACCTGTTCGATCACATAGTTCTCCTTTGTCACTTTGTGAAAAGGTGCCCCCGGCATTCGCTCACTCCCCGCCGGGGGGTAAAACTCCTCACGCGACCACCGCTCTGACCTTCGACTCACTTCGCCGGCCTCCTGCGACTGTTGCGCGTCACCGCTCTGTTGAACGCGTACTTCCATCGGAAAATGCAGCATTTGTGACTGCGGTTGGCCGTTTTGCTTTGCGACGGAAGGCATTCGCTGTTGGGACGCAACGAATTGGGACTGAGACGGCGGCACTCTGTTGGACAGAAACCAATGGCATTCATTAAAGGACAAAAATATAGGTACTCCTTCGAGATCCCTCTCGTCAACCCATTAAAATCAACTGACTTCGCCATTTGGGGCGTTCCCAAATGCGACGCGCTTAGCCAAGTGCCAAATTCGCTGCCGTCGCCCTCCGACTGAGTGCCGCGGGGGTCGTTGACGCCGAAAATGCAAGTGGATTCGCTGGGCGACACAATCGTCGTTCCGGTGATGGAAGAGCCGGCAGAAAGCTGCGGCTGGAGAAGGGACTGTTGTTGCGTTTGGTGTGGGACAGTGCCTCGGGGGTCGAAATTCGGCGGACGGTCGACGGCCGTTTCCCTAAGGGGCGAAAGCATTTGGTAAAGCAACGAAATTGAAATTTATACATCTAAAATTGTGAAAAACTGACCTATAATAGACCGGCATCGTTCCGTTTGCTTCCCTTCGCTAATCGATCGAATGGACGCCAATGAAAAGAAATGCCAGGGGAAGAGGCCCAACCTCAAAGTGGGCCAACTGTGCTTAAGGCAAACAATTAAAGGTTTCATTGACGGTTCATCACCGGAAGATTTTCATTTTAAAAAGCGAAAGGTGGGAAAGAGAGATAGAGAGAACGAGAAAGAAAGAGGGAAGAGGGAGAGCGAGAGGGGAGAAAATATGGGATGAGAGGGAAGGGAAGGGAAGAAGGGAAGGGAAGGGGACGATGATCGGCGGTGATCGGGTGGGCGGGTGAAAGCGATTGAAAGTGAGGGAGAAAAGGGACAAATGTGTTGAAAGAGAGAGAATCAAGCAAAGCGAGGGGAGAGAGAAATGAGAGAGAAGAAAGGGGAGGAGAGAATGGGGGAAAGGGAGAGAAAGAGGGAGAGAAAGAGGGAGGCGTTGGGAGGAGAGAATTGAAAGGTTAAAAACTACGAATGGAAAACAATGAAAAGCAAAGCGAAAAGTAACAAAAAGCGAGAAAATAAATCCAAAAACAAAAGAAAAAAAGAAGAGTAAAATGTCAGATGGGACCAAGCCAATGTTCAAAAGTTTTTAATGGGATAAAATTTCAAAGTTTCGAATCGAAGAAACGAACCGATGAAAGGGCCGAATGAAAGGGGAAGTGACAAAGCGATCTTTGGTTGGTTGGACTCTTTTCATTCACTTTCATTATCTCAGATTTAACACATTTTAATTTTTAAAATTCGATTATTTAATTCAAATTTATATTTCATTTTTATTCACTTTTATTAACACAAATTTTTTGCAAATAACGTCTTTTTTTATCGTAATGTTATCAAATCGGAGGAAAGTGCAAAAGACGGAGAGAAAAACGAAAGAAAAGAAAAGGGACAATTAGGACAAATTGGGCCCGAATTCTCTGGCGTAAGCGATTTGGTGATGATGCATTTTATCATTTGTGGGAGCATATCATCACTTTTATCCATGTCAATAGTGTTTTTCCTTTCAATGTTGTTCCTACTACATGTTTTTTGTGTGAATCTCTTATTTGCTGCCATTCCGTGCATTTGGATCGATTTTGTGCAATAAATATGCATTTTGGTGAAAATGAAATTTTGATTTTTTGTTCGAATTCGGGTCCGGGTTCGGAATTGGTCGAAATGATGTCGGATTCGTGATTAGCGACCCCGAAAACCCCTAAAACCTGTTTTTAAGCATTTTTAAAAATTTTAATTTTTTTTTGAAAAAGGGGGGGATAAACTTTACTATTACCAATTTTTGTAGTAATTTGTAGGGTAAAATTGAAGATAAGTTTAAATTTAATAGATTAAGTTTTGTAGAATTATAATTGCGTACTGTAAATGTATTTGTTTTAGTTCTATTACTGGGAAAAGATAATGAAAAGTTAGTGGTAAGATGATCAGAATCCTCTTCCCCCTTTCTTTTTCCATTATTAACAAAATCAGGACTAGAGGAGAAAATCAGATCAAGCCAAGCACTGCCTCGAGTTGGTCCGTTTCGTCATAAGGAATAAGCCATACATTAAAAAATTCACAAAAAATGTCTCTTCCTCCTCCACTCTCTTCTCTTCCTCCTCCTCCTCTCTTTTTCCTCTTCCTCCTCCACTCTCTTCTCTTCCTCCTCCTCCTCCTCCCCCGCCCGTCCCTTCATGGCTTTATGCAAATCGGAACCGTCCCGTGGTCTTGTACAGCTTTCTCAACGAACTCGCACTGCTGTACGAGTGCGGGTTGGAGCGCGCGTGCGGCACATAAACCCTGAAAATAAGAAATAAACGTTTTCAAATTGCTGATTCTTTGGCGTTTCGTCTCTCACCTCTCGCCATACATAAAGTTCCGATTGAACGCGTGGTCCGACGGTTTCCGCCATTCGTACGCGGAGTAGGAAAAGCGCTGCGCGTAATCATCCGACTTCAACCGATTGGACACGTACTTGTCCAAGTACTGCTGCGACCCGTGCAAATACGACTTCAGCGGGGTGCTCCGCTGCAAAGCAAAGAAAAGGCCATTCATTCAATTGGTCCACTAAATTTGGCCTTTCCTTCTCTCACCTCACTGTTGTAAATGCGTTTTGTCTGGTTGGAGAAGTACGGTACCCAGGAGGAGCGGGATACGGTGTCCTCGAATTTCAACGGTTTGTACCGCAACGGGTCGGGGTCCCTCTTCAGCGGTCGCATTAATTCGCGTTGGGTTTCAATGTGGCGGTGTTGCGAGTACGCCTTATTGTACCTGGGGAACGCATTAATTCTGCTTAATTAGTTATCAATAATTAATTATCGAGAGGCAAACCAATCGTAAATGAACGGCTTATAGACGCGTTCCGTGTGCACAATTCGTTCCGCTTGGCGATAGTATTGGGGCAACGCCAAAGAGGGGGCCAACGAGGAGACGGACGGACTTTTCTGAAGCGCGTCATTCACACCACTGATCAGTCCGTCGGCTGATCAGTCGGCTTTTCCCCTCACTTTGATCGGATAGTCGTGCTGTGCCTCTTTGTAATAAGTCAGGTTCGTGTACGATGCCGAGCGGACCATCCGTTTGGGCTTTGACCACACTTCGCCGATTATGTTGCTGAACGCCGTCTGTGCCTTGGCCAGCCCCGTGTATTTCCTTTGGTTTTGGCATTGTCCGTCGCTTTTCCCATGGCTTTTCCTCCCCCCCCCTCCGCTTTTCCCTTTGCTTACTGAGTTGGGTAATCACTCCACCATTTGGTATGCACTTGCACATCGTCGTCCACAGAATGGTAGCGCGGCATCACAACAAAAGCCAATCTGTGCCCTGTGAAGGGAAAATGAGGGCGAATGTGCCAAAACCAAACGAAACAACAAAACTAATAAATGAAAGGAACACGATCGATCGGAGGAAGGAAGGGGAAAAGGATGGGGAAGGGGAGGGAAAAAGGGGGGGGGGTAGGGAACCGACCGACACCCCCCGGGGGAACGACGGATCGGACGGAGGAGCAACAGCAGGGAAAGTCGGGGAAATAGACAAAATTCTCGGGGGAACTGGTGGATGGACGGACGGATGCTGATCAGAGTTAGAACCAGCCAACACACAAAACAAAACCGAAGCCAACTCATCCCACCCGTCCGATCACCCCCCCCCCTCTTCTCCCTCCCCCTCCCCTTCCGCTCTGATCAGTCCCTCACCCCTCTCTCTCTCTCTCTCTCCATTTGCCCCAACTTCCCGGGCTTTGCTTGATCCATTAACTCCTTCCCTCCACCCCAATCCACGACATTTGTTCTTTTGCCCGCTTGGATCTCGGAAAGTGTGGGCGATGTCTGAGTTGAGAGAGTGGGGGCAGCGCGGAGAATGTGCAGACACGCAGAGAGACTGGATGGAGGCGAGAGAGTGGGCAAATGTTGGAGAGGGCAGACGGAGAAAGACACATTTTCTCAATTTTTCCTTCCCATCAGCCGACGAAGCACATTTGAGTTGGTTTTGTTCATTTATTCATACTCTTCTCATCATCAAACGGATGAACAAAAGAAAAGAAAAACGAAAACGAAAAAATAAATTAGCAAATTAAAACAAAGAGGTCCTTTTAAAAAGCGGATAAATCGGATGGATATTTAGAAGAATGGCTAAAAGTGAGTTAATCGACCGCCCCCCCTCCCTAATGAGTAATTAATTTCTAAATTGGCCCGGTGGTTCAATGTTCGTTTTTGATCCTCTCAAATGCTTCTGCAACTCTCTGGCGCATGTGCTGCTCGCTGAGTTCGAAATCAGTGGCCAAACGGATGTAGCCTTCGTGAAGGGTCAGCTTAGGACGGATGAAGCGAATTGTATCCTTAAAAAACAAACAAATTAAATGCCTTTTAATTAATTGCCCATTGATCAATGGCTGATCGGACAGTTATTCGCTCGATTCACTTTTCGGTTGTCTTACGATTGATCGACCCTTTCCCCATTCGATCAGTTGCTTCTTCTTCCGTTCCGTCCGGTTTGCTCACCTTTAGCGGGTACGGCAGTCCCTCCTTCAGTCCCCGTGCCAATTCGGGGCCCAAAAATGTCTTGGCCAGCGGTGCCATCTGTGAGATCACTTCCGGCTCAATGGGAATCGCGGAGCGGTGCAGCCGAATGTTCAATTTGCGCAATTTGAGGTCTCCGGCAATTTTCCTGTCGACGGCATTCAGTCGAATGTCCGCCATTCCTTCGGCAGATGAAACGAGAATTTGCCGATCTCGACGGGTGGCATTGTCCGAGACAAGGGTCAAAATGCGAGCTGATCAATGGCCAACGGGGAGAAGGGAGGAATAATGCCAAGGAAATGCCGAAAAAATAATGCCAAAGAAAAACGAAATACCAAAAGCAAATGCAAGGCCATAAAATACCCAACTAACCGTTCAAGTCCATTGTGCTGCGTCCATTATGAAAATGCATTTCGGGCAGTTCGTGGGGAAGCATCACAAATTTGGTGGTGGAGTTGGGGAAGTGTTTGGCCATGGCCGGGATCAATTTTCCAACGCAAATGGACTTAAACGGACCATTTAATCACTTTCAATAATTAAGTTATTAATCCTTTCATTTTTGCACCTGCAGAAAGTCTCCATTGACCTGCTCAATGTCGGGGCATGTTGTGCTTAAGTTTACATTTACTTTGCCCGAATAATTGGCCAAATTCACCGCACAAATCCCCGGTACATTTGGGGCAACGATGCCTCGTTGACCTTGACAAATTGGGCCATCAATTTTTGATTGATTTTTTAAAATTTACTCGAATGGTCAGCCGTTCCATTTGATAGGCATGGTAAAGCATCGAATTCAGCGTGTAATCGGAGGCGTACAAATACAACATTCGGTCCGAGTCCTGCAGCATTTACCCATTCATTGGCAAAACTTTGAAAATGGAAATTTTGGCACTTTATCGGTTGGAATGGGACGAGGGTAAAAGGGAATCGGAGACGGCGAATCGGCGTAACGTAATTCGCCTGAAGGGAAGCAAAAGCCGAGCATGGGCAAGGTGGAAGGAAGTAGAAACGGACGAAACACAACCTCGTTGCTGCGTTTCGAAGAAGTCGTTGGTGACAATTGGGTCGGCCACCTAAAAATGGGTGGAAAAGTGCCTTTGGATGGCGATTGATTAATTTGCGAGAATCTCGAAGTGCAAAATTGACGGCATTTAAGCTGGTGGGCAGGGATGGTAGGGGTCCGAAAATTTTTGAGGCTTCAGAATACCATTCCTGGTGCTGGTGGGGTGGGATGAATGCTAAGCCCGCGGTCGTTAACCATTCCTCCGTTTCCCCCTTCCTCAGTTTTTCTTCTCCCCCCCCCCCCCTTTTTTGGTACCATTCGTCCGTCGATGAACAGTCCGTCGGTGAACCGTTGGGTGAATCTAACGACAAAACGGACAAATGCTTCAGCGTTTGGCCAACTCCTCGGCTTACTTTTCGATCACTCCGCTGCCATTGCTCAGCATGCCGAAGTGTTCCTTCAGCGGAATGTAAGTGAGTTTTTGGAAAAGCAGTGGCGAGTTGCGCTCGACGATGTCGCGCATTGAGCGGCACAAAAGGTTGGGGATGCGTTGTCGGATCAGATCGTTGATGGTCACCTACAAAGAGCGGACTGATCAGCGATGAGCGATTGTCATCTTCAAATCACCTCGAATATTTTGAGGATGGGCCCCAAAAGGCCCTCCGGGTTGAGGGTGAATTGCGAGTGGCGAAGCTGAGTCTGACAATTGGTCACCGCCACCGAAATGAGTCCGTCGGCAGAGGCGCGGAACTGAGTCATCATTTGAATGCTCAGTCCCTGCAGTTGGCCGAACACAGTGCCGGGGATTTGCAGCAGGGGACCCGCCTCGCCCAAGAAGCGGCCCGACAACCTGAACTCGTTGCCATTCTGCTGATCACTTCTCCGCCCGGTCTCACGTGATGGCGGCGTCTTGGATGCCGAAAATGATAGAATTGGGCGGCACAAATTGCAGATTGGAGAAGGAAGGCGGACGATAGGCCAACGTTTGCACGTCGCTGAGGAAAATGTTGCCGCGAATGCCCCCCTCACTGATGGCATGCTGAAAAGAGACAAAGTGCAGAAGTCAATGGGGGGGGGCAGAAGAGAGAAGCGGCACAAGCAGACCGAACGATGGCATTGGCCAACAATTGAATTGCCTTTATCTTCTCCCTTTTCTCTGGGCCCACCTGTGCCCGGAAGCCGCGCAAATTGACCAACTGTTCGTTGAGCAATTTGACCGCCACGTTTTTCACGTGCTCCGCCCCTTTTCGACTCAGCCGAAGTTTAATGCCCGGGTTGCCTAAGTTTTGTTTTGCCGAACTTTTGCCAAAATTGTGACCAAATCACCGACCGTAGTCTCTGTTCCACCGATTGTTGGGCTGTGGCTCAATTCGGGCCTGAAGCGATGGGAGCAGAAACAGAACAAAGAGAGGGAACAGAACCATGGCGAGAGAGGGCAAAAACGGAGGAAAAGCCCAAAAAGCCTTTGGGGGAATTGTGGCAAAACGAAGGCAAAGGGAAGGGAAGGCGGACAAGGGGGCGGGGGCAAATCAAACGGGAAAGAAAGCGGGGGAGGGAAAGTGGCGAGGGCGACGGTGCCGTGGGGTGGCGACGCTGCGCCGACGCGCCCCGGGCATTCGCCGCCTTTCGCTGCTTTGTCCGCCCCCCCCCCGCTCATTACCCCCTTCGTTAACTCGTCGCGTCGCTCTTTCTCACCCCCCCCCTTCCATCGATTCGATTGTTGTGCATTTTTTGACCATTCAGTCGTCTCAGTCACTCATTCTCATCCCGGACGACCCTTCCCTTTTCCTCCCCCGCCATTCTCACCACATTCTCCCGACAAATTCGCAGAACTCGATTAATCCATTCATCGGCTATTAGAGGGGGGCGGGGGGTGGCAACTCGGCACAAGCCAAACAAAACCAGAATGATGAAAAAGTCATCACAGAGGTTCGATGATGAACGCACTTCCTTTGCCCTTGGGCAACGCTTCTCGCAACCAGCAAAAGCACTAATTTACGGAAGCACTGACAATGTTACGCTGTGGCATTTATCATATTCGTTACAACAAACGATTTATGTCCAGGACAAGCGATCACAACTCAAAATGTACACAAATTGGTAAAATGAATGAATAAAATGGATGAGCCAATGTGACTCGTGGGATGTCCGTCCGTCTGAGTTTGCGTTGCGTTTACTTCGGATGACTAAAAAATGCTAATCCACTTCCGCAGCTCAACAGGCAAACCGTCCACATTTAATCGGTTTCTGTTGATCACATTGGCCGCTATTTGCTTCAAAGAAAGATACCGACCTGAAAATAAACGACCCAATTTGGATTTATTGTTTTCTTTTGAAAGCCGGTTCTCCCTACCCGCAATTTTGAATTTTCTAACTTTCCACTTTTCTAGGTTTTTTTTCAAATTTGTAAACATACGGTGGGGGGGGGGGGGGTGGTTCACCCTATTCTTTTACCGACCAATGCGAAGTGTTCGGAAGATGTTCGGTTTCATGCGGATCAGTTCAAAACACGTGGCGTTGTGTCGGTTGCGCGCAAAAAGCGGGGCGCCCACATCGAGCAACGATTTGACGACGGCATGCCTGTCAATGGAGCTGGTCAGCAGCAGCACGTGCAACGGCGTATTTCCTGCCAAATGCGCTTCCGTTTTCATCTCTTTAAGTCGCATAATCCACCCCCCCTAGGGACAGTCTCAGGATTCCGGCTTGGAGAGGGTGCCGCGCTCGAGCGAAACCTTTTTCATTTTGTGGATTTTTGGAAATTAGCGCATTTTTTTTGGAAAATTTGGATGAGCAAGGGGACACCTTCCCGGTTCCGGGTGCACTTCATTCCCCCCCCCCGAGAAATTTAAAAAAAAAATTTGCTAACTTAGAAATTATTCAAGAAAAAAATCTTAGAGTTTTTTCATAGGAAAATTCTGAAAAAAAAATTTTTGAGAAATTTTCAGCGATTTTTTGGATTTTTTTTTGAAAAATCTTAGTAATTCACCATAAAAATTTCTCAAAAATTTTTTTTCTAAGAATTTTCCTATGAAAAAAACTTTTTAAGATTTTTTATCTGATTATTCACCTTGACCCATTCATTTGATTTGACTCCATCCACGATGAATTTGTCTTCGGCTTTCATCAGTAAAAATTTGGCCTTTGGATGAGTCGGGTCCGCCGCGGTGGTGACTCCGAACGGCACTTGCCAAACGGGGTTCGCTTCGTCATGACCTCCATCGGCCAAAAAGCGAGATTGTTTTAAGTGCAATTCAATACGGTCTCCATCCAAAATTTTTTCCTCGACAGTAACCAAAGGGAAGCCCATCTGTTGGGTCCAGGAAGACATCAGTGCTTTGACATCCTAAACCAAAATGTAAAACCATTTTTCCTTTCCTAGTGTTTTTGTTTCTTTGAAATAAAGTTGCAAATATATTTAATGTGCGGAAATTCTTTGCTTCGACATTGAATTTATTGTTTAAACTCACAATCCCAGAAGCGTCGGACAAACTCTTCCACAGGTCGTTGGTCTCTGCATTTGCGTATTGGTGCTTTTTCAAGTAATCGCGAATGGCCTTTTGGAAAGTCGCTTCGCCCAAATGAGCCAAATTTCTCACCACAATCGTCCACTTCGCACGGGTCGGCCCCCGTGAAGAGAAGTTTCTCCACCACAAAAATGGAGGGAATTCGTGGCACATAATCAACATCTTCGCGGTTTATTTCTTTCTCTTCACATGCGATGTGCAGCAATTTAATGTCAAACTTGCGGGACAGCACAAGCAAACTTTATGTGGAATGATTAATGTTTGCCCGTTTTTTGTGCTTTGCTCTACCGACGGACAATGCATTTTAAATGGGCACAACTCGGCCGAAGTCCGTCCGACGCGACCTTTGGCAGTCTCTCCAACGCCTTTCCGATGAGTGAACTTGCACAGAAAGGGGTGGAAGTGTTCTTAACCCGAAGTTTTAAACATTTAAACATTCGAATTCACTGGTCCACCGTGATAATGTAATTGGGTCGGTCCGTTTGGGTCGTCTTTTTCCAAGAGGGACTCAGCCGGGACAGCGCGGAAGGACGCGAAGCGGCGGGGGAGCTGAAACGGTTGGTGGGCAGAGGGGAGGGGCACGAGGAAAGCGACGCCGCGCCAGAGTCAGTGCGGTTGTTGTTGCTGCTGGTGTTGTTATTGTTCGGACTGACAGCGTTGCTACTGGCAATGAAATTGCTGGCCATTCCCCCGCCGTTTCGATAGGACGACAAGTTGCCGCCCAATGGACCATCGTAACGGCCCGAATTGACACGCATTGGCAAAACAATTGAAGTCCTTGAAACTGGGGACGACGACGTGTTGGTTTTGGGCGTATTCGAAGGTTGGATAACATGCACGAGATTCACTCGACTCACCTAAAAGGGGGAAAATGAGCGGGGAAATATGGGGAAAAAAGGCAAAACACTGACGAGATGAACAAACTGAAGACACATGCCGAACAGATTCTCCAAGTCCAACCGAATGCTGCGGTCTTCGAAGATCCATAAATGTTCGTTGAGAGACTCGTCCGAAAACAGATAACTGAATTAATAAGAAAATGAATTACGCCCCATTCCGTCTAAAATTGTACCGTTCCGCCTCGTAAACGGCCCGCTCCAAAATGACGACAACTTGTTCAATGGATGGCATCTGACTTCTGTTCATTTGGCGCCTTTCTGGTCGCATTAATTCGTCGATCACTGCGCCAATTGCGTCGTGAAAGGCGAAGAAAGTCGACTCTGTGGCCAGACTCATCGGGTGGTGGTAGTGCTGTTCCAATTGGAGGATGTACGACCACATTTCCCATGCGCGTTCCCAACTGCCAATGTCCAAGAAATAGGCGCCTCTCAGACGAAGGTAACTGTGCGTATCCGGATGCGAGTCGCCGATTATCCGTTCGCGAGTGATCAACGCCTAAATGCCGCAGGCGTAGAAATTACTGGCAAATCCATCGGATGGATCGACCTGCATTCGAATGGCGTCCGGGTCGCCCAAAATACCCAACACGTCCTCCAGATTCGCAATCTCGCGAAACCCTCCATACACTTTTGCACGAACTGGGTCCAAATCATTGACAATTTCGGAACAGTCAACGCAAATGTCCGGGCCGAATGCCTTTTTCCAGTAGGAAATGGCTGTGCCCATGTCCAACCATTTGTCCACAGTTGTGGCACCTAAAACAGAGGAAAACAAACAATAAATTCCGATCGGACAGTGAAACCGAGTAATTTCCATGCGTCATGTTTCTCTTTGTTGGTCGCCGATTTCATCAAAAGGGGCATCAAATGGGAATGGCCGGCGAGCGCAGCGGAGAGAAGCGGCGTAACACCGTAACTGAAAACAAACGGAATGAAAATTGGAGAGAGAGGGGAAACAAAGTTAAATTACTCGTCCGGTTGAATTTTGGTGCCAGAATCGAGCAAAATGCGTAAAATTTCTTCATTTCCCGCTTCAGCAGCGTCGTGCAGTACAGTGTTTCCTGAATTTAAATATTTAAAAGAAATGGAATTAGTATTAAAATAATAATAATTACAATTTTCAAATTTTACATAATAACAACAAAACAAAACAAAAAAAACCTTTGGTCGATGTTCTGTCCGTTTGTGCCCCAACCGAAAGTAAATAGCGCACAACTTCCACTTTTTCTCGGTACGATGCTATCATCAGCGCAGTGTGTCCGTGCCGATTCGGAATTTCGATGTCCGCGCCGCTCTCAACGAGGAATTTGACTAAACCAAATATGTGAAAGTGCCCTTTTAAATTCACAAATAAAGTAATGAATAATAATGTCGTCCATTTTTTCAATTACCAATGTCCAAATTTCCGTCATAACATGCGCCCCGCAATGGCGTACTGTTGGTACTCGTCGTTTGGTTGACATTCACTCCCCTGGCGACCAACTGTTTGCACACTTCCAAATGTCCCGCAGCCGCCGCGGCCCAAAGCGGAGGAACTCGAGCTGAATTTGGTTATATAAAATGGCATACCAGTCATAAAAAAACTGCCTTTTTAGCCCAGCACCCAAATATATTCATTAAAGTGCACTGACTTATCTGTTCACCGTCGAAGGTCACTGTGCCAGTCTCATGCGGGTCAGCCCCCAATTTCAACTTAAAACGGCATTTCCGAATTTATTTTAATTGAATTCACTCACTAAAAGTTCGACCACTTTTATATGGCCGTTTCGTGCCGCAATTATAAGCATATTTCTGCCATTCTCTCGCGGTTCTTTCACGTTCAGCAAATGTTTCAATTGTTCCGTGTTTAATGTATTTAGCAAAGTGTGCAATCTTTCCGAATCACCATTCTCAGCCAATTTGAAAACCTAAAAATTAAGCAATAATTGAACCAAAATGAACACGCGCGAACGAACCATCGCTTTGATTTGTTTCAGCATTTGATCAATGTCAATGTTGGTAATAGAATCTGAGGTCAAATCCATAAATCAACAAAATACAAGAATAAAATTGTGTAAAGCCTGAGGGAAAGGGGTTAAAGCCAATTGAATTTGGCAAAGTTTAATATTGATTGAAATGTGATGGTATGAATGTCAGTCAAATTCATTGTAATGAATCACGAGACAAGGGAAAGGGACAAAGTAACGATCAAAATTTGGTAATGGAAAAAATTGTGGAAATAACAGCTGTCCTTCCCCTTCCCCCTTCGTTTGAAAGAGAAAAAAGATAGTGAATTGATGAACGGCGAGTTGAAAGAGGAAAAGCTGGGAGGGAAAGTGAGTGAGTGCCCATCGTCTGATCGGCAGACGGACGGCAGATGCATTCACTCATTCCGCCGGTGCATTCGCCCGCCGCTTTTCTCTCCGTCTCTTTCCTCTTTTGCTTCTTTCAAAATTGAATTTAATCGAACTTTTGAGTTTTGAAGGATTGAAGTAAAACACAGTTTAAACGCCTCGAGAAAACACTTCTTCGAGATGAAGAAAAGGGAAGGAACGTCAACGATAGTTTTGGTGTTGTATTTATTATTCGTTCATTGACTACCCTTTCTTATCGTCCCTCTTTCGCTCACTCCCTAAAATTCAATCCAACAATTGGAACGAATAGAGAAAAACGAAAAACGCACACATCGCGAGTCGTTTTGGAAATTGGCAGAAAAAGGGAACGAACAAATGAATCAACAATAAATAATACCTACATATGTCATTTAACAATAAATGGGAATGCACGTTGATAGATGAATGAAGAAGCGAAGCGAGGGAGGGAGGGAAGTTGGTGGGGCGCAAAAGCCAATTAGGCGAACTAATGATATTCCTAATTAATAATTAAATGCAACAATGGTAGGAAACATATTGTAAGCAAACATTTCACTTTGACAACACAGTGTAAATTTTCCAAATCTAAAAATCTCAATGTACATAGATTTTGCAAATCGAATTTTATCTAACATTCGTAATTGGAATTCCTCAACTCATTCGTCAGGTGGGGAATTGCTTCTCATATCAAATAAGGATGGCTTACATATGAGTGGGGCGGGTGATGGATGGGTGGGCGAGCGACTCACTCGGATTGCATCATCCACGCATTTTGGAAATTGCGCCCAAAACAAACGGGCGCCAATTGCGAGTCGATCGGATGCTTTCGCCTGTCCGTTACCGATTTCACTTTCATTTATTTGGCCATTTAAAAAGATGGATTTTGTTTCTATTTTCTGCACTTTTTCTTTGTAACTTATTTATAGTTTACTTTTCTATAAAATGCGTTGTATTTTTAATTCTTTTTAATTTTCCTCAACCATTTAATCCACCGAAATACATACCTTTTCTCCTTTTTTTAGTTTATGCAAATTATTCGTTCTATTCCTCCATACACATTCCGTTTTTCAGCGACTGTTCTTTTTAATTTTACTCAAATTTGCTCCGTTAGTGCAATGCCTTGCAAATGGACGGCCTACAAAAAGCAAAACAATGAGGAAAAGCCCCGTTTACGGCTGATGAATAGTTTTACGCGCGACAAAGAAACATTTGAACCCATTTCAGGGAATCAGGTGAATTCTGAGAGTTTGAAAAGGCATTTTTGGGTATTTTAGAAGGGGAGCAAAGTTCATTAATCATTTCTTTTTATCTGTTCAGGTGAAATGTTATATTTGTGGTCCGACTGTTTACGATTCCGCCCATATGGGACACGCGAGAGCTTATCTGTCCTTTGATATTGTAAGGCGAGTGCTGACCGATTATTTTAATTACGACGTGCTCTATGTGATGAATGTAACGGACATTGACGACAAAATCATCAAAAGGTTCTTTTCCGATTCCCCTAATTTTGGATAAACGAACTTTAATGATATATTTAAAAATTATTTGTTTTGCCTTTTTAAGGGCCCGCCAAAACTTTCTTTTTGAGCAATATTTGAATGGCATTGATTCGGTTGGATTTGAGGAATTGGAACAACATCTTCAAGCAGCACTGCAGCATTATCTCAAAAAGGCATCCATTGAACCCGACACCGACAAAAGAAAACTTTTTGTCGATACGGTCAGTGAGTGGAAGCCGAATTTTAAAGATTATTTCGTTTGAACACTTCAAAAATTAAGTGCCGGATTATTCGAGTCTGTGCCTTGCCTTTATTTGATTGTTCCAATTTCTAATCCGTAAATTTTCAGATTGCCAAATTCGAGACTGATCTCGTTCAATTCAAAACGCGTATTTCCCAGTCAGACAATGGGCAATCAGCTGATGTTCGCGCTGTTTTGGTGCGCAAATTGGTGGAAAGTGCGAAGGAAGTGCTCTCCGATTGGTTGGACGTTACCCGGGGAAATACGGTCACTAAACACGACATTTTCGCGAAATTGGCCAGAAAGTAAGGAAATCCGAATATGCCTTTATTTGAGTCATGCTTTTTAAGGTATGAAAATGAATTTTTGTGCGATATGAATGCGTTAAATGTTCTTGAGCCGGACGTGTTGACCAGGGTCAGCGAGTACATTCCCGAAATCATTGATTATGTGCAGCAAATCATCCGCAACGGATACGCTTATGTGTCTGATGGATCAGTAAGTTTTTTTTTGAATGCATTTGATCTCTACAGTGATCCTTTTATAAATGTTTCTTTGGCCTTTCTTTTTACCCAATTTTATTCCTTTTAGGTGTATTTTAACACTGCCCAATTCGCATCAAAACCCAACCATTCCTATGCAAAACTCCTCCCCGAGGCGTATGCTGATGCAGAAAGTGCGGAAAAACATTTGCGAGAGGGGGAAGGCGAACTCAGCGTGACAGTGGACAATTTGAAAGTGCGCAACAACTGCACCCCTTTTTCCCCAATTAATTAATTGTCGAATTTATTGCAGTTTTTGTAGGAAAAGCGCTCGCCGTCGGATTTTGCGCTTTGGAAAGCCTCCAAAGACGGAGAGCCCTTCTGGGAAAGTCCCTGGGGCAAAGGTGTGTCATTTATTCCACATCACCTGTTTTCCAATTTGTTTTCTGTTCAGGTCGGCCCGGTTGGCACATCGAATGTTCGGCAATGAGTGGGGCCATTTGCGGGGACAAATTGGACATTCACGCCGGCGGATTTGATCTCAAATTTCCCCACCATGACAACGAAATTGCTCAAGTGAGTACTCTAACTGTTGATGGAAAATTCCGTTTTGAATATTTTTTCCTTTAAGTGTGAGGCGTACAATGACAACGATCATTGGGTTAACTTTTTCCTCCATTGCGGCACATTACGAATCGAAGGGCTAAAAATGTCGAAGAGTTTGAAGAACTTTGTAACGATAAGGGAGGCGTTGAACAAATACACTGCTCGACAACTGCGCCTCCTTTTCCTGATGCACAATTGGACGGACAATTTGGACTACAGGTGGACCAAGGAAATGGAGGAAAATACGGAATTAGACAATTATGGCAAAAATGAAATTGCAATCCTAAAAAATAATTATTGTCAAAATGTTCAGCGAATCGACGATGGAACATGCCATTCATTTCGAAAAATGTTTCTGCGAATTCTTCCTCAATGTGAAGGATATTATAAGAAAGCAAATTAAAGAAGTGGATGAATTGTCCCAGGTAAAAATAATTTTAAATGATAACGAAAAATTTAAAAATTTCAAGTGCTTCAAAAAATACGGTGAAGAGGAGATGGAAGTGCTGAACAAATTCAACGCGATCAAAGTGTCCGTGCATTTGGCCATGTGCGACTCCATCGACACACGCGCAGTTCTTGACAAAATCAGGACGATCATTTCCCTTCTGAACACTTACATTATGGTCCGGAAACAGGAGGAAGCCGTACTTAATTGCCAACTGCTGACAAAATGTGCCAATTTCGTCAGAGAATTGCTTTGCATATTTGGCGTACAGCCGGACGTGGGCAAATACGAATTCTTTACTAAAGACTGGTAAAATATTACTTGATTAAGCTCGATATTCTGCAACGACCATACCAAATTATTTACTTTTAAAAATTTAAGAATGGCCTACTAGGGATGCAAATAATTATGAAACGACCGCAATAATTATTAAGCCATGGAATCAAAAAAATTCTCATTTTAGCTGCGCAACTTCTGACGACAGAGAAGCGATTATCATGCCGTACTTGGAAATACTTGCACAGTTTCGAGAGGTCGTCAGAAGCGAGGCTCGGGCACAGAAAAACATTGGAATTTTGAAAGTACATTTAAACTAGTTAATATTTCAAACTAAGTTTGCTCCATTTTCCAGGAGTGTGACAGACTGCGCGACGAAATCCTCCCGGAATTGGGCGTTCGGTTGGAGGACCACAGCAAAGACACTTGTGTTAAATTGGTGGACAGAGAGACACTAATTAAAGAGAGAGAACAGAAAGAGGCAGCGCAGAGAGAAAAAGAGCAACGGAAGATACAACTGCAGAAGGAAAAGGAAATGAAGAGACAGGCGAAGGAAGAGCAGAAAAGAAAGACGAGAGAGACACAACAGAAAAACGAAAGGGAAAACCAATGAAAAAATGGGGGGGGAGAAGATAAAAGCTGACAAAATGTTTGATGGTCAAATGATTCCCCTTGTTAATTGTTTTTTTGTGATTGGATTCGAACAAGAACTTCGTCTCAATGTTGCCACTTTTGATCGGTATTGGCTCTAGTACAGTGTATGTATTCAGTCATTGACCATCCTCAAAAAAAATGTGCTGATCACAAATCTTAACTTGTATTTCGAAAAATCGATGTGTTTTTTTTTACAAAACGAGATCAGGTTAGTAATCAGCACATTTTTCATCCCAGGAAAAACCTAAATAATTTAATCTGGCTTAAATATAGAGATGTAGGCCAAAAATTGAAAAGTACCCGTTTCGTATTTCGCATTTTATTCTTCGATTCACAACAACCCTGGTATACACTAATCAAACAATCTCAACAAAAATAAAAACAATGGAATATAAAGCAATTGAGTGCATTTGTAACAACGAAAGCCAAAAATTCTTACACAACATACATATACCTATGTATTTAATGTATAATGAAATTCTTCAGTGCATTTCTTCAATCGTTCAGTCTTAGCAACCTCAGCTACATAAACATACATTTAAAATTTCTAATGGCGTAATGTCAATGCTACCTGGAAATCGAAATTTTTGATTTTGTCACAGCTTTCCGCCAGAAAAGTGTCCCCATTGGGGGTTTCGTTCATGAACAACGGAGTGCCAGTTGCCTGTTGGATGTTCTCGCGATGTTCTTTGAGTGCCAAGCCAAGCGGTGAATCCTCTGGCATTACAGTACAATATGCAACGGCCTTGTCAGTCTCGACCAATTTGCCCTGCCATCACAAAAATAATCTTAGAAAAATGTAATTGTCCCACTGTAAGCACCTGTTTCCGTAGCTTTTGGACTCGGTTTATAATCTCTCGGGCAAATCCACGCGAAAGCAAAGAGTCGTCCTCAGTTGTGTTGACCATCACAACGCACTGCAAAAACCCAACCAATGGAAAGAAACCATCAAAAGTGAGCGAATGACTCACTGAATTTGCGGTCGCCGTTTCCCATTTGTCATTGGATTTCGTCGCGTTGCCCGGGTTAACAGTGAACGAAACGGTCACTTCCTCCGTTGTCAATTCGTGTCCCAGCACAGTCAGCGACCCGTCGGCCAACAGTGCTTCGAGTTCAACTTCAGTTACTTGATTCTGAATGACAGAGAGAGAGATTAGGCATTGAATTGGAACACATTTAATCGAAAGAAAACATCACCTTTAAATAATTTGTTACTGCTTTCAAATTGGTTTTCAATTTCGCTCCCAAAACTTTAAAGTTGGGCTCCGCCTTCAGCTGAACACCGTACTTTTGTTTGTCCTGGGAAACGGTCATTTCCTCAACATTACATTCGGACAGAATGTATTCCCTCAGCGAGCTGAGGTCGTCAAGGAACTGCTGATTCCTGAAAAAATTATTGGATTGTCAATTTGATATTTATTTGCGAAAAATACCGACCTGTTTATGACAACCATTTCTTTCAGTGGGTACTAAAAATGCCGAAATAAAAATTAATGAAATGGCAATTTTGGATGGCACCTTCACAGATATTCCTTTCCGTTCCCGCAACGTTCTGACAATTTCGACCACAATTCGCATCGCTGCCACCCGACGCTCCACGACTTCGTCGATGAACTGAGCTTCTGCCAAGGGTAACATCGTAAAGTGCACCGACTTTTCCGCAGCATCGCCAATCTTTACAAATATTAGAAAGTAGGGACTTGACTTTTCTGTTTTGCCCCCCCCCCCGCACAAACCAACGGTTTTAGCCTTTGCCACATGAACTCGGAGAAGAAAGGAGTGAACGGAGCCATCAGTCGAGTGATTTGCAACAGCACATGCGAAAGGGTGGAGAGGGCCAACATTTGGTCATCGGCCGACGCACCGGCGACAGTCCCTTTGATGCGCGAACGGTTCAAGCGAATGTAAGTGTTGGTGAGAGTCTCGAAATAGCTGACCAGCGGAGTGACCACAGCATAGAGATGGTACAGTCTGATGAGGAAGCATTTGCACTTTTAAACGAAGGAAACGACAACAGGAAACGGAAAAGGATTGGAGTCAAAATTCGACACATTTTGATTCAAAAAGCCGAAGTATTGATGCCCAAAAAACCAATTCCCCTAATTCGTTGGCAATTAGTCCATATATGTACAAGGAGTGTCTCGACACCCCGCCCCCCCCCCCCTCTCGTTCGTCGTAAGTGGGGCGGCTGTAAAAGAGGGAGGGGGTCTCTCGTGGAGGGAGGTCGTTAACGAAGAGGGAAAATTTGAACAATTTCCTTAGCGAAATCCATACAAAATTACAAAAAAAAATTCCCGGCGACTCCTATCGGCACCGCCGGAACGCCGTCACTCCTTCCCCATTTGTAAAACACGCCGCAAAAAAGTGTGGCTGAATAGCAACAAAAAAAGGTCGCCAGAAAAAATTGGACCTTCGTATAAAAAATCGGTCCCGAGACACCCCCCCCCCCTCTGTCCCAATCGTCCGTCGTATGGCCCTTGGGCTGAGACACCCCTTGTACATGTATGAATTAGTCCTCATCCCGTTTACTGATTGATAATTACTTCATCTCCTTGCGCACAAAAGCGATCAAACTGTTAGTAAACGACAAAATCCACAGGTCCATCACATTGGAAAAACCGGCGCTTCGCAGCTCAAATTGTTTGCCATTCTGTAAAGGAATGAATGACAAATGAATGTATATTTGTTGGGTCAAACGAACACTTTCATAGATGCTCATCGCAGTGCTGAGGAATTTGTAGGCGTTGAACCACGGGTTCAGCACCTGCTTGCTGACCTCGGCAACTCCTTCCTCTTGGAAGCGCAAATTCTCCCCACGGACAACCGGCGAATTGATCAAATACAAACGTAAGGCATCCGCTCCGTACTTTCTGACAACATCCAACGGATTTGGGAAATTCTTTTTGCTTTTTGACATTTTGCTTCCGTCCGAGGCTAAAACGAGCCCATTGCAGACCAAATTTTTGAATGGAGGACGGTCGAACAGAGCGGTGGAAATGACCAACAAAGTGTAAAACCATCCACGGGTTTGGTCAATGCCTAAAGGAAATGCCAGAAAAATCAAGAATTTACAAAAGTTAACCTTCCGCAATAAAATCAGCGGGGAAATTGTGCTCAAAAACTTCTGAGTTTTCAAATGGATAATGTTGTTGGGCATAAGGCATGGAACCCGACTAAAAGGGAAGCGAAAATGCAGAGGAAAAATCAAACCCAAAGCACCTCAAACCAACAGTCGAAGACTTCAGTGACACGTTTGAGCATTCCGTGGCCCGTTTTTGAGGGGATTTGAAGATGGTCAATGCTGAAATATAACCCAATTAAAATAATAGCAAAGAATAACTACGTTGACATTCCAAAATTATACTTCTCTCGGTGAAGATCAGTGACTTTTGTGCCTGTCAATCGCTCCAATTCGTCGATTGATCCTGGACACTCCATTTCTTGGAAGTCGTCGCTCACCCAAAGGTTAATCGGTGTGCCCCAGAAGCGATTTCTGCTCACGCACCAATCCCTCGCATCACGCAACCAACTTGAATTTGAGTATTAGCGCAAAAATGAAGCCAAAAATCCTTTACTTGGCAAAACGTTTGTCTCTGACGAAGGAAGGAACCCTAAAAATGTTATTGGGTTGAAAGGAGTCGTTTTTCAAGTAAAGACCAGTAGGTTTCTTCATTGTTGGTCATTAGTCGATCAACAAGCGACTCGACGCGGATGAACCAAGAGGGGACGGCACGGTAAATGAGCGGAGTCTGCGACCTGTAGCAGAAGGGGTAGCTGTGCTTGTGCTGCTCCTGCTTGACCAGAAGTCCCTTCTCCTTGAGCATTTTGATGATTTGTTTGTCGGCATCCTTCACGAAGAGCCCTTTGAAGTCGGGCACCAAATCCGTAAAACAGCCCGAATTGTCGACCGGACAAATCATTTCCGAGTCTTTGCTGATAATGCCGTGTTGGAGACAAGTTTGGAAGTCATCCTGAGCAAATGAGGAGCTTTGAAACATCAAAATTCCATCGCATTTTTACCTCCCCAAAATAGGGCGCTTGGTGAACAATGCCAGTACCCGTATCAGTTTTCACGTAATTGCTTGTGACCACCCGAAACACTTTTCTGCCCATATTTTTAAGATGCTCGAAGTAGGGGAAGGGCGGCGTGTACTCCAACCCTTCAAGGTCTTTGCCTTTCACTTCTCCGATCAAATTGTAGGAGTCCGCTGTTTTGTACAGTTCCGACAAACGCTCCTTCAGAATGACAAATTCCTTGCCGTTTTGTTTGTCTGCATTTTCTCATTTTAAGTTAAAGAGTAAAAAGTATGTTTGACTGACCTGCCACAACTAAATAGTCAAAGTCGGGGTTCACACATAGGGCCAAACTAAACGAAGAAATGAGAACGGATGAAAAAAATTCCCTATTTTTCTTAAAAAATTGGTTTAAAATCGTAAAAATTGGCCATTTTTTGGTGAACATCTGCTAACAAAGCACAACCAAAACTCCAAAATTTTTCCCGGCGGCGCCTAACGGCACCGCCGCCCCCCCCCCGTTCCCGAAAATTTTTTGGAAAAAGCGCGCCGAAAAAAAGAACGGTTTTTGAAAAGCAAAAAAAAGGTAATCGGTAGTCGACCCCCCCCCCCTTCGCAGAAATTTTTTCCGACCCACCACCCTTTTTAATGTATGTTGGGGAACGGGAAAGACTCACTTGCTCGGCAGGGTCCATGGAGTGGTTGTCCATGCGACCAATGAACGGTTTGGGCAAAAGACGAGAGGGAAACGGACAAATACTTTGAAGTGGAAAACCCATCAATTTAATTAAGAATTTGCTTCCATTTAAACTAATAATTGGTAAGTCTCTTTGTTACCTGATGGATCCACAACATCTTTGTAGTTTTGCCCCGCTTCGAAGTTGGAGAGAGGCGTCGAACATCCGACGGAAAAGGGCATCACTTTGACGCCCCTGTAGACGAGCCCCTTCTTGAACAGTTGGGAAAAGACCCACCAAACGCTTTCCATAAACCATCTAAATGAATGTGAATTAAGAAAAGCATATGAAAAAAATGTTAAAAGTACGGGTAAAGGGTTTTGTAGTCGTTGTCAAAGTCAATCCATCGGCCCATTCTTTCGACCGTTTGTTGCCACTCTTGAGCGTATCGCATCACAATGCTTCGGCATTTTGAGTTGTAAACGGCAATTCCCATCTTCAGCACGTCGTCAGGTCCTTTGATGCCCTCAATTTTGTCCACTTCGTACTCCACGGGAAGTCCGTGGGTGTCCCAACCAAAACGCCGTTCGACATAAAAGCCGCTCTGATGAGCCCAGCGCGTGACAATGTCTTTGATGGTCCCTAAAATGTAACGAATATGCGCCAATTTTTCACATTGGAAAAAACTAAGGACCGGCCAAAATATGTCCGTAATGAGGAAGTCCGGTGGCAAATGGTGGCCCATCGTAGAAAGTGTAATGAGGTCGACCACGACTCATGCTTAACGAAACGGTCAATGACCAAAACATAGCCGAAAGGGCTCTCAATTTGTCGAAAAAATCAAATTCGAAACTTACTCAAGCGATGTCTGAAAAGTGTTTTCGTCTCGCCATTTCTGCAAGGTCTTTTCCTCCTCCTCGTCAAAGTTAATGCGTTCAGGCACAGATTCGAGGCTCGGCATTTGGAGTCTGCAAATCGCAATGTCGAATATAAATACGTATAAAGCAGTTCCAGAAGCTTAAAGATTGAGTGTGGAAAGAAACTAACAACACGAGTGTTTCTGTTGCATTTTATGAATTCAATCAACTAACAAACCTTATTTATTGTGTGCTGATTTGTTTATTTCAACAACCCTAAATTTTTGGATTCTAAAAAGCACTAATTGTAAGAGAGTGCAGAGGAGAAAAATACATTTCTTATTTTGGCGTACACTTTTTTAATGTTTTGGACAAAAAAAAAAAAAATTAATATTGCGCAACGGCCGCTCTTTGTCCCTTTACTATGTACTATCTTACAAAAAGCATTCCGCACACATGCAAATCTTTTTTGGAACTTGAAAGCAAAAATTGAAACGCTGTGTCAAAGGTGACAAAAAAAGAAGACATTTACAGGGTCTGTTATTGTTGTTTTAAAAGGACTCTGAGAATAAAATCTAAAAATGGGAACCAACTTAAGGAATATGAAAATGCATTCGCCCAGAATTTCCATTCAAACAACCGATATAAAATGTAAAAACACACTGTTTCTCTTCTTTAATTCCAACCATAAAAATACTAGAGCAAACAATAAAAATTAGCATTATAGTAACGATGCCAACATCATCTTTTTACGCCATTTTGGCCAATTCTTTGCCTCCATCCGCCAATTCACCAACTCATCCATCAATAATCTTCGCCACGGCTCACCACTTCTTTACATGTCGGCCGTAAGAGAATGGTGTGCTCCCATTGAGCCGTGTAACAGCCTTTCTGTAGAAAAGTGAAACATGTGAAAAAGGCGTTAATTTGCCATGGGATTTGGACCTGATCACAGAGCGGAGGATAAGGCGCAACAATGTCCTTCTCTGAAAAGTTTTTGTTGCCAAAGTGTGCAATAGAAGCTATTACAAACCGCAAAGGTCTCTGAGTGACATCAAATATTTGGTTTCGCCCAGTCGGTCCAACCACCGGCGACAAAATGCCAAAGTCCCGAAGTTCTTGTTGATTGTGGCAAGAAGTTTTTTGCTACGCGTGAGTCTGAAACGATTTAGCTTATACAAATAAAAACCCATTTTTTACGCATTGGATTAACACTTCACCTGAGAGGAATGTGCTCCTCATGGAGGTCGTAGTTCTTCATGTAATGACTGGTTTCCATGTCGTCGTGCACATGTCCTTTACCCGTACTTCCGAATGTCTCAATTGCAAAGCTAAAAAGGAAACAGTAAATTAAATTAGTTATTTATTAACTGACAATTCATTCTCCTCCATTTTCACTTGCTCGCCATTCTTCACAATTGGAACCGTTTTTCCTGCATGGATTCGATAAGGCCCAATGGAATGTCCTATAATTATATTTTTTGTCTTGGTCTGATTGTTCGTTTACCGTTCAAATTCCGTATTGGTTTTATTGGGAAGGTTTTTCCGTCGAGTTCAAGTTCGTATGAAGTCATCACCTAAACAGAAGCAAACTGTAGCGACATCCCAATTCTTTAATATCCGACCTCTTCAATTGCCTCGCCAATGTCACAAAGACGAACATCGATGCCCGCCTCGCGAATGCCCGTTTCGGTGGCCTCTCTCACGGCGTTTAAGAGAGTGTCGAACTTTGGGTCGAATGTCAAAGTGAAGGCACAGTCGATGATGCGACCGTTCACGTGCGTTCCATAGTCAATCTTAATGAGGACAATGAGGACTCGTTGTTGCAATGAAATTCCTAATTTGGACTATCCCACCTTCACAACGTCGGAGGGTCCAAGCACTGTCTCATCACCGGCGTTGGGCGTGTAGTGAGCGGCGCAATGATTAATGGAGCACCCGGTCGGGAAGGCCAGGCCAGCCTCCAGTCCCGACTCGTTGATCATTCGACGACTGTGCGCTTCAAGTCGCTCACTGTGATGCAATTTTTAGCAAACAAAAACATTAAAACAAGAATATCTACCAAATGTCGATCAGCTTCATCCCGGGCTTAATCCATGACTTCACGTACTTTCGCGTTTGTCTGTGCGATTCTGCAGCACGTCGAAAATCGTTGTAAATCTCTTCGTAACTGCTGTCCAAAGCCTTTTTCTCTTCGCTGGTCATCCGATTGATCGCCGTTCTGTCGTCTTTGTCACTTCGATACTCGCAAATCTGAGCGTACGGTTTTGGCATTTTTCCTTTTCAGAAAATTATACCTGTCCTTGGGGGTACTTGTGGTCCGTAAATTGCTGGTCAATCGGTTTGAGTGCATTAATCGCCGCCGTCCAATCCTGGGCCTCTTCGGCTTTTTCCACCGCACCATCGGCCTCATTTTCAGCATGTTTTTCCGTGCTTTGACCACTTGCACCTCCTAAATATAAAACTCAATACTTTAAAAAAATGACTAAATTCCGACCCTTTCCCCTTTTCTTGGCCGCCTTTTTGTTAGCTTCGTTCGTCTCCAACTCAAAGTCTTTAAGGATCGCGTCGATGTCATCAGCATCGCCAGCTGAAAGAGCAACAACATGACAAAGTTTAGCCTATGGCAACTGAACAATAACCCGTATTCTGAGATTTGCTCCCGGATTTTTTGTTCTTTGGCATTCCTGAACCAATATTTGTCTAAAAGCGGTCCATAAAAGCAAAAAATATAAATTGAAAAAATATATAGCAATCAAATGAATATTTAACTACGACAAAAATAAAATAGCAGTAATAAAAATTTTACTCGGAAGTGAATTCAGTAAATACAGACAAAAAATTAGGATGGACAATAAAATCATGAATCGTTTCAAAATTGTTTTCAAAGTTTGAAAAGAGTTTTTCAATCGCTTCTTTTCTCTTCGCCCTGATGAAGCGGTTGTTAAAGAGCTTCTTTGCCGCGTAACCCATCCAGTACATATTTGTTTGGGGCCAGAATGAGGCCCAATCTTCGCTAAAAATATTCTTTATGTAAAAAAAATTCGTTTCTCTCCACCTGACCGCCGCCTTCATCATCCTGTAGACGTCGTATTGGTAGTCGCCACCATTGCTGACACCATTTTGCTCGAAAAGGCCCGTGTCTTGGCTGAGATCAACGAAGAACAGAACACCCTCTGGTTTTGGGAAAACAAATTAATGAAAAAATTAAAGCGCTTTGAGAAAAATTTAAGAGTTTACTTTTTTTCATACGCGAAATAGAAAAGTCTATTATTGATGCGCGCACCCCATTCGAGACGACATCGATTCGTTCTCCTCGGTACATGTATCTTTAACAATAATATTAGTTCCCAGTGTATTGCTTGTGCTGCTTACCGAATTTTTTCGTTGGCCGGGCACTGCTCCACGAGAATGTTCCCGGCGTGCAGATCCCGGTGCTCGAACTCGAGAACGTCTTCCGCGATCGCCAGGGACAAGGCGATTTGATGGAAGATGGAGTAACATTCGCGGCCATTTTTTATCTGCGAAAAAAACTTTTCATTTCAATTTTTTTTGAAAGCTAACCGCATACGCCTCCAGGTCTTTTCCCCCATAGGAAAGGCCGATGACAACGAAATGGAGACCTTCATCGGCATAAATGTCTGGCCGTTCGTTCTCCGACAATTCGGGCTTTGCCTTCTTGAAGGCATCCCAGGCCTTCAGCAATTTGCACGGGAAACATCCTAAACGGAAAGAAGTTTTTGCATTCACAAGCAGAGCATTTTGATTGTGAACATTAACATTCCACAAACCCAAATTAGCCAACAAATTTTAAGTGCCTCTCCATTAAAAATACCTCTGACGATTTTGCTCATGCGCAATTGTGTGAATGATGGCGTGACAAAGCCACTGCCGGTGTCCTCGGATAGCTTTGTAAGCTCGTTGGTGATGAACAGTTCGTTGAAGATGAATTTTGCTGGTTTCAGGTAGTCTCCATTGACGAGCTTCGAACACTGCTCCTCGTTGACAGCGAATGGAATAACCTTAGAAAATATTTGAAATAGTGCAAAAAAAAAAGAACAAAAAAACCTTCAATGCGATGAATGCATTTTCCAGAAGTCCTTTAAAGACTTCTCCAAATGCCCCCTCGCCAATTTTTGACCATTTGTCGAAAGAACTAAAAAAATGCATATTCGAACAAAAGTTGGAAACAAAAAATTACCATGTCGAGTCTTCGAATTCGTTCCACGAGAAAACAGCGGACTGACCACAAAGCTCGAGGAAAGCATCCAATTCTGAATAAATATGACTATTGTTAGTAATACAAAGCAAGTCCCAAATAAAGTTAAAATTTTAATTTCCAAATTTCTTCTATCATTTACCCGATTCCCACGAATTTGTAGGCAATGCTTTGTCTAACGACTTAAATTGAAGCTTCACAGGTGAAAGAGCCGAAGTCGAGAAAGTTGTTGAAGACATCGAAGTGGAGGGAGTTGGTGAAGCCAATGCCGAATTTTCAATCGAGTACATTGCGTGCCTGCTTTGTTCCTCCAACGCTTTGGCTAATGCGCATGTGAGCACACCAATTTCTTGGGCACTGCCTCCAGCAGAACAACGACTGTTTTCCACATCAGACTGGTCGACCTGTAAATTCCATTTGGTACTAAGAAATTGATACAATTATGAGGGCACATTTTCAAACTCACATGCTTGAGGGTAGTCCCTTGCTTAATCTGTTCCATCATGTTGTCCCGTAAAGTCGGTGCGTTTGTTGGCACGGGCGTTCGTTCAGTTGATGGTGGGCCCACTTTCTTCAGTTTGGTGCCTTGTTGGATTTGTTGCAGAAGGTCGGAACGTTTATTGTTAGTCGGATCGACGAAAGACGCCTTTGATTCAGTGCTGGTGGAAGAATGGAAAAGGAAGGGGGAGGGGAGGAAGTAACAGCAAGAACGCGTTAGCTGGATAAAACATAGCTGAGCTAGTTTTAAATGCACCGAACTCGCCGCTGTTAGCACCGACTGTCTTTGCTGCGGAGATGCTACCGAACTCGCCGCGGTTGGCACCGGTGGAAACTGCTGGGGAGGCGCCGGTGGACTTTGCTGATTATGGGAAAATTCAAATCGGCCATCCACCCAATTGTAAAATACTTCTTTTTGCTGATTAATGACCGTCGGTGGAGTTGGCGGCGGCGGTGGCTTCCCGCGACTGTTCTTGACTTGGGATTGGTGCCCAATTGATGGCTTGGAAGGCGGTTGAACTCCGCCACCCAACGACGCGCCCAAAAAGCGTTGCGGAGGAGAAGGCACAAACGGATGAGTGTCAACGACGGGCGAATATGCCATGATTGCTTGCTTAATGAAACCAATCAATGCATCGTTTGATACTTTGTGAAAAATAATGGACAAACCTGTTGGTGTGATCCGAAATCGTTCATAGAATGCATGACATTGTTGGTAACTGACGGTGGTCTTGGGGGTGGCTGATGCCGAGTAGCCAATGTTGGATTTTGTGCAAAAAACGGTGTGTTTTGTGAAAAGCCTCCAATATTTTCGTTTGGGTATTTGCTTTCATTCGCCGAATTCACCGCGGTTGGCACCGTTGGAAACTGCTGGGGAGGCGCCGGTGGACTTTGCTGATTTATGGAAAAATTCAAATCGGCCATCCACCCAATCGTAAAATACTTCTTTTTGCAGTTGAATGACCGTCGGTGGAGTTGGCGGCGGCTTCCCGCAACTATTCTTGAATCGAGATTGGTGCCCAATTGATGGCTTGAAAGGCATAGTCGGATCGACGAAAGACGCCTTTGATTCAGTGCTGGTGGAAGGCACTGAATTGTCCGGCAGAGTTGGCTTTGATTGGAACAGTGGCGGTGGGGGCGGAGGAGGTGGTGGAGGAGGAGGAGACGCCACCGAACTCGCCGCTGTTAGCACCGACTGTCTTTGCTGCGGAGATGCTACCGAACTCGCCGCGGTTGGCACCGGTGGAAACTGCTGGGGAGGCGCCGGTGGACTTTGCTGATTATGGGAAAATTCAAATCGGCCATCCACCCAATTGTAAAATACTTCTTTTTGCTGATTAATGACCGTCGGTGGAGTTGGTGGAGGCGGAGGTTTCACGCGACTTTTCTTGACTTGGGATTGGTGCCCAATTGATGGACTGTCCTCCCAAAACCAATCCCTGCTGCTCATCTTAATGTTGCTAGGGGTAACTTTGTATTAATTAAACAGATGCTACTTCTGCGATTGTTGTGCATGTGCTTGTCTGATTCGCGGGTTCCAAATATTGCCTTTTTTCTCGTGGTACAATTTCGAATTTGAGCTCGTAATCTCCCGCTTCTTCATGCTTAAATGCTGAATTTTCATCTAAACATAAATGAGAACACACCTCCGTTCCGAGTCTGTTCTTTTCTGCTTCGAAGTACACTTCCAATTCCGGATCGGCTTTGGGTTCTTCCTTTTTCCCTCTCTTCCTTTTATTCGCTTTCGGTTGATGTCCTTCATCGGGAATGACAACATCAAAATCAATTTTCTTCACTTGTTCCTTCTTTTTATGCGGCGGCGCTCTCTTGAACGGTTTTTTGTTTGCTTCATCAATTTTCACGGATGTTTCTTCATTTGACATGATGAATTGATTGGACAAATTATCGTTCTCATCCCTGCCCAAACATTGCTTAAGCTTCTGAATCAAAAAAAAAAAAGTTAATTAAGTGGTTTTAATTTGGTAAAATTACTTGAATTTGAGTCACATCGCAGCAATCAATTTCAATTATACTTTTCCCGTGATGCTCAATGCCAGGATTTCTTTTAGTGATGCCTCGAAAACGACTCACTCGCCCTTTTTTGGTTCGTGCCATTTTGAAGGAATTACTGCTGCAATTGTAAAGTAATCTATTGAAGGATGAAAGAAGGTACCTGGATGATATTGCTAATTTAGTTTAAAATAAAATTAATTTGGTGAAAATTTGTTCAGGTTTAGTTGGAACTTGGAAATGCGAAATGCAAGATAAATTGTGCAAAAAAGGGGGTCGGGGTCGTTTTCGCGTGGGCCGTTTTCGCGTGGAGCGAGTTTTTGAACTATAACTTTTTTATTTGTCAACCAAATCTAACTTTCTTGATATCATTCGATAGCCCTTAGTGTCCTCTATTATCCTGTAAAAATTGCGAAAAATTTCGTCAAGGTTCAAAAAAGTTATGGCCAAAAATTTTCGAAAATCTGGTTTTTTGAATTCTTCTAGTCATAACTTTTTCGAACCTTAATAAAATTTTTCGCAATTTTGCAGGCTAATAGAAGACATTTAGGGCTATCTAATGATTACAAGAAAGTTTGATTTGGTTGACAAATAAAAAAGTTATAGTTCAAAAACTCGCCCCACGCGAAAACGGCCCACGCGAAAACGGCCTGGTCCGCAAAAAAGGCATTATCATTGTATTTTTGAATTAGTGCGAAAAAAATTATGCCAATTAAAATCTTTTTTAGGAACAGGATGATTCGGTGCCCGCCGTTTCGGTGCCAGCCCAAGTTTTGGACTACAACTTTTTTCATTGTGACCAAATCTAACAATCTTGGTATCATTCGAAAGCCCTTCACAAGCTCTATTAGCCTTACAAAAAACAAATTTTTGCTTGTAAAAAAGTTATTAAGAAAAAACTCAAAAATTTCGTCTTTTTTGCAATTTTCATGTTATAACTTTTTTGATAATTGTCTAATCGCTAAGCAATAGGTTAGAAAAAGCTTCTAAATATGTAAAGCGTTCGAATGATACCAAGATTGTTAGATTTGGTCAACAATGAAAAAAGTTGTAGTCCAAAACTTGGGTTGGCACCGAAACGGCGAGCACCGAATCGTATTTTTAGGAGTGTAAAATGAAAAATATATTCAAAAAAGTAAAAAATTAGGCCAAATCAGTATTGAGATAAATAATTTTTAAATCACAATTCTTGTGTATTGCGCTAAAAACCAGCGCACAGTTGAGCCTAGGCCTAAGCTGAAGCCTAAGCTTTTAACTCGTCAAGAACTGTCTAATGATACCAAATTTGTCTGGATTTGACGGGTTGGGTTCGTTTCCCTATGACCGTTTCCCTATGGCCCATTTCCCTATGGGCCGTTTCCCTATGACCGTTTCCCTATGCCCAGTTCCCTATTCACGTATTTAGGCTATTTTCATATCAAACTATGAATATAAATAAACACTTAATTAAAACAAGCAAGAAAATTAACAAACATTTTATCTGTTTCAAATCACGGTCTCATTTCATAATTTCGAGAAATTCCGATCAAAAAGGTAATGATAAAATGATGATTGAAAGGCTGATGAATTGGGAAAATGTTGGTGTCTCCGTTGTTAAGTGGCAAATAATTTTGAACCATCGTGAGAATTCGGCGGTCTGCGTCGCGATATTTCTTTGCCTTTTGCGGCGGGTCTTGTCCAGTTGAACACTTCGCGAAGTCATCATCCGATAACTTTTGATCCTTTCGCAGAAGATCAATGAAACGCCAAATCGATGGATGTGAATAGGCAAATGAGCACTGCAGGCGTCTGTTCGCGGCTTCCGAATGGTTATTCGTCCGGTCATCGCCTTGCATTGTTCGAGTGTAAACGCTCCAAGTGTTTGGGTCAAATCGCGGGCGTGTTCGGCTTCCATCATGCTTAAGACGACCCGTGTAGTTCATGATGAACCTAATAAATAAAGAACAGTAAATAGTAAACAATTTGTGAGATTGTCAATTTACCAGTCAAGGACGGGATTAAGTTCGTCGGGAAGAGCCATGTCCAGAGCAATGATTCCAGGGGTCAAATCTCCAATTGGGAGAAACCCGAGCGACGAGACACATCGTGCCATTTCTGCGAATGTCGGGTCATTTTGATAGCGCTAAAATTTTCGAAAATTCGATTTTTTTTTTGTCATGAATTCAACCTGTTTCAGCCCAAATTCAGAAATTTTTTTGTGAAAATTTTGGACGAGGTGGAACAGACATCCGCGCACTTTAGCCGTTGTGTTGAAGCTTGGCACGGTTCCTTTTTGTTAGAATTGTGAAGCATCCAACCGCTTAAATTCCCCTTATGTATATTGCAATTTTCGACGAAAATTTTCGAAAAATTTTTACTAGGGAAATGGCCTAAATACGTGAATAGGGCGGTCGGGGTCGTTTTCGCGTGGCCGTTTTCGCGTGGGGACGTTTTCGCGTGGCTGGGGTACGTTTTCGCGTGGGGTACGTTTTCGCGTGAGTACCTGTTTAGGACTGAATTTGGTCGGATTTGTGCAAAACATCCATGTTTCGAATCCCGAACCCGAATTCGGACAAATTTCTTGACTTTTTAATTTTTTTATTTCTTGCGGCTAGTATCTTCTACAATAATTTGTCAGTTTGGTCGGATGTGCATCAAACGGAAAAAATAATTAAAATTTTATAAAAATATAACAAAAAATAACAAATTTCAGAACAAACTAAGGTCGCATTTCATAGTTTCGGGAAACACCAGTGAGAAAATTGATAATGTTTTCGGGATTCACATTGGCATTGGCATAATTGTGATCATTTTGAGGGAGGTGAATGTTATTGATTTCGTTATAACGGTGGACGAGTCGGAGAATCCGTGCGTCGGCTTCGCGATACTTCTTTTTCTTTTGTGGAGCGGATTCTCCCATGACACAACGTGAAATGTCCGCGTCAATTGCCTTCTGCTCACATCTGATCGTGTCAATGAAGCTAAAATTGCTGGCCAAAAAGCCGTAAAATTGGTTTAATATTGAGTTCGATGACTATTTTTTAGGTTAATGGCTTCGTGGGAGGGGGTAGAAGTGCGCCGTGACTCACGGTCACAAACAGTTACAGTTACTGTGGATTTCACGGCTTTTACATATTGCTTTCAAAAGCAGTTCTTCGATCACAAATAGTGACCATCATTCGGAGTGGACGGAAAAGGCGCCGCCATGCGCATCGCGGCACATAGAAACGGAGTTCGTTTGCTGCGCATCCGCATCCGCGCCCATCGGATGTTTGACCCGAAAGTGCAAAGCGTAGCGGATATGGGTTTGTGAATTAATTGATGTGAAGGCTTTTGAGTAACGCAGGACAAAATTGCTGGGATTTTCACTTTTAGCAAATCCACTTTTTGACATCACGCATCATGCCGTTCTTCTGACGTACCAGTGTGGCATTTTCAGAACCGTGAGGTTTCACCAAACAGCGGACTTCTCATCGACTGGGCAGCACATCCGGTATGAGCTTCTCATTCGTAAGATAAACGTTAAAAAACTAACTTTTAGGTGGGGGCGCTACAGCTTACACATCAGAGAATTTGGAAAAAGGGATGTGGCGCTACCATTTAAACTCCTGAAGGAGTTGTACATCACAATGGACCCGAAAGCTTATGATTTACTCGGAAACAATTGTCAGACGTGGGCGGAAAAATTTCACAAAAAAGGTTTTTTAAATTTAAAAAAAAACAAATATTTTCTTGTTCAGTTTTGGAAATGCACGTTGCGTGTATGCGCTGGTGCGATTGCAACCCTTCTGCGCCGAACTACAAACCAACCGCTACGTTGATCCAACTTCTCCGACTAGACGATGGAAGCTTTGCAGTAACTGTCAAGGTTGACTGTAAATGCGGACAAGTTTTATTTCGCTCCCACTCCCATACATCATCAATTTGACCACGCCATTGTAAAAAAATGGTTTCGAAACGAAAATTTTAAAAAAAAAAAAGTGAAGAAACGGCAAACACAGTGAGTCAGACACCCCAAAATACGGTAAGCTACAATTTACCTGATCGTGTGAATTAATTTGCATACTTTTGGTATCAAAAGTCCATTAAATATGCTATCGATCCGTACAATACACCTGCCATTTGTTCCCTGTTAAAAGATTTTATGGATCAATTAATAGAATTTAGCAATATTGGGAGTGTTGTAAACATGTGACAATGACTGTATACCCAAATATTGAAAAACTTGTAAGCATTTTGTTTGTTTTTGTTGGCGGATGGTAAATATTTTTTCATTTGCTAATTGTTTTACAAATGCGGCTGACATGTGTACCCACCTAATTCACTAATTTTGAAAGAAAAAAATTCAAAAAAATTCACCAATTAGGGAGACACAAATAACAATACAAAACATTTGACATGAGACGGTGGATGGTTGCGAGATCAACAGCATGCTGTGCTGAGCGATGAGAAGATTTATAGGGGCGACGACACGATGAGACAATTTGATTTCGAAAAAAAGAATCGCTATCAATTTGCGGTAGCTCATTTGATTGTTTTTTTGAAGGGGGGGGGGTGGGGTGGAAATCAGGGTGGCTACGCCATATTCCGAAATTTGCTGGATTTTCGATTAAGCCCATAAATGATATCAAATTCTGGATTTATTCATCGAAATAACAAATATTCATGCATAAATGCTTTAGGACCAAATGAAGGGTGTGGGGGAATATCGAGATTCTCAAAACCAAAGCTGTAAAATTGACTGTTTGAGAGAAGCAATAGACAGCACGTAAGAGAAATAGGTCTGTAATTATGTGGGTCATTTCGGTCACCTTTTTTAAAGAGAGGTATAACAACAGACTTTTTCCAAATTTCAGGAATTTTGCCCGTGTCCATTGAGATTCTGAAAAGTTCGGAAATTACAGGTGAAAGCGTAAGGTGGCAATTACGTAATATTTTAAAGGAAATTTCATCGAGGGATGTGGATTCTCGATTTGGTAGGCTTTTTAGAATGTTAGAGATTTCATTGGCATTAAATTCAACATCAGTAATAAATGGTCCATTGGGATTGGAAGGACAACTGCTAATTTGTGGAACATCTGAATTTGAAAAGGATTCTTGGAAAATGTTTGCAAAAATTTCTGCTTTTAAGTAATCATCAAAAATAGTTTGGTTCTCGTAATTAATAGTGAATTTGTTCAAAATTTTTTGTAAATTTATTAATATATTTGTAGATAGCATTTTTTCCTTTATTCAAAAAATTATTTTCATTTTTTGAAAAAAAGTTGTTTATTTGAATTTTTATATGTAATGAAATGCTATCGTACAAATGCTTATATTTATCACGATTTATTTTTTGTAGTTTATAAAGTCTGGCTTTTTCCTTAATTGACAGTTTAAGGCTCAATGGGTAGTTAGGCTTTCTGGATTTTTGACCGACAGTGATTTTAGGCAAGTATAATTCTACATATTCTCTAAAAAGATGGTAAAAATGATTAAACTTATCTTCAATAGTAAATTTTTGGGTAATAGTAAAGTTTATCCCCCCCCCCCTTTTTCAAAAAAAAATTAAAATTTTTAAAAATGCTTAAAAACAGGTTTTAGGGGGTTTTCGGGGTCGCTAATCACGAATCCGACATCCATTTCGACCAATTCCGAACCCCGGACCCGAATTCGAACAAAAAATCAAAATTTCATTTTTCACCAAAATGCATATTTATTGCACAAAATTGATCCAAATGCACGGAATAGTCATTGGTTGATGCAATGCGTCTATAATTTCCCTTCAGTCTTTTCAGAATGGTTTTAGTTTCGAGGTGATCAGATCACTCCTTCAGGGTGATCTGAGTGATCAAAATTTTAAACACCCCCATGGGACTTGGTTGTAGAGGGTGCGCTATAATTTTGCAACGCCCAGGCAATAGAGCAAATTCAAAATTTCAGCCCATTAAGAATCGGCTGAAGTGAGTTCCAAATCAAACATTTATGCACCCTAATGATTTTTGGTTTGAAAATGTTCAGATGCAATGTTTTTGTGTTCTTCCGTTGCGTGATTTCTCTACCCATTTCTCTCTTTTGTCCGTCCTTTGCGTTTCGCTTCACTTTCGGCCGAGGCCAATCAACGAAAGGTGCCGTCCGTTCTGTAATAAATGTGCCATTGAGTCTCGTGACATTCTCCGCAGTGCGCCGTTCCTTTTGCCCAGTCCGATGTATCGAATTGCGTTGTCGAAGCGACGGAAACGGCCGATTGGTGAGGACGGAAAATCGGAGGATTGACCATCTCAAAATGGGAATGTTTCACATCTCCGATTGGCTAAACTTCTTTCGGGACGTTTGTGCAGAATACTTTGTTCGAAACCCAATCCAAATTGGGGGACAGGGTTGGGTTACTAGGTTTTGGGTGACATTGGCCTGAGCCTCCTTAAGGAATTGTCGTCGAAATTGATGAAACATGCAATGTCCGAAGGAAGTACAACCGAGGACAGCTAAGAGGAAATGTGAATGAATGGCTGTTTGGGGGAGTTGAGCGCGGCACAAATGGAGAGAGGGCATTCATGACGCAAGTTCACCGGCGACGTGCCCAGGACTTGCTGCCGCTGATTCAGCAATACATTGCCCCGGGCTCCATCATCCATAGCGATATGTGGAGGGCTTATGGGGGGATTCCCAATCTGCCCCAGGGATATCATCATCACACTGTAAACCATAATGAGAACTTCGTGAATCCAAATGACCCAAATGTGCACACCCAAAACATCGAGGGGATGTGGTCCACCTACAAACGTAAATTCCGTCCCCAAGCTGGTAATGTTTCCGGAACTTTTAACACATATTTCCCCGAATTCCTCTGGCGTAAGCGATTTGGTGATGATGCATTTTTTTGCGCTTTCGGTGCTGCGGCGTCACTTCACAATGCGTTAACACATAAAGTTGCGGAACTGGCAAAGTTGGCGAATACCCGGACGGAAAAGTGTTATCTTCAAATGCAATCCTAAAACAAAGTGTTAAAATGATATTTCTCAAAATGACAATTTATGAAATTTTGATTTTTTGTTCGAATTCGGGTCCGGGGTTCGGAATTGGTCGAAATGATGTCGGATTCGTGATTAGCGACCCCGAAAACCCCCTAAAACCTGTTTTTAAGCATTTTTAAAAATTTTAATTTTTTTTTGAAAAAGGGGGGGATAAACTTTACTATTACCAATTTTTGTAGTAATTTGTAGGGTAAAATTGAAGATAAGTTTAAATTTAATAGATTAAGTTTTGTAGAATTATAATTGCGTACTGTAAATGTATTTGTTTTAGTTCTATTACTGGGAAAAGATAATGAAAAGTTAGTGGTAAGATGATCAGAACTAAAAATATCCTCAATTAAAACATTATTAACAAAATCAGGACTAGAGGAGAAAATCAGATCAAGCCAAGCACTGCCTCGAGTTGGTCCGTTCGTCATAAGGAATAAGCCATACATTAAAAAATTCACAAAAAATGTTTCCCTTTTCCGATTTAGCAAAAGGTGTTCCACTGGTCCAGGTTATATCTTTTGCATTTAGGTTAAAATCTCCCATAATGATAAAATTTTCTTCTAAATAATTACCAATGAGGTTCAGAATCTTTTTAGTGAGACTAGCAGAAGTGTTTGGTGGTCTGTAAAGTAGAGCTATTCTTAATCTTTTTGCTCGATTTATCTGGATAATTTGGATTTCGCAATTGAATTTAGAACAGGATAAAACAGAAAAAGAATTTAGGTTAGTTTTTATCAAGATCATTACTCCACCACCATTTTTACCGCTTCTGCTAGCTTCATATATTTTGTAATTGTTAGTGATATATGGTTGGAAAGGTATTTTTTCTTTTGCCCAAGTTTCAGTTACAAAAACCAATTCAAAATCTTTTAGAGCTATGATAGCAGAAAATTCTTCTAGCTTATTACTTAGGGATTGCGTATTGATCAATGTTGAGTATAAAAGATTTTGTTTTTTGTTTAAGGTAATTGGATTTTTTATGGGGGGTTCATATTTTCTATTAGTTTGTAAAAGAGCTTGCGTTTTAAGAGATTTCGTGTTACAGTGAATGCCAATAAGTCGGGAACGTTCAGCGAGTTGCTGTTTGGATAGAGATGGGCGGACCAAGACATTGTTAAATTTATTGTGATTTTTGAGTTTTGTCTTGTTCCGCAGAAAATTTTGGCGTGTTTTTTGGTGGGGAATTCGATTTTCATGAGACGGGGGCGGTCGGACTTCTTTCCCATTCGGTAAACCTGACATGGCCGGCATTCGATCTCACAAGTGTCGAGCATTGATTGAGCATTCACAAAATCGGAGTTGACACGAGCAGAGGGCACAGTTTCTTCACTTTCCGGCAGGTTCACGACCACGACAGAGTGGAGTCGGCGTTCTTCCTCTAGTCTCTCGCGTGTCCATGTTGTCATTCTGCTGCTCTTTGACCATGGAGAGAAGCTCGCGGCAGATTCCCACCATCTCCGCACAGAAGCCAAGGAGGGAGTTGGCCCATTGAGGTGCACCGTCCGACTGTCCAGGTTGAAGTCCACCGATGATTGTTTGTGCCGCCGCCAGTTTATCAGAGAGATGTTGTTTTTTTGTCTGTGGCGGGGTGATGTTGGCAAGGCGCTTATTTGGGTTGGTTAAGAGTGAAGAAAACTCGAGACATATTTTTCCATGCTTAGCTCCTGAGACGAATCGATTGGTATATCATTTGACCCATTTTTTCACGGGGCGTTCACTATAGTTCACCCGAAAATTCTAACATTTCAAGAAAGTTACAAACGAAAATAATAAGTATTTACTTAATTAATCAAATCTTTTTTGTTAATTGCCTGAACGCTGCGATTTTATATATTTTAGCTTCGTTAGATTTTGTGCTTTCGAATGATACCAAAAAGATAGGGTTTGTTCGAACATGTACAAAGTTATTGTATAAAAACCGAGTATTTTCAATTGATTGGACTCATAAAGTGCACTAGAGCCCGCGTTTCTGTAACAAAAATAAATATCATATTTATCATCCTGTCTTTGATCTCTCAATAACAACACCGTCACAGAATTCACAACTGCTGAGTCGAATTTCCGTTCCACGTCGCCTCATCATCGCTGTGATCACTTTCATCTGCTCGAAAACTACCAACATTCCCGTTCTGAGTGGAAAATTTTACATAACTTTTGTTTGTAATTCTCACTCACTCGTTCTGTCTTGACTCCTTCTCTTTTCTGTCCACCCGATGAATTTTGCGTCGGATTTTGTCCCTGCTGATCAGAAGTCGGGGATGGATGAGCGCCAACGAAAATGGAAGTGATGAAACGCCATATTGTCCCCACAAAGTAAAACGGAATGTTGAAAATTCCAAAAGCCATATTCAGATAGGCACTGGATGGCAGAACACTTTGCTGAACTTTCTTTTGCTTGAAAAAAACCAAAGAAAATGAAAAAAAAATTTATTCAAAATTTTCACTTGGAACAAACATCATACAATGATGAACGGAAATGAATAAGGGAGGATAGAGACAAATAACAAAAGTAAGGCTTGCATCGTTTACGCTTTTTAATCCCTCTCATTGACCGAAAGACCCTTACGGCTGTCCCTATAAAAAGTCGAATGTTCCAAGTGAAAATATGAAATGTGGCTTTGGCTGTGGAACTTACTGCAAGGACGAGGATAGCGGAAGACGGCGTCAAATCGAGTTCCTAATTGGAAATGAATGAGTGTTGCAATTAAAAAAGAGGAGCGACTCACAAGCAAAGTTTTCTCAAATTCGTTGAGTTTCTTGCGGGGGTAAGGCTGAACCAAAAAGAAGTTGGGGGGAGCACGCGAATCCTAAAAATGAAATGTAAAAATTGGAAGAGGTAAGAAAGTCCGAACTCACACGAGAAACAGCGTCATGGACCACCTGAAGGGGAGAATCGGACGGGAAAACATCGGTCAAAGTGCTGCCATCAGGAAATTTGCATTGGATACGACACTGTTCACTGAAAGAGGGATAAAACAGATAACCATCGAAGAAAAATGACGACTCGAACTTCAATCAGAAAACGACGAACCTATTCACCGGGGCCCTAATTGGCTCCACCATTTCGGGCGCTTTGCTCTCAGGCTCCGCTTGGACTGTCCCTCCGGTGGTTCGTTTCGCTCTTTCTTCTCTGAATGGACAGGAAAAATCACAGTTCCGAAAATGAGGAATCAAATTAATGTCAAGAATACTAATGACGCGTTAATTGTAAGTGTGAAAGGCCAAATTGTTCCTAGTCTATGAA
Source organism: Heterodera glycines (assembly GCA_004148225.2). Taxonomy (NCBI): domain Eukaryota; kingdom Metazoa; phylum Nematoda; class Chromadorea; order Rhabditida; family Heteroderidae; genus Heterodera; species Heterodera glycines. The sequence continues at coordinate 9,443,028 of CP049706.1, forward strand.
ATGGACAAGCATTTAGGTGCAAATTTATTTGTCAATTGCCCCACTTGTCCTGTTGAAGTTGTTCCCGAATGCGCTTCAGTGCCTGTGCGTCCTCCTCCTTTTGCTTCCGTCGCTGCTCCGCCATCTCTTTCAATTCCCTCTCGCGCTGTTTCTCACGAACTTCAGCGAGTGCTTTGCCTTAATCAAAAGTAACTTCCAAATGTCATGTCTTTTCCAACCTTCATTTCTGCGCATTATCTCCTTCTCCCGCTCCTCCTGCTCCTTTTTCATGGCGTCTTCTTTGTGCTTTTCTTCGAGCCGTTTGCGATAACTGTAAAATTTTAAAAATTTGGATGTGATTGCAGAGTTCTTTAGAGCGAACTATTCGAGTTTCTCGTCATTCGAAGTGGCATTGAGAGGCTCGGGAACATTTTCGGAAGTATTTTTGCCACTGTCATTCTCACTGCTTTTCGATTGAAATGAAACTGCATCTGTGGCGAAGCCTTGTTCCTTCATTTGGTCATTGTATAGCTAAAAATTATAATTAACGAATTAAAAATAGTTGGTGAATTACCGAAATAGCCTTAGCGAGCGAACTGTTCAAACGTTCAATGGTCATCTGTTCAACGGCAGTCAGAACTTCGAGCGGTTGAGCATTGAGCCCGAGAAAGTAACAGACAGGAAAAACCGGAGTGGGAAAGAATTGAGCGAATTGATTTGCGCCTTCAGTGTCCTTAGCAAGTCGAATAGCAACATAAGGGACGCGATCCAGAATTGAATGGTCAAACGAATCCCAAATTTGGTCAAATTTTGTGGAATTTACATCTAAAATAATAAATTTAGGGATGCGTAAATAACAGCAAAATCGATAATACTGCCGATGGTCACCCCTTTTTGGAAAATTTTTTTTAATCTGTTCTAAAGTCGTGAAAACAAGTTTTATGGGGTTTTTAGGGTCGCTGATCACGAATCTGACATTCATTCTGACCAATTTCGAATCCCGGACCCGAATTCGAACAAAAAGTCGAAAATTCAAAATTTTAAATATTTACTTTATTGTTCGTACCTGTAAACAATTCCGGGATTCGAAATTGGCCAAAATGAATGTAAGATTCGTGATCAGCGACCCTAAAAACCCCATAAAACGTGTTTTCACAACTTTTAGAAAAGAAAAAAAAATTTTCCAAAAAGGGGGGGGGGCATCGGCAGTATTACCGCAAAATCAAACCAAAAAAATACCATCAGAAAAAACATAGACGATAAGAATGCCTTTCTTCTCTTGGTAAATGTTCAGAGCAGTAGTAACGTCACCAGAATACCATTCCATTTTGGAGTCAATTAGGTATTGTAAAATCCAAGTTATACTCGAGAATAAATACCTAAATATATCGTCATAAGCATATCATCAAATTTTATAAAATGCTTTTTACTGGTTTTATTCAAAATCAAATTAATGACTTAGGTATAAGTTTTTTGAATAGTACAAATCGCGGCAGTACATTTTGAGTTTTTTGGGGGGCCCCCAACTCGAAGCATCGGGCCCTAAACTGGAAAATTATCCAAATTCGGACGGAAACAAATTTATTTTTTATTTAGTAATCAAAACGCCAAAATTTTGCAAAATTTAAAAAAGAGGGATTTTTCCTTGTTAAGGTACAAGAAACCGACCTCGATTTAAAAAGTTTTTGGAAAAAGATAGTCGTAAGCAACTCATACACAGATGTTGTAGAGATTAAAAAAAGCATTGGAATGAGCTATTGAATGTCTAGAGATGTCTAATTTTTATTTTACCATTTTATTGTAATTTAATTACTGGTCCGTAGGGGTCATATGAAACGGGGATGTGGGGTTCGAGCCCGCTTGGCTTCAATTTAATTTTTATGATACTTGATCAGAAATAAGACAAAAAATTGGATTCTTCGAAAATTTATTCAGCAGCGCATTTTTTAACCCGGAAAGGCTTTTTAAAATTTTACAATTTTTTCCCATTGAGACCACAATTCTGCACCTTAGCTATTAGTCAAAAATCATTGCAACATCAAAAAATGGTCATCCGACAATGAGCTCAGGGTAGTGAAGTACATCTTTTCTCATAGAAAATTTGGTTTTTAAATGTTTATATTTTTCGCAAAACCACAAAACTGCACTTTTGCCATCATTACCATTGACTTCCCCCCCAATGCAATCAATGTTTTCGGTTTTGAAAATTTATGTCATTAAATTTAAATCAAACATAAAACAAATGGTTAACAAATTTATATAACAGGAAGAACAATTGCATATAATGTCACCTCACGAAAAGGTAAATGTAATATTTACCAAGCCACATATTTAATATTTCTTAATGTTTGCCTGGCCACATAATTAATATCCCACGTTCTGCAAATATTTGTCCAAATCGGGCACGTTATTCTTCAGCAAACTCTCTTTGACTTTAATGGATTCGACGGCTTGACGAAGAGGCCGCTCCAATGTTTTCAGAGAATGTTCGTCCAATTCTTTTTTAAAAAACTCCTAAATTTAAATGGGTCTAAAATCTCCGCTTTTGCCACTGATTGTGAATTAACCCACCATAATGTCTTCGGCCATGGCATTCGAACAGAAACCCGAAGTCACGCAGTTAAAACAATGCAAGAACACGTTGCTGTTGACGCTGCCGTACTTCTCGATCAAAAGTGCGAAATTGTTTTTGAAAAAGTCCCATGCGAAATGTCCACAGCACGCCATCGGTGCCATTTCCGTTGCCGCGAACAAAAGATAAAGGTCCTGGTCGCGGATTTTGCCTTGAATAACACCATAATTGAAAATGTCCTCGAGCATTTTCAAGTCCGAACACTGGCCAAGTCCTTAAAAGGTTTGTCATAAGGGACACCTCACATTTGCCTAATATCTTATACCTAATACACATGACAACTCCACTTGTGCGTAGCCCGATGTCTCCATCAAATTTTTCAATGCAGCAATGATTTTTTCATCATTTGTAGAGCCTACGGCACGGAAAATGAGCTTTCGCAAGTCCGGGACAACATCGACGCCTTTCTCGATGAGGGCATTGAATTTGGAAAGTGCCATTTGAATAGTCGGTTGATGGCGAAAATGTGACAAACGGCTGAGGAGCAGGGCACGAAGACGTCCAACGTGTATAGCTAAAAAGGAAAGAAAGTTATGAAAAAAACAAAATGAGTTTCAAAGAAATAATTCAGACTTTCTCCCTCTTTGGGTTCCCAGCCCAATTTGGCAGCGACGGGTTCAATCATTTTGCACACAAAACGCTCGAAACGGTCCAACAGCTTGCGTTCGTCGTCCAAATGTTTCAGTGAATGAGCGATGCTGCCAATGCCCGAGTCAATTGCAGACCACACAAAGTAATCCTCCTCCTCCTGGCAAACAGTGAGCAACGCGAGAAAGTGTGAAACGGATACGCGAGAAGATTTTACAAGCTAAAAATGAAGAATCAAGGAACCAAACAAAATATACTCATGGGTTAAATCCAAAACAGGCCACAACTCACGGCGTAGAGGTCACTGGCGAGTTGGTAACGGTCCAACACTCCGAGTTCGCGGTTTTTCACACCATCCAGCAAAGACTGCAGCATGTTCGGTGAGTATTGGACGCGAAAAAACGAAGAGAAGTTGGAGTTGACCTAAAATTATTGTAATGAGTAATTTCAACATAAAAATTGGTTTGTATTTGTAATCTTTGTCTCTTCCATCTGATTATTCACCTTGACCCATTCATTTGATTTGACTCCATCCACGATGAATTTGTCTTCGGCTTTCATCAGTAAAAATTTGGCCTTTGGATGAGTCGGGTCCGCCGCGGTGGTGACTCCGAACGGCACTTGCCAAACGGGGTTCGCTTCGTCATGACCTCCATCGGCCAAAAAGCGAGATTGTTTTAAGTGCAATTCAATACGGTCTCCATCCAAAATTTTTTCCTCGACAGTAACCAAAGGGAAGCCCATCTGTTGGGTCCAGGAAGACATCAGTGCTTTGACATCCTAAACCAAAATGTAAAACCATTTTTCCTTTCCTAGTGTTTTTGTTTCTTTGAAATAAAGTTGCAAATATATTTAATGTGCGGAAATTCTTTGCTTCGACATTGAATTTATTGTTTAAACTCACAATCCCAGAAGCGTCGGACAAACTCTTCCACAGGTCGTTGGTCTCTGCATTTGCGTATTGATGCTTTTTCAAGTAATCGCGAATGGCCTTTTGGAAAGTCGCTTCGCCCAAATGATTGAAGAGCATCCGAATGATTGAATTTGATTTTGCGTAAGTGATCGAATCGTAAATTTCTTCAAGTTCATTTGGGTTATCAATAGGAACCTAAAAAATATTGTGTTTACAATATCATATCAATATTCAGAAATTGCCTCGATTGGATGCGTACTGCGCAGAGAGTCCAAAGCCATCGCTCTGACCACTTCCGCGTCGACGAAATCGGACCAAATTTTAAATTCAGGGTAGTTTTTGTCGGTGAACAAATATTGCGTGAATGAAGCAAAACCCTCCTTGAGCCAAAGATCGGACCACCATTTCTAAATGTTTTTGCTATTTATAAATAAAAATGTAAAAAAAATACCATTGTGACGAGATTTCCGAACCAAAAGTGTGAGACTTCGTGCGACAATAACAAAGTCAGAAGCTGTTTGTGTGTCGAAGGGCTTTTTGTTGGGTCATAAAGAGAGCAGTTCTCGCGGGCAGTGATAAGTCCCCAATTTTCCATAGCACCTAAAATTCGGTTTATTTTGCAATTCGTTTCTGCTGTTCACCCATTGCAAAGTCAGGCATAGCGAGGACATCACACTTTGGCAACGGCATTTTGAAGTCGAACCATTCAGAGTAAAAGTCAATTGATTTGGTGACCAGCTCCAATGCGTAATTTCCCTGTTCTTTCTTGCCCGGCACACTGTAAATGCGCACGTTGGCGCCTGTTTTCGACTTCCCCTTTAATTTAAATTGTTTTAAAGAAAAATACATAAAATCAACCTCAACGTATTCGAAGTTCCCAATGGCAAATGCCACCAAATAGGTAGACATAAGCGGAGTCCTGGCAAAAGTGACCGTTTTAGTGCCTGTCTCCGTGTGTTTCTCCTCCGTGACATTCATGTTCGAAAGTGCAGTCAGGGCCTTGTCCACCTCCAATTTAATGTCGAACTGCGCTTTGTAAGTCGGCTCATCCCAACAGGGAAAGGCATTGCGGGCGTAAGTGCTCTAAATTTGTTCAGTAATGATAATAAAAAAGATTCGGGAAACCTCAAATTGGGTGGAGGCGACAGCCATTTCATTGCCTTCACTGTCTTTGTAAGTTGACCGGAAAGGTGAAAAAGAACAACATTTTATGATGATTAAAATGAATAGCAATTCTTACTTGTAAAACCCTTTCATGTTGGTTGTCAATTCGCCATTGTACACAAATTCCAACTCGGCTTTCTGCGGTTTGATCTCTTGAGGCAGCTGAACGGTGAGCAGTGTCCATTTTGCATCAATTTCGCGCTTTAAGTCCGGAAAGACTGTGTCAATTTCAAATTAGATTTCGCAAATTAAGAAAGGCAACAAAAAACACGCACCGGTGCCATCCTCTAACTTCAGAGAAGCCTTCTCCACATCCAAAGCATTCGAATGGAGTTTCAAATAATTGGTTGGTTTCGTAATCTAAGAAGATACTTATTTTTTAAAAATAGAAAAAAGTCACCTCGAGATGGATCGTCTGTTTGCCTTTGAATTTGAATGTATTCAAATTGAGACTGACAAAGATTTGATAGAGTGACGGCTTGGCCAACTCCGGCAATTTACTGAATTTATCGGTAGAGCCGTTTGCCATTGTTGAAAAAATTCGTTTAATTAGGAAAGAAATTTTGAATTACAGCACTTTATGGTCGTTTCTTAATAATATAAGTAGTATGTACATAGTTAAAAAATAGAATTTATAACGATGTTTTCTCGTTAAAAAAGTCGTTTTGTCGTTCACTAATTGTGATGCATAAAGGAAACGGAGTGTGGGAGAAAATGGGATATGACATGGGAGAAATTTGCATCATGTCTACAGAGCAGGGTGTTCATTCCCAACCTCGGAAAAAATGAGTCAAAAAAAGAGAAATGAACCATTAAATAGACAGACACTATGGGTCAACTCTTTTTTTATTATGAAAAAATTTCAAAAATTGTTCATTTTAAATAAATACCTAGTCATGTTGCGCAAAGGAATTGAACCTTCGCCCTTTTTTCCTTTACTGTCTTACAAAAACCACCACCACAGTTGCAAATCTTTTTGGGTACAGGAGTCAGGAGGGAGCTCATTTTCAAAACGTTCTATTAATTATGTTTAAATTATTAAATATTTTCAAGTTAAATTTTCACTTTCAGCCAAATTTGCTAGAGAAATGATGTCAAATGCAAATAATTTGAATAAACTGCAGAAAAAAGAGCCGATTGAAGATTGTTTTGACTGCAAAGTGACGTTTGCCACTGGCTCCTTCTTGCTCGGCTCCTACATGTTTTACGACAGTTTCAAGTCCACTTCCAAATCGCCAATTCTTTTGCGTTCGATCGCCGTCTGTGCCTTTTACATTTCTGCTGCGCGTATTTTTTATTTCCCCCCATTCACAAAGTTACGGCCATCGAAGTCCAATTCAATTTTTTACTGATCCACTTGTTTTTGTTAATTTGTACTCTTATTTTAAATATAATTCTTTGAAAAAATTACAATTTGATTAAGAGCATTTTCCGAAACGTGAATAATATTCATCGTTTATTATATATGTGCATGTATTAGTATTTGCATAATTACAATGATTTACCTATGAGTATTTCAGATTTACACAATTCTTCACTTAAACCATTTATCATGGAATTGGGTGAATCTGTCGTTCCTGCGAGTGTTTCCATAAGCAAATATGAGGTTAACTGATCATTCAAAGTTTTTTGTAGTAAGTTTTACAGGAACGACGGAGGAAATTACTGGAGGAGGAAGCGAAGGAGAGAATGGAGGGATTGTCATCTGAAGAATCGGATTTTGATTCGTATATACCTGTACGGCAACGGAAGCGAGAGCAGGTGGATTACTTTGCTAATAATTAGGTTCAGAAAACGTGGAAACCCATTTTTCTGTATGTGGGCGGGCTTGAAACGCACGAAAAAATGTTTAGCTTGGTTTTTTGTTTTAGACGAAATTCCATGTTCATAAAAGACCGGGAATATTTCTGAAAATTATTTTTAATTTAAATTGGTAAATTTATGTTAAAAATAAGCAAAAAAACGAAAACTTCGCTTTTCAGGTCGTTTTTCGCTTAGAAATTAATGGATTTTAAGATATTTTTAATGATTTTTAATACCTCTTAGCAGCATTTTTACTAAATTGAGAAAAATTTCCAGGCAATTTGGAAAATTTATGTCCATGTTTCGCTAAGCTAATTCTTATCTATTTTAACCTACCAATAAGTAATTTCAACTAATAATTTATGATTAACTTATAGGAGCATCGGCGATTGTTGCTGAAAAACTTAATTCACTCGTCCGCCCTAACGGAAGCACAAGCGGACAAAGAGCTGAAGCGGGAGACGGAAGAATTATTAGCACAAAAACGCAAAAAGAAAGAAGAGGAGAAAAAGGCGGAGGAGTCAAAGAAAAGTCTGCTGGAGAAACACAACGAATTGCTGCAGCAGGAGCAGGGTGAAGTAAATAAACGGACTTGAAAAGGGAATTCCGAAATTTAGACGATGACAGAGAAGAAATTGAGAAGCAAATGGAAGAGGAGGACAAAATCCTGCAAAGTGTGACTCAGACGAGTGCACTCGCAACGGTAAACCATCACTTTAAAGCCGAAAGTTTCACTGCTTTTCCCCTGTCAGGTGGCGGAAATAGCGAAGGGTGTCAAATACACAGAGTCCATTAAAACGTCGTGGAAACCGCCGCGTCACATTCGGCACCAAACTCTCCAGGACCACGAGAAGTTCAGACGCTTGAAAGGCATTCAAATTGAGGGAGAAGACTGCCCTCAGGCAATTGGCAGTTTTTTGGTCCGTGCTCAAAAATATATATTTGTAAGTACTAAATCTTTCTAGGAAATGAAACTTCCCCGTCCCATCATTGCCATAATGAAAGAAAAGAAAATTGTGTGTCCGACTGTGATTCAAATGCAGGGCATTCCGGTGGCTCTTTCGGGTCGCGATATGATCGGAATCGCTAGCACCGGCAGTGGCAAAACACTGACTTTTGTGCTGCCTGTGATTATGTTCGTAATGGAGCAGGAAATTGCGCTGCGTTTCAAACGCGGAGAAGGGCCATACGGACTTATCATCGTGCCGTCTCGTGAATTGGCGAAGCAAATTTACGACGTGATCATGTGGATCAGTGGGGCTCTTCCAAGTCCCGATTATCCCGAGCTTCGAGTGGGCCTTTGCATTGGCGGCTTTCCGATAAAGGACCAAGCGCGGGAGTTTGAACGGTGCCGTTGTCCCAATGAGAAAAAAAATATTTCTCATGAGAAATTCAAAATTAAGGGGTGTTCACATTGCGGTGGCGACGCCAGGCCGTCTTTCGGACATGCTCAACAAGAAAATATTCAATTTGCAAGTTTGTCGTTATTTGGTCCTCGACGAAGCCGACCGAATGTTGGACATGGGGTTTGAAGAGGAATTGCGCTCAATTTTCTCCTATTTTAAGGTTTGACTTCTTTCCTTTTGGTTCAATTTTACAATTTTTTAAGGGACAACGACAAACTTTGCTTTTTTCGGCGACGATGCCCAAAAAAATACAAAACTTTGCAAAGTCGACGCTTGTCAAGGCGGTCGTTGTCAATGTCGGAAGGGCGGGGGCGGGTGAGTCGCCAAAAGTCATTCATTTGAAATAATTACTTTTGTCCCAATTAAGCATCTCTCAATGTGACCCAAGAGTTTGAATATGTGCGCAACGACGAAAAATTAGTCAAAATATTGCAATGTCTGCAAAAGACGGCGCCGCGTGTTCTTATTTTTGCCGAAAAAAAGGCGGACGTTGACAACATTTACGAATATTTGCTTCTGAAGGGAATCGAAGTCGCGTCGATTCATGGCGGAAAAGGTGCGTTTATTTATGTAGGGGGAGGGAAAATGAATTGTTTTATGTATAATTAATATCAAAAATCGACTGTTTATTTAAGACCAAAAAGACCGACACACGGGCGTCGACGCATTTCGGAAGGGTCAAAAGGACGTTTTGGTCGCCACAGGTCAACCATTCATTTTCCACTATTTCCATTAAATTTAATATTTTGTTCATTGTTTAGATGTTGCTTCAAAGGGGCTGGATTTTGAGAATATTCAACATGTTCGTATATTTATAACCAAAACCTCATTTACTTCCCCCGAATTTGAGGTGATAAATTTTGAAATGCCCGAAGACATAGAAAATTATGTGCATCGAATTGGACGTACGGGTCGGTCAATGAGACGCGGAATTGCCACGACATTCATCAACCGAAAAGCGGGTTTGTGCTATGATTTAACTCCGTTTTTTAGTTTTTTTTCTTGCCAGATTTGTCTGTCCTGTTGGATCTTAAGCATTTGCTGATCGAAGCCGGACAACAATTGCCCGCGTTTCTCAAACAATTGGCCGGGGAAGATGAGGATTTGGGAGCGATTCAAGAAACTGAACCGGTCAACGACATGGACAAGGGTTGTTCATACTGTTCCGGGCTTGGCCATCGCATCACCAACTGCCCGAAATTGGAGAGCGTGCGCACAAAGGTATTTTATAAATAATGTCCTTATGGAAAAGGTTTTGTCCCCATATTTCAAAACCTGTTAATGGTTTGGCAGACAACACTATTATTAGCAATAAATTAAAAAACTGCTCCCATTAAGAATGCTTCCAACCTCCTGCAGAAACGTGCAGATTTCGGTGGACAAGATGGACTTTAGAGTCGTCAAACCATCGATGATTGTTTTATTATACATTCTCAACATATTTTTTGGTGTTGATCTCGGTGTCTTATTTTGAGTTGTATATTTATGACATCAGAAACCATCTATTAAGATTAGCATCATCGGTAAAACGGTCACCAGTTCTTTAAAATGAGGTGTAAATAACAATAATAGCATGGATTCTGCGAGTAGAGAAACATTTGGGGGAATGAATTCACAACGAAATTGCATTAATGTAAAAATATATAAACACCTATTGGGCAACAATAAAAAAATAAAATGGCGTCAAACGGCTAAATGATTACTATTCAGAAACATTAGCTTTGTAAATGAGAAATTGGTGGCAGACAAATACAGCTTTTATTATTTATTAAAAACACGAATTTTTTTTATAAATCCGAGTTCTGTTGAAAATGATAATTGGACATGCAATTTTTGAGAACTTTAAAAAGCTGTATTGAAAATTTAGCAGTGTGAATGAACAATGTGCGCTTTTTAGTTTTGTGAGTGTGCCGTATAATTGATGGTGGCTTCGGCGTTTTTCAACTAATGCTCAATTAAAAACCGTCATCCCAGCCGCTAAAATTTTAATTTAGAAAATTACTTTAAAAAAATTTTCACCTAAATTCGTCAGGTGGAATGTCTTGATCGGGTGGGTAATTGTCAAAGTTGGACACGTCAGCAGGATTGCTTACTTTCTGAAAGAAAGAACGGCTCTCTATTAATAAATGATAAATGTGATAGACTCACTGGGATAATGGGAGGTTTTAATGTTCTCGACCGAAGTCCATCCCAATCGAAACCCATGAACCATCTGAACGATCATTTATCATTGTTGTTCAGAACAACGTGACTACACCGTTCACCTGTGTTTCCTAATGTCATTAACACCTCCCGAACCCGAGCCGAGTCGTTCTCCGGGGTTGTCACGGCACAGCTTCTTCACCAATGCCGTTGCTGTTTTACCAATGCGTCGATTGGGTATCTCCAAAGCATCAATGCCCTGCGCAGAATAGCCAATTTAGTCAAAAAATTTCAATGTGACTTACCTTCAGAATCAAAGTGTATGTTTTCATTGGGTCTGATGCTTGGAACGGCGGTCTGCCCAGCATCAACTCGCAGATGTAAATGCCGAGTGCCCAGTAGTCCGCTGCTTGGTCGTGGCCCTTGTTGAGGATGATCTCTGGCGACACGTACTCCGGCGTCCCGCAGAAAGTCCATGTCTTGCGCCCCGAGGCTAGCTTTTTAGCAAAGCCAAAGTCGACCAGCTTCAAGTAGCCGCTTGTGGTTAGCAAACAGTTTTCCGGCTTCAAGTCCCGGTAGACAATGTTCCGCCTGTGCAAATGCTCTAATCCCTCCAAAACGCAAGCGACGTAGAAACGGGCCGTGTAGTCGTCAAAGTGACCCCGATCGCGCAGCGTTGTCCACAGCTCACCGCCCAGACACGCTTCCAGTAGCATGTAAACTGCAAAAGATGATTCAATTTTTAAATTGAATTCACTCAAATTACCATATTTAGAGTCCCTAAAAGTTTTGTAGAGACGCACAATCCAATCTGTCCGGGTCTCCATCATGATGTTACGCTCTGCGAAAATGTGTTCCTTAAACGAGAGAACTGTCATTAAAATGCCTAAAAAACTTCGACGCTGTAAAAAAAGCGTAGTTTAAATGAACGTTACAATAACTTTGCAAATGAATGGAACCACCTGTTGCCTTGTGTCGATAATGTGCTTCTTCTTCAATGCTTTCAAGGCGAAAGTCCGACCCTTGTCGCCGTTGATACATACCTTTTTGAGAAATGGTCCTCAACCATTTAATTTTGTCCCTTCTCACCAATTCGACCCTCCCAAATCCGCCGACGCCCAAAGTGGCGATGCGCTTCAGTTGCCGCAGTTGAATCTGTGCGAATTCGTCTTCCAACGCGGGAATCTCTGTTTTTGTCGGGGAAACGCGGGAAGAGTCCTTCTCAGTGCGTGCGCTGCGCCGTTTTATGTCCTCCTCGCGGTACGTGCGCTGTTGTTTCAGCAGCGGTTCAAGGTCGCCGATCAACTTCAGAAAGCTTTCCCTGTCCAGCGTCAGAACCTCGACGCCGGGGGCCATGGCAATTACATTTGCAGTGCGTACTTCCTCACCTGAGAAAAGCAATCGTCATAACATTTAATCTGGTAGATAAAGCCATTTTAATTGATTCAACTCACCAAGCAAAGCCTTTTCGCCGAAGAATTCGCCTTGTTTCAAAATGCGCACCTCACGTGGCTCCAACTCGCCTTCAATGGACTGAGTGATACGCACTTGGCCGCTATTTATCACAAAGAAAGTGTCGCCCTTCTCGCCCTCTCGGATGATGTAATGTTCAGCGGCGTAGTAGTCCTGGTCCATCACATCGGCCATTTTGGACAGTCGGTCCTCCGGCAGTGCGGCAAAGATCTCCACTTTGTGCAAGAAATTCATCAATTGGGCGTGCCGCTCCATTCCCAATCGCATAGTGATCTGAGAAAAAAATAGGATAATGACGAAATCAGTTGCTATGAGAGACCATTTGAAAAACTGAACGGTCGAGACAGAATAGCACACAGTCGGTGATCGCTTGGATTGATGCCGTCCTGACAATGAGTGGGAATGTGAGAAATGCCGCCGTCGGCATTGCCACAAAATGCGTTTGATTACCTAGCACAGTTGTACAGAATAGCAAGCTCTCCCATCGCAACCCCTGGATTTAGCACCTAAAAATTGCGGGGCACTGCTCCGTCTCACCGTCCGATTATCTCTTGTACCCCTAATGATTGGCCCTCTCGTGACACTTGCAGTTGACCCTCGGCGATCACGAACAGCCGATCGCCCGGTTCACCCTCTTGGATCACCCATTGACCAGCCCGTGCACGCATTTCGAACATACATTCGACAAGCTGGCACAAATCAGTAAATTTAAGCCGATCGTTTGGCATTGCCTTGCCCGTACCTCAATGATTTGTTCCTTGGCTAATTGGCGCAGAAAATCATTCTTTTGGACAGCGTCACGAATGAGTTGCTTGGATCTGAAAGGGATGTCGTGACGTTTGCCATCAGTTTGTGATGAGTGTGCCCTTCCCCAACCCTGCTGATTTGGTGTGGTGCTGTAACGTCGCTTTGTGCTGGTCCAAATTTGTCGGTTCAGCGGATACGGCGATTTTTTTGGCACGCACTTCAGTGCCACCTTGGCCAAACTCCGGCAGCAACGCGGCTTTCTGTAGATACGAAATACAAATTCTACCAAATGCTTAACACTCACAACCTGCTTCATCTCTGTGTGCAGTTCGCCTGACCGCTTTTGACTGGCTGAAGTGGCGGCACTTTCTGCCTTGAAAATTACATTTTGTTATTTAATTTATTTGCCATGTAGCTAAAATTGTAAAAATTCTGCCCAGGGGTAGTGACAAGGGAAGAGGGTTAACAAGGGAACATTCCGAGCTGTGAGTGGGAAAATGCATATAAGCTATATACCATTGGATAGAGCGGGGTCGACTTGTATTGTGAATTTTCCCTGGTTGGTGCATTATGTTTCACCCCTCCCCGTAAAAAACAACTCTTGAGCGAGTAAATGGATCATTCTCTCCCACCTTCTGATTAAGCACCGATCGCAGTTTGTCGCACTCTGATGACAGACCTTTCACCTCCACTTCAAGTTCGCCAATCCGTTTCTGCTGCGCGTCCATCTCTTTTTGGTTCTGCCGCAACTGTCGGTCCTTTTTCTCCAGTTGGTCTTCCATCTTTAAGAATGGAGAAATGTAAAAATAGAATAAAAACAGTTTTGGAAAATACCTGGGGGATAAGCTTCTGCAACTCCTGCGCATCGTACACTCTTGAGCCAATTTGCACCTGAAATGCCAATGAATTGTCTATCATTGGCCAAATTTGAGGAAATTGAGCTTTTCGTAAACGATTTGGTTTTGGTAATTTAAATGCAATCTTTGCGCATAATTTAGTTGTTAAATATTCTCTTCTCAACCCCCCCCCCCTCCCATTTTTACGAGTATGACAACACTTACTGTTGTAAATGGGTATTTTATGATGCTATTGAGCGGAACTTGTGTGGTTTACCTGACAGATTTCACATACATTTTCAAATGCCTATAAATGTATTAATTTACATTGTTTTTTTAAGCATGGAATTATTAAAAGACTTCAATATTCGAGAAATTGATAGACTTCCTGTATCAAGAGTACCCTCATGGGCAAGATGCCCATGAGGATATCATCCGTACAATTTTCGAATTTTATTTTTCCTGTACCAAGGGTACCCGCATGGGCAAGATGCCAATGAGGATATTTTCCATACAAATTTTTTAATTTTATTTTTGTTCGAGTTCGGGTCAGGGCTTCGAAATTGACAAAAATTGGTGCTGTATTCGTGATCAGCGACCCCATTCATTAATGGAAAGCGAAAAACAAACAAAACGTAATCGATTTGAAAGACCCATTGAAATTTGATATTAGCACCGTTCCTTGTCAGATAAGCATTCCAATTTCTGTGTTTTGAATGGGACACATCAAAGCAGCTGCCTAACAACTACAAAGGTACTTTAATTTCCCATTAACCAAGGGCAGAGAAAAGGCAGAAATATGAGGGAATGGGGAGTAGTCAAAAAAGTTTATTTCCACCTGACTTGGTCAATTGTCGAAATCACTTTCGAATGGATGGAATGCGTACTTTTACTTGTGACTTCAAAAAGAGAAGAGACATTTTGGAAAACAATTATTGGTTGTCTGGGATATTGAGTAAAAGCAATTATCATTTGAAAAATGCTAGAAGCAGTAAACTAACGCAACGAAGAGCTCTAATTTGAAAATTTTTAATTCATTTTTTAAAATTTTTTGTGTGTTAACACCCAGCCTTCTACCTTATTCTGATAAATTGAAAATTAATCTATCATTTAAAGTAATGTTAATTTAAAAAATGTTTTTATCTTTTTTTCTCATCTGCGAGAGTCGCACGTCTCACTGCACACTCATCATAATACTATGAGTACCAACCCTTTTGAAATAATTGTTTTGTTTTGCATTATTATTTTTCACATAGAAAAATGCCTAATTGTTTTATGGGACAGTGTGTGGGAACATGGGATAGTTGGGAGAAAATGATTGGTTTAAAGTGAATGAATTCGAGAGTGAACAAACTCTTCGGGAATTATTGATTCCTTCGCACTTACCTGTTGTTGTTGCTGTTGTTGTTTAAGGAATAACATTGAAGTTTTGCGAATAATTGGAGAAATAATGTTGCAAAACAATTTGTGTTTTTTGAAGAAAATCTAATAATTATTTTGTGAATCAAATGATTTGATTATTATTCAACGGTTTTATAAAACCGAGGAATTGAAAAGGGGTGGACGGAATGGGGAAATCAACCCAATGAGACGAGAAAATAAAATATTTAAAACAACATTCATTCAATGGGCTCAAGAATGATGGATGAGAAACGATTATAACAGACGAAAATTGAAAAGTGAGTAAATGATGAAGTTGAGCTGAGGGGGGGGATGCACTCCATAAGTTCGATTTACTCCATAAGTTCGATTTATGTGTCTCATCGGTCCTTTGGGTAAAACTTCGGGCGGGAGACGCCCGCCCTTTCTGATTCGTTGTTGGGACAATTTTTGTTGTATTATCGTCAAAAAATTTTGCCCCAAAGAAAGAAATAGCTGCCGGTAGGCGCCACCAGAATTTTTTTTTTGAGATTTACTAAAAATTTTGGCACAAAATGAAAAAAGGACAATGAGCATTTTGCCAGTTCCTTCATAAAGCATCCAGCTGTGGGAATGGGCCAAGCAAATATTCTAATTCCTTCCTTCCCTATTCTCTCAGCTTACTCACCGTAAACATTTTACTTTGCCGTCTCTGTTATTATCAACAGGAATTTGTTTGCATCGGGGCGACAATCCAGCAGGATTTTGCCAAAGGCGACAGAAAGAATAATAATAATAAAGATGTAACAATTTTCTTGTCGCTTTTCCAAGACAACACTTTCCTTTGAATGAGTTGAAAATTATTCGAGTGAAAAATGAATTTTGAGTTTTCACACGCAAAAAAAAATTAAAATTTAGCTGGGTAATGCTTTTTATTTATTGTGCTTCTGTCTGTGTCTCTGCTTTTCCACCTCCAATTTTGCAAAATGTTGCCCCGTGGGGTGAAAGAGGGAGAGGGGGGGGGGGACGGGGAAGGGGTCGCTGTGGGGGAATTTTGCAGGAATGAAACAATGAGAAAAGAATGGACAACCGACAGACAGACAGACAAAGTGAGGGGGAGAAATAGTGTGCAAAATGCAGAGAGGGGAAGAAATGATGAGAATGGGCTGGGAAAGGAAAAAGCTTGCAAATTGTCGCTTTACCACCATTACACGTACGCTCATTGGCATTATTTGCCTTCGTTTGGTTAAACGCATCGTAACACCAGAGATTAACAGAAAGAGAGCCTCGGCACACCCTTTATTTTATCTAACCTAATTTTGTTTCGACTGACATTCAGAAAATTGTCCTATTTTTGGCGAAAATAACAAAATGGCACAATTTTTGCTTTAGAAAGTGAAAAATGAATAGACTTTGATGGGAAGGCGCAGCATTTAAATGCGTAAATAATGGGGAACAAATTGAATTTGAGGGGGCAAACCGCGTTAAAATGCAAAGGGAACATTAGAAAAGGAACTCGGAAGGGAACTCTAACTGATTGGGGGGAAGAGGAGGGAATTGACGAATGGAAAAGTGAAATTACTTTTAGAAAAGACTGACTGATAAAGTTCAATTTGGAATGAAAGAAAAGTGAATAAAAGAAAACATCCATTGTGAAGAGAGGAAAATAATTGAATTTTGATAAGGATTTATGGACTTGGAAATAAGTAATTTGATCAAAAAAGTGTGATAACTAAAATAAATTAAATATGACGAGAAAAGGAGACCGAAAGGCGAGAGAGACCAAAATAATATGACAAAACTATTTTAGAAATTTTTTAAATCAAAAAAATTAAACTCACGGAGAAACTGTTGTTTTCGGACGGCTTGCGAAGTTTGGCGAAGAAGCTTCGAATGCTAAAAGTTAAAAAATGAAGACCTTATTTACTTTTTCCGACAGGAACACACAACAGGCCTATAATCGACACCCCGCCCCACGTATTACGTTTTTTTTCATTGTATAAAAAAAGTTCAATTATAATTGCCGTAATTATTACCCCCCCCCCCGATCGGTCCCTTTGTCCCCCTCTTTTCCCACCTCGCGCCCCCTTCCTTTTGGCGTCCGGTCGGATGGCTTTGACCACCGGTGTTGTTCTGCACTTGCAATTGTGAGGAGGAGGACATTGGCTCGTTCTGCTGCTGTTCTGTGTTGGCTGTGAGTTTACCGATTTTCACAGTCGCCACTTTGCCCTGTCAAACAAAGTGAAATTTAGTGGCAATAGCAAAGAAAGGCGAAGACCAACAATTGCCTCGGGGGAATTGTGAAGCCGTTTGGCAGCCAATTTGGCCAATCGGTTGAGAGACCCTCAAAAGGGATGGGCAAAATGCTGAACGAAATTCAATTGTATTATAATTGCCACACTGAATAAATGTGAAAATAAGCTAAACATTGACAATGAAACCGCTAAAAACGGAAAAATGATAGGTGATCGATGGAAATGGAATGTTAAAATTTATTGTTAACTATTAATTGACAGCTGTAAATTATTCAGGAAAGGTTATGATGAATTAGGTCGGTGAAAATCGGCGGATGGAAAACCATGCGAAGACGAAAAATGAAGCGGTGCCGAAGGCAAGGAACTAAAAAAGAAATGATTATGCTAAAATGAACTAAAATTTCAACATTTAACCTGGCCGTGCTTTTGGCACTGTCCGTCCCCTCTCCCAAACTTATTTCCGCGGTCAAAAGTGGCGACGCGGCCATTGCCGCTGCGTTCTCCACCACTCCGTTGGCACGAAGAAAATCAGTCAGTGCTTCCAAGTCAGAAGGGTCGCCGCGAAGCAAAGTGCGCATTCCTTTTTAGGGGGAAACATTTGAAAAACCAGAATGAAAAATATTTGAAAAGGGTGCAATTTGCAGAAAAAGAATGGCGTAACCGATACCCAAAGGATCATCAGTTTCCAAAAATGAACGGACGAATACGTCGTCCGTTTTGGGTATTTCCGCTGATGACAGATGGAAAATGGGAGGAAATGCGGTTGAATTACCAGCGAAGGAACGAAAATTTGTGGAACAAAAAAGGAAATGAAGAAAAAATTTGGAGTATTGCCAGTCAAATCAATTTATTTCTGCTGAAAATTTAATTACGTGCAAGAAGGTGCCGCCTCTCCGGCCCATACAGCTCGAGCAGCTTTTGGGCGAACTCCAAAATTGGCATTTCACGTGCGCGCCAACGGCGCATTAAAATGGCGAATTTGTTCAATTCATCATGGGAGAGACAGACGGAAAGCTAAAGCGTAGGGAAAATAAATTTGGGTAATGTGCAACTTCCGCTACCAAAATATAACCATTAACAAATAATGAGAAAGGGACAAGCAACTTAAAATAAAAAAAGAAAGGGAATCGATAAGTTAAGAAGTTAAAGAATGACAGGAAAATGACAGCGTACAAAAGACGAAGTACCAAAGCAGGTGAATTGAATGTTAAGGAGGGAGTGGCGGGAGTCATTTGGGATGAACAAACAAACAGATGAAGCTGCTCGAGAGCGGAGAGAAAAGCCCACTTTGGCTGCGCTTTTTTTGATTTTAGTGAATGATGATGGAGAAAACTTTTGCTCTTTGCGAATTTGAATAACCGATTGTCGTGGAAAGGGCAAGGATTTGCATGAATTTGGTGGAACGAGGAAGGGTTTTCACATGCTCGCGTCAAAAATTGTATTTCCGTGTTCTAAACATTATTATGTTAAGAAAATAATTGTCGGTAAGAAAAAAAAATTAATGAATTTGTTACACAATTATTATGGGAAGGAAAGAAATTTTGGTCAGTGAAATGAATAACAAATGACGAGAGGTGAAGGAAAGGGAAAGGGAGGAGAGAAGGGGGAGTGAGAAGAAAGAGTTGGTTGACTCCTCCGATACGCCCGCAGCAAAGGCAAAGTCTAATCCAAAGGCCATCGGCGGATGCCGACATTCGCCCAAGGGAATTGCGTACTGAGGGCGGAGAAGATGAAGCGACAACCGCATTTAATCTTCGCCGCTAAATGCGCGCGTCGACACAAATCCATTGGGCCATCCCATGGGGGCAGTAGCCGTATCCCTTACATCTTCCGCATTGCCGGGGCAAAATGTTCCCCATTAATCCGTCAAAAGAATGGGCCCGAAACGGACACAGGCAGAAAGCGACTTTTGGGAAGGAAATGTGCAAATTGGCTGCGATTCAAAGCAAAGCAGAGGAAGCCAGTGATGGAGGAAAGAAAAAAAGCGAAAAGCAAGGCAATTAACAGCGAACTGCAGCAAAAATGGCCAAAATTGGACAAAAAAATGCCAAAAGTGTGCAAATTCATTTTTTATAAATATTAGATGGCCCACCATTGTCAGATATTCGTTTATCAAATCCACTGCATGTTTAGTTGAACTGGACGAAGTTGAAATTGAATTAGCATTGTAAACAGACGCAACAGCCCGTTGAAGTGGCACACTGAGGGAATGGGAGGAAAATAAGCGAAGGGAAACGAAAAACTGTGAAAAGAAACATTGATTTGATCACTCTTTAAAAAGAAATTCACTGACGACGACTGATTTTGGTGAGATGGGGACAGAGAACAGAGGGAAGACGAAGTGGCGGAGGAAGGAACGGCCGAGGCGAACTTTGCTGGAAAGGCAAAGAAAATAATGACGTTGCCCGAGCAAAATAAGTGAATGGAATGAGGTGAAGAGAAAAGTGGCGGCGATTGGAAAGTGCAGACGGAGCGGAAAGGGGGGAATTTGGGGACCAATCGATTGGTGAAAAGGGTAATTATAAAATAATCAACAGCAGACGTACGTAAAAGTGCAGTGGGAGACAATGCCAAAATTAGGGAGAAACAAAAAGAGCAAAAATATCAGCAAAGTCTCTTGTCAGTGCATCTGCAAAATTCTCTCTTTAAACTCACCCGAAATGTCCCCTTGCTGCGGCGTCTTTTTCCTTTCCTCCTTTTCGTGTTCATTTTGCTCCAGCGTTGACAGTGCTTCTCGGTAAATGAATTGAAAACAGAAGGCCAAATACTGACAAATTTCTCCGGCCATTTCCTAAATTCAAAATGTTCTGTAAGGAATTCGTCCGATCCTTTGTTTGTTTGGCGTGCCTCAGTTGAAGTGTAAAGAATTATCAGATCAAACTGATCGGGCTTGTTCTCATCCACGTCACCAACTTTCAGTGCCAAAATGTTTTGTGGTGGTTCATGGACAAAGCCAACCTCAAATTAAATAAATTAAATTTAGTAAATATATTAAAACATCATCAAAATTTCACAGAAGAAAGCTGATGGAGTGGAATGAATGCTAAAGGTTCGCTGCTTTCGTCCACCTTCGCTGAACTCACTCTCACTGCATCGCAATCGCATTCCAACAGTGTTATTTCGCCACCATCCAATTGCAAACTGCCGTCTCGCTGAACTTATTTGTTAGGGCTCTATTGCGCTTTAGGAGTCCAATGGACTTTTAGGTTTTTTGTCCGTTGTTTTAAGCTCAGAATTTAGTCAAGTTATGGTCAATTTATGTTGTTTGTTTGTTTTTTTTGCCTTGGCTCTGTCCAACACTTTGAGTAGATCAGTGCGTCCACTGGGGTCAATGTGTGCACCATTGACCGCTTCCACCAATCCACCAAAATGGAGTGTCCATTGACGCGCGTTGGGAGGCACTTCAGTCATTTGTGGGAGGGAAGGCCAAAACGAGCGCAGGCGATGGAATTTAATTACAAGGGCGAGGAAGAGAAGCAGGAAGCGGAAGGGACAGATAAAGGCGGCAGAAATGAAAGAAAGAAAAATCGACTACGAAGCGTATGAGGCAAGGAAAGGGAAATGAAATGAATTCTATTTAGGGGTGGTGTCGTTGTGGGAGGATACATTAATATGTAATTGGAAACCTAATATTTTTAAACCATATTTACAAATTTTTATGTAGCAGAGGAAGTATACTTTTTTATTTTAATTCAAAATCGAGTCGTGATCACTGATCAGAAGCGATTCAAACCCAGATTTTGTTTTAGATACAAAAAATGTTAATGAGAGGATATTGTTTTCAAAATTCGCAATTTTGCTGTTCAAATTAGTATTGTTTTCGTTTGTTGTAATGATATCAGTTAAACCAACCTAAATGATTCAATAAAAATTAGGTTATTGAATGGGCAACCATTCATCCTTTTGGGCTCACAAATCGATCGACTCTCTCTCTCTCTCTCTATCGCAAGGCACATAATTTTCTTAGTTACGTAACCTCATCCCATTATCATTATCATTGTTTCACTTCTAATTTGTAAGGGAGCTTTGATCAATCACGAATCAGCTGTGAGGAGAATAAAGAATTTATTAAAAAATTTAAAAATGTTGAATTATTTAACGGTTAATTTTTATAAATTAATCTGTGGAAAATAGAAATAATGAGAAAATTGCGCGTTTTTGGTATAGAAATGGCCCAACAGCCGTATTTTCTGTCTCCCGACTCCATAGTGATCAAAGTGGGGAACTTTCCCGCAACTCACCAATTTCCAATCATCACTCATCCACCCACTTTCATCCCCCTCCCTCCCCACACACACACCAATCTCCTTTCCTTTCTCTCTCTTCTTCCCCCACCAATCTGCTACCACCTCTCCACGTCAATCTCCTTTGAATGCTCGATGCTTGTGTAATGTGTCATCAATCCATCCGCAAAACTTAACAAATCACTTTTCTGACTAATCGACCACCAAGCGACATTTGACTCTTCTGTGCTGCAAGTCATGCATCCAATTATTCCCTTTTGTTTTCTTCGATGGAATAGGAAGGGAAGAGAGTTGAGGTTACAAATGAAAGCAATTGGATACAGAAATAAGGATGGAATTCATTGTGCCAATAACAAACATTCTGATGAATGATGCTGTGGAAAATCCATGGCGAAAGTTTGATGTGAATGGTGGAAAACGTGTAGTAATGGTGAATGAAGTGCACCCTTGAAGGGCAATTTGAAGTGCAAAAATAGAGCGAGATGGGCGAGAGCAATATAAGGCGAGGAGAGAATGGAAAAGGAAGGGGGAGGGGAGGAAGTAACAGCAAGAACGCGTTAGCTGGATAAAACATAGCTGAGCTAGTTTTAAATGCATACAAAACAGTTTGAATTGGGTAAAAACTCAACGTGTATAGGCCAACTCGTACTGCCCGACTCATCATACATATTTTCCCAACTCGTACTCTTCAAAAAACAAACTTTTTCGACAAATATCATTTGCGGTTAATTGTAAATAAATTAAAATTTGTTGGTTGAAACTTGGCTATTCTGGACAAATTCTTTTTCATTCACACCCATCATCCCTCCCTGCACAACAAATGAATTCGATGAATCATTGATATTTGGTGAATTGAATTGGAAGCCAAGCCAAACACCAACCGGTGATGATGCTGATGTGATGAATAATATCACATTTTTTCGTTCTGACCCCTACGGCTCTGTTGCTGCAGTCCCATTATTCATGTTCATTCTCCACATTTGATCGATTTTAGTTTTCTCCACCGCATGTCTCAATATTTTTTTCACTCACCATTCCTTCGTCGTCATCCCTCCTCAGTGCATAATTCTACACATATTTAATTTATTAGCTTCGTATTTTAAGCTTTTTAATTTTGTATAATCCTTCGGAAATGACATTATTTTATTTTTAATTTATTTTTATTTAATCATTGCATTTCCTTTCTAAAATCAGATTTTGGATGTCATGAGTGGACCAATATCACGACAGCATAATTTCTCCTCAGTTTCAAACGGCTGCTCTAAAAAGCGAAAGGATCGCCCGGCTCACAAGGGCTCGGCACTGCTTAGTGCAGAAGAAAATTCGCAGCTATTTGAAGTGCTCGGCCGTGACAGAATTTCTCTGGTCGCGGGTATTGCCCAACTGCTCGACGCGCCTGCGGAGAGCCCGAATGTTTGGCGAAAGACTAACGTTGGGATAGTCTATCTGGTGAAGGATTATCGCGAGAGGAATTATCAGTTGTGCATGTACGATATTTTCAAGAAAGAATTGCAGTGGAGCCAGATACTGTCAGTTTAATTCTTATGAGTTAATTTTTAAAATCTGAATTTAGCTCCATTTATTGTATTTCTTATGTACTTAGTTTTTTCAGTTACAAGGATTTTGCTGTGAATTCTTACTCGAATTGTCCTCGTCTGCTCGTGTTTGAGTGTGACACCTGTATAAAGGCTCTGAATTTCACGGATTTTAACGAGGCCGAAGAATTTAAAGTTGCAATGGAAAAAAGGAGAGAATCCAATCAAAAAAGTGAGTTTTTTTTATGTTTAAAAACCTAAACACAAAAAGGTCAGAATTAGAAGGAAATATTTACAAATATTGCTATTATGACTGTGGGTTTAATGGTCCATCTTTGTTAGGTCAGCAAGGAAGGCGGGGTTCTGCAGGAACGGCAGTTATACAAAACCAACGGAAATCTCCAGCTCACCCAAGCCATAAAAAAACAACTGCACCTTGCTTTCCGCCGTCACACCTTCAAGATGGCATTCAGTCCAGTCATTATCATCATCAACATCCCGTCGGTGGCATCACAAGCATGGGGGTCATGCCGCACTTCGGTCTCCATCATTTATCCACAAAGAAAACGACCAAAAAAGACAGAGATGGCAAAAAGCGAAAGGTTACCAAGGAGGACATTGGAATCCCTACAGATTTTGTGTAATACTTAAAATGCATTTAACATAAATATTGAGGCCAATTCAGACATAAAGCACACATTGGGTGGGACGGGAACACATATTCCGCCTCATCTGTCGGAGACGCAATGGATGGTAAGAGATGCGAAGTGACCTCTCTTCTTAAAGCTTTGATTTAAGAAAAATTTTTGAATATGTGCCAGAAGATCAACGAAGATCCCAGCAAAATGGACCGAGAAGAACTTGGGTTTGCGCTGGAATTTTATGCGAAGAATGAAAGCAAATACCCAAACGAAAATATTGGAGGCTTTTCACAAAACACACCGTTTTTTGCACAAAATCCAACATTGGCTACTCGGCATCAGCCACCCCCAAGACCACCGCCAGTTACCAACAATGTCATGCATTCTATGAACGATTTCGGATCACACCAACAGGTTTGTCCATTATTTTTCACAAAGTATCAAACGATGCATTGATTGGTATCATTAAGCAAGCAATCATGGCATATTCGCCCGTCGTTGACACTCATCCGTTTGTGCCTTCTCCTCCGCAACGCTTTTTGGGCGCGTCGTTGGGTGGCGGAGTTCAACCGCCTTCCAAGCCATCAATTGGGCACCAATCCCAAGTCAAGAACAGTCGCGGGAAGCCACCGCCGCCGCCAACTCCACCGACGGTTATTCAACAGCAAAAAGAAGTATTTTACAATTGGGTGGATGGCCGATTTGAATTTTCCCATAATCAGCAAAGTCCACCGGCGCCTCCCCAGCAGTTTCCACCGGTGCCAACCGCGGTGAAAAACGAAGACGAGGCGGAGAGAGAAGCGGCGGCGATTCGGTGGCGTCTCCTCCTCCTCCACCACCTCCTCCGCCCCCACCGCCACTGTTCCAATCAAAGCCAACTCTGTCTGACAATTCATTGCCTTCCACCAGCACTGAATCAAAGACGTCTTTCGTCGATCCGACTAACAATAAACGTTCCGACCTTCTGCAACAAATCCAACAAGGCACCAAACTGAAGAAAGTGGGCCCACCATCAACTGAACGAACGCCCGTGCCAACAAACGCACCGACTTTACGGGACAACATGATGGAACAGATTAAGCAAGGGACTACCCTCAAACATGTGAGTTTGAAAATGTTCCCTCATAATTGTATCAATTTCTTTGTACCAAATGGAATTTACAGGTCGATGCATCTGATGTGGAAATCAATCGTCGTTCTGTAGGAGGTGGTGTTCAGGAAATTGGTGGGCTCGCAGGCGCATTAGCCAAAGCGTTGGAGGAACGACGCAGAAACATCATGAATTCAGAAGGCATTTAATAAAATTTTTTTTATTTTATTCAAATATTTTAAGATTCTTCCGATTCCGACAGCGAAACGAACAATGATGAATGGGACGATGACCAGGAATGAACTTACTCGACATTCTGCTCACATCAGTCACTTCTTGTCATACGTTTAAGCTTACTAACCCATCCTACTTAAAAACGATTAATTTGGAGTCAAATGATTATATCCAATAATTGTAATCATCGTGCTACCGCCTTTACCCCGTTTTCATGACAATACTTGTGTCAATTTGATGTTGTTTTCATCCTCTCGTTTTGGCCTAGCTTTTTGCTCAAACTCGCTGTTCATTTATAACCGATATCGTGATAAAACAATGTGTTCGGGAGACCAGAATTTCATTTCTCTAATTGTTGATGGGTTTTTCCAATACGAAGGCATCGTCCGGTTCGATTTTCTTGTAATACTTCTCTGCCTTCCCGGTCACTTTAAAGCCAAAATGCCTGTAGAAACTCAACGCACTTTCGTTGTTCGTCTGCACGTGAAGGTACACGCTCTTAATCTGGGAGTCATTTTGGCACAGCGAGAAAATGTGGTCGAGCAGAAGTGTTCCGACTCCATAGCTAAAAGTAGGGGCAAGGTTATAGAGTCGAAAAGGGTGAATGGGAAAGTCCCGACATCGCCCTTTAATTCTCCTGTAGATGGTCCCAATGTAACCCTTAAAGAGTATAATACCGTCGATAGGGCGCCAGGGTACCAAGCGTCATAATGTACAATTTCTTCGCTGCGTCCACCACATCAATGCGACAACAAACACCACCCACGATAATGTCGTTGAAATAAGCTAACTTTGCGAGCTCACCAGTATTGACTTCTTTGTAAAACTTGTCATTGTAAAACACCTATGAATTTTAAAATAAGTACTGGGGTAATGGGAAAGAAGGAAATATTAGACAAAAATGGAATACCGGGAAGACGGACAAATTAAGACGCTTTAATTGCTAAATTTGATAGATTAAGACTGTTTAACAAAAAAAAATTCATATTTGAAAATGAAAAATCACCATGACATTGTGCTTGGTCACCTCTCCCAATTCGATGTCACATCTCCCCGAACACCGTACGACTGAGTCAACCCTGCATTTGTCACGAAACTCGTGACAGATTTTCTCGTTGTTAACCATATAAAATACCTATATATAGATATATAATATAACTTAAATTAAATTTATATAATATAAATTTGGAAGAAAATTTGTACATAGCATTTAGGTTTGCAATTTTTATTGCCTTTCTTTGCTTGTACATAAAGCTGTCTGCGCAGCTGCAATCAAACAAAATTTATACAAAAAAAAAAAAAAATTATCCTCAAAAGTTAGTAATAAACATGGCTTCTTTTTTATGTAAGAAAAATCGCGAAATATGTAAATAAAATATGTATAAGAAATGCTAAAATATGTATTAAATATGTACAAAAATCCCCAAATATGTAATATGTAAATAAAATCTTTTAAAGGTTATTTTTTTGAAAAAAAATTCTTCGTAAAGAGTAAATACGCATAAAATGCCATAAAAATGACCTAATAAATAGGCTTAGAAATCAACATTTATTATTTTAAAAATTAATTTTTGGTATCAGAATTTTGAAAAATATTTTTTTGGGAACATTTTCAAGAAAAAATTTTAAATTTTCGCAAGAAATTTCTATAAATTCTCAAAATTTTTGAAAAAAATTGTGTACTTTTAGATTTTTTTTGGGCATTTAATAAAAAATTCCTTAAAAATTGCAAAATATGTACGAAAAATGCGAAAAAGTCCAAAATATTATAAAAATATGTAGAAAAATCGCAAAATATGTAAATAAAAGTCCTGGTTTTTGTTCGCAAACACAAAAAATAAAGTGTTTTTCCTACTAATTAGGCTATAGAGAATCCCGGGAAAAAAGATGTATTTACATAAAAAAAGAAGCCCTGGTAATAAAATTCCTTTTTTTTAGGTTATTACCATAATTTTCCTAGTTTTCTCATATTATAGCTATAGTATGTTTATTCGTGCACAAAGTCTGTCAGAAAGTGTTTTTCCTTTGGTTCGTTCCTTCGCTTCCTCGTCAAGCAGTGCTGATGGTTTTAGGAATACTTATAATCCAAGACAGCCTATAATATGGAAAGAAAACTTCCGCAAAATGCCAAGAAATGAGAAGACCAAAGAAGCCTTTTTGAAGCAAATCGGTCGGTTCTTTCACTGAATCATGTCTTTATAATTTTACAAAGGAATTTTAGAAATATTTCAAAAATCGCGCGGAAAGAGAGGCGTTGGACACGTCGAGTTTATTGAGGCAGCACTGAAAAACATCAAAGAATATAATCTTCACAAGGACCTTGACATTTACAAGGCGTTGCTCAATATTTTCCCAAAAGGCGATTTGCTACCGACGAATATAATTCAGGTGAAATAAAATTTAAAAAAACAATGGAAAATTAGTCTCTTTTTAGAAAATCTTCTGGCACTATCCCCAACAGCAAGGTTGCACAATCGAACTGCTGGATTTAATGGAGTGGCACGGTATTATTGTATTGTTATTGGCAAAAGTGGGAGAGGGCAAGGATTGAAAGGATGACATTTGATTACAATGTGATACTTTAATTTATTACTACAAATTTGACAGGAGTTCAACCGGACAAGGAGATTCATGATTTGGTATCAAGCATTTTCGGACCATGGAATTACGCCACCAGAAAATCGAAGCGTCAACTCTATTGGATGCCAAAACTCAAACACACAAACAAGTGGGATGGAAATTAAAACATTTTATTTTATCTTTTCTTTGGTTTTAAAGGTATTTGGACCGAAGGGTCGTGGAACACAAAAAGTTGGAGGGCGTGGAATTGGCACAGATAGCGCTGAAAATGATGTGCCGAGATTCGGGAACACAAATATCAAGTTTCAAAGTGAGTCGTACAAATGTCAGATTAATACTGACTAGTAATTTACTCCAGGCATATTTCGCTGAAAAAGGGCCCGAACATCACAATTGGATTGTGAGCGGGCAAAGTCCGCTGCAGAAGAGGATAATTGCCAATTTGCCGGACCAAAGCACTTGCCACGTGGATGGGCCGAGCCGAGTTTGGGTCCAGGATCACATGGCAAGTTGTGGTGATATATAGGGCTGGGACTTTTAATGACGAAAAATCTCGAAATAATTAACTAAAATAGTGAGTAAAAATGCCAAAATAGTGGCAAAAAGTCCAAAATAGTGACGAATAGTGACATAATTTTCAGCCAAAAATTAAGCAAAAATAATTTTTATTTACTGATTGCATTCCAAATGAGTAGGGCTGGGATTTTTAAGGGCAAAAAAACAAAATAGGTACATAAAAAAATAATTTTTAAAATTAAAATTCTTGCCACGAAAATACCTTTTTGAGAAAATTTTTTTCATTTCTTAGGAGTGCTTTTTGAAATTTTTTTGTCGATTCTTAGGTGTGTATTTTTTGGTTTTATTGCATTTTTGTTAAGGAATTTCCCAAAAAATGTCGAAATAGTGACAAAACTCCAAAATAGTGATTTTTAACTATTTTAGTGACGAAGTAGCCAAAATAGTGGTTTCTAGTGACAGATAGTGACATCAGAATCGAAAAATTTAAATCTAGGTCAGTTTTGTTTTTTTCTTATCGGGTCGTCGAGTCCATTTACATAATTTTTTTATCTTTTTATTATCTGTTGAAAACACCTTACACTTTTTAAAAAATTATTCCGGTTGAAAATATTATGAGAATTTAAATTTTTATCAACCCTGAAACTGGTTCCGGTCACGGCAATTTGGAAATTGGGTTTGACCAGCAGGCCGGACCCGGAAACCAGCTGCTTTTGAATATGTCAACCCGGCCCGGATGATTTGAAAATCTCGGTTTCTGTTTTAGCAACTGTTAGTATGTTGGTCGCATTAAACAGCCTCACTCTGCATTTTTGAATTAAGTCTCATTTTTCATTTTCTCTCTTATTTTATACATTTTTTTCAATATTTTTTCCATCAATAATTTTTTCTCATTGTCAGTTGAATTACGTCGTTTTGAGCAGTGCTGCATCGGTTGAGCGGGACGAGGAAATAACCGAATTGGTCAAAGCGAATTATTATTATTTATTGGCGGAATTCGGACGTTTAACTTTTATTTTCTTTTTTAGTGTGTTTCTTCTCACAAAATCTTCACCGAGGATGAGCTTCACAAAAGGCTGTGGGAAGGCCATTCCGATTACCGCACGAATTTGCACCAACAGTCCGACCAAACCATTCTCGCGATGGCCATTTTTGGGGTGAATTCCAACGACTTCGCTTCTTCTTGGCTGAATCACTTGCAAGAGGACAACCCGCGGCTCGGCCAACTCAGTGTTTTGATCAGACTGAAGGAATTGAGACGGAGTTTGGAAAAAGTGAACGCGGACGAAGCGGAGGACGGAGAGGAGGAGGAGGAAGACTACGAATGAGGGGGAACAGATCAAATTACCAATGAAAGGAAGGAAAGACGAAGTCAAAACCCAGCGGAAGTGCCTTTTCTTTTCACTCAATCATTTTGCCATCTCTGCTGTTGATAATGAATGATAATTAGGCTGCACATTTATATTTACATAAATTTGAAGAAATTTTAGACGAATTTCCCTTCAGTCTTTTCAGAATGGTTTTTAGTTTCGAGGTGATCAGATCACTCCTTCAGGGTGATCTGAGTGATCAAAATTTTAACACCCCCATGGGACTTGGTTGTAGAGGGTGCGCTATAATTTTGCAACGCCCAGGCAATAGAGCAAATTCAAAATTTCAGCCCATTAAGAATCGGCTGAAGTGAGTTCCAAATCAAACATTTATGCACCCTAATGATTTTTGGTTTGAAAATGTTCAGATGCAATGTTTTTGTGTTCTTCCGTTGCGTGATTTCTCTACCCATTTCTCTCTTTTGTCCGTCCTTTGCGTTTCGCTTCACTTTCGGCCGAGGCCAATCAACGAAAGGTGCCGTCCGTTCTGTAATAAATGTGCCATTGAGTCTCGTGACATTCTCCGCAGTGCGCCGTTCCTTTTGCCCAGTCCGATGTATCGAATTGCGTTGTCGAAGCGACGGAAACGGCCGATTGGTGAGGACGGAAAATCGGAGGATTGACCATCTCAAAATGGGAATGTTTCACATCGGTCGCAACTATTTAAAACCATTTCTACTCCTGCTACAGTACCACCACTTTGAGTTCCCTCCCTACCGTAGTCCGCAACTTCTTCCTCCTCCCCCTCCGTTAATGCGAATGTGTACGAAACAATGAAAATTGTGAGAAAAACTCTCCGAAAACAAATTCTGCTGCCCATGTCGTCTGACTTTTTAATGGCAAATGATTTGATGCGCGACGCAAATGCACACTTTCATTATTAAAGTCGAAATAATTGTTGGTTGTTCGTCTTCGAATGCTAACCCAAAATTAACATACATTTCATTGAAAGGAAGGGAGGCCATTATGGGACAATAACTCGTGGGCGTTTCAGAGTTACTCTATTCTCAACGTCTTTAAGAAAATTTTGCTAGTAAGGAAAGGCTTGATAAATAGCAAATCCATTATTGTTTTGTATGCTTTAATTAAATTATAGTTCCATATTGTAAAAGGGACAATTTGGCAATGGAAGATAAAAGTGGGAAGTTGAGAACGAATCAAAATATGGGTGTCATCAGTCTGACGATGCTTCATCAGTCAAATCGGATAATGGGGATTTTTTGCGCTTTCGGTGCTGCGGCGTCACTTCACAATGCGTTAACACATAAAGTTGCGGAACTGGCAAAGTTGGCGAATACCCGGACGGAAAAGTGTTATCTTCAAATGCAATCCTAAAACAAAGTGTTAAAATGATATTTCTCAAAATGACAATTTGTGGACTCACATATAATCATCGTTTGGACCCGTCGGAGAACTCTCCACAATGCCTTTGTAGAAACAGGTCGTCTGGGGGTAAAGGGCAAGGACAATGGCACCGACGGGGAAAAGAGCGTGGGCATGGCGCCTCGGATCGGCACGAAAATGGGGCAGCGGAATCAGACGAGTTGGAGGCACAACTTGCAGCTTCTCACCATCATCGTCATCATCATCCACGTCCTTCACCTCGTATTTGCTGGCGGAGATTTGCTTCTGAGACCAAATTAAATATGCTTTACATAAAGGCGAAAACTGAAATTGTACCCTAACTTCAGCCAGAATCCAGATTTCTTCAACAAAAGCAGCGACAAACTCACCTTCCGAAATGCAATCGCCTGGATTTTGTGGAATGGCGCCAACCTGAAAAGCCAAAAGGGAAAACCAATGTTACAATTAGGTCCAAAAACTTTGGTTTTCAATTAAAAATGAGTCAAAGAAGATAAACAGGAAAGTAAATGAATAAGAAAATAAATTACGAGTGGCGGTGGATGACCGTCGATGGATCCGATGTAAAGGGGGAGTCCGGCAGCATGTTGGGCCAGAAGAACCATTAGAGAACCACGCGAAAGTTTGTCGGCCATTCGCTGTCTCAAATGAAGCTGCCGCACACGCTGCCAAAAAGAAATTTAAAAGCATTTTTTAAATGTTAGCCATTTGATTAAAGCATTTTCAACAAATTCCCCCATTTGCTGCTTACTTCTTTATTTTTTAAATTACGGCTTTAGATAGGGTTTGATTTTTTTTTACTTATAAAATTTGAGATTTAAAAAATTTCATATATCCAGGGAAAATAAAAGAGAATCTATATAACAAATATATTCAATCCCCTGATTTTTTGAAAACCTAGTCAAATGTCACGCCATGTTAATTTATTAAAAATACCATGAGCAACTTACTTGGATATCAGCCAAAACTTGTTCCAAATACGAATGTTCCGACTCGCACTGTTTTTGAGCTGTTTGATACAATGCGACCATTTTTGCCTTGACGTTTTGACTCATTTTGGAACCAGGGCCCATCAGACGAACGCCCTGAGAACGAATTGCACGAATGGACTCGGCGACCTTTTGATGCTTTGGCTGGACACGCTCGAGCTTAAAACATATTAAATACAACCTGAATTTG
Source organism: Heterodera glycines (assembly GCA_004148225.2). Taxonomy (NCBI): domain Eukaryota; kingdom Metazoa; phylum Nematoda; class Chromadorea; order Rhabditida; family Heteroderidae; genus Heterodera; species Heterodera glycines. Next base: position 9,475,076 of record CP049706.1, read on the forward strand.
TGAATTGCGCACCTTAACATTACCTTGTCCGAAATTCGGTCCATTAACTGTTGAGTTTGTTGTAATTGTTCATCCTTCGGCGACAGTGATTGCTGCCGATTCAGTGGCTGATGATCCTCATTGTCAGCAAGGCCAACTTGTTTCGCTTTAGGAGCATGCCGAGAGGGCATACTTTCTAAAACTTTGACCACAAGTTAAAAAATAATGAAAAAATAAAACAAATAAATAATTTTTTTTGCTTCATCATTTCACATTTTAATTTAACAACATTATGCCTCACAATCACATTGAACAATAAATATAAATAATAAGTGCCACTGACAATGAACCGGAACCGAACTTTTTAACAATAAAAAAAGTAAAAAATAAAAACTAGAAAATTTGAACGAATTAAATCGAGTTGAATACCCAAGCTGCGAAAAAAGGAGGAAAGCGAGCAATTAGTGTCCAATTGATTAGTCCATTATCACAGTGCCAAAAGTGTCACAATTCCGTCTTTTGCAGAATAGTATAACGCTTCTCCTTGAAACAAAAGGAAATTGGTCTTTTCCAATCACAATGATTGGATTAATGAACAACCAACCGATGGTTTGAGTTCCTTGAAAATGGATGGCACTGGCGTTGTGTCCACTTTCGGCATCGCCGCAGGCGCCCGCCCTTCGCCACTGTTGCTACCGGCCGGTGCTTCTCCAAATTCCGCATCGAGCTGCTCCAACGCTTTTTTCTGCAGCTCTGCAATTTTCTCGTCCAAAGTTTCATGGAATTTTTTGTGCAATTCTCCAGAATGCATATCCATCACAAACTGAAAATAAACGGAAAATTTCAAAAATAAAAACAGAAAAAAGAGTTAACCTGCCGCAATTTTCCAGTTTCTTGGTTATTTATTTCTGTCTGCTGATCTTCCATCCCTTTTTTTACAGATGTTGGGGATTTATTTCCTTCCCCTTTTACTGTTGGAATGAGTCAATGGCCAAAACAGGCAAATCCCGAGAGGTTTTTCCCATGTGTTTCAATGGGTGCGCAAATTTGAATCCATCCGCGAGAAGGGCATTGACTGCTGTTTTTTGGTCGAACAATTCGCGAGCAACCTGAGAAATGGGACAAACATGATAAGTTGTAAATTGGGTAATTTTATCTACCGTTTCAGTAAATTTTTTCTCGATTTCTTTGTCGCTTGGGTCACGGAAAAGAATTAGGAACGGAAGGCCCTCCTCAGTTAACTCCTCAACATTTTCGAAGGTTACTTCTCTAACCAATGGAATGCATTTGTCAGTCAGCCAATTCTTCATGAATTCGTAATCAGCAAAAGACCCAGTGTACTAAAATAATAAACTAACAAAAGAATATTCCGAACTGTAAGTGTTCAAATCACTTTTAAACCGTTTTAAAGCATAATCGATTTACTATTATAAATTTTCGGCTTTTTTAGCTCCGGCACCAAAAGTAATCAGAAAAAATCGATCAAAGCTCCGAAAATCGGTAAAATGGTTAAATTTTTTAATATAAAAAATTTCGGAATGTCCCCATGTAAACAAAGGTTGTTCAATTAAATTGTACGGTAAACGAGAAACAAAATGAGAAAAGCACCTTCTGTTCGTCGTGAGTGGATGGGTCCCTAAATAGCATCATATTCTCCTTAATTGCGACCAAAGCTGCGTCCCGTCCAACCCAAAAAGAACAATCATCACGAAGAAGTGCGGCAATTTTCTATAAAAAACGAAATAACAGAAAGGGAAGAAAGAAATGCTCACTTGGAAGTTCTGATAATCGGCACAGTCTTGACAGTGAAAATAGGCAATGACATTCCTTTTATCCGCGCTAATCGCACCGTTCAAATAATCCGCCGTCGGGAATTCGTTTATGCTGACCTCGAGCTGTTTCTTGACAAAATCTGTCAACGCCTCCACTGATCTCGTACTCCTAACGAATTTAAGTATTTTTTGAATCATTAATTTCATGTTGAATACCTGTATTCATTTTTGATCAACTCACCGTTAATAAAAACCTAAACATTGGACTAATGCACCAATTCTGGTAATGCTTAACATGCCTTCATTGTTGGGTATTTATTCACAAAATATTTATCCGCAACATCCGCTTGTTTCACTGAATCAACGAAAGCCCAAACGACACTGCTAAAATATAAATTATCATACTAAAAAACGAATCCAAATGATAAGCGAGACATTACGTGTTTGGGTTATTATCGTGCCATTTGATTGCTGCTTCTAAAAATTTTAAAATTAATTTGATTTATCAAATCAACAAATCCCACCTTCAAAAACTGGCTTCAATTTTCTACTAAAAGGACACCAATCAGCACAAAATGCGACAAAAACGACCTTAGAATTGAAAAAGATGATACAGTCATGGTCATATGTTTAGGAACACTCAAAATTTTCTACCAAATTTAATTTAAATTGATTATAAAATCTCAATATGACTATATTGTGTATATATGTTTTATATTTCTTGTAGCATTTTTTGTGGGCTTTATAATGATACCATTCACTATCCCCTGTCAAAATGTTATTATTAGTTACAAACCATTTTACCAACTGCACTCCCTTTTTGGGGTGATCATATGTTTAAGAACACTACCCATATTTTTTTTCATCAACATTAAAAAAATCTAAAAAAATTCAGGTAAGCATAACTTTGGATGCTGATCAAAAAAGGTAGCAACACCAAGTTGATCAGATCACTCCTTCATGGTGATCTGATCAGCCCATTTTGGCTGGGAACGAGGGGTAAATTTCAAAAAAAAATTTCTAGGGGGTTGGGAAAATTTTTCTGGAAATTTTGAGTAGGCCCATTTTATAGAGCACAAAATTTGCTACCGAATTGCCTTTGGAATAGAAGGAGAAGGAGAGGGAATGATGTAAACACAGAAACAGAATCACTGATTATTATTTGAAAGTCGGATATTCTGAAGCAAAGACGCGGACGCATGAGAATCAGTCAATGGATGCTGAAAATAACTCAAATTATGACAATATTACCTAAAACAAATTAAACTGACTCCGACTAAATGGTCGTAGACAGTCTGAAAGATGCCCGTGTACATGTGAATTATGTGTTCCGATGGGATGCCAGTGATTCTGAAAGAGCAAAGCAATCAGTCCAAAGTCCGTCATCAGAGTCAATCCAACCGTTGGAGGGAGAACACGACGCTGTTGATGAAATCGCGGCCGTGGATGCAAGTGCAGGCGATGCAAATGACGCCGCAGGCGAGCAGTACGTAGTCGGCCTCAACTTGCAAAATGCGTTCCCTGAAAGAAGACATTTCCAATGCAACGTTTGAAGCGAATGCGCGAATTGACCGAGTCGCAAATTCCGTTCGGTCTCCGTGCACCAACAGCAAAATGCGTCTGTAAAAATCGTCCATTCTGAGGAAGACGCAGTCGAGGATGAGCACAGAGTACTCCCAGAGGGAGTCGATGTTCATCTTCAGGTGCGGATTCGCTCGGTCTGTTTACAAAGAAAAGAGAAATAACTAAAAGTGGTTACCTGAGCACTTCTCAACACAATTTCCAAGTTTTGCATATTCAATTCAGTGACTCCAACTTTTTTATGTAAAGCGACAGGCTGCTGCTGACCGGCATCTTGTGAAGACATTCGAAAATTGAAAATTAAGTAAAATAATGCCAATAAAATTCCAAGCCATGGTCTGTTGTAATTCCACATTTTCACGCAATTCCGCGTAGAACTATAAAATAGGAAAAGAAATAATTTGTTTAATTAAAAGGCTAGCTTTGTATTTAGATGGCTAATTACTATTACCACATATAAAGCAAAAGCTAAACAAACAATGAACAAATCATTACACTCCTAATGATAAATATTTCAAATAAAACGAAATTAAGCCAAAATATTTATGAAAAAAAGAAATTGTGAGCCTAATTGAAAAATAATGTGAAAAAATTGGAATCGTTAAAGGAACATGGATAGAAAATGTGCAGTGCAGCAGTAACTTATCTTTTGTGCACAGGCGACAAAACTTTCCTTTTTCCAGTTCTTTCACGTAATGTTCACAAAACCATAATTAATGCGGCGCACTTGCACAGCAAGCCCAAAGGCACTTCACTTTAGTGACCTCACAATCATCAATTTTTTTAAATTTATTTTATTTTGGCTTTGTGTCTTGAAAAAAAAATTGAAAAATTTGAGAGCAAGGCATAGACAGGCTCATTCTCACAAATTGAGTCGATTAAAGTGAGAGCACAATGTCTGATCCAGTTCCGGACAAAAGAATCAACAAGAAAAAGTTGGAGAATATCGAACGACTTCGGCGTAAAAATGAAACGAAAATATCAAAAAATAAATCAAAAAAACTTGCCCAACTTGCTGAACGAAAGAAAATAAAGCAAACGGTATATTTCTCATTTACCAAAAAAAAAAAAATAATATTCTTTTAAGCGTGAATCATTGTTCGAAATGTTGCAACAATATCAGCTTGACGAAGGGAACATGAATTTACTAACTTCCATTGCAAGTAGCCAAAAAGAAGCAGGCAATCAAAAGTAGTTCCATGTGTTTTGTCAAATATCTCATATGTGTTTCAGACACAAAATTGAAGTTGTGAAAAAGCTGAGATGCGTTTCCGGTGAAAAATTGAAAAATATCAGAGCAACATCGAAACAACTCAATCACATTGAAACGGACAGCAGTTCTTGTGAAGAGGACTTTAGTGGGAATGGTGAACAGCAACAACCTGGGAAAAGCATACAACGAATGCCAAAGTTGACGCATCAAATTGAAACTTGTTTGCTGGCAGGAAATAACGCGCGGACTGCACAGAATCTCCCAATTGACAAAAACGGTATTTTATTTTGATTAATTTTCTATTAATTGATCATTCAATTAGCGCATTTTGAGCAAACCATTAATTCTTCCCTGTTTTAAATTTCAGAACAAAGATATGAGGCTGCGTCAAAACAAAATAAACAGCATGCCAAAGGACAATTGCAATGCTCCAACGCCCTTTCTCGCATCAAAGGACGCCAAATTATTGTTCCACGGGACGAAAACATTGAAAAGAAGAGACGACAATTACCAATTAATGCTGAGGAACAGCCAATTGTTGAGGCAATCAACGAATATCCCGTGGTCATAATTTGCGGCGAGACTGGTTCCGGGAAAACTACGCAAATACCCCAATTTTTGTATGAGGCTGGCTACACCTCCAATGGACACTTAATTGGAGTGACCGAACCAAGGCGTATTGCTGCGATAAGTATGGCATCGCGAGTTGGCCACGAGTTGGACAACGAAAAATTGGCATCATACCAGGTGAATTACGAATCACTAATTAATTACAATACTAATTGGTTATAGATCAGACATGAAGGGAATCGAAGTGAAGAGACAAAAATACTATTTATGACGGACGGAGTACTCTTGAAAGAGTTGCAGACGGACTTTACACTTTCGCGTTACTCAGTCGTTGTCATTGATGAGGCGCACGAACGTTCCATTTATAGTGATGTTTTAATTGGGCTTTTGTCAAGGATTTGTGCGCTCAGAATGAAACGCGGTTATCCTTTAAAACTGATTATCATGTCGGCAACACTGAAACTTCAGGATTTTCTTCGACAAAGGTCAATTCACTTTTTTTACAGTGCCAATTTCTTTCTTTTAGACTTTTTTCCATCAGTCAACCAAAAGTTGTCAGTGTCCAAGCTCGTCAGTTTCCAGTTACAATTTATTTTGAACGACGCACTCCAACAAATTATTTGGAAGCAACATTCAAAAAAGTGTGTAAAATCCACGAGGAATACCCAGCGGGTGGCATCCTTGCGTTCGTCACAGGTCAACGTGAAGTCACACATTTGGTCAAATTGCTAGAAAACAAATACACAAAAATATCTGCATCAAAATTACTGAGAAAAGAGAAAATGAAAAAGTGTCGGAAGAAAGAGACAAAAGAGGAGGAGGAAGAGGGACTACTGCTTGACAACGACGAGTTCGGAACTTCGGATATGGACCTTGAAGATGAGGCGTGGCAAAATACCTTTTTTGGGTCTGACGATGAATCACTTAATGCTTCGCAATCGTTCAAAAAGTACCCTCCTCTGCTGGCCATCCCTCTCTATTCTCTCCTACCAGTGAATTTGCAGAAGAAAATTTTCAACGAACCGCCAGATGACGGGTCTAGGTTGGATTCGACATTTTTGGAACTTTTTGAGTTTCTATCCTATTTTCAGGGTGTGTGTAGTTTCTACAAATGTTGCAGAAACTTCGTTGACGATTCCAAATGTCCGTTACGTCATCGATTCTGGGCGGGAAAAGAAGAGGGAATATGACCCGATTACGGGAGTTTCTCGGTTTGTGGTCGGATGGTGTTCAAAGGCGTCTGCAGACCAAAGATCCGGTCGTGCCGGACGAGTTCAGTCCGGATACGCATTCAGGTGACATAGTAAAATTAGGACTTTTGAAGGATTTGTGCATTTTGGTTTAGATTGTATTCTTCGGCTGTTTACGAAGATATGCGCGATCATTCTACTCCTGAGATCCTTAATAAACCGATCGACCAATTGATTCTTATGTTGAAAGCAATGAATTTCACGAAAATCGACAATTTTCCTTTCCCGACTCCTCCAAGATTGGACCAAATCAAATCTTCTGAGCTGAGACTTTCTCACATAGGGGCGCTTAGAGTTCAAGAAGTTGATCCATGAGTCACTTTTCTTGTTTTTTATAATTGTCCTTTCAGGGGCTTTATACCATCACACAACTTGGACAATCACTTGCGCAGCTGCCTCTCACTCCTTCGTTTGCGAAGGTCGTCATCAGTTCAATTCGTGGCGGACTTCTTCCTTTTGCCGTCACTTTGGTGTCGGCTCTCTCCGTTCGTGAACCATTATTGTTCATTTCAAGCACAAAAGAGGAAGGAACGGAAGAGAGACGAAAAAGAATGTCCGAAGTGATTAAGCAAAGATTTCTTTGGTGTGCTGTTGGGGAGGCTCGACTCTTTGGTGATTTGACAGTAATTCTGAACACTGTTGGTGCTGCTGACTATGAGGAAGAGGTGGGCCACAGACCAAGCACTTCAAATTTAAAAATTTAGAGTATTTTAATAGAATCGGTCCAAAAATGCTAATTTTGTGATTTTTAGCCAATATTTTACGAAAAATTAAAGGAGATTTGTAAAGGAATATTAGCCAGATTTCCAGAATAAACATTTGTTACTGTCACTATTAATTTGCGCAAAAAAATTCATCTTAAAATGCTCATAACCAGAATACTCAAAAAACTCTTGCCATTTTGACCATAAATTTTGGTTATTTATGAAAAATGAGGTACCATTTTCAAACAGAACGCTCGCGCAATCGAAGCCCTAGGACTTCGCCCTAAGGCCCTAAAGGAAATCAACAAACAGAGACATCAGCTGACGCTTCTTCTGAACAAATCCGATTCTGTGGAGAAGTTGCCCGAGAAGTTCAGAATGGATGCACCCTCCCAAGAACAACTGAGGAGATTAAGGTTGAGTGAAGCTGAATTAATTCAATTCCTTAACTTGATATGGTCGATTTAGGCATATAATGGTGAAATGCCATCCGGATAAATTGGCAAAGAAAGTTCAGTCATTGGATGCACCAAAGGGCGCATATAAAACACTTATTTTGGAGGTGAGTGAGCACTGGCGAGAATATGCAGGAAAAAAGTTTAATCGGTTTCATTTTTGAGTAAAAATGGCAAACCAATGGTTTCGTAAAAAATAATTAAGGGTTACGTGTTCATTGACCAAAGTTCAGTGCTTCATAAAGAACAGCCCGATTATGTCCTGTACCAAGAAATCGTACAAATGGCACATAAAAAATGTGTAAGAAATGTCGCTTCTGTTGAACCCGAGTGGATTTCTGATTTTGTTACTTTTTCATCATAATTTTATTTCTGTGTGTAATTTTACAACAAACATTTGTTCTCTGTGCAAATATTCTTTTATTTTTGCTTTACTTTTTATTTTTTATTAATTGTTTTAAGAGTTCAAAATGAATAATGTGACCTCTAAGTTGCCGTTTCTTTACCGCTTTCTGGGTCATCATTTAAGAAATTCAAAACGACAAATAGCGGTCTCTCCAGTAGATCTTGTACGACAAAAAAATGTTTTCATGAGGCGTGAAATGGATTTTTTGCAACCGACCAGCAAAATTTCTTCCCCATCGGCTGTTTGTATACTGAAAAATTACTTTGTTACTTTTGGGTTTGTCGAACAATCTGATGTCGGAAAGGCGGTTCAAATAGCTGAGGCAAGTCTTCAAAAGGATATCGTGAATTAGGTAATCACAATTCAGTATCATTTGGATGGTTCTATAAATGCTCGTCTCATCTTGACGGTGCCGGAGTTACGTGAATTATATGAGTCGGTGAAGTCACAGCAAAGTGTTCTGATTGAGGGACAGAAAACCATCCAGCCACTTGAAAAGTCTATCGATCAAACTACGATGCGAATTTGGGAGGACATGGAGTGTGGTCGGAATCAATTTTTAGGCTTGCTTGACAAATTAGTTAAGGTCTTCGTGTGCTCAGAGTAGGCCATTCGACTCCATTTTACAACAATCTCAGAGAATTAGTTATACCCATTTTCAATTTGGAAGAATTTTTGGACCGTATGGACTATGTATTGATGAGCGAGAAATAAAATAGTTAAAGATAAGATATCTCAACTTTCGTTGTCTGTTTTATAAAATCGAATTTGGAAACGTTAAAATTACATTTTCTACATTTGACTTTTTTATTGTTATGCAAATCCATATATTTACCTACTTACACACGTATAGTATCATATTAAATATTGGTATAATATTAAAATAGTAGCAATGGCAATCATTAGGGAATAGAAAATTCGAACAAAAAGTTGAATTTTTTCAAAATATGCATTTTCCTGGGGTAAAAGCTTCGAATTCATTTAACCATTATTTATTTTGGTGTAAAACAATTGCTTCACAATTTGCGCCAAAATTTGATTTATTTTAACGCAAATTGGGGAAAACGAATTTTTGTGCAAGTCCAGAGTTCGGATTTGAGCAAATCCGAGATTCAGATTCGTGATCACTGATCAGTACCCTCGTAAATTGATTTTGATCCCAAAATAAAAGAGTTTAATTATTGACCGCAATTCTTTACCATTGCCAAATTAACGAAATTTTAAACACTATGTTGTATATTTTCATTTTGATCTAAAAACTTTATTTGCCAATCACAAATTAAGGAAAGTGCTTAATTCGCAAAGGGATACCAACTGCTTAGGAGATGCCATCGTCCAGCGGGTCGGAAAAGGGTAATGGACGCAATGGCGTTCGTGGCGAGGAAGAAGTGAAGGGAGGAAAAGAAATTGCTAGCAAGACACTTAAGTGAGATTTTGGCCTTTCTCCTTTTGTGTATTATTTTACTTCTTTAAGTATTCAATCGAAGCGTTTTTATTTGGACGTCAAGCAAAATGATCGTGGACGTTTCGTCAAATTGGCTGAGGTCTTATTATAATTAATAGAAAAAATTACAAGTAATTTACGCACTTCGCTTATATACCAACAGTATTTGACTGATTGTTTCAGGTTGCTATGAATGGTCGAAAGAATCGTTTGTTCATGTCAATGCGAATTTGCAAGAATATTAAGGAATTGTTGGGGAAGTTTGAGGGGCACGTGCCAGCGTCGGGTAACATTTTTTTTTATTGCACTACTTGCAAGCCGAACAAACAATTAAGAGGAAGTGAATGGGAAAGCGGAGAATGTGACCATTCAATCTGAATCTATCGTGACCGAGAGACGTCGATATTACATCGACCTTCGCGAAAATCGGCGTGGTTCCTTTTTGCGGATTACTCAGCTCGAGACGCATTCCGGGATTCGCAACTCAGTGGCATTGCCATTTGAGGGGATCGGCCAATTGCACGATGCACTGGACTCAATTCTGGAGGAATATGGCGAAGGGTTCATTGGTTAGGCAACTCACTTCTACGATTACAAAAACTTTTTTTCCTTAAGAGGAGGAAGCCGAACTTCCCCATTCTCAGATGATTCGTACTGATGGGAAAAGCTTTTTTTTTGATCCTGGCCACAATTCTCGCGGGGACTTTCTGAAAATCACCGAGGTATGTTTGTTTGTAGCTAATAATATTTTGAGTAATAATTTGAACGACTAATTTAGTTGAAGTCATTCATGGGAGTGCGCAATTCCGTCGTCCTTTCAATCAGAGCAATTCCGCAATTCACTCAAGTCCTCTCCAAGCTCTACGATGACTTTCAGGAGCTCAGAGCCGTAGAGGAAGTGAACGTGAACAATGTGCTTAAGAAGGAGCCGCCGAAGGAAGCGATCACCGATTCCAACGAAGAGTCACCCAAAAAAGAGACCAAGTCCACTGATTGATATTGAGACAAATTAATACTCATTCATATTGGAAGACGATTAATGTTTAGACCAAATTATTTTGGAGTTGATTGATATTGGGACAGTTTTTCATTGTTGGCCAATTGGTGTTGGACAATTCTTTGTAATGGTTCTAATCCATGTTAAATATTGACGCGTTAATAAGTGTTCTTTATATCATTTTAAAACGACTAAAAGAGATGGTATGTGAACCGAATGGCATCGAGTTTAAGGAGGAGGGCAGTGAGTCCGAGAGTTGTTGCTCTTCGATTGTCCAGGTGTACAACAGTGGGAGTTGTGGAAGCAAAAAATGGACTGTGGAAGCGCTGTACGAAAGCTGTCGGATGAAAGTGCGAATGACGGGATCGGGTTTAATGAGTGAGTGCACACTTATGATACCGCTGGAAAATGGGCCAATACTGACAATAAGTTTAGTGGATGCCGAAATTATATCGAAGCGGAAGGAGCCGGATGGAACATACAGGTTTTATGTGCATTACGTGGATTGTAATCGGCGCTTGGACGAGTGGGTAGCGGAGGACCGGATCGATCTCATGTCTGTTCGTATTCCCCAACGCGTGAAGAAGTCAGCATCACAGCAGGCAATTGCTCAGTCGTTGGACCAATCATTCGACCAAAATTTTGCGATAAGTGACGCACAAAGGTACCAGAAGTACTTATAAATGTTTTTCTTAAACAATTCCTTCAGCTCACGTAGCTCAACTCCCGAAAAAGTGATTGAAATGTTTCGAACACCGACTCGATCACTGACCGGAAGTCGAAAGAGGAAGCACTTAGGACACACCATCGAATACGTCGATGCCAATTCAACCTCTTCCGAATGCTGTCCTTCCGTCACCACAAATGGTCTACCTAATTCCACAGCACCAAGCGGTATCACTGAACAATTGCCTCCTGTGTTTCACTTCCCACTATTTAAGTTCCCAGTTTGCGTGGTTCCATGTCAAAGGCCAGTTTGCTTTTCCCTTAAAATAATAAATTCTGACGACTAAAACTATTATTTGAATTTCCAGGTCGGTCATAGTGAAGATGCGCTCACTCGGATTCGCAATGTGGAGAAAGTTCAGCTGGGCCGAAACATCATTCAGCCATGGTACTTTTCGCCCTACCCCAAGGAAATGACTCATTTGCCCTGCATTTACCTCTGCGAGTTTTGTTTGACCTATCTCAAGAGTCAGTCGGCACTCGCCAGACACGTTGTGAGACTAATTGCCCAGCCTCTTTAATTGTCCAAAATTTGTGAAGAAAAAATGCAACTTATATTACCCGCCTGGAAACGAAATTTACCGGAAAGATTCAATTTCATTTTATGAGATTGACGGTCGGAAAAATAAGGTGGAATTGAAGATCTTTATTGCTATTCTCTCTAATTTATTTTAGATTTATGCTCAAAATTTGTGTCTGCTGGCAAAGCTTTTTTTGGACCACAAAACACTTTATTACGACACGGACCCTTTCCTGTTTTACGTGTTGACCGAATACGACCAGAAGGGCTTTCATATCGTAGGATACTTCTCCAAGGTACATTCTTCTAGAAAATGTCAAAAAATATCTATATTTTGTTAGGAAAAAGAGTCTGCCGAGGAGTATAACGTCGCCTGCATTTTGGTGTTGCCACCCTATCAAAAACGCGGGTACGGCCGTTTGTTGATTGAATTCAGTTACGAACTTTCGAAGATTGAGGGCAGGACAGGATCTCCAGGTAGGGCATTTTAGATCCGCGGAATTTCAGTAACAATGTGTTCCAGAAAAGCCTCTTTCTGACCTCGGATTGGTACTCATTTCACATTATTATTTTTAAAATAACATGACCAATTAAGCTTTCTTACCGCTCTTATTGGTTCCAAACAATCCTTGAGACAATGCTAAAAATTGTGAGCCAACAAGGACGGCCCATTCCGTCGCAGGGCGAGGACGGCGAGGAGGAGGAGGACACGCAAGTGTCACTGTCCATCATGGACCTTTGCGAGTTGACCAGCATTCGCAAGGAGGACGTTTTGTCTACACTTCAGGTGGTTTTTCATGAAAGGCACTTGTAAATCGCAACTTAAGCTCCATGACATGAACAATTACCTTCGCGGGGAATACGTACTCACATTGACAAACGAAATGATCGAGGCTTATCAGTAGGTTTTATTTACACATCACATTTTCATCGGTAATATAAAAAGTAAACAAAATTAAGTCGCTCCCAAGAAAAGCGGCCGCTGAGAATTGGTGGGTTTCCCTTTTTCATATGAATTTGTTAATGTAAAACCTAAAGACCCGAATTGCATCAACTACGTGCCAAAGGATTGGTCAAAGTTCAGAAGACACAATTAACGCAAACAAAAATTTTCCATTTGCTAGTCATTGTGTGTCTTCACAACTGTACATTACTCCGTACATATTTTGTCAAAATCGTACTTTACTTCGACATTGAAATTCTCAAAATAAATTTCATTGGCAGATGTACTTTTCATCTGTTTAAGTCCTTGAATTTATTTTATTTTTTCCTTTTCGCTCGACTGTTTTTGACATTGAAAGAGAGTGCATGTGATGGACGGCTTATTTTAAGCGTAGGAGTTGTTGAGTGGCTGTGTGTGTGTGTGTGTGAATGGTGAGAGAAGCGCTCTCTATAGGAATTGGCCTTCCTCCGTCTTTTCCATAACAACGGTGTTTTGCGAGGGAACGATCATTTTTATCTATGGTTCCGTAAAGGTCGGAAATTTAATGCTGCGTTATGATTAATGGCTTTATAATCGATTGTTACTGCAAATGTTCACGTTCGTTTTATTTTATTTTATGTAATAATGCTGGAACATTTTTGGGTCATAAAAATCAACACTCATTTATTAGTTTTAAAAGTGACTCCGCTGGAAGGAAATTATAAATTTAATTATGATATGTATGTCGTTCAGCAGAATTAGGGTGACTTCTGAACGAATTCGTTCAATTCAATTTTTTTTATTAGAACAACAAAAATGCTACTAACATTCTCAACACCGAAATAACTAATATCGATAATGAAATTCGACGACCTTATCACTAACATTGGCGAATTTGGGGTAATTACTTAATTTGCTGTTTTGAATTTTGTCACTATTGCATTTCGTATCAATTTCAGTTGTACCAAAAAGCTCAACTCTTTCTGGTATGTCTTCCTGCACTGATCACTTCGATGAACGCATTAAGTTGGACTTTTGCCGGGGCCGACGTGAAACATAGGTTGATCGGTTGTTTCACTTCTAATGTTGATTCATTCATTGATTTCGTGTCCCTTTTCTCCCGGCAGATGCCGCGTCAACAATTTCACTGATACGGATTATTCCTCCGTCCCGCTGGGCTTCTCCATCCCGCGAGTCAACTGCGAAGGGGTCCTCAACAAGTCGGAATGTCAGTTCGAAAAGTGTTCATTGGGAGTGGATGGCCCCCGCTGCACAGAGACGGGCAATGGCTTCGTTTTTGACCGTTCCATCGTCACTTATTCCGCCATTGAAAGGGTTTGACATTTGCCTAACTCTTTTTGACTGTTCATGTTTATTTTTCTCGTTTTTCAGTGGGAATTCGTGTGCGATCGGCAATATCTCAAGGCGATGATTCAGTCATCGTATTACATTGGTCAGATGATGGGTTCGCTCATCTTCGGCTTTCTTGGCGACAGGTTTCATTCATTTTGTATTTTGTTGTGCCATGTCATTTTCCTTTTTACCGCTTCGCTGTCCTAGGATTGGACGCAAAAAGGTGTTTTTCATCGCCATTGTCCTCCAAATTATCGGCAGTTCCGGCATGGCAGTTGCCCCTTTTTGGCAAATGTATGCCGTTTACCGCGCCTGTGTCGGCTTTGCCCATCCTGGTCATTTACCATTATTTTAAATTAATATGTCGAAAATAATTTATGTATTTAGGTATTTTTGTCATCGCAGTCATCATCGGTTGTTAATTTTTTTTTTCGTTTCTTTTAACCCCAATTTACGGTTATCAAAGGAATGGAATTGGTTGGCCCAAGCAAAAGGAAAATCGCTTCGCTGTTCACCGGCGTTTTCTTTGCTGTTGGCCAAGTTTTACTCGGCCTTTTGGCTTTTTTTATTCGGAATTATCAATACCTTCATGCTTCAATTGCTGCTTTTGCCACCATTTTCCTCTTTTATTGGTGGTGCGTCTTTTAATCCATCTCTATTAAGCATTGTTTATTCCCCAAATCTTCCTTTTCTTTTAAGGGTTGTGCCTGAAAGTCCCCGTTGGCTCGTCTCTCAAAAGCGTTACGTCGAAGCTGACCAAATTTTGCGAAATGCGGCACGCATTAACAAAAGGGAACTTCCGGACAAATGGTGGGACGACATTGAGGAAGAAGCAAATGGCGGAGGGGAAAAAAGGGCGGATGAATGCACAGCACAGAAGCGGACGACGCGCAAGCATAATTACACGGACCTTTTGAGAACGCCGAAAATACGGCGCATTTCCTTCACGGCATTCTTTTGTTGGTCGGCTTTTAACTTTTCTAATTGGTCCCCTTTTTTATTTGTATTTGGTTTTACTTTATTTCTCCTCGCTTTTTTAGGCCGGTCGTTTCGATGCTTTACTACGGCATGTCAATGAAGGTATGTTCGTTTACACTGTTTGGTTCTGTTTTTCTGTTTCTCGCTTATTTCAATTTTTAGACTGATTTTCTAGGCGGTGACATGTACATGACATTCATTTTTGGCGGATTGGTTGAAATTCCGGCTCTTTTTTTGATGTATTTTCTGATTGATCGCATCGGTCGGAAGCCAATCATTGCCGGAGGGTTCACAATCGCTGCACTTTGCATGATCTCAAATTTGTTACTTGGTGAAAAAGGTAAAGCAGTTCATTTAAATTTTATTCGAATAATTCTTCCATCCATATTTGTGAGAAAAAGTGTAAAACGTGGGAATTAGATTTTTTTGAAATTTTCTGATTGTGAGTATGCAAAATTTTTTAAAGAATTTCTGCAGCAAGGTTTTGTCCCGTTCCCATAACGGTTTTCCACTAATTTATGTTTTCCACCATTTCCCATGTCTTTCCTTAACATCCTCTACCATTTTTCAGTGAACACAATGGTGGCAGTTGCCCAATTTCTCACCGGAAAAGCTTCGAGTACCGTCACTTACGCCACTCTGTACACCATCACACCGGTGTTCAGTATTTCTTGGCATTTCTTACTGTCTTCGTTTTCTTACCTAGGAACTGTTCCCGACCGTAATTCGCAACATGGCCACCAGCGCCTGTTCTGTGATGGCTCGGTTTGGCGCCATTTTGGCCTCTTTGCTTATGTTTTGGCTGGTCGATGAATTCGGCAAAAATGTGGTCAGATTTTCTTCCACTTCTTTGGAATCGTCGCAATAAATACACTTGAAATGGTTGAATTTTTCAGATAATTTATCCTTTCGCCATTTTGGGCATTTGTGCCGCCGCCGTCGTCATCATTTTTTTGCCCGAAACGACTGGCATGAAGTTTCTTGAAACGATAGACGAAGTCGAAGGATGGACGAAGAATCATGAGGAAATGCAGCCGCTGTCCTCTCAATCGCTGCAGGGCACAAAAAGTGCCAGTGGCGAAATCAAAACGGAGTGAGTGAACATTATTTGCAATTTTTGATCAAATTAGATTTCTAACAAAAGCCGGAACTTGTGTGGTTTACCTGACAGATTTCACATACATTTTCAAATGCCTATAAATGTATTAATTTACATTGTTTTTTTAAGCATGGAATTATTAAAAGACTTCAATATTCGAGAAATTGATAGACTTCCTGTATCAAGAGTACCCTCATGGGCAAGATGCCAATGAGGATATCATCCGTACAATTTTCGAATTTTATTTTTCCTGTACCAAGGGTACCCGCATGGGCAAGATGCCAATGAGGATATTTTCCATACAAATTTTTTAATTTTATTTTTGTTCGAGTTCGGGTCAGGGCTTCGAAATTGACAAAAATTGGTGCTGTATTCGTGATCAGCGACCCCAAAAACCTCTTAAAACTTATTTTCATGAATTTATAAAATAAATTTATAGGCATCTGAAAATGTATGTGAAATCTGTCAGGTAAACCACACAAGTACCCAAAAGCATTTATTCTATTTTACCAGTGACATTTGTAAGCATTTTCATTTTTTCATACTTTTACACTTAATTTTTCATATTTGTATTGTTCTGCGAATTGCCCATTCATTCATCATTCAATTGCATTTTTTTCCGTTTTCCTCCAAATAAAGTTGTGTTTCAAAATTTATTTTTGTTTTTCATTGCCAATTCGTGGATTGTCTGTTTATCCCATTGGGCGGTGTCCCATTGCCTAATTTAATTGCGAGTGAATAAATAATGCATATGATTTCTACGGCAATGAATTGTTATGGACCCATTTGATGACCCACCGAAGTTTGGCCAAGGGGTGGGCCTCGATCCGTTGGAATCGGCCGGCAGCGACGGAAAGCCAAACCAAACGAAACATAATGCCAATCAAATGCAACACAACGCCAAGCAAAGGCGCCAATCGCCGTCCTTTTCTTTTTTCTTGGAGCAGCAAAGGAAAATCATTGAACACTGTACCAAAAGTAATAATAGCAAAGGAAATGGCGCCGGCGAAGTCCAATCGACGAAATTTAGCAGAATCAATTTGGATGGAAAGTGTGTCGATTCGGGTGGTTTTAAAAATTGTTTCGCTTTGAAAGTTACCGTTCCGTGGTGTTACTGTATGTGTTGTCTTTAGCGTTACGTCGTCGTCACTCCCTCCCCACCGCCCTCCCTTTACGGAGAGTTCATTTTCTGCGGCCAGTGACCGATGGCATTGTCCGTGGGGCGCTCCGCCGCCCCCGTCGCGGCCGGCAAAGATTCTTAGCACATATGAAGAAATCGACGCATTCGCGGAGATGCGACGCAAAGCGGAGGAATGTGAGTACGGTGATAGGGGACGTGTTACTGTAATGCCGAAGGCAACGCAAAGAGGGCGGCGGGGGGATGAAATTGGGGGAACAATTCGCTTCCATCGAATGGGCGGCAGAGTCCCTTAATGAGCCAAATCAATTGACTATAACAATTTTTTCGTAATCGCCTAAATTTTACGATTCGGAGGTTTTTAAAGCTCTCATTAAGCTAATCTCCCCAAAAAATGCTAATTTAATTTGGTAACTCATTTTCAGTAAATTCAGTTATTTTGTCTAAATGTTAAGGCGATTTGATCGATTTGAGTGACCCTTCGCCCGACAAAAATGGAAACGGCGACAACGAAGGAAATGACAAAAACAATGCCGGGGACGAGACATGTTCCACCGACGACGACTTGGAATGGTCAAACGGCGGAGATCAGTGGGAGTCACTGTCCGCGGGATGGACAGTCCATCCGATGGCCCCGTCCGCCACCGGTACGAAGTCGGCCTGCTGGGGGCGGACGCTTCATTCATCCCCCCGCGGTTTTCTACCCGAAAAAAAGTAACAAAAGAAGATTTTTTCTGAAAAAAAATTTTCGAACTTTAATTTTTTGGGGTTTTAAAAGTTTGAATTTTTTGGTATTCCTGGTGGGAAATGGTGGGTGGGCGGACGATCTGTTCCGGAGTCGGTCCATCATCCGGGGGATTAGCCCAGCATTTTTGCTTCGGGGCATGGCCAATGCCAGCGAATTCTGGAAATTTATGGCATTCTTCATCGGAGGAACTGGAGTTTCCCTTCAAATACGCCGTAGTTCACAGTTCCGAGCACCTTCCGTGCCGACAAATTGCCCAGGCAGGCCATCATTTACGACTACACCACGCAACCCATCGGAGTGGTTGAGCACAAACGCACCTTTCTGCCCCCGGCCCATTCGGACGGCCGTGCGTTGCTCAGTTACCCTTTCCTGCGGCCCATTTTCCTCGACGGGGTCGGACTGATCAAAGCGTACCGAGCCTGCTGCACGGAGAACAACGAATTGCCCGACCGAAGCCATCCCTACGAGTTGCAGTAATTGCCACGGCATCCTTCCCTTTGTTGTTTTGTGCCGTGCCTTCACTCCCTTCTCATTGTCAGTTTCCCCCTCATGCCAATCGTTCGTTGCCTTTTCTATTGGATTTCGCGTGGCCACCGCACCGTTCTGTGCTTTTCCCAACATTTCAGTCCAATGGGCGACGAAATTTTCCAAGCGACGGACGAAGACAAAAGGAATTTGAAAACGATCGAAGAGAACGGGTGAATTTTTGGCACAGTTTTTGATTGATGGCATTCAAAAGTGACGCTTTTTAGGATGGCCGACTTTTTCAAACACACAAACAGCAAAGAATGGTTGGTCATTGAATCATCATCCATTTGAAAAATTGGAATTTGATTGGACTAATTAATTGCCCAATTTTTGGTTTAAGGTTTGACCGGCGGAGTGGGCAAATGCACGGATGTTTCGTCACCACGGTGCCCCATTATTTGATGGGAATGCCGCACGATTTGCGCTATTTTCTGTCGGACAACGACCACCGACCGTGGGACCATGTGGGTGAAGAAGGGCAAGGGAATTGAATGAGTGTGTAAAAAGCGTCGCCGGATTTTGCCCTTTTGGCTAATTAATTAACGTCAATTAGTGATGGCTTTTTCTTCCATATTCTTTTCATTCTCCCATCGCTTTTTTCAGTGCGCTGAGCGTCTTCTTCAGCCCTTTTACGACCACAAAGGGAACACTGTGTTTTTCTCGTTGTACAACAGCAAAAACCAATGCGTGGACAGTGTGGTGCTAATGGACGAAGTCAACTCGAGGGACCAATTTGAGGAGGTCGAACGGCACCAGCTGAGCTTCATGGAACAGGTGGCAATTGGCAAAGGGACGATCATTTGAAGACCACGAGGTCGGGAGAATTGGATTTGGGGACGAACCCGTGCCCCCCCCCCCCTCCTGCCTTGGATTTTTAGCGGGGAGTGGCCCCTCCATTGTCAGTCATTCCCCTGTCGAATTGTAAGCCCTTGGTTTGGAATAATTGGGGATTTGTTCACAGGTTCTGCAACTGAAAGTGCTTTTCAACTTGTTGCCAAAAGATGCGCGTTTTCGTGAGAGGAATTTGATGGTGGAAGTGTTCACACGGCTCAAACCTTTCCTTTGATTTTATTTTCGTTTTCCATTTCAAAATTTTTTGTTTTTCTTTGTTCGTCATTAAAAAGAAAGTTGTGAAATTTGTTAAATGAAATCGTATGTTCGATGGCACCCCAAGACTTACTTTAAACCTCCCAAAATTTGGAGACATTTTTTGCCATTAAATTTTGCGTAAAGAACACTGGAAATTTAAGTAAATTTTAAAAAGATTTAAAAAAAACCCGTTACAAATCCCCCTCTGCCGGCCCAGCATACAAACGAAGCCATGGGCTCGACCAAATCTTTTTTGAAGGGCGGGGGGGACTGAAATGCCTATTAATGCACTAAATGAGAAGGGAGGAAATTGCAAATAATTGGCAATTTGTCTAAATGGGGAGTGATGGCAAATAGCAAATTCACTCAGTCGGCCCTTTGGCCTTTCATTCCGCCGTTTCCATGGCTTTTTAGGCCAAACATTGCGAAGATGCCATTAAAATCTCTGTGATAATCTGGAAAGCAAAGTTTCATTATTGGCAAATGGAACAGCTTCAACTGCCGGACCTTTTGCTGAATTCTGTCGAAACGGCGGAATGTCGCGGGGGAAGCGAATGCCAAAAGGGCGAAAAAGGCAACGGAAGCGGCGGTGGCGAATGCCGCGTCTGTGGCGCGGAAGGGGCGACGCGGCACTACGGAAGCGTTTGCTGCAGCGGGTGCAAAGGTCGCCCTGCTGATTCATTTTTTGTCGTTTTCGGCACATTTTGACATGCGCAGGTTTCTTCCGTCGGTCCGTTCGAAATCAAAAAGTCTATCGCTGTCCCAACTTCGGCCAATGCGACATCAACAGATGTCTGTGTTTTGTCCATTTATCACGATATCACTCTATTACCGTACCCTATTCCCTTTCTGACAGTGTACCGTAACTGTTGCCGCGAGTGCCGCTTTCGGAAGTGTTTGCGCATTGGAATGGACCCAAACTGTACCAATCATTTTCCGTCTCCTACCGTATCCCTTGAGTATACCGTATTCAGTGGTTCACGGCGATTGGGGTCAAAACGGAGCCACCACCGTATCCTTTTCTCTTGGCCAATCGTCACAGTTTGTCGTATTCACCCTACCTTTAAATCACCCCCCCCCCCCTTGAAGGTCTGATGCCCTTCCAAAGATGGCCAAATTCCATGCCAATTGCGAACTTTTGTCCCTTCCACCCGCATTTGGTGGCCCAAGTGCCGAAACTACGCTTGTGCAGCACCATCAGCTGGTCAATGTGCGTGATTTGTCCTCCGTTGCGTTGGGCTTTTCCAATAGGGGCGGCTTTGGCCCCGTCGGCAATGATTGCGTGGCACTTTCAAATTACTTTTTGGCCGTTGAAAAGTTCAGTCCTTTTGCTGGGTTCTATAATCTTCCGCTTTTTCTTTGCCTCAGACTTTGCGATTTGTACGTCGAATTGCCTAAGCCTCCTTCGTGTGCCGACCCTCGCGGCATCTCCGCACTGTACAGTTTGGAAGTGCCGGTGGAAGTGGCACTGAAACAGCCGGGCAAAGTGTCAGTGAGAACGCCGGTGAGAGAGAGGGGGGAGGGGGAAAATAGACGGACATTCTGTGGAAGGTCGACTGGAGTGGGAAGCATCTGATCGGCAATGAAACATTGGCACGGTCGTACTGTCGGGTGATGGTCCATTACTTCGATTGGGTCAGTTACGTGCCGGAAATGAACGAACTGACGGAGGAGGACAAGGTGGGAAAGTTGGAGGAGGGGGCGGAGGGTGCACTCCGTTATGGCCATAATAAATCAAAAAACCTGGAGTTTTCGGGGCGAAATGGGGGGGGGCAAAAGTAACGAAACGAACCCTACGGTGGAACAGAAGCTGGGGAAGAACATCGGGACGACATTTTACCGCCGAATGAGATTGATCTTCTGATCCTTTCATTGACATTTAGCAAACACTGACCGTAAAGCGGGCAATGCGTTGCGTTTGGCTGCTGTGCTCTTTCCGTTCCGCGCTGCTTAACATTGCTGGGATTGCGGGCTGTTGCGAGCGAATGTTCCCCTACAGTCCGGAACAACGCGAAAGGCTGGACCCGGAGTGAGTGGACCAAAGTAATCGCAACAGTCCGCTGACCAGTGTCGCGGAAGTAATCCGTCTGCTGATCAGATCCTCCCGGAAGTCGGCTGATCAGTTATACGAAGGTCATGAGTTTGCTCATTAGTGCCGCGGGAGTGATCTGCTAATAATCTCGCGGAAATGGTCACTCTGCTGATCAATGTAGTGTAAATGATCCGTTTTCTGATCACTCATTGAGAGATTAGTGTCTGGTCATCCTCGCGTATGCCTTGCCACTCCTTCAGATTTAAACGGATGTTTCTGGACAGTGCCACGATGGCATTCACTGAATTAGTGCTCCCGTTTCGGAAGCTCCGTCTCACTGAGTCCGAATATGTCATTCTCCGCGCTCTGTGCCTGTTTTCGCCAGGTCATTAAATGTTAATTAGCAACTTGCATTTTAAATGTTTTGGAATTTATTTTCAGTGCCCCGTCTCAGTGAAAATGGCAGAGAAACGGTGGAAAGAGCACGGGACAGATATTTGAACTGTTTGAGCGAATTGCTGCGGAGAAGCGAAAGGGGCGGCGGAGAGAACGCCTTGGGACGGATGAGTCGGCTGATGATGTTTTTGGCAACTGTCGAAGTCAGCCAATTGGGCCCCGAGGGGTGGCGGAGGAAATTTGAAAATTAATTGGAAAATATTTGTGAAAATTCG
This sequence comes from Heterodera glycines, assembly GCA_004148225.2. Taxonomy (NCBI): domain Eukaryota; kingdom Metazoa; phylum Nematoda; class Chromadorea; order Rhabditida; family Heteroderidae; genus Heterodera; species Heterodera glycines. The sequence goes on from CP049706.1 coordinate 9,497,251, forward strand.
CCGCCCGTCGTCCCAAAAAATTAGTTTGGTTAGTGATCATTACCTTGAATTAATTAGCAAGTTGCGGAAATGGACGACAACGCCTTCGCGATGCTAAACGTAAAGTTACCATACCATTCATCCACCGTACGCAAAAGCCCCCACCGTATTCGCAGGTGTTTAATTTGGCGGGAATGCGCGGAATGCTCACTTACGATATGCACATCAAAGCGATGGATTAGCAAATGGTGAAACCGGAAACAAAAAGGGAAAAGAGTCGGAACAAACAACAAAAAATGCCAAATGTTTTCATGCAATTAAAAATTAATAAAAATAATTATTATTTTTTACCGATTCCATTTTTGGAATTTATTTTATTTTATTTTTGTCAAAAATGTCGGTCTTTTGTTGCTTTGTTTGGCGGACAGTCAAACGGCCAAACATTGCCAAAGGATTGGACATTTTTGGGAACAATGGAAAAGCATTTGCCGACAGTGAAACAATGAAAAAAAAAATTATAAAAAGGGGGGAGGGAGGATGAGCAGCAAACAGACAAATCAAATCAACTCCAAAATCAAATCCCAAATTAATCCGATTAAATCCGCTAATTAATCCCAAAATGTTCGTTTTTCATTCCATTCACTTGGGCATAATTTTGTCATTTGCTTCCTTTGCTTTGGGTGCTGAAGAGGAAAAGAGTATTGCCAATTCCGAACTTCGCTCTCCGTCCGATTCCGTCCATTCCGCCGTTTTGGCAAATGCTCCCCCACCGCCGCAAGCAGTACTCGAAACACAACAACAACAACAGCAGGAAGAAAGCGCTGCCGAAGAAAAGAAAAGTGCGCCGCTTGTCGGGGGTCGGCAGCCGTCGCAATTTGTGCCGCTGGTGCCATTCCGAGCGGGACAATTTGTTTTACCACGGCGCGTGAATGGTGCGCGAGCAGTGCCATTTCGCACATCGTGGAATATCGCCGGAGGGGCGGGCACAAACCGCGGAGGGAGGGGTCCGATAATTGGGCCGGACGGCTCTTTTATACGCCCGACTGAAACGGAAGCAATTGCGCTGCTGGCGGGGAGAGGCGGAAGGGGCGGCGGATTCTTCCGTCAGCCGATCATTGGGACGCAAAATGGAGACGGAATTAATGGGAATGATGAGAAGAGGAAGCAAGAAGAAGAGAAGAGGAGAGAAGAAAAGAGACAGAGGGAGGAAGAGAGAGCGAAGGGAGGAGAGAAAAACCGAAAAGGGGAAGAGAAAAACAGAGAGGAAGAAGAGAAAAAGAAGGAAGAGGAGACAGAGAGTGTCTTGAAAAGAGAGCAATTGAAGAAAGCAGGAAAAGCGGCGGAAGAAAAAAGAGAGTGGGAGAAGGACAGTGCCAACATTGGAGAAAAAGTACAGAAGGAATGGAGGAAAAGGGAGAATGAAAAGGAAAAGGAGGAACGAGAGGAAGAAGAAGGGGAAGAAAAGGAAAGAGAAAGGAAGAAAAACGGAAAAGGAAGGGAAGAGAAAGAAGAGGAAAAGCCAAAGGAGGAACGAGAGAAAGAAGAAGGGGAAGAAAAGGAAAGAGAAAGGAAGAAAAACGGAAAAGAAAGGGAAAAGAAAGAAAAGGAAAAGCCAAAGGGGGAAGAGGAGTTAATCATCGAAGAGGAGCAAAAGGGAGCGACGGGAGGCAAAAAGGAAGACAGAAATAGAGGAGGACAATTGGTGGTGAAAATGAGCGGAGGGAAAGTGATTTTGGAGAGAGAAGCAGAAGGATCGGCACAGGACAAAGGTAAAAGGGAAAAGGAAGAGTAAAAAAGGAAAAGTGCCAAAAAAACAACCAAATTAAGTGCCAACGAAATGCGAGGACAAAGCGCAGAATTGTGGGGCAAACAGCGATTACTGTGCCGACGCCTATTACCAGGAACTGATGGAGTTTAATTGTGCCAAAACTTGCAAAGTTTGTCTCAAGGACATCAAAAATCGACTGAAAGTGCCGCCGGGGCTGAAATTTCCGGCTGAGAAAGAACCGCGGAGAACGGAGGAGGAAAAGCAGGCGCAATGGACGAACAAATGCCGCGATTTGAGTGAAAGGTGCCAAAGGCACACCGAAAGTGCCAATTAAACGTCACCTTCCCTTTGAGGTGCCAATTTTGGACTCAGCACGGCTTTTGTGACAGCCGACTGTTCCATCACGACTTGAAAAAGCGCTTTTGCGCATATTCATGTGGACTGTGCCAATCGTCGGACAGTGACAACGGAAAGGAAACACGCGGAGTAGTGGAAACGGTGCCATTGACGGAAGACGGACAATGAGAAAAAGGGACATGGAAAGATGGAAGGGAAGGAAGCGATCAGAAGGGGGAGTGATCGGATGAGAGAATGGATGATCAAAGGGGTAAAACAATCAGAGAAAGGGAAGTGATCAGAAGGGAATGATCAAACAAATTTAAAATGAATTATTTATTATATTATTATTGAAAAAAAAGAAATTGAAAGCACTAAACACCTTTAACCTGGCCAAATTTAACAATATATGATGATAAAAATGAGGTTTAAGAAGAGCGACATTTAAGGAATTTCATAAATTGCGAGTGAATGACCAATGATCAGTGATCATTGATCACTGATCATTGGCACTGATCTCGGGTCAACCGTCCTTCTGCTGCTGATGATCAGCAGTTGGCTTCTTCTGCCGACTGATCAGTTTGTGTTGCCAATGCTCTCTCTGTCCTCCGTCCTCTTCTCACTCGCTGTCGTCCCCCCGAGGCTTCCGATTTTCTCCTCCAATTCGTTGACGCGCGAGTCCATCTCCGATTGCTCTTCAAATTGAAATTTCGTTTCGTCATGCTTTCCCTTCATTTCAATGCTTTTTCTCACGCGTTAGCAAAACGATTTGGCGCTGTTGGCGTCTGATTTTGCTTTTCAACGCCGCGTTCTCGTCGCGAATGCCCTGCAGCTCCGTCTGCGCTGTCCGATACTGTGCTTCCCATGTTTCTCCGATTGTGTTCTGAATGGCAAATAAGTCGACCCCTTTTCTTCATCTCCGCTGAGTTCGAGCAGTACCTGCGTCTTCTGCAACCTTTCCAAATGGGCCAATTGTCCCATGGCTCTGTCCAATTGCGTCTCCGTCTCGGCCAATTTGGTCTGCAATTGTTCGGTGCTGCGCTGCGCATTGGCCACTTGTCGAAAGCGACTGTTAAACTGGGAGAGGCCGTAAATGTGTGTGCTTTTTTGAATAAAGCACCTCATTGGTCAGTTCGTCCACTTTTTCGGCATGTTTTTTCCTGCAATTTCTTTTTCTTTATTTCCCTTTCTTTTCCCCTTTCCCTTATCTCTGCTTCTTTTTCCTCTCCTTCTCCCCTCTCTTTCCTTACCTCTGCTTCTCTCCCTCTCCCTTTTTACTTTTCCATCGCTATCTCTGCTTCTTTTCCCCTCTCTTTCCTTATCTCTGCTTCTTTCTCTCTCCCTTTTTACTTTTCCATCGCTATCTCTGCTTCTTTTCCCCTCTCTTTCCTTATCTCTGCTTCTTTCTCTCTCCCTTTTTACTTTTCCATCGCTATCTCTGCTTCTTTTCCCCTCTCTTTCCTTATCTCTGCTTCTTTCTCTCTCCCTTTTTACTTTTCCATCGCTATCTCTGCTTCTTTTCCCCTCTCTTTCCTTATCTCTGCTTCTTTCTCTCTCCCTTTTTACTTTTCCATCGCTATCTCTGCTTCTTTTCCCCTCTCTTTCCTTATCTCTGCTTCTTTCTCTCTCCCTTTTTACTTTTCCATCGCTATCTCTGCTTCTTTTCCCCTCTCTTTCCTTATCTCTGCTTCTTTCTCTCTCCCTTTTTACTTTTCCATCGCTATCTCTGCTTCTTTTTCCTCTCTTTCGTCCTCCACCCGTTGTCTCAATGTGTTGTTCTCTCCGCGAACTTTTCTCATTTCGAATTCCATCCTCTGACTTTGTTCCTGCTCCTTTTTCAGCTCATTTTTCAACGACTCCATTTCGGTATTCAAAGTTCGCAACTGTTTGCCCAGTGCGTCGCGGTCCTTCACAAAGGCTCATTAATTAATTATTAATTACTTACTAATTACTTCCCCCTCCTTTTACCCGTTCCGAATCTTCCAACTCTCGACGTGCCATTTGCTTGTACACCTCCAACTCCCGCCGTGCCATCTGTGCGTCCTGTTTCTGCTGCTGCATTTCCCTTTCATGTGCCGCCGCGCGTCGTTCCGTTTCTTCCGTTCGTTGTGCACTGATGGCATTATTTTGCTGCTGCTGAATGCCGGAAATGGTGGAGGCGGAGGACGGCGAACGCGTCAAAAGGCCCGAGTCGGCGGTGGTGGCGAGGGAAGTGAGCTGAAAGGGAAACGGACGAAAAGGGACAGTACCAAATGGCATGACTATTTCCACCATCGGATTGGCCGTGCCGTTGTCGTGCCGTCTGAAAAACGAAGACGAGGCGGAGAGAGAAGCGGCGGCGGAATGAACAGACGAATTGCCCGAGGCACTGCGGCGAAGGCCAGCGGAAAAGGGGTCACTGAGTACGGTGGAAGAAGTCGTGTGGGTACGATAGGTCCGGTAGGGACGATGCAAAGAACCGCCGGCGGAAGAATGGGCGGAGGAAGCGTTGTGCAGAGAGTGACGGGCGGTCAACGAACGGCAAAGGCCTAGGGGGACAGATTTGGGTGAGGGGGCAATGTGCCATTGTGAGGTGAGAGAGGGGAGAGGAGAGAGAAGGAAGAAGAGGAGGAGAGACTAATGAATGTCGATCTGTTTTTCCTTGCTCACCTCCTCTCCCACCAAAGTCCGAGTCCACACTCGATTCTCTATTGTGATTGTTGCAGTTGTCCAGCAGCGTCGAATTCGAGCCGTCTTTGTCCAGACGACTGCGACTGCTCGATTTTTGGAGTTGGATTTCGCTTTCCTGGATTTTGGCGTAATTGTGGCCAAATCATCCACACACCTTCAACAGCCTATTCTTCCCCATCCTCTCCCCTTCCCCCTCATCTGAAACGCGTAGAAATTTGCCTCCTGATTGTTCACTGTTTCGGACAGCACCAGACCTGGCTCGAGAGGCCTTAACACATAAAAAGAATTTTTTTTAAATGCTCTCTTTGGTACTTAGCCTGTTGACCGTTTGTGACATTGCCACGAGAGAGATCACGAGCTTGAGCAAGCACTTTCGGTCCAATTTGTGTAGGAATTGGTATTCCCAATTTGGTAAACTGGCGAAAACAATTAAAAGGGTATATTAGCACTTATAGCGAACCATTGCGCCAAAAAAGCGACCTAAATAAATTTTTAAGAACAGAGTGAGATTGAGCTTATCTCACCAACTCCGCCAAGTTCGGATATGTCGAGTCCTTCAAAATCATTCATTGCCATCGATGGTCCGGACACATCGTATTGCCGCCTTTTATTTGGGTCGGAGAGAACAGAATAGGCTATGCTAACTTTTTTGAACTGTTCTTGCGCTTTAATTGTATTTTTTCAGTAAAATGATTAGTGTGGTTTGAATACCTTGCTCATTCCCAGGGTTTCTGTCTGAATAAATATACCTATCTGAATTTTACAGAAAATATTAAAATAGAACCGACCTGGATGATAAGTTAGTGCCAATTTTCGGTAAGCGTTTTTGATTTCCTGCTCACTTGCATTACGAGGAACGCCCAATATCTCGTAAAAATCACCAATGTCAGCAGTTTTAGAATTGCTTTTCATTTTTAAGCTTTGGTTAATACATTACCTGAAAAATTTAGGTATATTTTACTAGTTTGACAAAAATGAACTCCTGTATCAATATTAAGGATTTGCATTGAGTGGCTCGCGCAATCATTGGTTTTTATAAGATACATAATAAAGGGAAAAGGGCGGGAGTTGGAGTTCGAATTCGACACATGACAGTAACTTTTTATTTATTTTTCGTCAAAAAATAGCGATTTGCAATAAAAAAAAAATTTGAATTTTTGGCAACTAAATTAGACAATGTTGGTGTCATTCGTAGACTCGTCACGAGTCACTCGTGAAGAGAAAATATTTTCTAAGCACACCGTCCGGAAACTGAGCTGTTGTACCAAAAAAGATTTGTTATTTTTGAAAGTTTTCGCCAACCAAATTGGACAATCTTGGTATCATTCGAAAGCTCTTGATGAGGAGAAGCTTTTTCTAAGCAAATGTTAAGCGGTTTAACGATTTAGAAAAAAGATAAGAGCGTTCGAAAATTTCTTTTTTTGGATAACTTTTTAGTGAGCCTTATTTTTGCAAAAATCTATATTATTCGATGCAGAAAATTTTTCTCTATCGCTATGCAAAATTTTAAGGTAAAAAAAGTTAAACAGGATGAAGTAAATTCAGTTTTTCTTTACTTACAGAGACAAAGAAATAGTACGCCAAAATGAGAGATGTTTTTTTCTCTGCATTCTCTAAATTTCGAATCCCGGACCCGAATTCGAAAAAAGTTGAAAATTCAAATTTTTTAAAATTCTCATTTTTGTTCTTTAATTGATCAAATCAAGCTAAATTTAGTAAAAAACCATTGCATCATCAAAAAGTGGTCATTCTTTATAGATACTAACATAAAATGAATTTTTCAACTTTTTTGTTCGAATTCGGGTCCGGGATTCGAAATTGGTTAAAATGAATGTTGGATTCAGGTTCCCCGACCCTGAAAACCCACCATAATCATGTTTTCACGACTTTTTAGAACAAAAGGAAATTTTTTCCAAAAAGAGGGCCCACCATCTAAAGTATTACCTTTTCTAAGCATAACAATTTGATTAAATTCAAAGATACCTAAAGTGGTTTAATTTGGTTGACTTTGATAATTTTTACGATTTGAAAGATGGAATCCCTTACAACTCCTAACTCCAATGGAGGTTCTTCAATACAACTGAATTCGGGTTATTTGATGCCGTTGGTCGGACTTGGAACTTACAAATTGAGTGGGGATCAACAACTCGTCGATTCGGCAATTTATGCAGCTCTCCAATGTGGTTACCGCTTATTTGACACCGCCAAATTGTATTCAAATGAACGGGAACTTGGAAACGCTTTCGAAGTTTTATTTCTCATTTTAAACAAAAATTATTTTACTCATTTGCAGAAATTTTTACCAGAGTTAGGGCTCCGGAGAGAGAACATTTTTATATGTACGAAATTTGTGTCTCCAATTTGCTTCTCAGTTGTGCGTTTTCCCTCTCCGTCCGATTGCATTTTCTTCGACTCTCCTCCAACTGTTCCTGCACTTCGTTCTGTGTCCGTTTGTGTGCCCTTCTCATCTCCTGCACACACTCCTCCATCTGTGCACTTTTGTCCTCCAAATTTCGCTCCAATTTCCTCATTTGCGCTTCTTTCACGCGAAGTTGTTCCTTCTTAATTGGGTATTTAATGTTGCTTAATTGTCCAAATGAGTGTTGTCCATTTGTCCGGTTTGTCGCCCCTTTGTCCCTACCATTGCGTCCCTTTTGACGTTTGCCTTGTCCAATTGGTCAGTGATCCGGCAAATCTCCGCCTCCAACTCTTCCACCAACCCCTCCGCCTTTCTTCTGGCACTTTTTTCGGCATGGATTTGCGGTTGCATTTCCTAAAGTGCCGGATGTTCCATTCCTTTCCCCCCCCCTTTCGCGGCCTTTTCCCATTTTTACCCCCAGGCGATCGTTCGCCTCCGACAGGGCCCGGTTGAGTTCCGCCAGTTGAGTCTGCTGCTCCCGCGTCCTCTCCCTGCTCTGTTCCAATTCCTCCGCTTTGCGGCCCATTTCAGCGCGTATCCGTCGCACTTCCGCGCCTATTTCGTCCAATTCCACGCGCGCGTTCACTCCCTCCTGCTGCGCCAGTCGCAGCGACTCTTCGGCCGACTCGCGCTCGATTCGCTCAACACGAAACTTTTCGCGGAGCTAAAAAAGCGGGAATGGTTAAACCGTGGTGAGTCGTTCCACAAAAAAGCTCAGTGTGGGCGATCCACAAAAAACTGAGTGATTGATTGGTCATTTTCCGGAAGCCTATCGCACCACTTTCGGGGCACCAAAAGTGCCTGATCCGGAACCCGGACCGGCCCGGTTAAGAATAATTTTTTGTTAAGTTTTTCAAGGGCTATCTCCCAGGCCGGGTCCGGTTCTTGATCCATTCACTTGGAGCCCGTCATGGGTCGGGCACATCTGCCGGAGGACCCGCAGCATCGCCCCCGACCCTGTCGATGGCCAACCCAAGCTAAGCTTGCCGGTACCAGCGGCCTTTTTGCACAGCTCGATGAGCTCTACAAAACGGTATCAATGGCGTCAGGCTGTGTCTACTACAAATGGAGAAAATTGGCGAGAAGTGATGTCAAAAATTGAAAAATTTAAAAATTTGAAAATGACTTGCGTCCCGCCGTACATTAGTATTAACCGGACGGCACCGTGTTTTGTGAATTGAATAATTAAATTTATTTACTTAATTTATCGATCACTTAGCTTTTTTGTGGAACGACCTAGCACCTGGTTAAACAAACAATTCCCCCAAATTTATAAGTGTGAAACTGCCAAATGATGGCACATAATCATTAGGCAATTAATTATTGGTCAATTGATTTTCAATATTTCGTTCCTTAATCGGCAGATGGTCTTCTTCGCTAGTTCTGTTTGAGACTCTCGGTCTCGAGTCTCGGGAAATTCTCGGTCTCGAACAGCACTGTTTCCCGCCCCTCCCCCCCCCCAAATGCCCTCAAATTTATCTCCATCCATTCCCCCCCCTCTCACCGTTTCCAATTCCTTTTCCATCGCATTTTTCTCCTCCTCCGTCCGTTCCAATGCTTTTGCGTGTTCTCCCAAATTGTTGTTCAATCGTACTATTTTGGCGTGTTGGTCGTCGAATTTGCGCTCCATTTTCTCCAGCAGTTCTTCGTTTCGTCTCAATTCCCCGCTTAATTCCGCCGCTTTTTCTCTGTCGCTTTTCCATTGCTTTTCACTCTTTTAATTTAATTTTAATTTCATTTTTAACTCCCCCCGCCTTTTTTACTCTTTCCGTTTGTTCCGCGTTTTCTCGCAGTTTTTTCCGCGCCTTTTCCGCTTCGCACTTCACTTCCGCTAATTCCTTTTGTGTTTTCCCATTTTCCGCCTCCAATTCGGCCATCCGTCGACGCTCAGAAACAATCGGAAGGAATTGGCGAACGCGCAGAAAAAGGCGAAACCAAAGCCAACGACGGACATGGACAAAGTGACGGACAGAACGTTGGACAACGCGGACAGACAACCTAAGAAGGAGGACGGAAAAGGCTGCGAAAGATCGCATTTGCAATTTGTTTTCCCAATGGAATTTCGTCTCATTTTGATATTGGTTCCCCCCATTGGTTGGCACTCCGTCTCATTTTGCCATTGGTTGGCATTTCGTCTCATTTTGCCATTGGTTGGCATTTCGTCTCATTTTGCCATTGGTTGGCATTTCGTCTCATTTTGCCATTGGTTGGCATTTCGTCTCATTTTGCCATTGGTTGGCATTTCGTCTGACCATTTCTCGCGTCGTTTTCGGCACTCTTCCGTCGCCCTGGCCCATCTGATCAGTGCTTGCAATTTGCAAATGCTTTCGTTCAGCCTTTCCCTTCTCATGGCTTCCAATTGCGAGATCAGTCCCACCCGACAGAACACTTTGCTGCTTCCCAATTGAAACTGTGCCGAATCGACGCCGACGGCGGCGAACAATCGCCGGACGGATTCGCGCGGGTCGCCCACCGCCGATGGGACGGACGACGGGCGGAGGATGCGAAAGCGGACGAGGAAAGGAACAAAGAGAATGCGATTGGGGTAGCCATGGCGACAGATGCGAATGCCCTCCAGCACTCCGTTGCACCTTCAAATAAATCAATTGCTAATTTCTCGGCTTACCGTAACGGATACTTACCGTAACTGATGCATTACCAACGGTCCGTCCATTACGAATGGTTTGCGTTGTTGGTTTGGCACAATGCAACGGATGAAATGCGCTTGCGTGTTGCGCAGCGTTCTCAGCAGCGCGGTCAGCTGTTCGCGGTACACATGGGAAATGGTCGCCTGGGACATGGCCGACCCCCGGGGCGATGACCCTTTGACGGCACTTTCCCTCCGGGAAAAAAGTTGGGAGACGAGCGAATGGGAGGAGGTGGCCAGCAGTTCAAGCAGTGCACCGTCCACCTGTGCACCCTTTTGGAGTATTGCCTATTTGTCAGTGCCAAAACCCACCGCGTCTCTGTTCTTCTCCAGCCATCCGTCCACGGAATAACTGACGGGGCCGGCATAATGGGCGATTGTGAAGTGATGGGGGGTTGGCACTCTGTTTGATGAGGGGATATCTGTTCAGTACACATGGGGAAGAACAGCTGCTGATTACCGATTGGATTGTTTGGCCTTGAAAAATGTGGCCCCGGGGGAGGCGGAAGACAGCCGAAGGACGAACTTGTCGAGAAGCGACTGATCAGAGCCATTCGGCACAATGCACTCCTCTTGCAGCAGCGACAGAATGCCGAGTGGCTGAAATGGCCAAATGACAAATGCCCAAATGGACGTAGTCGACAACCTTTTCGATCAGATCGATGGTCGGCTGCAAGTCTCTGCCGAAGTCCTTCGTTTGTTTGATGAGTCATCGCCCCATTTCAAATGAGTCATCCCCCGTTTCGCCTTACCTTCACAAATTCCCAGCTGATTCCCTCTCGCAAGTACTCCTCCTGCTCCCTAATGAACATAAATTCGTTGAAAAACTGCTGAAGTCGCTCATTGGTGTAATTAATGCTTAATGGGCGCCACTTTTGGATTCGAAGATGGCACAGCCAAACCAAAGCTGCTCGAAAGAATTGCACGGCATTATTTCGAAGCCGGCCATGTCCAACACTCCGACCATTCCGTTGGCCTCTCTTCCGCCGTCCGTTTCATCGCTTTGACCACTCCCTGTTCGGCCCCGCCGTATGGCCGAATTGCATTTGGACAGCACCCACGAGAACAGTCGTTCGTACACGCATTTGGCCAAAGACTGGGCGGCACAAAGCGTTTTCCGCAATGGCTGCGAGCGGCGGATGAGCGCGTCACCGACGCGGATGGATGGCTGAACGGACGTGATTAATGAGTCGAGAATCGTAAATGTCTGGAGATTTCAAATTGGTTGGCTTTGCCTGAGTGAGTGCGTCCACCAAAGCATTGGCACGGATGCCGAGCAGTTCAGCCACCGCTTCAACTTCTGTAAAGCGTTCGCGGCTTTTTGGGGACAAATATTTTCTCATCTGGCAATGAATGCACCTGCCATTTCCTCCACAAAGGAAATGTCCATGCCGTGCCGTTCGCCAAATTGCGCCTCGCCGATGAGAACGCACGCCGTGGCCAACTCGCGCACCCATCCCTTCTCCGCGGGGGAGAAGCCGAGCTGATCCAACGCACACTGGCACAAGCAAACATGGCATTTTCAAATTATATTTATTTTCAATTTTTGTATTTTTTCGAATTTTAAATTTTTCCAATGCCTCCGTTTCGCGACTTCCCTCCGAATCGTCCACAAATTTTGCGTGCACATTTTCCGCCGATTTTCCCTGGTTCAAAAATCGAAATCCTTCCGGCCGCGGGTTGTCGCCGCTGTATGGGTTACGGTAGTCCCAAATGCGGCACAGTACCCGCGAGGCCTTTTCGGAGCGGAGAAAGTCCGATTGGGTGAACATTTGGTAAAAAATGTGGAAGTTCCGATCGCCCGCATTTTGGCTGACAACGCGCGATTTTTCAAGTAAATCAAAAAAGGGAAAAAGGGTGATGGAATTTAAAATTGAAAAATAAACTCACAACAATCGATCTGTGCCGACTGAAGTTTTCCCTCGCGGTCGAAATCAATGCGAACGAATTTGCCCTGGGAAAAAAGGGGGAGGGATTTTGATCGGATTTGAGAAAGTCTTTGATAAAACTGGGCCAATATTAGAGTTAGCGTTTCCCACCATTCTCGAGCTGTTGTTGTTGTGCACAGTCTGCGCATTGGCAAATGCCTCCAGCGCAGTTCCGGCACTGATCAGTGCTTTTTCCACCGTTGCGGCTTTCTGCTGATCGGCACATTCGCTGACTTTGGCATTCCTTTCGGCGATGTCCATCAAATATTCGATTATTCGTTTTGTGTTCTCCGTTTTCCCGGCACCACTTTCCCCTCTATAAAAAATGTCACATTTAAGATGGGTGCCAGAATGAATTGGTTGTTGCCCTACGTGATCAGAATGGATTGGTTTAATCGCGAAGTGCCGTCGCTGACCCCTTCAAAAGCGCTTTGGGCAATTGCGAAAATATGCGGGGGCAAAGTGGCGCCATTGGCATTGGCATACAGTGAACGCATTTGGGCAGAGTAAAGGGGTGCCAAAGGGCACCAGGGATTGACAACCACACAGAAAAGGGCGGAATAAGTCTGAAAATGGGCGAAATTGGTGGGAAAAAGGGGGGAGGGACATGGACAAGCCGAAGAGAGTAACGCTGGCGAAGTGCCGCGAGAACGGACGCGTCGTTTAACTCGCTGAGTTGGCACAAATCGTGGCAAAAGTGCGACGCACTGACCTTTTGCAGACATTCTCTGCGCACTTTCACTTTCTGAATTGCACAAATAACAATGAACAAAAGAAGATTTGTGTTGACTTTAATTTCATTTTAAATATTTTGATAAAATAATTTAGCTTTCCCTTTAAATTCTTTCTAATTTCACAATTTAATTTTAACCAATTTTTATTAAATGTTTTTTCAACTATTTTTACTAATTTCTTTTCCAAGTGAAAATATAAATATATTTTTTTCCATTTTCCCTCTTATTTGTTAGTTAATTAATCATTCTGCCCATTCATTACACCCAAAAAACCATTCCCGCCGTTTAATCTTCGTTCATTCCCTTTTCCCCTGGTTTCTGCTCTGTCCATTTTCTTGGTTATTTATTTCTGTCTGCTGATCTTCCATCCCTTTTTCCCTTCTGCTGATCAGATCAATGAGTCAATTGAGTGAGTATTTTCTCAAAAAAAGTGCATTAAAATCCCACGTAAAAAGGGGAAGAAATTGGAGACATTTGAGGAGAGGGGGAGGGGGCAACTGTTTGGATTTTGATGGAAGGGAAAAGGGAATGCCAACCCAACATGGGGTGTTTGACGGCGATTTCTCCTTCGATTTCCATTCGAAAGTTCGACCAAATGATGGCATTTGTGCCGTCGTCTTCCCCCCCCCCCAATTTTCCATTTCCCACCAAATTTTCCCTCCGCCGTTCGTCGCCGCTTTCCATCGCCACCATTTCCACTTCTTCTTCTTCATCGTCTTCAGCCTTTTCCTCCGTCCTCAGTTCACACAATTGAAAGCCTTCCTCCGAATTTGGCACCCAAAATCGCCTTTCCCATCCCTTCTCCATTTTGAGTTTTGCCTCGCGTTCCAACGCTTCTTCGGTCACTTCCAACAACCTGTAGAAGAACAAATGGCCAATATTTATGCCAATTTTTTTACATAGCATTTTAATGGGAATTGCCCTTAAAATATATTCAGAAATTGCCTGCGGCACTCATCCGCCAAATTGGCAAGTTGATCATTGCCCTGGGCAGTGCCGTTCTGTCCGCCGCCCTCCGCCAATTGCGCCGCTGGCAGTGCCCTTGCGGCGACTGTTCGCTTCTCTTCCTTCTCCACTTCCTCTTCTTCTTCCTCCTCCTCTTCGTCAATCTCTTCGTATGAATATTCCTCCTCGTCTTCCATCACTTCCTCCTCCTCATAATAATGGCCAATGTTCGGCACAGATTGGGCAATCATTTGGCTTTTCTCGAAAATTGCAATTTAAGAAAGACCCCATAAATCAACTTGAGAATCCCTCCCTAATAATTAGTCCCATTAGGTGGTCATTTTCATTGATCACTTCCCAAAGATTCCTTCCAAAAACCATCCCACGGGCAATTTAGTAGGGTTTCGGCCGTGTGATGATGGGATGGATTATCAGCGGTTGTTTAGGTCAGTGGGCGGTAGGCTGGTGGAAGAGTGATGATGACAAGAACGGGGGAAGGGGGGGGGGGAAAATTGGGAGGGGGCTGAGGGGGAGGGGTCAATTATTACGACAATTAACGGAAAAAATCCCACATTTTAAAGAGCAATAAAGGAAGTTCAAAAAACGAGAGCAATATTTCCTATTTTCTTTGTCTGGTGAGTCCATCCCAAAAAAAAAATTGTCCTTTTTCTGACCCCGGCAGTAAATAATGTTTTTGCAGATGTTGACTTTTGAAAGACAACCTCGGCGAATTTGGTGGAAAATGACGAGAATTGGGGGGGGGTGGACGAAGAAAAAGCACACGAGGGGACGAAGTGAGGGGAAGAAAACAGACGGAAACAAAAGAGCAGGCGAAAACCACACTCTCTCTTCGTCGCTTCCGGCATTAAACGGAAGGAAGCTTTGAATGGATGAATGATCTGCTCCCACCCCCTCCGTTGGCTTTCGTTTTGCAGCTGTTGCCTCGGATAGACTCGTGGAGTTTGGTCAAATGGGACTTTTGTGGGGTGTTTTGGTTGGTTGTTAGGACAAGTGCCGAAAAGAAAGAACAATTACACAAATTTATTAATCAGAGAAGAAATGGGATGAGAAGCAAGGGTCAATAGAGCAACTCGTACAATGGCAAGTCATATAATTTTTCTAATAAAAAACTTTTAAAATATTCATTTAATTTTTTAGAAAAATTTAAAAAATGGTAAAAATTATTGTACGAGTGTCATAACACCGAAAAGTAAAGATCAAAAAAATTTTTAGCGAAAAGAAACAATATTCGAGAAAGAATCAGAAAGGCAACACAGAAAATAGGGAAACGAAAAAATTATAATGCCGAAAAAGATTATGTAAAAGGAACAACAAAAAATGATTGAGCAATTCCGAAAACGGCCTAAATAATTAAAGGAGAAGGAGAGGGAATGATGTAAACACAGAAACAGAATCACTGATTATTATTTGAAAGTCGGATATTCTGAAGCAAAGACGCGGACGCATGAGAATCAGTCAATGGATGCTGAAAATAACTCAAATTATGACAATATTACCTAAAACAAATTAAACTGACTCCGACTAAATGGTCGTAGACAGTCTGAAAGATGCCCGTGTACATGTGAATTATGTGTTCCGATGGGATGCCAGTGATTCTGAAAGAGCAAAGCAATCAGTCCAAAGTCTGTCATCAGTCAATCCAACCGTTGGAGGGAGAACACGACGCTGTTGATGAAATCGCGGCCGTGGATGCAAGTGCAGGCGATGCAAATGACGCCGCAGGCGAGCAGTACGTAGTCGGCCTCAACTTGCAAAATGCGTTCCCTGAAAGAAGACATTTCCAATGCAACGTTTGAAGCGAATGCGCGAATTGACCGAGTCGCAAATTCCGTTCGGTCTCCGTGCACCAACAGCAAAATGCGTCTGTAAAAATCGTCCATTCTGAGGAAGACGCAGTCGAGGATGAGCACAGAGTACTCCCAGAGGGAGTCGATGTTCATCTTCAGGTGCGGATTCGCTCGGTCTGTTTACAAAGAAAAGAGAACTCGAGAAATAAATTGCATGGTAATAGTGTAATTTGTACCCCCCCCCCTTTTTAAATTTTGAAAATTTTCTTTTTCAAAAAAAAAGGGGGGGTACAAAGTACACTGTTACCAATTACATTTCCTAACGCATTACAAGTCAAATTGAGGAGACTTTCGACGTAAGTGATGGGAGTGTTTGCTGAACTCATGCAAAAGCCAATGGCCATCAGAATGCGAATCTCCGACTTGCGAATGGCGTCGTCGGTGTACGCGTAGCCAAGCGACTGGAGACACGAACGCACCCGCGGCACATTAAGCGCCTTAAGCGAAAATGTTGGCACAAAGAAATGCCCGGCCATCACATCATTGTCAGTACAAAGGTGTGCGAACGCATTTTGGAAGCGATTTGAATGCACGAAACTGTCCGAAGTGCGACTTGTCTCGACACGGTGGTGAAAATCTTTTCCCAGTCGCGCTCCCTCTGCAGTTCGGTTTTTTTGCCCGGCTTAAGCATCACCATGGCATACAAACTTTCGATATGGGCACACATAAAACTGGGCAAAAACAAAACAACCAATCATATTAATACAATCCATTAATTAAAAACGCACTTATTGAACAGATTCAACGCAATGTATTTGACGTCCTGTGGCAAGCGGAGCCGAAGGCAAATTGTGAAAATGTATTGCACCGTTTTCTGATTGATGAACATTCGGAAACGATTGTTTTCCAAATTTGCCACCCTATTTCGATTTTCGCTCAAAAGGACGGATAACCAATCGGAAACCAAGTCACCGTGCAGCTGACCATCTTGCACATCGAAATATGGATCAATGTTCAGATTAAGCGGCTCATTCGTCATCTAAAAATAAATAAACAAATCATGTAATGATTTAAAAATTTGGACATCAATCAAAGACAGGGCTCCCAAGTTTTTTTTTTTCAAAATAAGACAAAATGGGTGAAAAACTAAGATTCGGACCCCAAAAATAAGATTTTTCTGAAACTAATAGTAGCGCAAAGAAAACACAATAAAAACGTGAAAAATGACTTGAAGCAATATTTTATTAGCCTAAAATCCGGTAATTAGAAATTTTGACTGTTTTTTACAGATTTTCTCTGAAATTTTGGGTATTTTACACTCAATCCTATCTTATATAATAAAGTTGAGTGTTTGTATGTGTCACTGTTTGAATTAGTGTGGTGTTTTGTTTGAGTTTTGCGTTAAAAATGAATTTGAAAGAGATGAAAAGAAATTGTTTTGAAAAAGAAGAGAATATAAAGAAAAGAGACGAAAATAAATAGTTAAGAAGAAGAAGAAGGCAAAAGAAATAGCACAGAAAAGAAGGTAAAATATTTCTCCTCCTAGGATGTAGAGGTTAGAGGGAGGGATGGTGGGAAATAGTGCACTGTATGACTGTCTGTCTATGCGGGCAGCGGCAGATGGGAGGGGCATACAGTGAACAGACGCGTGATGCTGTGCAGCAGCAGTCTGTTGGACGCGTGCGTGTGTGTGGGAGAAGGAGGGAGTGGGAAAAAAAGAGAGTAAATTGCAATGGAAAAGAAAAGAGAGTAAAAGAAAGGAAAGGGAGAGATAATGGGAAATTTGTCTCGCATCCCTTCCTTATTTATAACCCATCTTTTATTATATAAAATAATTAATAAAATAATGAGCACATTTTTTGTTTGTTTGAGTGGAAAATCCGGTATATGAAGGTTCTGTTTTTGTGTGTAAGAAAAAATTTGTGGTTTTGCTGTTATAATTATTTTTTGTCTAAATTTTCGTTTTTGTTAATTGATTTCCATTTTGTTGAAAGCTTTTGTTTTGCTTATGTAAACGATAATGGAGAATTGTTTGATTAAAAAAATACATTAGAATGAGTTCGGCGGTGCCTTCCCCGCCAATTGCGTTCTCTTCGCCCATCCCCGGGGCCGACCCGGTGGGCCAAAACCAACACACGGCGCCGGATGGATGAGCCAAGCGACGCGTTGGCCCGCCAATTCATTGGCCGCCCATTGCGGCGCCTCAGGCAATTTCCCCATGGCCGCTTCTCATCCGAAAGCACTCTCACTAATTTATCACAAAAGTTTGGGCCAAACTCCAAAACCCATGGACAAAACGAATTGGCCCATTCTTTTCGGCGGGAGAAAAAGAGAGGAAAATGGGAAAGAGAAGAGAAATTGGCCTATTCAAAAGAGTGATTAGATTGGATTGGAGTTAACGAAGAATAATATTTGCCAAGGAAAGAAACGGAGGAATTTGGGAATAATTAGTAAATAAAGAAATGAATCAATCAACTTCCAATTTAATTGCCATCCCTAATTAGAGTTAGTTTGGCACTTCCATAGAGAAGGGGAGACAAAATCAGAGACAACTTTAAAACATGTAATTATTATTTAAAATTTATTTATATTGAAAAATCACAATTGACTAAAATAAATAGCAGAGTACTATTTTTTGCACATTTATTTTAACTTAACAATCAAATAATTTGTTTTTTTAATTTCAAAAAATACATATATTCATAACTAGGGTTGTAAATTAGCACGGTAATCGGTAATTGTAAAAAAAACCGGTACCGGTACCGTGCAACTCTAATTATATGGTCTAACATATTTTTTCTGCGCATATGCTATGAAGAAAGGGGCTCAAAAATAGCATTTCTGCGTTAAATTTTTTGATTTGGTGAAAGTTTTTAGTCCATTAAACCAAATTTTGGGGGTTTTCGGGAATAAATCCATATTTCGCCATTTTTGACTTTTTAGTCTATATTTCGGCCATCCTTGGCAAATTTTCACAGAAAAATTCAAAAAAAGCAAAAAAACACCTCTAAGTTCGGCCTTTTGAAAATTTTAAAAAATTACACCCCAAAAATATGAAAAATTTTTTTCGTAGTCATTTTGGCATTTTTAATAAATATTTTCACCATTTTTTGCGAACTTTTCTTTTTTTTTAATGCAAATTTTTTTTGATATTGTTTTTGTTTCGACTCCTATACTTTGATTTTCCAATCCCTATCTGATTTTTAAAGTTAAAAAGAGGCAAAAAATGGTCAACGAATAAATATGGAAAAGTGAGGAAAATTTTATGAAGCTACCAAATTAATAATTCAAAAATGAATAAAAAAAATAAAATGTACGGCTTAACATTTAGAGAAGTAAATTTTCTTTTGGTCGGTTTTGCTTTTTTTGCATGCCGCGGCACAAATAATTCTCAAGGGAAAGTCAGTGTGTCACTTATTTTTCCTCTTTCATTCCGCTCGATTTTTCACTTTATTTTCGTCCTTCGACCCAAAAAATAAAAGGAAAAAAACATCAAAAAGGGAGGCAAATGAATAAAATGAAAAGATTAAAAAACAAACAACGAAAAGAGGGAGAAGCATTTGAACATTGAAAATGGTTTGTGGGGGTTTATCAGTGTGGTCAAAGTGCTTATTGTGATTCCGCCGTCGCTTCGTCCGTCTCCCGCTTCGCCTTCTTCATTTGGTCTTCGCCAATGCCCGTCCCCGTCAGCAAATGTTTCTTCCGTTCGTCGATGTTCTTTTTTCGCATTTCTTGCTTAAATTACGACTTTCATTCCTTCATTTCCCACTTCCTTTTTTTACCATTCCCTCCGTTTTTTCCTTCACTTTTATCGCTTTGGCCAAAGCGTCGAAATTTTTGCGCATTTCCACCAATTGTTTGCGTGTCTTCTCCAATTCGGCGTCGATGGTCAACTCTTCTTGGCAAATTGACCACAAAAGTTGAAACTAAAAATTAGAGATCGGCCTGGACCTGGATCCAGGCCTGGATTTTTCCTAGGTCCAGGCCATTTTTCGGAAACCTGGATTTTTGTCCAGGAAATCTAGGTCCAGGTCAAATGTGAAAAAAATCCAGGTCCAGGCAAAAGAGGAAAAAACCTGGATTTTCCTGGACAAAATTTTAGAATTTATTATTTCAAGTGACTATTTTTTCAAGTTTTCAAAAAAATGATTAAATATATTTAAAAACAAATTATTATTGTAAATTAGATATTTTTAGATGTTCCCAAGCAATTTATTGATTTTTTCAAGCATTTTTTGATTTTTAAAATGAATTTCAAAAAATCCAGGTCCAGGCCTGGATCCAGGTCTCGAGGAGCCTGGATTTTTCATGGACCTGGATTTTTGTCCAGGAAATCCAGGTCCAACATGGAATCCAGGTCCAGGCTTTTTTCAAAATACCGATCTCTACTAAAAATGGTTGAAAATGTTTTTGATAACCACTTTTCATCGGAATTGGTAATATTTATTTACCCGTTTTTTGTTCTCCTCATTTTCAGCATACATTGAATCAGAATTCGAAATTTGGGAGGTCGTCGTTTCGGGAGTGACAGAATTAACGCATTGGAACGAAGGGATATCGTCGGAAATCTTAAAGGATTTGAAAATTACTGAAAGGTGGGTTGAGTCCCAGTGTTTGGAATGCCGGAGAATTGAGTCCCAGAGATTGAATTGCTGGTGGGTTGAGTCCCAGAGATTGGAGAAAAGCTAAGATAATGATGCGAGGGCGCGAAGCGGCCGAGCCAGTCGATTTTATCATTCATAATTCTATAACACAATCGTACTGCCTAGCGGGGGATGCGCCGAAGGCGCTGACCCCGCTAGTATATTAAAGTTGAGTGTCTGTATGTGTGTGTCCGTGGTTTGAATTGGTGTGGTTGTTTGTTTTATCTCGGCCTCCGTTCGAATTTGAAAAAAAGAGAGCGAGGGAAAGGTTTCACATATATATTAAACAAAATCAAACGAATAGAAATTGAAATTCAATTACACATTTAAAAAGGAATTATTTTTTTCGGAAAACTCACAAAAATAAAAGTCCCAAATTTTACATTTATTTTCCTTGGTAAAGCATAAAATTCATCCTACTGAATGATTTAGAAAAGAGAGTAAAAGAAAGGAAAGGGAGAGATATGGGAAATTTGTCTCGCATCCCTTCCTTATTTATATCCCATCTTTTATTTTATAAAATATTTAATAAAAGAAAAAGGAAAATGGCCATCCATGATTTTATGGGAGAAATTACTTTACTTTTCTACATTATTTAATGATTTTTTTGTTCGCGTTTTTCATTTGAATTTGTTAATTGTATAAATGAATTTGTTATTTGAGAAAATAATTTGATGGTTAAAGAGCGGTGTGTTTTTGATTTGTTTGCATTGAAGAAGCATAGGATTTTAAATTTGTTTTCATTTTTTAATATGAAAAAATTCGACTTTTTATTTTGATTTGTGAATGCTGGTGGGTTGAGTCCCAGTGATTGGAAAGCCTAAGAATTGAGTCCCAGTGTTTGGAATGCCGGAGAATTGAGTTCCAGAGATTGAAATGCTTGATTTTCAGTGACTGTAATGTCTAGGGCTGGGATTTTTATGTTTTAACATATTTTTTTTGCGGCTTAGTTATGGCGAGAGAAGCCCAAAAATAACATTTTCTCCGAACAATTTTCGAATTAGAGCGACTTATAAAAACACATATTTTGGCGTTTTCGCACATAAAAACATATCGCACATATTTCAGGGTTTGGCACATATTTTGCACATATTTTGGCATAAATTTTATTTCGTGCGAAAAGGAAATAAATAAAAACCGAATAATTGTTATTAAACAATGCATATTTGCATCGTTAAATGAAAACTTAGCCAATGAAACCTTCCAAATTTCAGTCTTATTATCTCTGCACATCCTTCACGAACACAACTGAAACTACGCATTGCGACACGGAAATTATGAATGTCACTTATGCGATAATTGATACTGACCGGATTACCAGCCAAATATTCCACGATGTCCGGCTGTTTTGCATCCAAGACGAGATTGACGTCGGAATAACGTACTGTTGCCGTTTTGCAGTATTTTGAAGCTAAACACTTTTAGAAGGCGGCTAGTTGGGTATTGTGTACCGCTTCAAAGCTATGAGAAGGAATTCGAAGCGTCGCCCGAACCAACACGGCTAATTATTCCGACTGAAGCATTTGATAACCAATTTGTGGACACTTTTACAAATCATTATAAGGTGGGGAGCAAGCATTGCCGACTTGACCAATTGTTGTCTTTTTCAGTTTAAAATACGGCCGATGTTCGTTGTGCCAGCGGATGCGAACGCGTTCCAGCAGATGTTCAGGTCGGCGCCTCCACTGTTATGCGCCCATCGCATTTTGAAGTCATCAACAATTTGCATAATGAAATGCTGGTGGCTTGATTTTCAGTGACTGTAATGTCATTGAAAGTTGGTGGGTTGAGTCCCAATGTTTAGAATGCCGCAGATTTGAGTTCCAGTGTTTGGAATGCCGCAGATTTGAGCTGCGGAGAATGATGTTCTCGCGAATTTCATCCCTTTTTATAGAGATTTTTTACAGGAAAATTGATAAGTGTTCGTATAAAATGTAAAATTTTTAATTTTTCTCCCCATTTATAGTTATTTTTGTAGTCAGTCTTAGTGCAGCAGAAAAGTCATGAATTTAGTAAATGTATTACGGAAGATTTTCTTAAACTGCTATAAAGCAAATTTTCATATTTTGGTTTTAATGGCATTTAAATTGAAAATTCCCCACCCCTCCAATCAACAACGACGGAGCAACGGCCGGGCACCAGCGAACACATTGACAACGACGACCACTGCTCATCGCCGCCCGTTAAACCGGTGGGTGGGTCTGTTTGACAGTGGACAATAACTTATTTCCATACAGTGTCCGAATGAATTATGATTTCCAGATTTTATTTTCCATTTGTGATGCGTTATCTGTTGAGAATTAGGAATTATAATTTTCTCACAAAGATCGGCAAAAGCAGTGTTGTCCAATCGCAAGAATCCCCTCCATCGCTTCTTACGGATTCAAAGCCCTTTAAAAAAGTGCTCAATTCTGCCGTCCAATATTACGAGGAATGTATTGGCCTGGTAGAAGTCCACAAAGCCCGCGACGAAGTCAACCGAGTCAGTCTTTTTGCCTTTGTTTTATGCCGAATCTTTTATTATTTTTCGTTTTTTTTAGTGCGAAAACAATTTGTTTTTGGCACAACAGGCGAGAAGAGAAAAACAGGGCGAAATAAAGTCATTGCAAAACCGATTGAAAGACATTCACAGCGAATTGGACAGAACTCAGCGAGGCGAAGACAGGTGACTGACTGTCCAGAAATTGTTGTGATTTCTAATTGGCTTTGAAGCAATTTTGACACATTTTCTGGTTTATTACTTTTTTTGGCAACCCTTAAGAATGGATTTCCTAATTAAGTTTATTATTTTAAGTTGAATCGGTTTCTTGGGGTTTAAAGGATGTGAACACAGCTGAATTCCATCAAAGACGATATTCTGATAGCCATCCAAGTTTATTGCATGTTTCTTCTCATTAAGAGCCTTCATACGACACCAACAAATATAATTTTGCAAAAAATTGTTTTTTTGAATACTCTGTTTGAGTTCAGAGCTTTGGTTAATGTACCACTGTAGACCTGGATCCTGGAAAAACCCAGGCCTGGATCCAGGTCCAGGCTGTGCTCTAATTTTTGCCAAAATTGGTTTCGATATGACCAAAATTTTTTGAAAATTTGACCCCAAAATGACAAAATTTTGTCATTTTTTGATGCAAAATTGGTACAACCCCAAAAATGTCTATAAATACAAATTTAAAACCTCCGTTTGTGCAGGTATCTCCATCTGCTCACAGAAGAACACGCGGCAATCAAAAGTGAGAGGGAATTGCTTTCGTCCTTTGAACAATTGGAAGCCAATGAACGCGATGCATTTAATTTGCTCTCCAATAAAGTAAAATATTTTTCGATTCATTTATTTGTTTTTTTTTTTCTCTTTTTAGGTTCGCATTAGCCACGAACGCGAAAGGGAGCGAGATGAACGTACGAAGTACTGGTCGTTGACCGGCTCTTTGCTCGGCGCTTTCCTCGGCATTTTCGGCACGACAATTGCCAACGAACTGAGGATGAAACACATTCGGGAAATGATTCCTAGTGGCCAGCAAATTCAACCTTTGCTGAAGGAAATGGCACAAATTGCGCGGCAAGGACAGCAAAACGTTGGGAGAAGCGGGCAAAGCTCAGCCCTTTACATTTGTACAGATTTTGAAGGTCAGCGACTTTATGGACGACCTGAAGAACTCGCTGGGGGTGGACTCGCCAAAACTGAGCGATTTGAGCGCGGAGAAAAAAACGGAACGGAGCGACGAAACGGAAATGGGAAAATCCATCGACAGCCTTAGGGAACAGGTGAAGGAAAGGTCTTTGATGGGATAATCACTTTTTGACCATTTTGTCTCACTTACAGAATACCCAATTATTGGAACGGATGAGTGAATTGAAACGGCTGATTCATCTCGACAGATCATTGACCGACGCGGAAGGCGGACGAGCGATTGCGTACATTGGGGATGACATGGAGACGATGCTGCACCAGACGGAGAAGCACATTGAGTCAAGGCTGAAACTGCAGACACTGGTCACCATGGTCGGGTTTTACACCGCGTTGGTTATCACTTTGCCATTAATTTACTTTTATTTTTCCGGAAAATGACAAATTGTTTATTGTTGTTCACCATTGAATAAGGCTAAATAAATTTATCAGCAGGACAATGACAGATCGGCACTTTACTTTTAGTTGTATTTAATCTTTGAACGAATTGGCATTTCAAATAAACGAATTCGCCATTTGCTCATGGTTATTCCCATCGTTTCTTTCGTCCGTTTGGTCAGTCTGTGACCAACACTTCTTTGATTGCCTTTTGCAGCATTTCATCCACCACACTTTTGACCAATTCCGACTGTTTCTGTTCTTCTTCCTCTTCATCGTCCTCTTTTTCGCTTTGTTCGCCATTTTTGCTTTTGCTGTTCATTTTTGTCGAAAATGAAGTTGGGCATCGGTTCATTGGTCTGATCAGTGACGGGGATGCTTTTCCCGGACTGATCTGTGCCGCGGCTTCTCCACCGTCAAACGATGGAATTGCGTGAATCACTCCGAAGGAAACGCGACGGCTTCGGTGTCTGTTTTTTGAAAACCCAACCGAATTAAGCTTTTAATTAGTGTTTCGCTTGCTTGAACAATTGGCGCTCAACGAGCAACGAATTGGACGGTGACAATGGCATTTTTCCGCCCATTCCGCCACTCAGTGCAATTTCCGGTGTGCAGGACGGAGAGCGTTCGGTTCGGTGGAAAATCGTCGGCGTATGGCGTTCGGATGGGAGGGCACTGCCGAGAAGCGAAGTGCCGGTAGTAGCGCCGTCAGCGGACGGAGACGAAGAACTGCTCGAAGGGGCGCCGGACAACGGTGGTGGAGGCAAAGCGAAGTGATCGGCGGAAAAGTCGGCAAATTTGGTGGGACAGAAATCTGAAAATGAATTAGTTCGCCAAAGTGAACAACAATTGCCGAAATTGGCCAAGTCACCCGGAAAGCATTGGGAAAGGTCAAGCGAATGAATGTGCTGTTGGTCGACGCGAAAACGAACTGAGCCGACCCGTTGGACTGAGCTCAGCGTTTGGAGTGCGTCCAGCGAACGGGCGGAAATCTTCGGGGCGCCCTCGGGGCAAACGAAGAAAATGTCACCAATAAAGACCAAGTTCAGCTGAAGCATTATTGGCACAAAAGGGTCAAAAAGGCGTTGATTGGCGGCACCGAAAAAGGGAGTGTGCGGCGCCGCTCCACGTCCGTCAGAATGGCACTGAACACTCGTGCCAAATAGGGCCACACTCGCAGCAGCGGTCGGTTCGCTGCTGCTGCTTCGGCGTCTGTGCTGCTGCTGCGCTCGCCTCGCCCAATTCGCTCCATTTCCATTTCCTCCTCCGCCTCATCCGTGTCAATTCGGCCCGCTATTTCCACCAAATTTGGGCTGGTCGAACAGCGAGTGACCGTCACTTTTATCTGTCAAAAAAATGCCGAGGATCGGCGGCGCGGCGATTGGTGCCGACTGACCAATTCCTCCGCTCGCAACAGCACACCGTTGGTCCATTCGTACATATAGTCCCAGCAAAGCGATTGTTTGGCCGCCTTTGTCCATTCCCGTAACACCCTTAAGGGACAGCGAAAGGAGTGACCACAGCAAAGGCAAATGCAATTGCGGAAGGGTCCCTCCGTTTTCAATGTCCGACCATTCAGTAATTGTGCCCGCGGGGAATGCGAATTTAAACGCCATTTGCACTTCCGAATCCCTGGGGTAATTAGTCCAATGCAGCGCCTAAACAATGCTAATCAACCGAAGACAAAGGCAAAATAAAAAAGCAAAAGTTTACGGGCGGTTTAGTGAAAAGCTGACACCTATTCTCATGGTTTTGCTCATTTTCCTCTTCCGATTGGCTAACAATTTGAAAACCGGCGGTGCCAAAGCCAAAAAACGTACAAATGGCATCCTAAAACAACAACAGAACACTAATTGAGTTTAATTAATAGAGTAAATCGACAGAAGATTAAATTAATTAAATTAACAAAAATAATTATTTTATTTAATTAATAATTATGAATAAAATATTTCCCTTTAATTTGTTAATTATTCCAAAACCCACCAACAAATTTGGGTCGTCAAAGTATGAAAGGGCACAGTTTGGCACTGTCGGCTCATTCCAATGCGTCGCGCGCATTAAATGCTCTTTTTGCGCATCGCTTTCGCCGAACTTTCTTAAGCATTCATTCATTGTCCGATCAATCGTTCTTTTTTTCCGATGGCTGTTCCTTCCGTCTCCACCTGTTCTTCTCCCCCCTGGCGCTCCATTCGCCCACCCATTCCGCCCGCACCGCGTCGAGGTGTTCCTGAAGGCACCGTTTGTCGTCGTCCGATCGATCCTTTTTGATGATAAGTATTCGCATGTGACTTTGGCCTGTTGCTGCTGCTGTTCCCTTTTCATCCTCAAGCAATAAATAATTTTTCCTCCTTTTTCATTGTTTTTTTTCAAATGCCCACTGAATTTGACATGGAAAGTCGGTAGAGGTCGGCCAGCGTTCGCAAAGTGTTCAAATGTTCGCCGAATCCCTTCTTGGCCATTAGCAACACCCAATTCCGTGGCGGAGTGCTTCCCTCGCCAGTGGAACAATGGGCCAGCGAATGAGTGGGCAATCCGACCGATTCCGAACTGTTGGCCGAAGAGGCGATCAGCACAGTCTGCGCACGCACCGGCGGCGGAAAGCTGGCATTGTCACCGCGGGGCTTATTTTGCACCAAAAGGACCTTTCAAAGGGACCGAAGCGAAAGTGCCAAAAAGCGTTTGGCACTCGAATGAATGCCTTTAATTACCAATCGCTCCAATAAATTTTCGTTCGCTGTCACAATGATCATCTCGGGTTATTCAATCACTTGATGTATAGACGAAGCAACTGGACAAAAGGGCAGAAAGAGAAGCGAAGGCGAAAGAATGACTGGACAAATTACTTAATTAAATGCATTTTAATGAGTTGCCCAACGAATTAAGTTTATAAATTATAATAATGAACTGTTGTTGATGCATATTTGTTTATTTATCAAATCTATTGATAGTTTAGAAAGCGAGGAGAAATGAAAGGGAAGGACAAAGGGACCAACCGACGAACGAACGAACGCCCCCGGGGGCAGAGAGGGACACGCCGAACGGAATGAGCCTAATTTGCGTGAAGATTTACAATAGCCTCAATTTAAAAAGGCGCGAGAACGTCGCCCTTCCCCACCGCGTGTCCCTTTTTCTTCCTTTCTTTCCGGTTTCACTTACTCGGAGTGGGAACATTTGAAAGCACTATGGAATTTCTTCATGTAGCCAGTGTAGGGGCCAGGCCGTTTTCGTACGAACACATGTTTTTGGACTATAACTTTTTTCTTTGCCAATCAAATCCAACATTGTTGGTATCATTCGAAAGCTCTTTAGATGCTCTATTAGCCTGCAAAATTCCAAAAAATTTCGTCAAGTTCAAAAAAAGTTCGAGCCAAAA
Source organism: Heterodera glycines (assembly GCA_004148225.2). Taxonomy (NCBI): domain Eukaryota; kingdom Metazoa; phylum Nematoda; class Chromadorea; order Rhabditida; family Heteroderidae; genus Heterodera; species Heterodera glycines. The sequence continues at coordinate 9,524,567 of CP049706.1, forward strand.
AAGTTGGAAAATTTGGTTTTTTGAATTCTTCTGGTCATAACTTTTTTGAACCTTAACGAAATTTTTCGAAATTTTGCAGGCTAATAGAGGATACATAGGGCTATCGAATGACACCAACAATGTTGGATTTGGTTGGCAAAGAAAAAAGTTATAGCCAAAAACTTGTGCTCGTACGAAAACGGCCCGTACGAAAACGACCCCGACCCGCCAGTGTAGGGTCTTTTTTCTCCTTTTGTTTTGCGATACATTCACCGCCAAAATCTCTCATCCGTCGTTCCCATTGGCACAATCAAATTTATTCTCGAACTTGAAACAATGCCATTGAAAAGGTGAACGGACGGTTCTCAGAGAAGGAATGTCAAAGCTACAAAGCAAGGGGAAAAGAAGGCGACTTATTCCCCCCCCCCGGCATTCGTTTGTCCCATATTCTCGCCCCTTCCCTTCCGCTGCCCCTCCCCCATTTTTCTTTTGCACTTCTACGGAAAATGGATTTTGCCTGGGAGGAAGGAAGTGAGGAGAAAGAAAATGGCAATGAAAACCGAACTTTGCTACTGCGGCTGCTGCTACCACCGCACTGTGCGTTTTGCCCAATGAATTGGCCGTGGGTAATTTGTGATGGGCGGGAGGGAATGAAAACCGAGGTAAAAGTTGCTTAAAAAGCATTAGGAATTGTCTTACTCAGTTTTTTTCGACGAAGAAATGTGCCGAGAAAAGGGGCATTGCTTTAACTAATAAATCATTTGCTTTGTTTTTTGTTTGGTTTATGTGGTAACGAATTGCGTGTGAATAAAAGGCTAAAAAGGGGGGGGGGCAAACACTCCGCCCAATTCCGAAGAATGGCCGCGGCTGATCGTCGTTCATATTTATGCAAATGCCCAAAACACCGACAAAAGGATTAACGGGTCCAAATTGGTTTTCCTATTTTAATAACGACGAATTCATTTCCAATGGACAAGCCAAAATATGCAGTGAATAAATTAACATAATAAATGAATTAAGGGAAAGGCAAATCAATGGAATTAATTAATGAGAGACCGAAATTGCAAAAGGACAAGGCAATGAAAAGACACGCCCAATTAAGGAAAGTTTATTTGTGTTTGATCAGAATTTGCCATTGAATTGACGGAGGAAAAGGACAGAGAGAGAGAGAGAGACATGAGAAGGGAATGGAAATGCAATTAAGCGACGGGAATTGCCGGGGGCATTGGGCTGGGCACGGCATAAGCAATCCTTCGGGCGATGCCCCCCCCGCTTCTCCCTCTTTCATCAAGTGTTTGCTTTGTGTGCCGTATTCACCCCTCCCCGCAGTATTACACGGCACTAAGGCAGTCAAATCTCATGTGTTAACAAGAGGGCCAAAAATGGAAAGAACAAACTGCTTAGGCACTCATATCAAATAAGAAATAATTTTAGAGCTAATAATTGCTCGAGTATATAAAACATTCAAACATAAGTAAGATGGCAAAAAAGAAATGAGACTGAAGCTTAAGTTGATTATTATGTTTTTGATAATTAACCAAAAAACAGAATTAGACATCCAACATTTTATTTGAGACTAACCGGACAGAAATGTTACGACAATAACAGACTCTATTATTATAGACCGTCAAACAACCATTGCCCTAATAATCGGAGGTTCGATTCAATCACTTTACGAAGGCGGCTTCTGACTCTCCACTTCGATGAATTTGATCAAATCGGCGCGCTCCTCAGCCTTTTTCAGTCCAGCAAAGACCATCTTGGTCCCCGGAATATATTTCTTGGGGTTGAGCAAGTATTCGAACAGCGTTTCCTTGTTCCAAATGACGCCCTAAAAAGAAACATTAACGAATACTAAACAGCTTTAATCCACCTTGCTTTTGTTCGCAGCAGAATAATCGAAAGTTGGTACAGAGCCACTCTTCCTATTCCAAAGGCCGTTGAGAGTTGGCCCAGTCTTCGTAGCAGTCGAATCAATCACCTTAACAAACCAATTGACATACAGTAACAAACCACATCGCTATTATACAATTCACTTACATGGCATTGCAAGCACCGTTGCTTGAAAATCTTCTTTCCTCTCTCGTAATCGCCTTCCGGAATTGCCTCTGGCATATTTGACCTTCGAAAGATTGATGAAGCGTGTATACCCTGTTTCAAGTTGGTTAAGCTGATTGAAAAAACAATACGCTATTAAAAAAGCTGTCGCCGTGGTTTGTGAAACCGAATATAAACATTTGCAAAGAAAACCCGGGTAACACAACAACTTTAATCAACAAATCGGAAATACAAGTCGTCTCATTTCTTTCTCTACACAAAATGAGTTCTCGGACGCTGTGTCGTGAAAGGAGTCATCTAAATGAGAAATAAAAGTAAAAAATAGGTGTAATGGCATTGGCTAACATTGCGTCGCTTGGAATTCACACGGTGAGGAAGCGGAAATTTGATCTTGGAGTTCTGAAATTGCTTCACCCCGGCTCGCTTGCAGTCCGCCACACTGATGGTTTGCACTTTGATGATCTGAATGCGATCCGCTTGAGCGCGGTGACGAGCGCCCATGTCGCGATAGCACTGCGTAACAGCACCCGCTTCACAAACATCGCGATACTCGCGGTACATGTTGTGGTGTCCAGTACGAGAATCGTAGCGGAGCCAAATGCCAAAGTTCTTCACGGAGCCAGGCTTTTTCTCGAAGACCTTAATTTTCGCATTTGGTTTATGTTAAACGTAAGTGATTGCGCGGATCAATCACTACAACATTTTCAGTTATTTTTAAATATTTTTCAGTCTTAAAACGGACGACGCCCAACTCGTTTTGGACGCTCTCTTTTTTTACAATTACATCGAGAAGTTAGATATCTCATACACATTAACAAGTTAAAACAAAAACGAATTGACAAACGAATTGAGTTTTTATCCCTTTTCCTTCATACCTCTTGACATGAAATAATTTCTCCGTGTGTTTTTTTAACACGACGCAACATGCTAGTGAAGTACCAGAAGCGAGACTTAGCAACGACGTGGTTGCTGGCAAAAATAACCATTTCATGCAGTGTCGGATTTGGGTCATTTGCAGTTGGGAGTTTACGTCCAACAACGATGTACTTTCTTAACTGAAAAGACAGGATTTCCACAAAGACCAAATTTTAAAAATTACAGTTTCTCCGGATGCTTTGATTGGCATTGTTTAAAACTTGGCTAAATTAGAAAATTGATAACGGTAATGTCTACGGTTCAGCGGAAAGCAAAATAGAAAGTCAAGTTAAAAGAAAAAACGTTAAGAAAACGTAATTTGTAAAAGAGAATTTAAATTTGGCATTTCGTTTGGTATGCGTTTCTTTTGTCAAATAGTTCGAAACGATTTCCTAAAATTGAAGATAAATTAGAGACCGGTGCGGGACTGAATCCTGCCGGGACTGAGACCCAAATCTGCAATCGTGCATTTTTTGGAAATTGACTAACTGTGCAGAGTAGGGTTCGGACCCCGCCCCCGGGGACGGGACAGGTTTTTTGGCCTCACCCCCGCCCCGCGACTCAGACCCCCGCCCCTGCGACCTTCGCCCCCGCAGGGGCACGGGGGTGAAAAACACACCCCCTAAGAATGGCATATTCGTGGAATTAAAGGCAAAAATTTATACAATTTTGAATTTTTTAACCATCTTTTACAAATTTTTATGAAATAAAGTAAATTTGCTTATTTCTATGTTGTTATTTCTAAGAAATGTTCTGGTTTTGGGGTAATACCTTATTTTCATCTAAAAAAAGGGAAATTTCTAAAAAATTTGGCTAATTTCTAACAAAATTCATATAAAGTCATAAAAATTTTCCGCTTGCGGCGCCAATCGGCACCACCGGACCTCTCCCCTCGCACATGCACCAAGTTTTTTGGAAATATGCCGCAAAAAATGTTAAAAATCTGATTTAGTGATCCCGAATGCACTGAAATTTATGAAAAATATAACAATAGAATACATTTTTGATCGAATAAAATGTAAAAATATTTGAAGCAATTTTGCAAAATGTTCTTATTTTTGACCCTAAAATCTTATTTTTTAGCCTTTATTCTTATTTTGAAAATTTTGAAATAGAAACCCTGGATTTAGACAAAAACACCCATAAAAATTGACTATTCTGGCATAATTTATAATCCTTAAATTTGGTCATTTTTAGACAATATCTGTGCAATTATACCAAAAAAGAATTGAATCGAGGCGATACATCGAATAAAGGAATGTGGAGCCAAACACATCATTCAAAAAAAAAAAAAATTTTTTGTGAGATTTTTTGGAGCTAATTAAAAACAAACCCCCGCCCCCGTTCCCGGGGGCGAGAAATTTCTCACCCCGCCCCCGCCCCCGCGACTCTGACCACCGCAATCCCCCGCCCCTGCGAAAAGCCACCCCCGCCCACGGGGTCCGAACTCTGTGCAGAGAAAAGCGAGCATATATTTATTTTCTATATAGATGTTTGTGAAGACTTTTTCTCGTTCGGTTCGTAATTCAACTCGCTTTTTCTACTCAACAAACACCAAATTGGATCCCTCAAAATGGCGTATTGAAGTCGCATTGCTCATTTACCGTCCTCCAGTTGTTGCTCCACCAATGACGGAAGTTGAAGAACAATTTTATAGGATGTCTGAATTTGCCAATCAGAAGTCGTCTTACAAATGTGACTTTGAACTTCAGTTAGAAAAAGATGAAAAGTCGGTGTTTTATTTCTTTTGTTTTTGTTTTTTCATACTTTGCTTTAAGGCTATTGGAGAAGCGACGACAACTTGAAAACGAAGGAAGGGACCTTAGCGCACTTGACGAAGAAATTAATGTCTCTTCTACTCAACTTAGAGATGATTGGTTCGAGAAAAGTGAACAGCTTACCAAGCAGTACAAACTGGATTCGCCACAAACAACGACGGATGAGGACAAAAATCTAAAGACTTTTGGAAGGATGCAGCAAAAAAAGCTGGCTTTGCTTGTGAAGCAACGGTTCCCTGATGCTCTTAATTCTGATTATGTATCGCCATGGATTTTACCACAGTTAATACGAACTGGCGATGATACATTGCGACAGGTATTAATGAAAATTGGCAATGTAAACGTTTGTGTTGTTTCTGCGAAAAATAAATTTTACGGACAATTTCAAGTTTGTCCTGCTCTATTTCAGTTCACCAGACCATAAAAGATTTGCCAAGACAGTAAAATTAGATCTGACCCTAAACAATTCTTAAAATAGCCAGATACAATGTCGTAGCCAGGGGAGCTGAGGGAGCTAAAGCCCCCCCCCCCTCCGAAATCCAAAAACTTTAAAAAAATTTTGAGATTTCAAGCAATTTTTTAACGAAGGGTGGGTCTTTTTAAATCAAATTGACCAAAAATGTGGATACAAACCGAATTAGTACCGATTTTCCTTTGTTTATATGTGTTTCTAATTTTCAGACTGCAGAAAAATGTATTGCTCATATGTTTCCAAATTTTGATCAAATGCCAATTGGATTTCAAATTCTTGGTAATGCACCGTTCTCGCATTTAGTGCATCGATATTCCAACCGGATGAAACAGCGTTTAGGGTCCGATGGATCAGTTGTAAGTTTTCTATTTTTATCAAATAAATGGGAAAATAATATGGGAACAGGACAGAATCCCGCCGCCGAAATCACGCCGCTAGAAATTTTTTAAAAAATTTTCAAACCTAAATTTCAAGAAAAAATTTTTTATAGGAAAATTTAAGGAAAAAAAAATTTTGAAAAATTTTACAGATATTTTTTTTTTGGAATTTTATGATAAATTACTAAGTTTTTTTGAAAATTTTCCAATTTTTCTTTGAAATTTTCTTATAAAAAAATTCTAAGAATTTTTTCTTGAAAAAATTCTAAATTTGAAAAATTTTTTAAAATTTCTAGCGGCGTGATTTTGTTGAGTTTATTTTTTGTTAAGTTGAAGCAGCTTCTCAGCTTCTCTCTTATTTTTAATGCTCTCCCTCTTAAATAACATCCTCTTTTTAATAGAAAAGAATATATTTCATCTTTTTGAATAAAAAAAAGCAAAAAAAAAAAGTTTCCTGTAGATTTTTCGGCTCATTTTTCATTTTTAGGTCAAAATTTATCGTTTAAAATTGAGACTTTGATTACTTTTTGCTTGTTTCATTAGTTTAAACCGTATTTATATCAAAATTGAGAGAGACTATTCAAAATTTATGGTTTAAAAATTTTTTGTTGAGACTTTGGGTACTTTTCTAGTTTACCGGGTATTTTTAACATACATTTTCAGATAAATGTGTTTTAGAAATTAATTAAAATAAGTTTTAAGGGGTATTGGGGGTCGCTGATCACGAATATAGCACCCATTTTGCCAATTTTGAACCCCTGATCCGAACTCGGACAAAAATAAAAATTCGAAATTGTATGGATGATATCCTCATTGGCATCTTGCCAATGGGGTATTATTGGTACAGGAAACCTATCAATTCTTTGTCCCTGTACAGCTCATGTAGTGAATGGTAGCGCTGATCTGAGCCCGGATTCGTGATCAGCGACCCCCAATACCCCTTAAAACTTATTTTCATTAATTTCTAAAACACATTTACCTGAAAATGTATGTTAAAAATACCCGGTAAACTAGAAAAGTACCAGACTTTGATTACTTTTTGCTTGTTTCATTAGTTTAAACCGTATTTATATCAAAATTGAGAGAGACTAAAAAATAAGTTTCGACTTTTTGTTAGAAATTGGGTCCGGGGTTCTTGAGTCGAAATGAATATTAGAATCGGATTTTGAATGGAATTTTTAGATCTTCTTTTTTCCTGTTCTAATCCACCGAAAAATGCCGAATCCGATAACACTGGTTGACATGACTTCAGACAATGTGGTGGATTATCAATGGTGCACTCGTGAGGAATTGGCTGAATTGAAATTAGAGACAAGGGAGAGGCAACAGTACAGATCTGCTTTTTCTTTTGCGTTGATTGAATAAAGCACTTGTATTGTTAACTGAATAAATCTCTTAATTATCTAATTCTTTTTCGCTTTGGTTATCGAACAAACAAACCAATATTTTCTGAAATTTATTTTTGGTTGCGCACAACAATTTATTTATTGAAAACTAATAGGTATTTGTCATCATCACTCATCATTATGTTCCTTTGTGAGATAAAAGAAAAATGAAAACGTATAGTAAAGTAATACATAGTAAGCTGTGGTTGTTTCCTTTCATATGTTCGCTTATTAATGCTGATAAATTTCTAATCGATTCTCTGCTTTTAATTTTTTTATTGTACTAATTAACCAAATCATAATTAACAGACATTTACTATTTAGGTATATAACATTGCTTAAAAAACGACACGAAATAATGTCATACAAATTCCAAAGATCGCTAGGTAAGTGATTATTTCACGACCAGAGATGCAACAGTCAATTGCATTTTTAGAAGTGGCCACTGATCAAACGTTGATAGAGCCAAACTGGGAAGTCATTCTCGAATGCGTTGATATGATAAGGGGAGGCGAAGTGCCGTCAGTTTGAATTTCCTTTATGACGATTACTAAAGATTCTTTCAGTGTGAAAGAAGCATTAAAACACATTCAAAAGCGTTATCGCAATTCGAACCCGCACATTTCACATCATGCTTTGCTTATTTTGGAAGCTTGTGTTAAGAATTGCGGCAAAAAGGTAGGGTTTCATTGGGAAAATAATATTATTATTTTTTGGGTTTAGTTCATTCGGGAAGTGGCAACCAAGGAAGTCATGGACGACCTCAAAAGCATAATTATTTCGGACCCGCCTGAGAAGATTAGAGAAAAGCTGCTTGAGCTTATTCAGTGCTGGACATCCGCTTTCAAGGGAATTCCCGAGTTCAAAATTGTGGAGGACACGCACAGTCTGTTAAAAATGAATGGCTTCGAATTTCCGCCAATTGACGAAGCAAAGGCTATGTTTTTGGCTGATTGTGCCCCTGACTGGGCCGAAGGAGACAATTGTTATCGGTGAGTGAAAATGAACATTAAGATACCTGTCTGCACATTTAACTTTGCAGATGCCGCGTTGAATTTGGCATGTTCACCCGTAAACACCACTGCAGGGCGTGTGGCCAAATTTTTTGTGACAAATGTTCCAACAAGCAAATGTTATTGCCTCAATTTGGAATTGAGAAAAAAGTTAGGCTTTTGTGTTTATCTCTGTTTGTATGAATAATTATGGATTGCTAGGTTCGCGTATGTGAAGCATGCTTTGACAAACGCGACAACCAAACGTCTTCAAAAACAGGACAAACAAAAGGAAAAAGCATTTCGGATGACCGTTCTAAACCGGATGAAGAGGCGCGGGAGAAAGCCCGCAAAGAGGCCGAAGTAATTGACAAGCAATTAATTTCAGATCGATTTAATTCAAAATCTTTTAGGAAAAGGAACAGGAAGAACTGCAATTGGCCTTAGCAATTAGTCAGAGTGAGGCGGAGGCTAAGGTTTTAATTTTCTACAAAACTGCAATTTCTACGGGTTTTAGGAACGTGAGAAATGGAACAACCTCTATTCCTCGCAACACACCGGGATGACAAACGACCCAACTCCGCGGGAAACCGAAGCAAATCGGCAACAGACTGAGAATGACCTTCCAAAAAGCAATGTTCGGGATGATTATTCAATATCTGGCCCGGTTGATGATTCTGCGGACCAACCATTCGATTCAATGCTAGCTAAATACCTCGATCGCGATTACTGGGAGCGCAAGCGTCGCGAGACTGAAGTATTTTATTGTAAAGATACGCCAAAATAACAAAAGTTACATTTAGGAGGCACAGACCAGAGCTACAGCTCCACCGCCCAGCGAAATTTCCATTTCGGTGTCATCGAGTGTCAGCCAACAACCCCAAATGAATGGAATCGGAAAGGGTGGGAATGATGTCGATGAGAACAACAAAATGTCGTCTTCATCACTATACACCGCACCTCAAAATCAGCTTGTTGGCATTTCTTCAGCCAACAAACAAATGCAACAACTTTCTGTGGACGATGAACTTTCAGCACTTTACACAAAAATGGATCTCTCTGAAATTATGATGCCACAAAAGACTGAACACATTCCCGATGCAGAAGAAGAAACCGCCGAAACATCGGGATTTTGTCGTGCACTGAAGGAAAGGGTCAGACAAAAAACTGATACGAAAATTTATTTGATTCGCTAATTAAGGTTGACACGCTCAACACGCGTATGCGAAGTAACCAACTTCGAGGACGATCAATTGTCAACGACTCCGCAATTCATTCGTTGTTCTCACAGTTGACGGATGCCCATGGAAAAGTGTTGGAACGGATGAGCACACTTGAAGGACAACGCGGTATCAAATTACGACGGTTTCGTGGAAGAGAGACCTACCCAATTTTTGTTTTTACCTTTCAAAGAACGCTACGAACGCATGCAAGACAATTTGTCACACATAACGGAAGCAAGACAGGCGGTGAACGCATTGCGCGATGAGAACGAACGTCAGCGACGGGAAATGCTAAGAGCGGAGCACGACAGAAGACAGAGTCAATTGAGACACAAAATGGAACACATGCGACAAATGAAACACGTGAATATCATATAAAAATTAAGGGTTTTGAATCCAAAAACTAAAATGTGTTAAAAAGAATTAATATAGGAAATGTTGCTGAATGAGCGTCAGCTAGCAATTCAACGTTTCCAAAATAATGAACGCCAAATTATGCAGCAGCGAATGCTGGTACAACAACCGCAACAAATTCATCAGTACCAAATGCCACCTATGGTTTCGTCCTACCCTCATCAACAGCATTATCAGCAAATTCCGAATTCCATGCCACCAAACACTGCCGTTACAATGAATGCCATTCCATCTTTGCCACAAAACATCACCACGCCTATGCCACCAAATGTAAATGCAATAACGTCTCAAAACTTTTGTGGCCTTATCCCTTTAGGAAATGTTGACGAATGTAAATCTTGTGGGAATTCGAGCTTTTCAAAGCAACGAACACCAGATTATGCAACAACAAATGATGGGACAGCAACCGCAAATGCATCAATACCAAATGCCGCATTTGGCGTCGCCCTACCCTCTTCAACAGCAACCGCATTATCAGCAAATTCCGAATTCCATGCCACCAAACGCTATCACTGCTGATGAGCAAAAAAATCAAATGACCGGCGTACAGGAGGACTTGTTAATCACCTTCGATTGAACATGGGAACATATTGCGGTGTGCTTGTCTCATTTATTATACACAATAATTGTTTATTGACATTCGCATGAGATCGTATTGTGATGGAAAGTGAAATATTCACCTTGATTGATATATGTATTCTGGATCCGCTTATAATAAACTTTATTTATACCTTTGAAGAGGATTGGTTTATATAACAGACAATCGCGAGAACTATTATACATGTGCTAGCCAAATAATGAAGATAAGAATCCACTAGGTTTCGCAGTTAATGCCTGGCTTTGATAAGGTTTCGAACAGGCGTCATATAACCTTTAAAGTGGGAATGATGTCGGTTACAGCTGATTGGATGATTTAAGGGACTCACTCGTCATATGCCTTCTCCCTTGCCTTCAGGCAACTGCTGATGTCTTCCTCCTCTTTTTTCAGTTTTTCTTTCGCTGCTTCCCACCTGAAGAATAAAACAATTGAAATACGAATCTTTGTCCGAATTGGCGGCAATGCTAAAGAATTGTGGTCTACATTTTTCGTGGATAAAAGCTTCTAATTCATTTAACACTATTTATTTTGATGTAAAATAATGCTTAAATTGTTTAATTAAGTAAAATACACAAGTTGCGCCAAAATTTGACCGGTTTTAACTTTTTTTTTTGGAAGAATTTTTTTCTAATTTTTTGTTCGAATTCGGGTCCGGGGTTCGAAATTGGGCAAATCCGAGTTCATATTCGTAATCAGCACCCTCGAAAACCCCAGGAAACTGAATATGAGCCCAGAATAAAAAAGAAATTAGGGACCACAATTCTTTACCATTGCCGAATTGGCTCACTTCCTCTTTAAGTCCATATACTCTTTCTGGAATTCTTGCATTTCCGATTTCTTCGATGCCAACACGGGCTCCAATGCGTTGATTTTGTTAATTGCTGCGCTGGCGTAATGATTCAGCGGGAGGAAAGTGATTTCGTAACTGACCTAACAAATGCAAAATGAAAGGAACAAATTGACTGATTTGATGGCATTTCTACAAAAAGACACCCAATAATTTACCATTCTCAAGAAATTGTCGCCGTATACACAAAGGATGTGCTTTCCTGGCTGAAGCTCCATCACATTAGCACCTAAAAACAGACAAATTTTATGTTGTTTTAATAGGCTAATGTGTAACCATGGGTTTCTAAAGTGTCCAGAAAGTGAAATGGCAGGGGAGTGTCTTTGTCCTCCATGTAAAAACTAAAGTAGTCATTTAAAAGTTCAATCACATTAAAAAATTTAAAAGTTACCGAATTGGAATGAATTCGGAAATGTTTATTCGTTGGAACGGCACAAAGAAAAGTTCAGCGGAAGTGTATTTCTTTTTCTTCTGACTCTCGCGAATGTGACGGACTGCGCCTTAAAAACAAAATTAAACAATTTCATAAGGGGGTAATAATAAAATAACGGAATACCTTCCTGATCGAAAAGGACCAATTTGAATTTGCTCATTGCCAATGATTTGCATCGAATGATCACTGAACAAAACATTGGCTACAGTGTAAAATAATGAAAGGACCTCCGTGTTGTTGGAATTCGGGAGTCATCTGAAACGCGTAGAAATTTGCCTCCTGATTGTTCACTGTTTCGGACAGCACCAGACCTGGCTCGAGAGGCCTTAACACATAAAAAGAATTTTTTTTAAATGCTCTCTTTGGTACTTAGCCTGTTGACCGTTTGTGACATTGCCACGAGAGAGATCACGAGCTTGAGCAAGCACTTTCGGTCCAATTTGGGTAGGAATTGGTATTCCCAATTTGGTAAACTGGCGAAAACAATTAAAAGGGTATATTAGCACTTATAGCGAACCATTGCGCCAAAAAAGCGACCTAAATAAATTTTTAAGAACAGAGTGAGATTGAGCTTATCTCACCAACTCCGCCAAGTTCGGATATGTCGAGTCCTTCAAAATCATTCATTGCCATCGATGGTCCGGACACATCGTATTGCCGCCTTTTATTTGGGTCGGAGAGAACAGAATAGGCTATGCTAACTTTTTTGAACTGTTCTTGCGCTTTAATTGTATTTTTTCAGTAAAATGATTAGTGTGGTTTGAATACCTTGCTCATTCCCAGGGTTTCTGTCTGAATAAATATACCTATCTGAATTTTACAGAAAATATTAAAATAGAACCGACCTGGATGATAAGTTAGTGCCAATTTTCGGTAAGCGTTTTTGATTTCCTGCTCACTTGCATTACGAGGAACGCCCAATATCTCGTAAAAATCACCAATGTCAGCAGTTTTAGAATTGCTTTTCATTTTTAAGCTTTGGTTAATACATTACCTGAAAAATTTAGGTATATTTTATTGACAAAAATGAACTCCTGTATCAATATTAAGAATTTGCATTGAGTGGCTCGCGCAATCATTGGTTTTTATAAGATACATAATAAAGGGAAAAGGGCGGGAGTTGGAGTTCGAATTCGACACATGACAGTAACTTTTTATTTATTTTTCGTCAAAAAATAGCGATTTGCAATAAAAAAAAAATTTGAATTTTTGGCAACTAAATTAGACAATGTTGGTGTCATTCGTAGACTCGTCACGAGTCACTCGTGAAGAGAAAATATTTTCTAAGCACACCGTCCGGAAACTGAGCTGTTGTACCAAAAAAGATTTGTTATTTTTGAAGGTTTTCGCCAACCAAATTGGACAATCTTGGTATCATTCGAAAGCTCTTGATGAGGAGAAGCTTTTTCTAAGCAAATGTTAAGCGGTTTAACGATTTAGAAAAAAGATAAGAGCGTTCGAAAATTTCTTTTTTTGGATAACTTTTTAGTGAGCCTTATTTTTGCAAAAATCTATATTATTCGATGCAGAAAATTTTTCTCTATCGCTATGCAAAATTTTAAGGTAAAAAAAGTTAAACAGGATGAAGTAAATTCAGTTTTTCTTTACTTACAGAGACAAAGAAATAGTACGCTAAAATGAGAGATGTTTTTTTCTCTGCATTCTCTAAATTTCGAATCCCGGACCCGAATTCGAAAAAAGTTGAAAATTCAAAATTTTTAAATTCTCATTTTTGTTCTTTAATTGATCAAATCAAGCTAAATTTAGTAAAAACCCATTGCATCATCAAAAAGTGGTCATTCTTTATAGATACTGACATAAAATGAATTTTTCAATTTTCAACTTTTTTGTTCGAATTCGGGTCCGGGATTCGAAATTGGTTAAAATGAATGTTGGATTCAGGTTCCCCGACCCTGCAAACCCACCATAATCATGTTTTCACGACTTTTTAGAACAAAAAGAAATTTTTTCCAAAAAGGGGGCCCACCATCTAAAGTATTATTACCTTTTCTAAGCATAACAATTTGATTAAATTCAAAGATACCTAAAGTGGTTTAATTTAGTTGACTTTGATAATTTTTACGATTTGAAAGATGGAATCCCTTACAACTCCTAACTCCAATGGAGGTTCTTCAATACAACTGAATTCGGGTTATTTGATGCCATTGGTCGGACTTGGAACTTACAAATTGAGTGGGGATCAACAACTCGTCGATTCGGCAATTTATGCAGCTCTCCAATGTGGTTACCGCTTATTTGACACCGCCAAATTGTATTCAAATGAACGGGAACTTGGAAACGCTTTCGAAGTTTTATTTCTCATTTTAAACAAAAATTATTTTACTCATTTGCAGAAATTTTTACCAGAGTTAGGGCTCCGGAGAGAGAACATTTTTATATGTACGAAATTTTGGGCCTTGCCAGCAGAGTCCGCTTCGGTCGAAGTCCCAAAACTCGTGGAGGAATCTTTAGTGAATTTGAAGACGAGGTATTTTCACCGTTTCATCGCCATTCTTTCCTTCAATTCCTTGTAGTTATTTGGATTTAGTGCTCATTCACTACCCAAAGCCTGGCCCCCCACAGGCCGAAAACAATTCCGACGCTGAGGGAAATTCCGCAAGTCGTCGCGAGTGTTGGAAGGCGTTGGAGAGAATATCAAGTCAGTTTAATATGCAAATAAACGTAAATGTTTACATTAGAGGCAAATTAACCTTACACGATTTTATTAATATTGCCAACCGTTTTGAAATTTTATAAGATTTCGGGTTAGCGATTAGGAATTGGTCAAAACTGATGCCAAATTCCGACCCCGAAAACACCCCAGAAACAACTATTTAATGACAAAACAAAATTTTTGCAAACCAAGTAGGTTCCCCCCCCCCCCTTGGTTTTTATAGAATTCAAATGGTGTCAATTTGAAAAAACGCCTAAATATTCTTTAATTGGTTTTAGAAGACAAAGTTCGCTCAATTGGTGTCTCCAATTACGAAGTTCGCCACCTCGAGGAAATGGGCCATTACGCCTCAGTTGTTCCGTCGGTAAACCAAGTGGAATTTCATCCGCACTTTCGCAGGACAGACATTAGAGCATATTGCGACAAACAAGGCGTCTTCTTCCAAGTCCAATTTTGCCATTTTCAAGAATTAATTTATAAAAATTAATTTATTTTTTAATTCAGTCCTTTGCGTCATTCGGTCGGCAGAATTCTGAGCTGCTCAATGATCCGGCTGTGGTCGAAATCGTCGCGAAGCACAACACGACGCCACAGGTTGTTTTATTTAACGGAAATAAATCGAGAATAATTTAGTTAATGCAATTTTGGGTTAGAAATTTCTAATTTGTAAGTTTAATACAGGGAAACGAATTAAAATTCAATAACCCTGCGAAATTTGCTGAAATCGTAGTTCGAGATTTGACATAGGTCAATCTGTCAAATTCGGTTTCTCCGATCCTTAAACCCCTAAAATAATTTTTTGTCGAAAAATAGAGAATTGCCTTTTACAATATAAAAAACCTGCAAATTAATAAGAGTTCTTTCCTTAATGGATTTTTATCGGATTAGCTAAATTGTAAAAGTACTGCCATCTTCACTTTTAAAACCACAAAAACTTCCTTATTCTCCAGAATGTTCTTCTTTCATTCGCCACTTCGCGTGGCGTCGGCGTTGTGCCAAAGTCGACCAACCCACAGAGAATTCGTGCCAACTTCGACTGTCTTCAGCTGAAACTCTCTGCGGGTGACATCCAAAAATTGGACACCATTCCCGAGCGTGGCCATTACATTCGAAACACTCCTTGGCTGGTTCTTTGACTTATTTCTGTCCTTCCTTTGTCTTGCCATATCATTTCAAATTGTGCATTGAAACTCTTTTCGCTTATTTTATTTCATTCTCCTCAGTATATTAACCACACTGAAACATAGCTAAAATAATGGGGTCATAAGGCGACTCGACTTTTTCAAATTTTTTAGCAAAAACTATTTCGAACTATGAGAAAAAAATTTCTTATTTAATTTAAAAATGAGTTTTTCCAATCTAGGTATTCGTTTTTTGTTAAAAACGAATATTTGCTGTTTATTAATTTTTAGCTTGGGAAAAAATAAGTAATCAAGGACGCTTATTTCGTACTTTTGTGAAATAATAATAAAATCAACATTTTGATTTTGGCACAGGAAATGGTCATACTTCTAAAAAATTATTTATCCTTATGCGACATATGATTATTTCCAGCACAATTCTTGCTTGGCATTTCTTCATTCTTTTTTGGTCATAATAACTTCCTTTTCGTGGTTTTCTGATTTCACTTATGTTTATAAATAAATGTTTGGTCTAATGATGCGTCATCGCTTTGGCTCAATGGGAGATTTTTTGAAATAGCAAATATTTGTGATGGTGCTAACTTTCGTGAGATGCCCTCATGAATATTTATTAGGCAATTAACATGTGAAAAGCCAATTTCGGAATGCTTATTTGAGCTTTCAATATTCCTAAAAATAATAATGTGCTTTTTCTCTCCAATTCGACTTCTGCCCTTTTCCATTGCTTTTGCCGTTGGACTGTTCCATTCCGCCGTTGTCCGTTCTCAAAATGCTGAGTTCGTCCGCTTCAATTCGTTCGAATTCCCCAAAGAATTGAGTGGGAATTCCTCCGATAGTCTCTTCTTCACTTTTGCCATTCCCAACAACAAATCGGCGCCATTGAATGTGACTTTGAGCACTGAGGCCAACTCGGGAATAGTGGTGAATGGGCGAGAGTATTTAACACTTAAATCCCCAGGGGTAATTAATTAATTGCCTTTTGCGTCAGTTGTCGGCCCATCTCTGTGCCATTTCCCCGCGTAGTTTCTCCTCCTCCGCCGATTGGTCTTTGCCCTCCAATGGCATTTTGGCGGCCACCGCCCGTTCCGATCAGTTCCAATCCGTCCTCCTCCGTCCCGCGTCACTCCCTCTCTCCGATCAGTGCCCTCCCACAAATCGTTCCTCCGCCGATCAATCCGCTCTTCTGCTGCTGCTCGAAGTGCGTTCGTTGGTCGGCGGCAGTCGCGGCACTTTGGCGGTCCGAAAGAATGACGCGGCGGACGGAGCGATGGCATTCCCCGCGGAGGGAATGCCAAGCGAATTGGAAGAGAAAAGCGCGGAATGGTCGCTCATTAAGGGGCAGCAGCCGCTTCTCCTCCCAATCCATGGCAATTGTTCCGTCGAAGACTGCTCGAATTTAGTGCGCTTCAGTGCCCACTTGGCCATAAGGTTTTGGCCGAACATTTGCAAAACAATCGGCCGAAACGATGGACAATTTAGGCAAGGGTCGGTGGAATTGGCCTTGATACAACAGTGTGACAATATCAGCAACAACGGATCATTGAAGGAAAACCAAAAGTTCTTTCTGTTGGACAATTTCCTTCCGGGCGAATATCTGCGATTTATGGACATTCATTTCGGCGACAATGGCACGGCAAATGGCACAATTCTGCGCGGGAATCACTCTGAACATCCATTGGTCCATTTGGGGGGGGGGGAAAGGGACTGAAAATGCCATCCGACAAATTGCTACAGGAACTTTCGTACTGTCCTCTGTCCGCTGAGCTCAATGAGTCCAATTCCTCTTCTTACGGCAACATTCAACTGATCATCTCTTCCTCTTCGTCTCAGCCCTCTCTCGTGGCACTTTCTCAGCTTCGGACTTTCAACGCGCGGCATTTAACGCAGCCGGGCAAAGGGCCGTCCATCGGTTGGCACTTTTAATTGGCCAATTAATTGGTTTTCATCAATTTAATCCCATTCCCCTCATTTGTCAGGTCATTTCGCCCTCTTTGTTCTCCTTTTGGTCATTTCCCTCATTTTCTTCGGTTTTTTGGCTGTTTTTCTGTCGCGTCACTTTTTCCTTAAACAGCGCCGCGTTCACAAAGAAAATGAAGAGCAACAGCAGCAGAAGGAAGGCGCCCATTTTGAGATGGACCAAATGCGTGAAAATCGGCCGACGTCGACAATTTCGAAAAGGGAGGGAGCGGTGGCGGAAGTGAAAATCAACGCGAGTGCGCTGGAGGAAAGAGCGATCGGTGGAAGTAATGGGGGCGGATGGATGTGATACGGTAGGGGAAATGGGAATGACAGAGTACGGTAATAACAGGAAGAAAAACGGGCATTTGAAGTGGCATTAAAAGTTAAATTGTTTTCTAAGTTTTTCTTTACTTTTTTTCCTTTGAAATGGAATTTGTTACCGTACTAGTATACAGTACACATTTCATCGTTTTGTGCGCAAAATGTACAACAATTTGACTGATTTTGATCTTCTCAGCTGCTGTTTGTTTGGTCTCTTTCCTATCGCATTGTTTGTGCGTTCGCCGTGTGAATGAGTATAATCGCCCTTTCTTCGCATGCCACACAAATTTCCTCGTCGTTTGGCCCTCCCCGCGGCGTAACGACGAATTTGGCACCGAACTGAACAGTCGGACAGATCGGAAACATCCCCATGAGGAGATGGGCGGGGGGAGGGGTTGGACCTGTCTGGCCAAGTCGATGTTTTCCTTCGAATTGAAGGGCGACTCGGAAGCGACACAAACGCCGTCCAGATGTCAAATTGCGACAGCAGAAACGGGTGAACGAAATATTGGGGAAAAGGGGGAAAAAAGGATGCGAAAGTTGGCGCACTGACCGCGGTAAATGGCGGCACGGATTGCGAGAAGAAATTGTCCCATTGGCGTTGGTCCATCGCCGTCGTCCCATTGAGTGCCGACGGTTCGACGCCGTTGTGCCGCTGCGCCATTTCTCTGCCATTCGTTTCCTCCTCATTAAATGCGCACAATCGCACGTCGGCGACAATTGCGTCGACGACATTCGCCTTTTCCGACCGGCGGACATTGGCACGCCATGGGAGGGAGAGAACGCGCGGGTGTTGGCGGAACCACCGAAAATAGGGGGACGAATTGCCAAAAGTGACGGAACATTCGGAAAAATAATTTGCTCTGCCACCTTAATTTGCCCATTAATTATTTCCTTCCTTTTTTGTCGGTACTTTTGCCATTAATTTTTCTTTTTCAATTCCCTTTTAATTGGACCCATTTTCCCCTAAGAAAAGAAGAAGACCTTTTGCATTTCTTAAACAAACTTTGGCATATTTAAGCTCATTAATTGCTTTTAATTTGTCTGATTTTGCGTTTCGAATTGTCTCCGTTTGTTTGCGACACATAACTCATTATTTTGCGTCATTCAGTGCGTCACATTGCCACAAACTTTTCTTTTTTGAACAACAATCTTCACTTTTCGTGCCATCCGCTTGCCCTCTTTTAAGCCCCCCCCCCCAAATGCCGTGCCATTTGTTTTACCCTCTTTTTTTTGCCATTTCTCCCCCACTTCGCGTCATCCTCCTCCAATCCGTTATTATTTATTCATTTCCCCTCGGGCATTAACCCCATTAAATGGCCAAATTAAACAAAAGTCCGTCCGTCCGTTTTCTTTTGCCATTTTTGGTCTGTCCATCACTTTTCCTCCCCTTCTCTTTTTGCATGCGTTTGATTTGCTTTTGCATTGCCATTAATTACTTTTCTTTATTTGCTCTCCCAAATTTGATCGATAAGAGAAAAGAAAAGGGAATGATTTTGATTTTGATGGACGGGCGGCGGTGTTATTATTCTCCGACTATAAAAAAATAATTTAAAAAAATAACAAAATGATTTTCAAATTTAAAACCGACAAAATTCCCAAATCCCTCCGTCCGTTAGGCCAAAGCCTCGCTCTCCGATGGTTTTGCTGTTGTTGCTGCCATTGTCCGACCTGCTGTTCCTCACCAGACACTGCTCCCTCTGCTCCCTTTGTTCTCCCCAAATTGATCCCCCGAAATGACCGTCCAATTGTCCGCCCTTTTGCTCCCTCTCCTCATTATCACTTTGTTATGCAATTTTGCGATGGCCAATTTGATTTTCCACAACAGTTAAGCCTATCCCATTCATTGGTGCTTAATGTGACTATAATTAATTAATTGCCGTTTCAGTTGAATTCGATTCGGACTGTATGAAGGCGATGTGCATGGCGGACAGCGGATGCGAACAGCAAGTGAACCAAACGAAACAATTAAAGAAAAAGGGGCACGGAAATAATTGGGCACTAAGCGGAAATTGAAAAATGGGACAAATCAAAGTGAAAAGTGCCAAAAAATAATACGCTAATTCACAGGGCTGTGCCGAGGATGTGTTTGGCCGGCTCGGCTGCGGCTTTTTCCGCATGAATATTTGGCAGTATAAGGCACGGTTACTGTAGTAATGCTCAGGGGAATACCGTAACCTGACTGATTTCCAACCAAAGCAATGCTACGAGCCGGGACGAGAGATTGGCGAACTGTCGGAGACCGCGTGGATTCGCTGCTCGGAGGACTACGAATGCGCATCGAAATGCATTGTGGTAAGGACAAAAAGAGAAACAGAGAACAGACGATGTATTCAGCAAGTGGCCAGCAGATTCAGGTTGAAATGCTATGGGAAAAGCGACTGCGAAACCATCGCACGGATTCACGACGGAGGAGCAAATGGGTAACCAAAATTTTTTCGAAACGGAATTACGTACTATCCCTACCCCCTACCATATATTTGATAAATAGGGATTTTTTAGGCAAATGCATAAAATTTTGCGTAATAGTTATGATGGTAGGCCCCCTTTAAAGAAATTTTTTTGTTGTTCCAAAAGTTTTCTGGGTCGCTGACAATGAATCCTGTATCCATTTCGAACCCTCGGACCCAAATTCTAACAATTTTTGTTCGAATTTGGGTCCGGGTTCGTAATTTGTCGAAATGGATGTCGGATTCGTGATAAGCGACCCAAAACCACTTGAAATCATGCTTTCATGACTTTTGAAAATAAAAACAAAAGAAAATTTCTTTAAAAAATACACCCTTCAGAATTGAAAATAAAAATTCTCAAAAATTTTATTGCCTCTTCGAAAATTTTTGTGTCTATTTAAACCTATTTTGCGATTTTTGTGCCTAAAGAAAGGGAATTTTAAAGTGGGTCTTGGCGCCCAGTCGGCGGCGCCCAGTTGAGCTGGCGCACAGTTGGTAGCGCCCAGTCGGCGTCGCCCAGTTGGTAGCGCCCAGTCGGCGGCGCCCAGTCGTGCCCGTCCGGGGGGGAAACGACCTGCTCCCCCAGGATTTCGGCTCGGACGTGGAGAACGGGGGAAGATAAACGGGGAAGGGATGCCGTGGGGGAAGAGTGGATAATGGTAATCGGAGGATATGCTTTTTCCACAGATGCCGCACCGGAGAAACGCTTCCCTATTGGTTCAATGTGAAGTCGTTTTGTCCGGACTGCTGACGCACCCATCAAAATCAGCAGAGAAAGAAAAGAAACAAAATTTGGCCATTTTCCCCTCTTAAGGCATAAAAGCACAAATGACAAGCAATAATTGGAAAAGCCCAAATTGATTAATAAAAACATTTTCCCACCAATTTGCCGCTTTTTCGCCCGCCAATCGAGTGCAGTTCAGCCGCGTCTGTTGCCCCGCGCCGATCCCAATAACCTGAACATGAAACTGGTCAACTGCTAATTCAATGATAAAAGCATTTTCGGGCATTTTCACTAATGGCACTTTGCCAATGCCATTCTTTTCGCGCCCTTTCAAATTGCTTTTGTTTGACTGATCATTGACCTGTCCTCGGTGCGCAAAGCACACCGCGTTGCTTTGTGCGTATTTTACCGCAACACAGGCGACCTGAAAAAGCGTAGAAAAATTTTTGACGGTTATTGGCATTTTGATTCACTTTCCCTAAAAATTCACCAGCAAATCGTCCACCGTCGAAGCAGTGATTTCGTCGCCGTCTCCGACCGCAACATCGGCGAATGATTCTGCGGAGAGAGGCGCCGCGTTGCGCTTTTGCTTCAGCTTCAGACCAAAAACTGTGCGAACTTCGTCCTCTGCCGGCAAATATTTGGGGTCAATCTGAGGAGGGGGCGGGGAGAGAAACATATCGCCAAAGGGCGCCAATTTAAAAAAAAGAACGGACGGAGGAAAATTGGCAAGAGAATGAATGAATGCACACCTTCAGCACCACGTAGTTGCCGTTCTTCTTCTTGGCCAACATGGACAGCGCCGCATCGTCAAAGTCTGGCGCAATGACTCCGTCGCTGACTTCGCGGTTGATAATGCGCGCGGTCAGCTCATCACAGCGTTGGGACAGAGCGATGAAATCGCTGAAGGTGGACATCCGATCGGCGCCTGGGGGAAAACGGCGCAAAAATTAATAAACGGAGGAAAACGGCACAAATCAAAAACAAACAAACAAAAATAAGGAAAAAGCGAAACGGAGAGGGATAAGTTACCATAAAACAAACAAACTCAGCTAAACAAAAGATATCTAATCTAAGCGAAAAGCAAAATAAAAAAGAATGACAGGACAGAACAGAAAAGGACAGGATACGGTAAAGACAAAGGAGGGTACTGTACCGACGATTTGCTTTAATTTGTTTGAATTTGGCGTTTGGAATGGCCAATTTTGTTCTGAATTGAAATTTGGAAAAGAAATATACAGGAAAAGGAAACGGAAAAATAAATGTGTAGAAAATATAGAAAATCAACACATAAAAAAAGGAATTGACCTCGCGCACGTGCCAAAGCAACTGCCAAAGAGTGCCGCCGAAAGTCCAAAGGCAAATCGGAGACCTTTTGGGTGGAAAGCAATGATTTAGGATTTTACGGATTTATCTCTCTCCCATAAATACCATAAGCGCTTGCGCCTCGGCATCGTTCAGTGGCACGCCAATGGCTGCCCCTGCCGGGCTGAACTGTTTGAAGGAGGCGGCTGCCGGTTGTCCGGTCGCATCCGCCAACTCCGACACCAATTGCCACGCGTTCAGTCCGTCCAAAATGTTTATATACCCCGGCGAACCGTTGAGCACTAAAAGATCCAACCAGTGAAAAAGGCCACTCTGTCTTTTTGGCATTTTTCGCTCTTTTGTCCATTTTTGGCACCTTTTATTGGCATGTCCATCTGTAGCGATGAGTACAGTTCCGAGTTGGCCTCCAACTGCTCCCAGCAGTTTTCCTCACTGATGTCCCACCCGCTCAGTGCGCCGCTCAGTCCGTTCAGTTTGCCGCCCCCGTTTCTGTCCGCGTGCAATGCGCCACCAAAGGTTCCGTTTGGCGTTTCGGCGGAATGGGGCGCGAAGTAGCGATTGCGGCGCATAAAGCGGCCGCAAATGCTGTCATCAAAGTGTGAGTGGTGGCAGCAGGCGATGGCCGAACCGCGCGAGGGGTGGCGGTGATGGTTTTGATCGAACGCCTTGAGGGGCGAGAGGAGAGATTGGAGAAAGAAATGCCGTAGAGAGGGGGGGGGGAGGCATTTTGAGGGAAGGCATTTTAAAAATCAAAACGTGCCAAAAGAGGGCAAAAAGGCAAATGGGAAATGAATACGATATGAAAAAGAGCTTAGCAATGTGAAGTAGGGATGGGACGGAATGCCGAAATTTTTTGAGGGCGTCGACTCCAATCCCTAATGCGAAGGTTAATTTAAGTTAATGAAAGTGCGGGAGAATGAGAAATGACCAGCGGAAATTGCTTGAGGGATTGGTGCTTCAAATTGCCCGAACGTCTTTCGTTTAATTAGGTAATCATTAGCGCCCATTAACCGAATGCCAGCCAATAGCACTTCGCCACTAAATTCGTATCTATTTTCTTTTGCCTAACCGTAACAATGCGAAAGAAGAATTGCGAGTCGAGAAGACGTGACTGTGACTTGGACCTGAACGAAGCCATTCACTGTAAGCTAATAGCCAATGAAGCCATTCATTAGTATTGATTAGCCAATGCTTCTCGAAACCATCAATCAATTTCTGATCATCGCTCCGATCACTTTTCTCTGCAGATTGACTGACCTTCGCCGTGCAGCCAAAAAATTGGACACCGACGGCAATCGTTCACGCCGCCCGTCCCAATTGCTGGTGCTCGGCTGCTGGGCCGACTCATTGCCGCGGTATTCCTCCTCCAGCGCAGCCGCCACCCGAAAGCGTGCCATTGACGAAATGCGCGACATTGCAGCGAAAATGAAGCGGAGAGAAAGAAATTGCGCAGAGGGAACGAACGAAACGGCAAAATGGGGGAAGCGACCGAAGAACGACGGCGGCGAAAAGCAGCGGACAAAGGAATGCCGCGGGGAATTATTGGCACTCCGCCGTTTTTTTTGTCTCCGTGTTTTTTGTGCCGTCCGCCGGTGCAATAATTCACTTCACCAAACAGAAAGTGGCGGTGTATTGCGTGGAGAGTTCGGCTGGTGAGTTCGGCGGTGCCTTCCCCGCCAATTGCGTTCTCTTCGCCCATCCCCGGGGCCGACCCGGTGGGCCAAAACCAACACACGGCGCCGGATGGATGAGCCAAGCGACGCGTTGGCCCGCCAATTCATTGGCCGCCCATTGCGGCGCCTCAGGCAATTTCCCCATGGCCGCTTCTCATCCGAAAGCACTCTCACTAATTTATCACAAAAGTTTGGGCCAAACTCCAAAACCCATGGACAAAACGAATTGGCCCATTCTTTTCGGCGGGAGAAAAAGAGAGGAAAATGGGAAAGAGAAGAGAAATTGGCCTATTCAAAAGAGTGATTAGATTGGATTGGAGTTAACGAAGAATAATATTTGCCAAGGAAAGAAACGGAGGAATTTGGGAATAATTAGTAAATAAAGAAATGAATCAATCAACTTCCAATTTAATTGCCATCCCTAATTAGAGTTAGTTTGGCACTTCCATAGAGAAGGGGAGACAAAATCAGAGACAACTTTAAAACATGTAATTATTATTTAAAATTTATTTATATTGAAAAATCACAATTGACTAAAATAAATAGCAGAGTACTATTTTTTGCACATTTATTTTAACTTAACAATCAAATAATTTGTTTTTTTAATTTAAAAAAATACATATATTCATAACTAGGGTTGTAAATTAGCACGGTAATCGGTAATTGTAAAAAAACCGGTACCGGTACCGTGCAACTCTAATTATATGGTCTAACATATTTTTTCTGCGCATATGCTATGAAGAAAGGGGCTCAAAAATAGCATTTCTGCGTTAAATTTTTTGATTTGGTGAAAGTTTTTAGTCCATTAAACCAAATTTTGGGGGTTTTCGGGAATAAATCCATATTTCGCCATTTTTGACTTTTTAGTCTATATTTCGGCCATCCTTGGCAAATTTTCACAGAAAAATTCAAAAAAAGCAAAAAATACACCTCTAAGTTCGGCCTTTTGAAAATTTTAAAAAATTACACCCCCAAAAATATGAAAAATTTGGGTTTTCGTAGTCATTTTGGCATTTTTAATAAATATTTTCACCATTTTTTGCGAACTTTTCTTTTTTTTAATGCAAATTTTTTTTGATATTGTTTTTGTTTCGACTCCTATACTTTGATTTTCCAATCCCTATCTGATTTTTAAAGTTAAAAAGAGGCAAAAAATGGTCAACGAATAAATATGGAAAAGTGAGGAAAATTTTATGAAGCTACCAAATTAATAATTCAAAAATGAATAAAAAAAATAAAATGTACGGCTTAACATTTAGAGAAGTAAATTTTCTTTTGGTCGGTTTTGCTTTTTTTGCATGCCGCGGCACAAATAATTCTCAAGGGAAAGTCAGTGTGTCACTTATTTTTCCTCTTTCATTCCGCTCGATTTTTCACTTTATTTTCGTCCTTCGACCCAAAAAATAAAAGGAAAAAAACATCAAAAAGGGAGGCAAATGAATAAAATGAAAAGATTAAAAAACAAACAACGAAAAGAGGGAGAAGCATTTGAACATTGAAAATGGTTTGTGGGGGTTTATCAGTGTGGTCAAAGTGCTTATTGTGATTCCGCCGTCGCTTCGTCCGTCTCCCGCTTCGCCTTCTTCATTTGGTCTTCGCCAATGCCCGTCCCCGTCAGCAAATGTTTCTTCCGTTCGTCGATGTTCTTTTTTCGCATTTCTTGCTTAAATTACGACTTTCATTCCTTCATTTCCCACTTCCTTTTTTTACCATTCCCTCCGTTTTTTCCTTCACTTTTATCGCTTTGGCCAAAGCGTCGAAATTTTTGCGCATTTCCACCAATTGTTTGCGTGTCTTCTCCAATTCGGCGTCGATGGTCAACTCTTCTTGGCAAATTGACCACAAAAGTTGAAACTAAAAATTAGAGATCGGCCTGGACCTGGATCCAGGCCTGGATTTTTCCTAGGTCCAGGCCATTTTTCGGAAACCTGGATTTTTGTCCAGGAAATCTAGGTCCAGGTCAAATGTGAAAAAAATCCAGGTCCAGGCAAAACAGGAAAAAACCTGGATTTTCCTGGACAAAATTTTAGAATTTATTATTGCAAGTGACTATTTTTTCAAGTTTTCAAAAAATGATTAAATATATTTAAAAACAAATTATTATTGTAAATTAGATATTTTTAGATGTTCCCAAGCAATTTATTGATTTTTTCAAGCATTTTTTTGATTTTTAAAATGAATTTCAAAAAATCCAGGTCCAGGCCTGGATCCAGGTCTCGAGGAGCCTGGATTTTTCCTGGACCTGGATTTTTGTCCAGGAAATCCAGGTCCAACATGGAATCCAGGTCCAGGCTTTTTTCAAAATACCGATCTCTACTAAAAATGGTTGAAAATGTTTTTGATAACCACTTTTCATCGGAATTGGTAATATTTATTTACCCGTTTTTTGTTTTCCTCATTTTCAGCATACATTGAATCAGAATTCGAAATTTGGGAGGTCGTCGTTTCGGGAGTGACAGAATTAACGCATTGGAACGAAGGGATATCGTCGGAAATCTTAAAGGATTTGAAAATTACTGAAAAATAAAGCAGAGCAAAATAACTGATTATTTCTGAGCAAAAAAAGAATCGGCTCATTGTCAGAAATACCTCCACCACCACTTCTGTCTCCTGCTTAATTGCCCTCTTTTCCTTCGGCTGTTCGATTTCTTTTCGTTTCGGTGGTTGGCAAATTGGTGGCGGCGGAATGCGAGGGTCAAATTTTGGTGGAATAAGCCCAAAGCGTTTGGCCCGCTCAAGCGAAGAAGCCCCAAATCCTCCTCCCTCCGTACTTTTTGCTAAGCTTCCTTTCGTTTCTCGGCCTCCGTTCCGCTCGCCTTCCTAGAAAATTCCAATGATTTTTCACATATATATTAAACAAAATCAAACGAATAGAAATTGAAATTCAATTACACATTTAAAAAGGAATTATTTTTTTCGGAAAACTCACAAAAATAAAAGTCCCAAATTTTACATTTATTTTCCTTGGTAAAGCATAAAATTCATCCTACTGAATGATTTACAAATAAGTCACCACTCACATAGAACTGAATTGCTTCGCGGTCACTAGGGTCCATCATGTCGACTGGACATGCCGAAACAGTGCCAATTGATGACAATGTCCCGCCACTTAAATCCCGTTATTTGTCTCCATGCTTTGCTTCGTCCTTCCCCTTGCTCACCTCGTCCCCCCCGCCCGTCCGTTTCTGTTCTCCTCCTGCTGTTGTTGAGATGAGTCCACACAAGTGAATTTCATCCCGCGCTCTTTAAACAATTCCATTGACTTTGTCTGTTTGTAACTTTGCATTTGTTTGACCGCGCTGGCTTCGTACGCCTGTGGGTTGAGGGCTTTACGTGCCATGCCATTCCTGGCCATGTTCGGTTTCACTCCGCTGTTAAAAGGCAACACAACACCAGTGACAGGAAGTTGCGGCAATTTCCTCTTAATAATCCTTTTCTTAGGGTCGTTTTCTTCCATTTTACCTAAAAAATGTATTTAATTAGTACAAACACAAAAAACAAACAGAAGGTTCCTTTTTTAACAAAATAATTTTTTTTTATTTGAAATTTATTATTTTTGGCGAAAATTTTAAATACTAAATTTAAAATTTAAATTCAATTTTTTGTATCAGGTTGAAAGGGTTCTAAATTTTCTAAGCTTCTATTGGTTGGTAAAGAAGTCCGTGCCGTTTTTTACAAATTTTATTTCGTGCGAAAAGGAAATAAATAAAAACCGAATAATTGTTATTAAACAATGCATATTTGCATCGTTAAATGAAAACTTAGCCAATGAAACCTTCCAAATTTCAGTCTTATTATCTCTGCACATCCTTCACGAACACAACTGAAACTACGCATTGCGACACGGAAATTATGAATGTCACTTATGCGATAATTGATACTGACCGGATTACCAGCCAAATATTCCACGATGTCCGGCTGTTTTGCATCCAAGACGAGATTGACGTCGGAATAACGTACTGTTGCCGTTTTGCAGTATTTTGAAGCTAAACACTTTTAGAAGGCGGCTAGTTGGGTATTGTGTACCGCTTCAAAGCTATGAGAAGGAATTCGAAGCGTCGCCCGAACCAACACGGCTAATTATTCCGACTGAAGCATTTGATAACCAATTTGTGGACACTTTTACAAATCATTATAAGGTGGGGAGCAAGCATTGCCGACTTGACCAATTGTTGTCTTTTTCAGTTTAAAATACGGCCGATGTTCGTTGTGCCAGCGGATGCGAACGCGTTCCAGCAG
Organism: Heterodera glycines; assembly: GCA_004148225.2. NCBI lineage: Eukaryota > Metazoa > Nematoda > Chromadorea > Rhabditida > Heteroderidae > Heterodera > Heterodera glycines. The sequence goes on from CP049706.1 coordinate 9,552,546, forward strand.
ATGTTCAGGTCGGCGCCTCCACTGTTATGCGCCCATCGCATTTTGAAGTCATCAACAATTTGCATAAGGACTGACATGGAGCCGAGTTCGACGCGAATGGCTCTGCCGTCGCAAGTGTCGAAGTTGGTTCAGGACAAGTTCAGGCTGGACTGCAACCCTCACTTGGTGCCGATACGTCTGTCTTGCGGGTCCGAGTGTTTCCTGCTGCTCGACTTGGCAGAGCATTGTACGTTTTTAAGTTTACGGTGCCTTTTTTGCAGTGCGTCTTTTTGAGGCCGTGACACTTACGACGCGAAGAAGGAGCCCGAGTTCGGTCACTATCGCTTTCGAGGACAACCAATTGAGGAGGCCAAGGCGCTTTCTTCGCACACGACGGAGGAGGAAGGGAAACTTTCCTCCGCCAACTTCGGCTCCTGCTCGCCGCCTTCCAACTCCGTGATGGAATGCTCAACAACGACGGAGCAACGGCCGGGCACCAGCGAACACATTGACAACGACGACCACTGCTCATCGCCGCCCGTTAAACCGGTGGGTGGGTCTGTTTGACAGTGGACAATAACTTATTTCCATATTTCGTTAGTTTTAAATAAGTTTAAAATTAAATAAATTATTCTGAAAAATAAATCTAAAACAATAGGATTTATTTAGAAATTAAACTGGCCTTTGTTTTTTTACAATAGAAGGAAACCGTACTTTCAAAACATTCTGAAAGAGTTTATTTTCCTAAGTTTTCGAATACCCAAAACTCTTGTATTGACCGACCCCCAAAAATGTTGTTGACTGTAAAATGGGGTTGGCTTACATCCCCCATTAAATCATAAAATGCCGTTTTTTATTGTTTTTTTTAGATTTTTCAGTTGACATATGCCCAAGTCGCCGCCAATAGACCGAGAAGAAAGGTTTGTCCCTAATAATTTTTATTTTTCTAATAAAAATTCTTTATTAAATTTAATTAATAATTTATTTTTGACACCTAAGCAACATAGCGTACTAAACCCGCTAATACTATATTTGGGTTTCTAATTTCAAACAAATAAATTTTCAAAATGACTACAAGAAAGTTTTTGTAAATTTAATCGGATTAAACCACTTTTTTCAATTTTGGGCTGTTTTTGGAGTCTAAACTCAGAATATTACACGAATTTCATTATACGCAACATTTTAATCAATTTGGAGAGAAAATAAACAAAACCCTACTTATTTTGGGGCAAGGGAGATCAAAGTCAAGTTGACCTTGGCGCGAAACCTTTAAAAATGTTCCTTTTTTGTGGGGTGAAATTTTGGTACTTTAATGGGACAACACTGACAGGGACGTATCCAGGATTTGGGCTTGGGGGGGTACCGATCCGAAAAGTCAATTTTTAGGGGTGTATTTTTGAAAAACTTTCGCCCGAACGACCTTTTTTTTTGCTCATGAAAATTTTTTGGTTTCGCTTAGGTCCTCAAAAACAAAAAACCCCTAAAAATTTTCCAATTTACAGAAATGCTTTTGAGGAGATGTTTTCTGACCCGGCTTTGGAAGTTTTGAAAATTCTTCAAAACATACTCCCATGGAAAATTGATTTTGGAATTGAAAAGAAAGGAAATGAAGAAATTGAACTTTGTAATTTGGCGTTGGAATTTAAAATTAATATGTTGCTTTCGTTATGAAGAGACGGAGTTTGCGGAAAGGATGCGAAGGAGGGCGTGAGAAGGGAGCAAAAAGGCGGGGGCAAAAGGGGGAAGACAAACACAAACAAAGTTAGCAATTTACAATTAGTCAGAAAATTAGGAAAATGCCAATCGGAAATAATCGAGAAAATCACAGGAGAATTTCTAAATGAATAATCGAATTTGCCAAAATGAAAAAGAAAAGCTTTTTATTTTTAACGGAAAATTTAAACGGTGAAAAGCGTTGGCCTTGTTAGACTTCGGGCGAAGAGTGCCGTGCCACCTTTTGTTGTGCCGTCGTGCCAATTGTTTTTGTTCTTTCCAAAAAATTTGTACAAAATTATGATTATTTAATTTATGAATTTCTAAAACATCATAAAACTTAGCCAATGAAACCTTCCAAATTTCAGTCTTATTATCTCTGCACATCCTTCACGAACACAACTGAAACTACGCATTGCGACACGGAAATTATGAATGTCACTTATGCGATAATTGATACTGACCGGATTACCAGCCAAATATTCCACGATGTCCGGCTGTTTTGCATCCAAGACGAGATTGACGTCGGAATAACGTACTGTTGCCGTTTTGCAGTATTTTGAAGCTAAACACTTTTAGAAGGCGGCTAGTTGGGTATTGTGTACCGCTTCAAAGCTATGAGAAGGAATTCGAAGCGTCGCCCGAACCAACACGGCTAATTATTCCGACTGAAGCATTTGATAACCAATTTGTGGACACTTTTACAAATCATTATAAGGTGGGGAGCAAGCATTGCCGACTTGACCAATTGTTGTCTTTTTCAGTTTAAAATACGGCCGATGTTCGTTGTGCCAGCGGATGCGAACGCGTTCCAGCAGATGTTCAGGTCGGCGCCTCCACTGTTATGCGCCCATCGCATTTTGAAGTCATCAACAATTTGCATAAGGACTGACATGGAGCCGAGTTCGACGCGAATGGCTCTGCCGTCGCAAGTGTCGAAGTTGGTTCAGGACAAGTTCAGGCTGGACTGCAACCCTCACTTGGTGCCGATACGTCTGTCTTGCGGGTCCGAGTGTTTCCTGCTGCTCGACTTGGCAGAGCATTGTACGTTTTTAAGTTTACGGTGCCTTTTTTGCAGTGCGTCTTTTTGAGGCCGTGACACTTACGACGCGAAGAAGGAGCCCGAGTTCGGTCACTATCGCTTTCGAGGACAACCAATTGAGGAGGCCAAGGCGCTTTCTTCGCACACGACGGAAGAGGAAGGGAAACTTTCCTCCGCCAACTTCGGCTCCTGCTCGCCGCCTTCCAACTCCGTGATGGAATGCTCAACAACGACGGAGCAACGGCCGGGCACCAGCGAACACATTGACAACCCAATCTCATCATTTGCTTTTCCGTTAAACCGGTGGGTGGGTCTGTTTGACATTAATTCGCTTTATTTTTTAATAAATAAATAATCATGACTAATTTCCTTTCAGTTGACTTATGCGCAAGCAGCGGCCAATAGACCGAGAAGAAATACTGCGAGCAATTTGGATACAAAATCCTTCCCTTTTTCCAACGTCAAATGATTGAATTTCCCTATAATTTCTGATTTTTTCCATCACTGATTGCTGATTGTGAGATAACAAATCGAAACTAAATTTTCGCCGTTCGATTTCCAATGTTTCGGCCGAATTCGCTTCCCTCTTTTCTTCTTTATATTAGCTTCTCCTCACCTTTTCATTGTTCGTCTCTCTCCTCCAATTCGTCACCATAATTGCCGCTGCGCGGGATGACAAGTCCGAATTGCACTTTTCTTTCTTCGTCCGTTCCTCGACTCGCTCTGCTGACAGATTCGGGTGAGTGAATTTTGGGGCCACCCCCTAAATAATACAATAATACATATAAAAAAGGCATTAAGCTCAATTAGTGATGCTTTAATACCTGCTGCTTTGATATTCTTCCGCCCATCGCTCATTCCCTCGGCGAATGAATGACAAATAAATAAAAGATGACTTTGCGAGGGACAGCCGCAAACGCTAATGATAATCCTAATGATAATGCTAATGATGCTAACGGTGCGTTAATTATGCGAGGGACCAACCAACTGACAGAAGAGGAGGAGCAGCAACAGCAAATTGTGCCCGTTTATGAGCTTTTGCTGAGTTCGGGTGGGCTGAGAAGAAACATTTTTAATAGGGAATTACAATTAGTAAAATTTAATTTAATTAAAATGCCCCGGGCATCCACCACCATTTTCCAAATGCCTTAAGATGATTCGCCGAGTGCGTCGCTGCGCGTCGCGTCGGTGCCCGACGACCTTGCCACCCAATTCCTTTCCCTTCTCATCAAAAGTGAAAGTGCTCACTTCTCAGCAGGGAATGCCGGGGAAGAAAAGGAAAAGAAAGAAACAAAGTGACTTAGGAATGAATGCCTAAGGGAAGAGAAAAAGTTGGGACGGACGGAGGGAAAGGGAAGGGACGGACAGATTTTGTCGGAGGGATTCATCGGAGGGGGGGGGGCGCAGAATCTGTCGCTTTTCGTTGATTTATTAATCATTCGGCAGCAGTCCAACCAACCCAACCCCCCAGACGCCCCCCCCCCTTGCCCTCCAAATTCGTCAATCCAATCAGTCGCGTCCCTTCCCTCCCCAAAATCCAATAATAGTGCTCCTCCCTCCCCTTAGGACCAAAATGTTGCTTCAACATTGTCATATTGTTCCACCTCAATGTGCATTTGCATTTTGTGTTAGCCAAACACTGCAAATTAGCCAAAGTAAAACAAAAATCGAAGAAACCAAACGAATTACTCTCCCCGAGGCCATTAATTATTTTGCCTTCCTTTCTCTCATTTGTCCGTTTCCTTTTGTCCGTCCGTTCGTTTGTCTCCGATTTGCCAATGCGTCGCTCCTTCCGTCGCATTTCTCATTGGCACTGTCCGCTGCTCATTTTCCTTTCGGCCCTTTTCCCCCCGCCCTCCTTTGCCCATTTCGCCCTCACTTTCCCCGAAACTCGGTACCCTCCGTTCGACTTTTTGGACAGCCAACGGACCATTGGGCCATGCGGAATTCCAAAGACGGACCGAAGTGAGTGGTGGAGAAATGCTAATGTAAGATACAAATGTTACCGTAATGCACCGTTAAGCATCCCCCCGCCAATGATATCGTATTACAGTAATCAGTCGCTTCATTCCCTTTGCTTAGGCCCCGTCACGCAATTCCAAGCAGGAAAAGCATATAAAATAAGCTGGAGAATGGCAATGGAGCACAAAGTGATTAATTATAAAATATAAATATATAATAATTAAAAATAGGCAAATTATGATTTTGTCAACCAATCGCTTAACCTCCCACAACTTAGCTTCTTCCGTACAATATAAAAATTAAATGAATAAAATATGAATTGAAATTAAGAAATAAAAATATAATCAATTCCGCTTCTCAGGGCAAATTTCGGCTCCGTTTGTTGGATTCGACCGGAAAAGCATTGGACAATTTGCTGCTGAGGCCAAACGGAACGAATTTGTTGGAATTCACTGACGCAACAAAGTGCACAAAATTTAAAACTTATGTTTATTGTTACTTTGGTCCACTGATCACTCTGATCAGTTGGCATTTTCTGCCAATTATTTTTAAATTATTAATTATTGCTATTCATTTACATTCATTCATTCATTTCCCTTTTTCCGTTTAAGTGCCAATTCCGTCGATGTTCAATTCGCCTCCGTTTGTCGCAACTGCACACTTTTGATGGAGAAAGATGCGCCTGAATTGGGCGAACAGATCATAGAAAAGGGATGCGCAGAAGTGGACATTTCCGCGGAGGTAAAAAATTAAAAATTGCCAAAATTTTCCAAAAGTGAATTTTAAAGGCGGAAAAGCCGTGCCTTGGCAAAGGGAAAAGTGTCGGCGGACGGTGCCAATGCGAACAGGGCTTTTCCGGGGAACAGTGCCAATATCGAGGTGGGATCAGACGAAATAAACCCATTGGGCGACAGGAGGGGGAGTGCTAACTACCGTACCCACCAGATGACTGTACGGAGGACGGCGACTGTGGCCACGGGGGGCGTTGCGTCGCGGGAGCCATTCACCACGGGCAACGGAGCTGCTTCTGCCCGTTTGGCTTCATTGGGACGAATTGTGAACGAAGTCACTGACCCGGGGGGGGGGGGGATAATTGTGGCTGAAAAACGGCAAACATTCTCAGAATCGAGCATAACGCCAAAGGACACGCACTGTTTCGCCCACGGGGGGCCACGGAACGGAAGTGCCAATGGCAATGGCAGCGAAGTGTTCATCTACGGAATATTCAACCCGAACTGTTACTCGTCGAGGGAGCTCAACGAGGACGGAGACCGAATCTATTGGCGATTGGTCGGCGGGGAAAGACGGCACAGCCAAAGACAATGTCAACAATTCCAATAGGTGGGCAATCAGTTGGAACTGCTGCTCGACTTCCGCACCAACTCGTGGCTGTCCCTGGGCTGGCGTCCCCTCAACATCCCTCCTTCGTGTCGACTCTTTCCCCAAATGCACGGCACGGCAGCCGAAGGTCGGCACGGGGAGGACGGAGTGCAGACGAGCGGATTTGGTTGGTGGTGACATGGCGAACAAATGGCCATTCATTGGCTGCTAATTCAGCAAAGTCCGCGCTGAGTTTGCCTTTGCATCCAATGGACTGCACCGACGTAATAATGGCCTCGGTGCTGGAGGGCACCGACCTTTTGCACATTGCCGACATGTACTCTCGAGATCGGTCGAGCCCGTTGCGGGACGCGTGGTTAGACGGCGAAGACTCTCTGTCGGCAGCCTACGGATTGGCAACCGACGACGGACGGACGGTGGTGATGTTCCGTCGGATGGTGCCCGGTCAGAAATCGAATTTGGCATTCCATTGGCATTGGCCTTAACCCATAAATTCAAATCAGAAATCGAACCCACCGACCATCCGTTGGGTCCCGGCGAATTGTTTCTCATTTGGGCAAAAGGTCAGCCGAAGAAGCCAAAGGACAAAGGCTTTTATTCGGACGGCCAATGGAAATACCACGGAGGTGAAAATTGGAGGAGGGGGGGGGGGAAATTCGGAGGATAAAAATGCCATCAAACGAAAGACAGCGGACGAGGGCACATGCAAATGGAATTCGTTTCATTGGAGCAAATGGGAAAAATTCGGGGGCCCCTGATTCATTTGGACCCGCCGCAGGGGCCGACCAACACAAGCGAACAACGAACAGCAGAGAAAGGGTGGGAGGAAGAAGGAAAAGCAATGCCAACAGCAGAAAGGGTAAAAAGGGGAAAAGCAAAGGAAAAAGGAAAAGCAAAGGAAAAGGAAAAGCATAAAAAAGGAAATGAATTGTTCATCAGGTGACTAAAACAACAATTGCCACGACTTCGTCAGTGCCAACAACCGAAAGTGATCAAACGACAAAAGTTTCATCGCCCGAGGCAACAACGAACTCAAAAAGCACTTTGACAACGCAAAGTCAAACGACGGCCAAAGAACAAAATTTAACAAAAACAGAAGCAAAAAAGAAACAAATTCAGACAGAGGAAAAGGAGGAAATTATGCAAAATGAAAAGGAAACGACGGCACAAAACAAAGGACAAGGAAAAGTGCCGGAGGGGACGGAAGAAGCCGAAGAGGAAACGGAGGGAGAGGGGGAAGAGAAGGACGAGACGAGCAGAGAGGGCGAGCGGAAGACGGAGGAGGACAACGGCACGCCGCAGCGGACGAGCGGCACGGGCGGAGGGACGGGCGGAAGCGGCAGGGCATCCGACGCCCATCGGTTGCTTTTGGGCGGTGCTTTTGCAGTCGCCGCACTGCTCCCTCTGCTCGTCTGATCAGTGCCATTCATCCCTTTCACATTTTGCCACCATTTTTGCTCATTTGTGCCAATGTATTGAAGCGATTATAAATATTATTTCTTTTTATTTATTTATTTATTTGTCACAAAGAAAAATAATCCACGAAAGGGAAAAATCCACTTACTTCGGGGACATATGAAAACATAAAATAGTGCACAAGCAAATGGATAATAAAATAATAAAAAATCATCGTCAAAAGAAACAAATAAATAAAGTCAATACAATTTGTAAAAACGATCAAATCAAAATCATAAGCATTACTCAAGAATTTTTAATTTTATTTTTGAATAAGTTAAAAGAGTTTGTTTTAATGAGCTCTTTATCGAGTTGATTCCACAATTTGGTTGCCCTCCCAGCAAAGGGAATGAATTTTTTGCCTAATTTATATTTTGTATTAAATCGGTAGAAAGGAATATTGAATCGTGTTGATGGTCTAAAAATGGAGAAAAGTTTCAGATCTGTTCGGCCATAAACAATTTTATGTGCCATGAACAGATCGAATAAGTTTCGCCTATTCTCAAGTGTTGGCAGCTGAAGGTACTCTAATCGATTTTGGTATGGAATTGGTGGAAGGTTGCATTTAAAAAAAACTCTTTTAGTGAAATATTTTTGACACTTCTCAATTTTTTTAATATTTTTTTGAAGAGACGGATTCCAAACTTCCGGAGCGTATTCCAATAAAGGTCTAATATAAGTTTTATATAATGTAATCCAAATTTTAGAAGATTTAGATTTAATTATTCTAAACAAGGAACGCATACGTAAATACGCATTCCTTGTTATTTGATTTACATGATCGGAAAATTGTAGTTTGTTATCAATGTTTACTCCTAAGTCCCTAATTGTATCCACAGCATTTATTGTATTCCCATCAAATTTATAAGTTTCTTTTGGGTTTTTTGAACCCAAATATAATACAAAAGTTTTTTGAATTGAAACTTTTATTTGCCATTTATTTGCCCATTCGAATAAATTATGCAATGTTTTATGCATAATTTCTGTATCAGCTCTTGCTTTATAGCATATATATATTTTAACATCATCAGCATATAATTTAATATTCACTCCTGATGGTATAACATCAGGAAGGTCATTTATATAAATTAAGAATAAAAGAGGGCCTAGGACAGAGCCCTGGGGGACGCCAGAGCCAACTTTTTTAACAGAGGATAGAGTATCCCCTATTTTAACACGAAAAGTTCTGTTACTTAAAAATGATTTTATCCAATTTAATAATTTACCCTGTATACCAATTTTTTTCAATTTATCCAAAAGCAAATTATGAGGTACCGAATCAAATGCTTTTTGAAAGTCAATATAAATACAATCAACATTTTTTCCGTTAATAATTGCTTCGTACCAATCTTCGACAACTGTTATTAATTGATTTGTCGTTGACCTATTTCTTACAAAACCAAATTGGGATTCTGAAATTTTATTGTTTTTTAATAAAAAATTGTAAATATTTTTGCTGAGAATTCTTTCCATAACTCTGCACAGAGAGCAGGTTAAAGAAATAGGCCTGTAATTTTCAGGATTAAATTTAAATTCGTTAAACAATGGTGGAACACGGCACTTTCGATTAATTGAATGTTCCCTATATAAGAAGTTTCTACCCATGATCCAAGCTTAAAAATTTTGGTCCGGGTCCGAAAAGTGCTCTAAAAAGGGAGGACAAGCACTTTTGGTCGGGGAAAAGGGAATTAAACGGGGAAAAGGCAAGCGCGGTAGTTAAGTCAGCAATATTTCTTCGCTTGGCTAATTCTATAAGCTGACAAATTTCAAGTCTTTCTGAATATGATCTATGTAAAAGTCCGCATTTTTAAAGGCTTTTCTCGTGAAAAATTTCTGGACTTTTTCTATTCTTTCTATATCTTTTTTTAAGTTAGGGTTCCAAATTTCAACAGCATATTCTAATTGAGGTCTGACATAAGTCTTATACATTCTTATAATAGTTTTTAGCTCTCTAGTCTTCATTATTCTCAAAATATGGTATGCCTTTAAGTAAGCATTTTTTATTATTTTATTTATATGCTCAGCAAAAGATAATTTAGAGTCAATTATTACTCCTAAATCTTTGACTTTTTCTAAGCTTGGAATAATTTTTCCATTGAGAAAATACTCTTTTTTTGAATTATTTTTGCCAATATACATGTTTGACTCTTTTCGACCGATATTTCAAGGCCGTTAGATTTGGACCATTTTTCAAGAATTTTTATAGCTTCAGATAGATCATCTGTATTTGAATCATTTTGATGGAAAATATACAATTTAACATCGTCCGCATACATTTTAATTTTTACATTTTTAGGTATATTTGCCGGTAAATCGTTGATAAATATTAGGAATAATAATGGACCCAAAACGCTCCCTTGTGGTACCCCTGTATAAGTATTATAGCTTTCAGAATAATGGTCTTCAATTTTTACCCTAAAACTTCTTTGTGACAAGAAGTTACGTAAAAACACCAAAATTTTCCCAACTATTCCAGCATTTTTAATTTTTGCAAGTAACAAATCAATAGGAACAGAATCGAATGCTTTGGAAAAATCGATATAAATGACATCAACCTCCTTTTGATTTTGTATGGCTTCGTAAAAATCATGTAATGTCTGTAATAGTTGGGTTGTCGTGGATCTGTTTTTTAAGAACCCAAACTGCTCTTTCGAAAAGAAATTATTTTTATTCAAAAATTCAATTATTTTCCTTGCCAAAATTCTTTCAAATACCCTACAGACCGTACTCGTAAGTGAGATAGGTCTGTAATTTTCAGGATTAGATTTTTCACCCTTTTTATATATTGGAACAATGATAGAAGTTCTCCAAATTTTGGGAATTTGACCAGAATCAAGTGTTAGTCTGAATATATCACTTAATATTACTGCTAGTGTTTCCGAGCAGGGTGAAACTATGAGGGGAATAAGTGTACCCATTTGTTCATTCATTCGTTTTCCTCTCAAATCATTAAATTGGTACTCATAATGTATTTGGATTTGACTGTTTTGTTCGGAGTCTAAACAAGTAATCCTTTTTAAGGCTGCCCAAGAGTTGCAGCTAATTGAAGACCCATTGGAAGTGCGGCCGCGCACTTGCGAATTGCTGATGGGCGTCAGCAAAGAGAAGTTGTAGGCCCACACGGGCGCACCTTCACGAGGTGTGTGGCTGTGAGTAACCGCCCGGTTCAGCCGGGCGGTGAAAGGCTGTCGCCTCCACCCAATTTGAGGTTTCCCGAATCTTTTTTATTATCATTACTGAACAAATTTAGAGCACTTACGCCCGCAATGCCTTTCCCTGTTGGTGGTGGTCCGATCTTTGGCTCATGGAGGGTTTCGCTGCATTCACGGAATATTTGTTCACCGACAAATACTACCCTGAATTTAACATTTGGTCCGATTTTGTCGACGCGGAAATGGTCAAAACGCTGGCTTTTGACTCTAAGCGCAGTACGCATCCAATCGAGGCAATTTCTATAAATTGATATTATATTGTAAATACAGAATTTTTAGGTTCCTATTGATAACCCAAATGAACTTGAAGAAATTTACGATTCGATCACTTACGCAAAATCAAATTCAATCATTCGGATGCTCTTCAATCATTTGGGCGAAGCGACTTTCCAAAAGGCCATTCGCGATTACTTGAAAAAGCACCAATACGCAAATGCAGAGACCAACGACCTGTGGAAGAGTTTGTCCGACGCTTCTGGGATTGTGAGTTTAAACAATAAATTCAATGTCGAAGCAAAGAATTTCCGCACATTAAATATATTTGCAACTTTATTTCAAAGAAACAAAAACACTAGGAAAGGAAAATGGTTTTACATTTCTGTTTAGGATGTCAAAGCACTGATGTCAAGGCGCTTCGCACACGACGGAGGAGGAAGGGAAACTTTCCTCCGCCAACTTCGGCTCCTGCTCGCCGCCTTCCAACTCCGTGATGGAATGCTCAACAACGACGGAGCAACGGCCGGGCACCAGCGAACACATTGACAACGACGACCACTGCTCATCGCCGCCCGTTAAACCGGTGGGTGGGTCTGTTTGACATTAATTCGCTTTATTTAATCAGCCTAACTAAATTTGAACGTTTAGTAAATGAATAATCATGACTAATTTCCTTTCAGTTGACTTATGCGCAAGCAGCGGCCAATAGACCGAGAAGAAATACTGCGAGCAATTTGGATACAAAATCCTTCCCTTTTTCCAACGTCAAATGATTGAATTTCCCTATAATTTCTGATTTTTTCCATCACTGATTGCTGATTGTGAGATAAACAAATCGAAATTAAATTTTCGCCGTTCGATTTCCAATGTTTCGGCCGAATTCGCTTCCCTCTTTTCTTCTTTATATTAGCTTCTCCTCGCCTTTTCATTGTTCGTCTCTCTCCTCCAATTCGTCACCATAATTGCCGCTGCGCGGGATGACAAGTCCGACGGACCGGATCAGTCAGTCATTCGCTTCCGAAACCCCCCCCCCCCTCCCTTTTGATGAAAATCGTCTTCCCCCGGCGGCAGAGGGATTTGTCTTCGGCGTCGTCCATATTCGGCTGTTTGGGGAGGGGAGGGGGGAGCTGTGCTTTCATCGAGCCATAAAAGAGGGGGCGAAAACGCCTAAAAAGTTCCAAAACCCAATTTATCATCACCCATTGAATAACTTTGCGTTCCGCCTCCGCCCATCCATCCTTTCCCCGTCTAACAATTCGTTCCTCGGTGCCTTCAATTGTTCATCAAAGCTTTTATCCTGCGCTTTCGCTTTGCCATCGGAGAACAAATTTTGGAGGATCTGAAATTGGTAAAAGGAATTGAAAGACGGAAAAACGGTACTTGTTTGGTGAGAGATTCAAGCGCAGCTGTAACATCCAAAAGCTGTTCCTTCAAACCGACATCCATCAGCAGAAAAAAGGAAAAGTGAAAAGAGACAACGCATGGAAATGCCAAGGCAATTTAATAGCCAAATGAATTGGGCATAAAACGAAGCTGAAGTAAAAAATTAAAAATTGCCAAAATTTTCCAAAAGTGAATTTTAAAGGCGGAAAAGCCGTGCCTTGGCAAAGGGAAATGTGCAACAATACAAACATCAGAATGCCATTCTCTCCCTAACTCTATCGACCCATAAACAAATATCACAACTCATCGTGTTCACCGTTCTCTTTGTCAGTTTTGAGCTTTTCGTCCGTCTCCGTTTCCTGGGAAGATTTTGCCTCAGCACCACCATTGGGGCGTTGCGTCGCGGGAGCCATTCACCACGGGCAACGGAGCTGCTTCTGCCCGTTTGGCTTCATTGGGACGAATTGTGAACGAAGTCACTGACCCGGGGGGGGGGATAATTGTGGCTGAAAAACGGCAAACATTCTCAGAATCGAGCATAACGCCAAAGGACACGCACTGTTTCGCCCACGGGGGGCCACGGAACGGAAGTGTCAATGGCAGCGAAGTGTTCATCTACGGAATATTCAACCCGAACTGTTACTCGTCGAGGGAGCTCAACGAGGACGGAGACCGAATCTATTGGCGATTGGTCGGCGGGGAAAGACGGCACAGCCAAAGACAATGTCAACAATTCCAATAGGTGGGCAATCAGTTGGAACTGCTGCTCGACTTCCGCACCAACTCGTGGCTGTCCCTGGGAAAAACAAAAACAGTTATAAGGAAGAGGCCGAAATAGGAAAAAAGCCGAAGTTTCTCGCCCGGTTGAGTCGGCACGGGGAGGACGGAGTGCAGACGAGCGGATTTGGTTGGTGGTGACATGGCGAACAAATGGCCATTCATTGGCTGCCAATTCAGCAAAGTCCGCGCTGAGTTTGCCTTTGCATCCAATGGACTGCACCGACGTAATAATGGCCTCGGTGCTGGAGGGCACCGACCTTTTGCACATTGCCGACATGTACTCTCGAGATCGGTCGAGCCCGTTGCGGGACGCGTGGTTAGACGGCGAAGACTCTCTGTCGGCAGCCTACGGATTGGCAACCGACGACGGACGGACGGTGGTGATGTTCCGTCGGATGGTGCCCGGTCAGAAATCGAATTTGGAATTCCATTGGCATTGGCCTTAACCCATAAATTCAAATCAGAAATCGAACCCACCGACCATCCGTTGGGTCCCGGCGAATTGTTTCTCATTTGGGCAAAAGGTCAGCCGAAGAAGCCAAAGGACAAAGGCTTTTTTTATTCGGACGGCCAATGGAAATACCACGGAGGTGAAAATTGGAGGAGGGGGGGGGGAATTCGGAGGATAAAAATGCCATCAAACGAAAGACAGCGGACGAGGGCACATGCAAATGGAATTCGTTTCATTGGAGCAAATGGGAAAAATTCGGGGGCCCCTGATTCATTTGGACCCGCCGCAGGGGCCGACCATTTTTGTACATATTTCATACATATTTTAGCATTTTTTATATATATTTTATTTACATATTTCGCGATTTTTCTTACATAAAATTCCCAGCCCTAGTAATTATAAAATATTCCCCAATCATTCAATTGAAATTGGGCCGTATTTTCTCAAAAATTATGCACCATTAAAATTTATCAGATAAATTTGAATAAATAATAAAAATTTGTAAAGTGAAAATGTTGCGACGAGGTGAAAATGGGCGATTAAATGAGCAAAGAAAAACAAACAAAGAAGAAAAAGAAGGCGTAATATTCACACTAACAACGCTTAATTAATTATGCTAATTACCGGCATTGTATTTCAATTTGTCATTATTTCGTAAATATTTATTTGCGCATTTTTCTGTCCATGCAGTGGTCAGTCCGTCCCATCGTCCGTTCCGTCACACAACAGTTGGCATTTTCAAATTCGTCGCCATTCCGCCGCCATTTGCCGCAAATGACGGCACTGTGCCACCGTTGGCACTGTTCAACTTTTTGCGACGGGGCAATGACTTTTTGAAGTGATTGTCAGGGGGAGAGACGACATACGAAGAAGCGGAAGGGGGAGGAAAAGCGGAAGAGGAAAAAGGAGGAGGAGGGAGCAGCTGAAGGGGGGGGGGAATTTGGGATGGGAAAAAGCGAAACGAATTGGCTGGCACTCACGGCAGAAGAAGCGGCGGAGGAGGAGGCACCGAACGAAGTGGGGCAGGGGATCAGCGAACTCGGCACGGCATTTCGCGAGTTGTTCAGAAACAGCGGCGTTTGGCCGTGTCCCTTCTCCGTCGTGCCCTCCTCGTCGCCGCCCCTTTCCATCTTCAGTTGCGCGGTCGCCGCTCTGCGCTTCATCGAATTCAAAGAGAAATGCCCGTTCGGCTGCTGCAACAGACTCTTTGTCGTCCGCGTTTTTTGTCCGTTTTCCGTCGATGGCATTTGTTGTTGCGGTTGTTGCGCGGCAATTGCAGCGGTGCGTTGCTTCGGGGGACTGTTGCCGACGAAAGGCATTGCCCGTGGCAATTTGCTGCCGTTGTTGCCGATGCCGCTGGTCGACGCAACGCCAATCGGAATGCGACTGTGCACGAGGGGAGACAGAATCTGTTGCTGTTGTTGTGTTGGTGGTGCTGCTGGTGGTGGTGATGGTGGCATCACCACCGGTTTGGCACTGTTTGGCGCTGCCGGTGGTGCCGGCGACAAAACGGCAAATTTTCGGCTGTCCCTTAAGCGAAATTCTGTTGAATGGCAAATTTCAATTTTTCGCTTATGCTTACATTTCTGTGGAGTTCTTTAGTTGGATGTTCATCAGAAGATCCTCGTCCTCCCTTTCGCCTTCGTCCCCTGAATTACTGCTTGGAGTCGTCGAAGTGTCGTCGTCTGACAAATTTTCAGCCGTCTGCGGAAATGGGTTGAGACTGAATGGGCCACGACGAGCTGAGCATGGCGACGGCTTGGCAATGGTATTGGCTGTTGCCGACTCCGTCCCCGCGTCCGTCTTCTCCGGCTGTTCCTTGCGCTTTTCCTCCTTTTTCCGGACCGTGCCGATTTGACCGTTCCTTCCGTTGTGCCCCCCGACAGATGGACTTTGACCACCCATCGCTCCATTTGCCAAAGTGCCGTCCTCCTTTTTGAGTCTGTTCCTCTCCTTCTCTTCTTTTTTGACCCTTTCGCACTCTTTCCTCCCATTTTTGCCTTCACTTTTCACTTCCTCCTCCCATTCGTTTCCTCCTTTTTCCTTTTCTATTCCTTTTTCTCCCTTTTCGAATTGCTTTTCCCTTTCTTCAATTTTCTTCGTTTCTACACTGATTCTGTTCCGCTGATCATTTTTAGTGAGTTTTTTCTCTTCCGTTCCCCCTCCTTCAAGACTACTTTCCATCGGCTTCTCCTCTCCTTTTTCAATTTCCAATCTCTCAATCGGCTTCTCCTCCTCTGTGCCATTTTGTTCGTCATTTTTGAACTGTTTCTCGAGACTCTCGTTCTGTTTCGGGTTTTCATTGTTCGGTTGGTCCTCCTTCTTCCTCTCGTTTTCCTGCTTGCTTTGCTCTTTTCTTCCGTTCTTTTTCTCTTCCTCCGTTTGTTCATTTCCTTCCTCTCCGTCCTGCTGCTTCTTCTTCCCCTTTTCTTGCTTCCCATTCTCCAAATGCTTCTTCTCCATGTCCCCTTCTTCTTTTCCCATTTCCTTTTTCTCTTTCCCATTGCTTTTTCCCTTTTCTGTCTCTCCATTTTCTCCTCTCTCCAATTGTCTCTGCTTTTCCTCTGTCTCTTTGTCTGTCTTTTCATCTTTCCTGTTCTGCTTCGTCTCCTTTCCATTTCCCATTTCTCTCCATCCTTTTTTGTTCTCTGCACTGTACTGCTTCGTCTTCTCGTCTCCTTTTCCATTTTCCTTGTGCTGTTTCATTTCAGAGAATTGTTTAATTTTCTTCCAAACGTCCATCCCAAATTGCTCTTCGTCAGTGAACTGCTCCATCTTCTCCTTCGGTTTTTCTGTTTTGTTAATCATTTTTTCAGTTTGCTTTTCCCCCTGTTGCTCCTTCGTCTCCTTTTGCGCCGTTTTTACCTCCCCTTTCTCTCTCTCTCTGTCTACTTCTCTTCCGTACTTTTTCCATTGTCTCTCCTCCCTCTCTCTGTCTGCTTCTCTCCCGTACTTTTTCCATTGTCTCTCATCCCTTTCTCTATCTGCTTCTCTCTCAATCTTTCCATAGATCTGCTGTTCACTCTCCTCTTTCTCCCTGTCTGCTTCTATCTCTATCTTCTCGTACTTTTTCTGTTCACTCTCCTCCCTTTTTCTGTCTGCTTCTCTTTCTATCTTCTCGTAGTTTTCTCTTTCCTCCCTTTCTATGTCTGTCTCTCTCTCAATCTTTCCATACTTTTGCTTCTCTCTCTCCTCCCTCTCTCTGTCTGCTTCTCTCTCAATCTTTCCGTAGTTTTCCTGTTCTCTCTCCTCCAATTCACTGTAAGCTTCTCTCTCTATCTTCTCGTACTTTTTCCATTGTCTCTCGTCCCTCTCTCTGTCTGCTTCTCTACCAATTTTTCCGTATTTTTGCTGTTCTCTCTCATTCCCTCCATTTGTGCCCCCCTCGTCATCGCTTTCCACAATTGCATGCAGTCGTGGAACTAAAACAAAGAAAATCGCAGTTTTTCCGGCTCTCCCAATTTGCTTACTGTGCCGTCGCGTGCGAATTCTTTCGCGTGCCATTGCGACCATTTTGCGCAAGTCGTAAAGAAACTGAACGGAAAACGGAGCAATTTAAACAAAATTTAAAAAAAACAACTATTAAACATTAATCAGAAAAATCCCTCCCCATTTTGTAATTTCGTCGTAAAATTTGATCAACAAATGCTCCCCCCCCCTCGAGAGTCATTCCCGAAAATATTTTCTGCATATTTTTTTTTATTAATTTAATAATTTTACCTGTTCCGCCATCGGCGGTGGGTTGGACATCAGATGAGGTTCGAAAAACTCTGAAAAATCGATTATACACAATAAAAAAAGAAAGAAAATGATCATAATTGCGTCATAATTTTCGATCGTTTGCCCTTTCTTTCCCCGCGGGGTTTAACTTTTTTTGTTGGTCCCTCGAGGGAAAAGCGGTGCTTTTATGCTTTTGGTTCGTTTGGCACTTGGCACTCACTGCTTCTGTTGTTGGCCTTTTGGTCTCTGTGCGTCAAATACACCGCCATCATCGGAGAGAGTAACGCCGGCGGGGGGGAGGAGGCGGAGGAGGGGGACGCCTTCTCAACGGCGCACTTAGTCATAATTTGGGACTAATTTGGGCGATATTCGTCGTAATAAGGGAAATGGTTTATTTAATCGCCCATAAATAATATTTATTCATTTGGAGAACACCTTTTTTATAATGGGGAGGGAGGAGGGAATGAATGGTAACCAATCGCCGAGCAATTAATCAAATTGACCAAAACAGCAGCCTCTCTCTCCTCCCCCTTTCTTTCTCCCCCTCCCTATCCGTTGCTCTCTCTCTCCTCCCCCTTTCTTTCTCCCCCCTCCCTATCCGTTGCTCTCTCTCTCCTCCCCTCCCCCACCCCATTCCAACCACTCATCATCACCCACCCCAGGAAAATGATGATGACTTCTCCACCCCCTTCCCCTCCTTTCCCATGCATTTGCTAAATGCTTTTGTTTTGCCATACTGCTGAAATAATGCGGACACTTTTTAAACAAAAAAATCCCCTCCAGAGAATTTACTTGCTTTTTCAAAATTTCATGACTAACAATAAGCATAACTTTGCAACGCTAAACATGTTTACGGCGCAATAAACGATTTGGTTTTGACCTTGGAAAGGGGGGGGGGATAAATGGGGGAAATGGGGAGGACATCGGATTGATTGGATCCATGACCGACCATGACTTATGGGGGATAACCCACAGATTCGCCCCCCCCCCTCTCCCTCCCATTCCATTCACATTTATCCATTTATGAATCCTTTCCTTTGTCCATCTTTTATTTAAGCGTGCGCGCCCATCCCTCCGATCGGTCGCATTCCTTTCAAAACAGCGACCGATGAAACGAAACGAATCTCTGACCGATTAATCCAATTCATCCATCGCACATCGCTTCTTCCTAATTGCCGTTTTACAAATCTTTCCCTTCGGACAATGCCCACTACACTTAAAAATGCCTTTTTCGTCTTTCTCTGTTTGACGGCGATGGCATTGCGCGATAAGATGCGAATGCTTTAATTTCGCAATTATTCATTCATTCGACTTTTGCTCATCCTTTGCCCTTCCCTTCCATTCCATGCGCTCATTTAAATTCGCTGCGTTCCGTCGCTTAAAATATGCTAATTGTTGGAAATTTTGGAGCTTTGTCTTTAAAAGGTGGTCGCTGCTCCGCAATCGATGGTCATTCGTCGGATGGAATGTGGTCATTCCATTCCCATCCATTCATTCATTCTTCATTTACCCTTCCTTTCTCCCCTTTTCATGCACATCATTCAGTCACTCCTTAAACAATTTTTTTGTTGGCGGGGGGCATAATGGAATCGATCAAATGTTTTTCAATATTTTCGCTTTTTGTTTTCCATTTTTCGCTTTTACTTTCAGTACACCCATTGTTCGTTCGCTGCTGCTTACCTGCACTGAAGTACAGCTTGCGCCTCTGCTGGTACAGCTGCTGCGCCGCCAATTCCGTGCCGCCCATTCCGTCGCTTTCCCCTCCGTCCGTCGTCGTCGTTCCCTCGCCGTTCGCCCCATTCAGAATGCCGCCGTTCGCTATGCCAATGTGCGGTTGTGCCGTGCCATGCGCCTTTTGCTGCTGAACGCCGGCGGCAGCTTTGACCAGCGCTTGGTAACGGAGCTGACATTCCGCGATGGTTTTGTCCTTTTCCTGTTTGGCGTAGTGGAGAAATTGCAATTGCAGAGAATGAATCTGAGCAAAAAGTGAGTGGATGAATTACGACGCGTAATTACCCTAATTAATGTTTAAAAAATTAATTAATTTTTAATTTGGCTAACCAATTTTCGCTTTTCCATGCGCCAGCAAACATTCCACAAAAAGATGGAGCTGAACACGGAGAGGAAGAGCAGAATGGCCAACAGGATAATGGCCACCACTTCGGCCCGTCGCGCTCTGTCCAACTCGGCGCCGACGTCGCCCATTACGGTGGAGTCTTCCTCCCTCGGGGCAAAGGGACTCTCTGAAAAGCTCCCGGAAAATGCATTTATGGAAAAACTGTCAGTGAAAGAGTTTCTTTGGAAACCAGCGACAGTATATTTACGTATTGTCCACCTAAAACACTGTATTTACTGAAATAGACCCCCCCCCCCGAATTAGAACTCCATGAAATAAAGCCCCATTTTGAAGGGATTTGAAAAATAAAGCCCTCGGGGGCTCTATTTCAGTAAATACGTTAGGCTGATTTGGGGACCAAGCGAGCCGAAGGACTATTTCCAACCTTGGCCCCTGCCCTGTCCCCTGCCCCCTTCCCCGTTTTCCTTCCCTTTTTTTCTCTCCCATATTCTCATTTATTCCCCTCCGGTTTTCCTTCACTTTAACTTCCCCCTCCCTTTTCCCCCTCCCATACTGACCAATTTGGCCCTCTACACGGAATGCCACACAAAAGCTGCCGTTTCCGCTTTTTCCTGCTGCACATTCCAACACCAACTGAACAATACCTCCCGCCAACTCTTCCGCGTCCTTTTCATTGCCCGTCCACTGATTTATGATTTAATGTGTTTTCCTCAATTTCTTGGCCTAAATGCTTACAATCACTCGCCCCTCCCCGCCGGTCCATCCCAATTTGAACAAATCGCCATCCAACGGCCTCCAAATGGCTTGGGTGGCCAACAAAAAGGCCGACTGAATGGCACAGCGGGGGCCATGGCCGGCACGGACTTTGACGCCATTCTCTGAACGGCAAAATTGGGAAGCGATGCCGAAAGGCGGAAGAGACCTCTCCAGGCAATGCGCAAGTCATTGGACAACGCTTCGCCTTTGCGCGGAATGCCCAAAACGGGCGCAAAGATTGGCGTATGGCCATTGTCCGACGGTCGGTCGAAACGGAAAGTGCGGCCGGGACAATCTTTGTAGGGATGTTTTAATTGTATAAATGGAACTCTGTTCTCGACCACCATTCCCGAATGCCATTGTCCGTTTGCAATGCTTTTCCGCTTACCGGGTGCTTTCGCTGCGCATTTTCCGCCGCCTTCGGCCGTTTGGACAAAAATTTGGTACCCGGAAGGGCATCGGCAAAGGCACCGCACCCGCGGCATTGCCACCGCACCGTCGCTGCCCAGCACTTCGGCGCAATGCCGCGAGCAGTGCTCAGTGCGTAAAAGGACCGCGTCACCGCCAAAATTATCGGCGGAGAAAGGGACGCGTTCGATGGCGAGCCAAGTGGGCACATTTTGGGAAGACGATGCCGGATTGGAAGAAGAGGAGGCCGAATTTGGGACCTCATCGGACGGATTTGGGGAAAAAGTTGCCAAAAATTGGGTCAAATGGGCCGAATCATCGGACGATTGGGCGGACAGCGAAAAGGGAGGCGCACTGATGGGCAGGACAAAGACGAAAAGCGGGAGAAGAACCGGCAAAACAGAAAGGGACATCCGCGAAATGAATCGGCGGAAGAAAAAGCCAACAATCTGCTGTTGGGAGAGAATTGAGCAAATTTTGAGAGGGATTACGACGGACGAAGCAATTCGAAAAGGGAGGGACTCCCGCACAGTATTCGCCAGGAAGTGGCCACCAACCCCAAGGAGTTGCTGCTGTTCCTCAAGCTGAACCGGCACGTGTTCTTCATCCGCTCCAACAAGGCATCTCTTTTCGCACTTCTCTCATTTTTAATCTGTGGACCTTTCGTTTGAGTATTTAAATTGCCTTTTTCTTTGGCGTTCCGTCTCAACCGTTCCATTTCTTCGCCTTTTTCAGGTACAACTCGTCCGTAATCGGCCTGGCGATGAACATGGTTCCGAGAGTGGTCGTTCGACCGGCGAAGACGGCGGGTCGTCCGATCGAAGTGCCACAAGCCCAGCGGAGAACGGAGGCGGCTGTGCGCCGCCGAGGGCACCGACGGACGGAATGTCTCCCGAGACGAACGCTCTTTTCCCGCTGAACCGCGGGGGGGAGGTCGCGCGAATCTCTGCTGAAGACTGACGACGAATAC
The DNA here is from genome assembly GCA_004148225.2 of Heterodera glycines. Taxonomy (NCBI): domain Eukaryota; kingdom Metazoa; phylum Nematoda; class Chromadorea; order Rhabditida; family Heteroderidae; genus Heterodera; species Heterodera glycines. The sequence goes on from CP049706.1 coordinate 9,574,011, forward strand.
GACGGAGGAAGAGATGATCGGAGGGCGACCTCGACTCCGTCCCGTCTTCCGCCTTCCTCGCCCTCGACTTCAAATTGCTCTCTTTCGGCTCCGTTCCGTCCGCTGACCTTCCGCTCGTCGTTCTCGCCGTTGTCGCGTCGCCGCTGCGTCTCGTCGTTTTTGACCTCGCCCAATCGGATAAGGTTCTGTCGGAGAGCGGACTGCGCACCCTTTTGGAGGACGACAGCGTGCTGAAAGTTACGCACGACGTTCAACGAATTGCGCCCCTTTTGTTGCGGGAAAATCGAGAGTTCGAAAGGGGCGATGGCAAAACAATGAATATGAATGGGAGGAAAAGCACGCATGAGCAGCAGTTATAAGTGGGGAGAAGATGGGAAATCCTTTGCCTAATTACCCTAATTGTTTTGCCTTTGATCCTCCGCTAATTTATCCCCCTTTTTGCCCTTCTCAGATCGCCCATTCGGTCATTCAGCACGACAAATTCAGTAAACCCCTCGGCGACTTGCGTGCCATTTCCTTTGTCAACTTGCAGCGCGTCTATTTCCCCCAGTCGCTTGTGCTAAGCGATGTTCCGCCTCGGAAACTCTCCCAAACGCCCAAGTGGGCGTTTTCTTAATTAATAATTCATTGGCCCATTTACTAATTTTGCCCTAATTGTTGCACGCTTTCTCTAATTGCCACCCATTTCCAAGTTGGTCGGACCGCCCTCTGTCCGCCGATTTGCTTTTGGCCGCGTGTGAGGAGTGCCATTGCCTCGCCTCGGGCCTTTTCTGTCTTTTGGACGCCCAATTGCCGCGAGCGACGCGCCCACTTTTCGCCAAACTTTGTTCTGAAGCTCTGGCATCTAACGCAGTCACAAATGGCGGCGGAGGATGGAACGAACGGAACGGACGGCACAGAGAAACGATGGCACACGCGACACCGCCGCCGGAGAGAAAAGTGACGCCGCTTTTGGAATTGCCAATGAATGGTGGGCCAGAAAAACATTGAATTCGAACTTTCCTTGAGGGCGAATTCAAAACAAATTTGGCATTGGAAAGCATCATTTTGGGGTAAAAATAAGGCTCACCTTAAAAAGAATTTATTCCAAGAGCAAAAAATAGCAAAAATTACCAAAAAAAAATCATAGGTATTTTTCATTAGCCATGTGATTGCTTTGAGCATTTTTTTCGCAAAAAATCAATTTTTGTAAATTGAAACGGAAAACCGTAGTTGACTTTGATCTGGTCTAACGACTTCATTATTTGGTAATAGTTACGATGGTTGCCCCCCTTTTTTGAAAATGTTTTTTTTTTGTTTTCAAAAGTCATAAAAACATGCTTCCAAGCGTTTTCGGGGTCGCGGATCATGAATTCGGCATCCATTTCGACCAATTCCGAATCCCAGACAGGATTTCTAACAAAAAGTCGAAAATACAAATTTTTCGATTTTTTATTTTTAGTCTAAAAATGTTTTAAATGATCTTTTATTGAATCAATGATGATTTTCAGTTCGTTTCCGTGTATTTAAACTAATTTAGACTATAAATCTCAAAATCAAAAAATTTTAATTTTCGACTTTTTGTTCGAAATCGGGTTCGGGATCCGGAATTGGTCGAAATGAATATCGGATCGTGATCAGCGACCCCGAAAACCCTTTGCAGCATGTTTTTATGATTTTTGAAAACAAAAAAAACATTTTCAAAAAAGGGGGGGGCAACCATCGTAACTATTACCCTTATTTTCCCCGTCAATTTTAAGGCCGAAAATTTTTGGAATTTTCGATTTTGACCAAAAAAATTACAATTTTTGAGGGGTTCCAAAACAACAAAAAGCCTCGAAACTTCAATAGCTTCACCGTCTTCTCAAAAAAACCTAAAATGAGGCTAAAGCCTCACAATTGGCAGCCCTTCTGGGAATTTCCTCTCTTTTTAGGCATTTACCGCCCCCCGGCGTCCCGCCGTCGCTCGTCCGGTCAAAACCAATCGCAGCCGATCGCACGGCCCTTCGGACAACCGCCGGTCAACGGCGTCTGCGGCTTCGTTCCGTCGGCCCTCCGAAAGGAATCCGCGCCGCCCGCGACGCCGCATCGCTCCGCGACTTGGCCGACGCCTCCGCGAGCGGAAACGCGCGACGCGTACACGCAGACATTGTCAACAGGGGAAGTAGCTGTGCTGAAAGTGTATTATGACGAAGAGGACTCGACAAAAACAGCGGAAAACGGCACGAAAAGGGAGCCGACAAAAGAGATGGGGAAAAGCGGGGAGAGGGAGAGAAAGAGGGGAAAGGGAGGGGAAAAAGCGGAGAGAGCGAGAAAAGAGAAGGGGAAAAGCGGAGAGAGGGAGAGAAAGAGAGGACAAAAGAGCTGGGGAAAAGCGGATAGCGGGAGAGAAAGAGAGGACAAAAGAGATGGGGAAAAGCGGACAAAAGAGATGGGGAAAAGCGGAGAGAGGGAGAGAAAGAGGGGATTGAGAGAGGGAAAAGTTACAATTAATAAAAATAAATAATTTTCAAATTTTATAATTAAAAAAGATGGACAAATGTTGGGAATGAACAAAAGGAAGATGAGCAACAAGATGACCATATAAAACAATGGTTCAGCAGCAGAACATGCGAATGAATTGTCTTAAGGGACTGCCCAACAAATCTTTGGATTTGCCCATTAGCGACTAATCAAAGAACGCTCCGTTCGTTCGTTCGTCCGTTCATTTGTCGTTCGTTTTTTCATCGCTTATGCATTCATTGCGCCACTTTTTGATGTCAAATTGCGACAGCAGAAACGGGTGAACGAAATATTGGGGAAAAGGGGGAAAAAAGGGGGAAGAGAGATGGGGAAAAGCCTGGCAAATCCCTTCAGCAGCAGAAGCCTGGCAAATCCCTTCAGCAACAGAAGAGAGCCAGCAGAGCTGCTGCTGATCTTCTCCTTGTCCATCTGTGCTTATTTTAGCTGGATTGGACGGGGCCATCCGACACTTCGCGTTGCGGTCGAAGTGCGCGGAAAACGCCGCTGCCATGAAAGATGGCGCGTCACCGACGGAACCTTTGAATTTCGCTGTCACTGTGCCATTCGGCAAAACGAAACCGACCGAATCTCCCCTGGCCAAAGTGTCGGCCGTCGACGACCCCGACAGGGAAAAGCGCCGTTTGCCTCCGGTGGATGAGCCAGAAATATCCCGTCGTAATCCTTCCGTTTCGGCATCGTCGTGGTGCCGGTGGGCAAATGCCTTTTTGCGCAAAGGACGGAAAACGCACTTTTTACCTAAGAAAAAATGAATCGGCGAATGAATGCCTTTGGTGCAATTCGAACAGCCGAAGGTGAAACACTCGAAGATATCAGCTAAACCGGACGATTAATTTTGTCAAAACTGTACCAATTGGCGGGAGGGGTCCCCCCCCCCTTTTATTGGGTGGTCCGTTCTCCGTTCCATCGGTCAGTGCTTTTTTTCTTTTCAAGGGCATTTGTTTGTTAATATTTTCTGAAATCCTAAAACATGACTTGTGTCAAAAAAATTGAGTTTCCGGATGAACCTAATTTCTTTTGTTCGGATAGGAAGGCCGGAGATGAACAGGTTGTTCTAACTTGTCAGACGGAAAAAAAGTTTTTAAGCATTTAATGAGTAAAAAACGAATTTTATTACTTTTACTTGCTTTAATATTACATTTTTTAAGTTCATGTTAGTTGAGTCAGTCCGAGACAACGCCCAATCGACGCGCGACAGTATCAGTGCCCTCCGCGACATTACCGATCTAACAGTCAAACAACTGGACGCCAAGGATCGTTTGGTGGCAGACAAGGAATTGCTATTGGCACAAAAAAACATACAACTGGAGGAAAAGGGCCGCTTAATCGCAACGCTGAGGGACACCATCCAGAGCAAGGACCAAAGGATCTGTTACTTGGAAGGTATGTGTCTTTCAACGTATACAAAATTGTGGACATTCTTTCCGGCCATCATGAAGAATGGGGCTCCCATATTTAAAAAAATAAAAACTTGAAAAGTTGTGTAAACCAATTTTTTATGAGGTTTACAGGAGCGCTGATCACGAATATGATATCCAGGGCGAGGATTTGTAGTTTTTTAACTATTTCTGCAGCTTTATTTAGACGGGAAATACACGAAAAACACATTTTTAGCTCGGCAATTCTTCGTTTTAATGCCACTATTCATCACTAGGAATCACTAGGGTGTCCTGATCGACACGGTGTTTGAAGTGCGCGAAATGCGGGCGACAAAAATTTTGCACTCTGTCGTGACCTTTTTGCTTCGGACCAATTAATACGATGATTAGAGGGACAAATGAAGTGTGCCACCATTTGTTTTCATTGATTTTGATCAATTTTCGTGATTTTTTATTTGTTTTTTTTCATTTTGTCTTTCCTCTCCTTTGCTTTCAAAGGGTACAACACACACATGGTATTTGTTTTATTCATCCGTTTTTTAATTTGTTAAATTCCTATTAATTAAATTGTTTTTTCAAATTATTTAATTAGTGATTTTTAATGTTTTATAATCCAAAACATTTATATTTTTTCTATTTTATATTATTTAACCAATTAATTTGGTCATACAATTTCAGTTAGTTTCGTGTGATGAGAACAGAGACAATTTGTTCGCTCCGTACAAGGCACTCGGGCTCATCTGCTCTTCGGGTGGGCTATATAATTAAAAATTTTTGGAAATTGGAGTTCCGAAGCCCAAAATTTTTTCGAAACGGAATTACGTGCTATCCCTACCCCCTACCATATATTTGATAAATAGGGATTTTTTAGGCAAATGCATAAAATTTTGCGTAATAGTTATGATGGTAGGCCCCCTTTAAAGAAATTTTTTTGTTGTTCCAAAAGTTTTCTGGGTCGCTGACAATGAATCCTGTATCCATTTCGAACCCTCGGACCCAAATTCTAACAATTTTTGTTCGAATTTGGGTCCGGGTTCGTAATTTGTCGAAATGGATGTCGGATTCGTGATAAGCGACCCAAAATCCCTTGAAATCATGCTTTCATGACTTTTGAAAATAAAAACAAAAGAAAATTTCTTTAAAAAATACACCCTTCAGAATTGAAAATAAAAATTCTCAAAAATTTTATTGCCTCTTCGAAAATTTTTGTGTCTATTTAAACCTATTTTGCGATTTTTGTGCCTAAAGAAAGGGAATTTTAAAGTGGGTCTTGGCGCCCAGTCGGCGGCGCCCAGTTGAGCTGGCGCACAGTTGGTAGCGCCCAGTCGGCGTCGCCCAGTTGGTAGCGCCCAGTCGGCGGCGCCCAGTCGTGCCCGTCCGGGGGGGAAACGACCTGCTCCCCCAGGATTTCGGCTCGGACGGGTCACCGAAACGATTTTTTTGCTCTTTGGCAATCCAACCTTTTTACCCGCTCAATTTTTAAACAAAACTTTGGAGTGCAAAGTAGGGCCGTCCGTTCCGGTAGACGCCACTGGAAAAAAACTTTTTTTTTTTAATTATGGCGTAAATTCGCGCCATGCGCCATTTTTTTTGCAGTGCCGCCCGCCTGGGCACCACCCGTGCCGAGCCGTGCCCACTTCCACGATGGCTACGTGTTCTGTGCGTTGGACAACGGCACGGTCACTTTGTTGACTGCCGACCCGTACCGGCACTTTGTTTTTTTTTCATTAATTATTCCCTCGTAAAAGTCCTCCCCATTTTTAACCACAATCGTTTAGTTTTACCTTAAAAAACAAAGATTGACTTCCTTTTTCGTAAATCTTTAAAGTGTTTATTTGCCTCCAAAATGCAAAATGAATGAAAGTGCCAAAGGAATGTTTCGTTCGATCCGTCGCTTTGTCCGCCTTTTGCTAAGTGATCAGTGTGCTGTTCTGATCAGTCTGTTGGGTCTGATCATTTGGTTTGTTCCGTTTTGTCAGCTTTGTCCTCTCAATTGCTGCTGAAGTGATGCGATGATTCGGTCCCTTTCCGTCAATTGTTCCCTCAGAATGGCATTTTGTAGCCGAAGTGTCTCCAATTCTTCCAAATCCTTGCCAAATTCGCCAATTTTTATTTGTTCATTTAATTGCTTTTTTACCCTTCGCACTGAGTCTTGCAATTGGCACAAATCGGAGCGAAAGTCACTGAGCAAAACGGGGAAAAAGGCGGCGCCGTCCTCACTTTTGGCATCAAAAGAAATTGGGAACGGCGGATGAACAGCGGGGGAGGGCCTTCTGAACAGTTCGGGGACAATTGCAAAATATCATTACGTTGGCATAATTATTCGTTAATTAATTAGTCAATTATCGTTAATTGACTAATTAGTTGGTTGGCTTTGCCCTGACTTTGCGGCGGTCACTTCCGCTGCTGTTTCTGCCGTCGATGTGTTCGGTTGGCATTTGCATGCGCTGCCAATGCCATTCCCTTTGATTTTCGCCATTTCTTTTGTGTCAGACTGACAAGGACGGGCATTTCTGAAGAAAATGAAGAATGAATTGGGGAATTCCAATCAGAGGCCAAAAGAATTCGAAGCGAAACGAACCGAAGCGAACGAATGAGTGAATGCCAAAGGAAACAATCGGTCATTGGCAAAATGCCAAAAAAGGGAAGAAATGGGAAGAAAATGAAATTTCCAAGCGGAAGGATTTGAAAACACTTCCCAGAAAATTGGAGCCAATTTAATAATATTTAAAAGTCCCTTTTCCGCACAGAATAAAATTGTCAATTGGACCCCAAATTAAAAAAAAATAAAATAGTATTATCTTTGTTTATATAAACAAATTAATGACTTTTTATTAAATACATATATTATTTATGCATTTGATCGCCGATGGGAAGAAGAAAATGGGAGGGAATCGATCACCAGCAAAAGAGAGAAGAGAAGAGAGAAGGCGGAAGAAAGGGGGGAGGAAAGGACATCACACATCATAAAGCAAAAAGGGGAGGGGAGGGGAAGTGGGTGGGCAGCAGAGGGAGAGAAGCGGGGGAGGGGGGGGAGAGGGGGGCGATGGCTGTCATCCGTCGCATTTTGAACGAATGGGCGAACCCTTTCGATCGCAATTAATTAATTATTTAACTGACAGTTTTTACGTAGAATTTTAATTTCAATTAAATTTTAGAAACATTTTCCGTTTCGGTGCCTTTTGTGCTTGCCGATTTATCTGACTTTCCATGCGTTAATTCCTTTTGTCTTTCTCTCTTTTTTCTCCTTTTATTTTCTGTTTTCCTTCTCAAATTATGCTAATTAGTTAATTACCTTCCCCGATTTTCTAATTGTTTTTAATGACTTATTGTTTCATTTTGCTAAATGAACGAATGGATATCGCCCAGTTTAATAAGCGACGAATGAATGATGGGACAGACAAAGAAAGAAAGCCTCGGGGACAAAGTGTTCGCTGATCAGAGACAATTCAATCATTCTGAGCGATCGGCACACTGCACGTGATCATTTCCGGTTATATGACCAAAGAGACAATAATTAAAAGTGACGAATTCGATTTTTGATTTATTACCCCTAATTTATTTAATTACCCCTCTCCTCCTCTCCTCCTCTCCCGCAATTCGTTCGCTTTTACTTTTCCAATTTGGTATCAGTTTTCTCATTTGCCCTTCAGCGCCCACCGTTTCCGTCCGCCAATTTTGAGCGCCTTCTCCAGCCGACTTTGCACCACCGTCACTTCCCCCCGGGGGTCGTCGGCGCCGCCGCTTTGCCATTGCTCGGCAATTAGCACAACGGAGGACGGCGCATCGGAAGAGACAGCCGGCGAAGAGGGCGACATTCTGTGGTTGTTGTTGTTTTGCTGCTGTTGTTGTGTAACTGCGGGCGATGGGCCGTTGCTGAGCTCATCGATGAGACGAAAATCGGCCGAAAGAACGGCCGGCGGCGACGCACTGATCAGCATTGGCTGATCCCTGAGATTAAACGAACTAATCACTGATCAGAGGCAGGGAAACGGAGTTTGGCAATGAAAAAACCAAATAAATCAACAACAAAAAAACATTTTAAAAGACAGAGAGAGAGAAGTAAGATTTTGAAATTTAAATGTAATTTATATTAAAAAAGACTTTCCATTGGAAATGATATGACAAATTAATGATTAAACGAAGGAAGTGATGGGGTGGTGACGGGTGGGGGGAAGCGTCTCCGCTCCATCCCCCGCAGCAAAAGCGCCCCGAGGCATTTGGGTAAATTCTTTCGGGCGAAAAATTTGCGGAAGGAATGCTAAACTAAATGGAATCAACGGCAGCAGACGGGGAAAGGCAGTGAGCACAATTTGTTGTGGGGGGGGGGGCGACACGACCACCCCCGCCACCAACTCACTGATTCATTCAGTCGCCACCATTCACTGATCCATCCTTCCGCACTTTTTGTGTGCCTTCTTCCTCCATTCACCGCCGATCCCCGATCAATGATAGAGAGGAGAGAGAGGGAGGGAGGAGGTAGACAGTGATCAAGAACCCTCTCCCCCCCCCGCCCCCTTCAACTTCCCTCCCCTCCCCCTAATTCCCCAGCACATCTCTCACTCGTCTCGTTCCGTTAGCATTAGCATCAACAGCAGATCATCCCACCGAATCCTCTCATCCATCTTCTTTTCTTCATCATCTTCCTTCTCTCTCTCTATTTCCATACAAAACGTTGGAATATAAATAGTCAAACGAGTTCCCTCTTTCTCCCCGCCCTCCGCCGCTTCATTTTTTGTTGCTTCATCGGCGGTTGACAAATGAACACTTCTCTCAATATCACTTCGTTGGTACCAATTTCATCTCCCACTTAATCTCCCCTCATTTGATTTATTTTTGGTCGGATTACCTTTCCCAAGCGATTAATCCGATCAACTGATCGTTTTGTCACCCACCCAATTTCGTCGTCGATCAGTCCGCTTCGTGCCTTCGTTTCTGTGCTGTCCCCTGGCGACTTTTTCCTCGTCTGCGGACTCGCCAAAAGTTGGGCCAAAGTCGGACGAAGGGAAAAGGCGGAGGAAGAGGACGAACTTTTGGCTAAAAGTGAAGAAGGCATTAATTGAGACGAATTTGCAAAATTAGACGGAAAGAAAGGCAATGGAAATGGGAGGGAGACAAAACAAAGAGAAATTATTACTTTGAAGCGGATGGGATTTTGGGATTTTGGGCGGTCTATTTGAAAAGGTGAAGACAGAGAAAGGGGAGGGGGTTGCTGGATTGGGTCGGGTGTATGAGAGGGGCGGCTGCAAAAGCACAAGCGCATTGCCAAAGGAGAAAAGCAGCACCAAAAGCGTTGTGCCGGCCGCACTGCTCAGCCGGTGAAGCAAACGGCGAAGCGCGAGGGAAACGTCGCCGCTACCATAACTGGCGGCAAGAGAGTTACCGTACCAAAGGGAGTAGGCACCGTAACCGGTGGCAGTGCCAAGGAAAAGGACCAATGGGCTCCCCTCTTCCCCCACCAATTTTCCCCTCTCTCTGTCCTTTTGGTCAATTTGGCCCTTGGGCCCTTTTCTCCGCATTGACTTGGTCGAGATGCGCCAGTGAGAATTTTCGGGATGCGAAGAGAGACATTGGCCTAACGAATGGGCGACGGAGAGAAACAAATTGCAAATTGGGTTTGCCAGAGGGCCTTTTTTGGGCAAAGATTTTCATTGATTGGAAAAGAGTAAAAAAAGGCAATGGCTGTGCCTTAAGCGCACTCTTTCCCGTGCCATCTTTTCTTTTAACAATTATCCCAATTTACTTTTTTTGCTTTCTTTTGGCGTTGCGTTCGCTCTGCCGTTTTTGATTGTTCTTCCAAAGAATGTCCGCCTTTCATTTCGTCCAGTTATCCACGGCACTGTGCCGCACTGCTCAACAGCCGGCGAATTTTCATCCGCGACTCGGCTCGATTCGCTTTCCGCCAGGGGGGCCACTCGACGGTGCTGCGGAACGCCCGAGGAAAGGCTTCTTTGGTGAGGGGCACGACGATCAGCCACTGATCGGACGGCACGGAGATGGACGGATGGCTCAATGGAGGAAGCGGCAGAGCCGGCGGACGCGGACTCGCTGAACGACTTGGACTTGACTTTGGACGGTTCCGCGGGCACAGAGTGCCGTTTCGGCATCGGTCGCGTCGATGGAACACTCCCTGCGTTTGTTTCGTGCCATTTTGCTCTTTCTCCTTCCATTACCTTTTGTTTCGGCTATTGTCCGCTTTTTTGTTCTCTCTCTGTCCCCCGTGCCGTCCCTTCCGGCACTCCGTCCGCGGCGTCGTCTTACCAAAAGCGGCGACGCTTCGCAGACGCGCGTTGCAACAAGGCGCAGGCTACGCGTGCTGAACACGCGCCGCTTCCCTTCGCGTTCCTCCTTCTGCTGAATGTTTTTCCCTTCGCGCGTCCGTTCGGCCGGCACTGCGCAAAAAGAGACGGAAAGTGCCGACTTGGCGGGTCGTACGCGCGCTGGCGGAGGGTCATCCGCAAAGGAAATGGGCGCGGAATGGGTGCCCATCGGAGGGAACGATTGGGGCGACTTTCGAAGTGTTTTTGGCGGAGAGGAGCTGAAATGTTGCCGAAGTGCTTTAGCCAGGTTTAGCTAACATTTTGAATTCGCACTTCGGACAAAGCTGAGGAGGCGTCGACTCCGGCAAAAGCGGCGGGCGATTGGAGTGATCGGACGGAGTCTCTTCCGTCGCTAAACTCAGTGAAAGCATTCGATCAATGGTCCGCTTGGCTTTTTCCCTCTTTTCCCCTTCAAATTGCCCTCTCAAATTCGCTTTCCTTTCTTTTATTTTGCTTTACCTCCTCCGTCTTTTGCTTCTTTTCCCTCCTCCGTCGGCTTCTCCAAATTCAATTCGGCAAATTCCAATTCTGGCATTTTCCTTAGTTCTTTCGTTTCGAATTTGTCGTTGGGAAGTGGCGCAAATTGAACCATTTTCGCGCCCGCGTAATGGTCGCTTTCTGTTCCCATTTTTTTGAGTTTTGTTAATTTGTTCGGCATTAACCTCCCTCCGTCGGCATTCTCCGCGGCATTCCCCGCGGGGATGGCATTAATGTGGTGATTGGTCCCCGTCGGGGCATTTCCGAGCCGCTATTGTTCTTGTTATTGTTGTTATTTTGCATGGCTGTCGTCTCCAAACTCCACGACTTTGTCATTGGGTCGCCGCCGCCGCAAACCGTCGGAATCCGACTCTGCTGACGACCAATTTCCAAACTGCGACTCATCGGCAACGCATCTTTGGACTGTCTGAGCGTGGTCAGACGAGTGAACCGAGTCTAAACAAAATTATGGCAAATTATGAAAAATGAAAATTCCAAGGACAGTCAGTATTGGTTAGCCAGGCAACTGCTGGTCAGTCCGTTCGTTTTTCGATCACTTTTCTCTCTCCCTCTCCTTGTCCCTCTCTCTCTCTCCCTTTCTCTTTCTCAATATTCCTCTATCTCTTCTCTCTGATTCTCCACTGTCTTTCTCCCCTCTCTCTCTCTTTCTCTCTCACCTTCACTGAGTGTGCCACTGACATCAGCGGACTTTTCGGCATTTTCCTCCATTTATCGCCGTCCTCCGCCACTCTTTCCTTCGCTTTGCCTTTGCGTTGCATCATCTTCGGCAATCGTGATGCTTTTCCTCCTTTTTCCGCTACTCTCATTTTCCCTTTCCCCGCTTTTCCTTCCTCCGTTTCGCTTTCGATCATTTCCAAATGTTCCGTCTCCGTCTTTGTCTTTGCCTCCTCCTCCTCCGCTGTCGGTACCATTTCTACATCAATTGGGTTGTTCTCGTCAATGATCTGTGCCGTCTGTTGCTGAATTCCCACAACGCTTCCGACACTTTGGTGGCGTGCCACCAGACCCGACTGAATCGACTCGTTGCTGCGCGACTCGGGAATTGGCGGGATGGCGCGGTTGAGCGGAGGGCGTGGCCGATGCGTTTGGAACCCGTACTGAGTTACCTGAACGAACCATTGCGTCCAATGGCCCAATGAGGAGCCCAATGCCGTCTCCAATCCCCCCGGCACTTACCAATGATTGCCTCGGCTCGTTTAGCCCCGCTTCTTCTCCCTCGTTGTTATTATTTTGTCCGCCGTTTGGATGCCGTGGGAAATGCAGCACCAACTGTTCATTGTTGTTGTTCTGCTCATCCATCGAGTCCAGCAGCAATCGCTGTGGTCTCATTGTGCTCGGTGTTCCGACTGAAGACGAATTCCAATCGCAACCCGCCGCGGGGCTTTTGCCACCGGCGGAAGAGCCAATCGGAGGACGCACTGACGGGATGACCATTAGGGTGGAATGGGTGCGCGGGTAGGGGTACGAATTGGCCGAATTGGCAGTGGCACAAGGCACGGACGAACAGCAGCTAATGGTGGAGGACGAGGACGAGAAGGTGGCACGACGAAGGCCACGAAACGGACTAAGAAAGAGGGAAAAGCAAAATGAATAGGTGGGAGGGAAAGACCGCCCGGGAACAAAGGGATTTTGGGAGGGATCACCCGGGGATATTTGGCGGGGAAAGGGGGGAATTGGCACGGGGAACCCCCGACAAATGTCAAAAAGGATGGATGTGCTACTTTTGGAAGTTGGGGCGGCAGAGATTGGAGGATGGGGCCAATTGAAGATTAACGGCACTGTGGAGGCGAAAGCTGCTCATACAATGGCACCAATTCGCCTTTTCGTCTCAGCGTAAGTCGAAAGCGTTCGGCGACACCGACGGAGGGCAATTCCCATTCGAAAATCTTTGATTGGGAATGATTTTCTGTTTTCTTTTTGAGTTTCAGTTGCCAATCACCTGATAACGCCAATTGGCCACATTAATTCGCAAATTTCGGGGCTCTAAAAAAATTAAATATTAAATATGAACTTGTCTTTGGCATGTAAGACAAAGTCACAAAGGCCCCTCCCCCCAAAAAACTGTCGCCCAACCGTTTGGCCAAAATGCGTTCCAGCAGATTCTTCATGCATTTGCCGACGGACGGAGAACGAAGGATTGGCAAAATGTACAATGACAATTTAAAAATGTAATGGACAAATTACTGCAGGGGGGGGGAAGTGTGGAGGAATTCGAAATAGCGATTTTCTGACGCGGATAGAGCTAAAAATTGGGAAATGTTTTGGTTTCTGTCTATCATTGTGATGCCATTCATTCGATGCCCACCCATTTCGCAACACTTCCCAGTGCCATCCGTCGCTTCCGCGCGCCCTTTGCTCCGTTGGCATTTTGCCGGACGGCGCTGAAGAGCGAACAACACTCAGCTGAACCTGTGAAAAGAGAGACGGAAGATAGATTTAGTTTCCAAATTGGCACCTGCGAATTGTAAATGATCGGGTCTTGGTCTTGGATTTGAACGCGGCCAATTTCCGCGCCAATTGGCAAAGTGACGGGCGCAAAAAAGCGATAATCGGCGGACGAAAAACGCGGCAGGAATAATACATAACAATAAATGCCAAAACTAATAATAAATAAAATTCACGAGAATGAAACGGGAGGAATTCCTTTTCAAAAAATAAAGTGCCAGTGGGAAAATATTTGCGGGAGGAATGCCCGGGGCAAAGGGACGCGCTCAAAAAAAAGCGAGAGGGCGGGGGAATAACAAATAATATGCCACGGTCGGAAGGGATGGTGGTGCCATGGTTAATACGGAAAATTAATAAGCAAATGGGGGGGGGGCGCAACCCTTCGAATCCCAACAAAACCCTCCATTAGCTCAATTAGTTATGAAGATGCTTTTATTACTTTGGTTGGAAACAAATTCATACCCAATTTAACAAAAGCAACTCTTGTAGATGCCGACAAAGAAAATGATTTTTTAAAATTTTTACAAAAGATAATTGGGTTGGTTTGTACAATTCCCACCTGTGATGCATGATGTTGGCACGGAGTGCCGAGTTGCGCTGGGTCGGTGCTGCTTCTCTCTCTCTTCCTTTTTCTTTTCCTCCCTCTCCCACTCTTTCTCTTCCGTCTTCGCTCTCTTTCTCTTCCTCCTCTCCTGCTCCCACTCTCTCTCTCCCCTTTCCTCCCTCTTCTCTTCCGTCTTCTCCTTCTCCTCTTCCCCTCTGTTTCTCTTCCGTCTCTTTCTCCCTCTTCTTCCTCCTCCTCCTCTTCTGTTGCTCCTCTTCGCTGAGTTTTTCTGTCGCTTCTCCTCCTTTTTCCACTCCAACTCCGTTCTTTTTGAACTTCCTTCTCTTCTGCTGCTGCTGCTGCTGCTTTTGTTTTGCTTCTTCCGGGCGCTGTTCACTTTGACCTCCCAGCAAAATGCTCAGCTCGGCGCCCATCAACAGCGCCCGAGGCGGTGTAAATGGCGAAGGGGCGGAGAAGGGATTCTAAAGATGATGGAAAAACGGAAGATGGAAACGAAATTGAATTTGGCACAGAGAGAAAAAGCCAAATTTGGGGGAAGGGGGGGGGAGGTGATGAAGAGGAATGAATAAAGGAGGAATGCAAGTGATGAGAAGAGACGGAGTTTGCGGAAAGGATGCGAAGGAGGGCGTGAGAAGGGAGCAAAAAGGCGGGGGCAAAAGGGGGAAGACAAACACAAACAAAGTTAGCAATTTACAATTAGTCAGAAAATTAGGAAAATGCCAATCGGAAATAATCGAGAAAATCACAGGAGCATCGAGGACGTATTAATCGAATTTGCCAAAATGAAAAAGAAAAGCTTTTTATTTTTAACGGAAAATTTAAACGGTGAAAAGCGTTGGCAATGAATGAAAGGGACGGAAGAGTGCCGTGCCACCTTTTGTTGTGCCGTCGTGCCAATTGTTTTTGTTGCCTTTTGCCATTTCTTCGGGAAAAGAGGAGGGCAAATGGCGTCCAGGCAAAATTGGCCCTTTTGAGTCGTCCCAAAAGGTGGGCCAAAGGGACGAAAGACTTTCGGAAGAGAGTTTCTTTAATATGCATTGCCGCTCTTCGACTGCAGTGGAGCAATGGAAAGAAAGTGTCTCTTCTTTTACAACACAACAAAAAACGGCACGGGAAAGGAGCGAAAATGGCAAAAGAGGGAAAAGAGAGGGAAATAATAATGCCAATGCCAATGGATGGGGGAAGCACCCCGCGGGGGGGCATAAATTGTCTATTTTAGAGAGTTTATGACACAACGAAAGTGCCAAAGGGACGGAATGGGACGGCACTCTTTCGGCATTCATCAACCATTGGCCAGTTGCGCGAATGTGCACAAATGAGTCGATGGATTGGGTGGGATTTGGCCGACCGACCGACCGTGTCGACTTCCGCCCTTTCAACAACATTCCCTCCCCCCCCCCGCCCCGGGGGATTGTCCCCCTCTCTTCCCCTCCCTTTCCTTACATTTTCCTCGCAAAAGTGCTTTTGCTTTTGGCACTTTAGTGTCCCATAGCAAAGAAAGAAGAGAAAATGTGTCCAGTGGCAGTGCAAAGTGCCGGCAAAAGGGCCAAATTATGCCGGGAGGGGGGGGGAAATGGGAGCAGAGGACAAGTTGGAAGAGGAAACACTGCCGAAAGAGAGGACGAACCCAAAGTGAAAAGCCAAAACTGATAATAAATAATTAATGCGTTTGGGGTGGCGTTGGACTTTCATTGGCAAAAGTGACAAAACCAAAGGGAAAACGAAACAAAAATTGGACAAATCAGCAGCAAGTGAAAGTGATCGGAATAATGCCTAATAAAATAATTAATGGAACAGAAAATCGTTGAATTAAAAAGCGACCGATGCCATTGAAAAATGCCAATGATTTACTGATCGAATCATTCGATTGAACTCAATCATTTCTCATCGAAGGACAACTTGCCATTTGAGCATTGATTTGTGAGTGCCATTGCTTCTCTTCTCTCTCTCCAATCTCATCATTTGCTTTTGTTTTGTCCTCTCATTGTTTTCAATTGTCTCATTATTTTACTTGAATAAAAAAACTTTGGAGTGAGCGCAAAGGCACATTCATTTGAGAGTGAACTTTGAAATTGTGAAAATCAATTGGCATTTTTGGATCTTTTTTGAACATAAAAGGTGAGCATAGAATGGTTTATTAATCAAAATTTAATTTTAAAAGTATTTTAATGTAAGGCAATCGGAAAAGACGCGCGGCGAATAAATTGTAAATTTGGGAGGGGGGGGGGAAGAGAACGGCACGGCACAACACAAAAGTCCATTCACCGACAGTCCCTTTAATGGGGGAGGGCACTTTGAAAGGGCCCTTCGGCACATTTCCGCCTCGGGGTCAAAACACAGTCAAAACGAAGCGAAAACAGCGGAAGTCTCTTTTCTTTCTTCGTCCGTTCCTCGACTCGCTCTGCTGACAGATTCGGGTGAGTGAATTTTGGGGCCACCCCCTAAATAATACAATAATACATATAAAAAAGACATTAAGCTCAATTAGTGATGCTTTAATACCTGCTGCTTTGATATTCTTCCGCCCATCGCTCATTCCCTCGGCGAATGAATGACAAATAAATAAAAGATGACTTTGCGAGGGACAGCCGCAAACGCTAATGATAATCCTAATGATAATGCTAATGATGCTAACGGTGCGTTAATTATGCGAGGGACCAACCAACTGACAGAAGAGGAGGAGCAGCAACAGCAAATTGTGCCCGTTTATGAGCTTTTGCTGAGTTCGGGTGAGCTGAGAAGAAACATTTTTAATAGGGAATTACAATTAGTAAAATTTAATTTAATTAAAATGCCCCGGGCATCCACCACCATTTTCCAAATGCCTTAAGATGATTCGCCGAGTGCGTCGCTGCGCGTCGCGTCGGTGCCCGACGACCAACGCGTGGACATCCGTTGCGCAATTGCCATGGAATCGACGCACGCGTTCATACCGGGGACATTGACACTGCACAAAAACGGCAAAAGGGTGGGAACGACGGCGGACGATGGGACGGTATTCACACGACGAACGGTGACCGTAGAGAACAGGTGGGGAGTGAAAGTGGTACTGTATAAGTAGGAAGGAGGGGAAAGGGATACTGTAAATTAGGAAGAAGGGGAAAGACCATTTATCCGTCATCATTTTAACGGAGTATGGCAGTTCGTACAATAAAAAATTTCCAAAATAAAGCCTAATACTAAGCATAGGCCTAAGCCCAAGCAACCCTAAGCTTAGGGCTAAGCATGGCTCAAGCCTAAGCT
This sequence comes from Heterodera glycines, assembly GCA_004148225.2. Lineage (NCBI taxonomy): Eukaryota > Metazoa > Nematoda > Chromadorea > Rhabditida > Heteroderidae > Heterodera > Heterodera glycines. The sequence continues at coordinate 9,590,960 of CP049706.1, forward strand.
TAATCCGAAAGCTGATGCTTATTCTAAGCCTTTATAAAAATACCTATTGTACGAAACTCCATTGTACGAACTGTTATTGACCCCATTTTAACAGCCTGAATTACAACTTTGTGCCTTGGCATCGACGGACAAAGCCCATTGGTCAATCAGTGGATGACGTCATCATTTTGGGCAAAGAATCGAATGAACAAAAAATGAATTGGCAAAAGCAAAGGCACAGCGAAAAGGAACAATTGAAAAAGGGACGGCACCACCGGGCAAAAAAGCACAAAGCGAAGTGAATGAAGCCAAAGGATGGGAATGAGCAGAGGAGGCAAACCAATTAAATATTATTCAGGTCCAATTCGTCGTCTGTCTTTTCTTCGGCTGATCACTCCGTCATTTTCCATTGTTCGGCTTTGGCTCGGCCCAGCGAAGCGCGCCGCAGGGGACGCGTGCCGGGGGCGAACCTTTACCAACGGACGCTGAAAATGACGCGTTCAATTGGGGCCGACGGGTAACTGTTCATTTTTGTCATTAAAATCAGTGGTTAGTGTCATTTCCCTAATTTAGCAGAAGTTCCCCTCCCAATGCCGTGCCGTGCCCCGTGGGCATTGCCCCACGGCGCTGTCTCAACGGCGGAGTGTGCGTTCAGCAAACGACGGACGCGGCGGACAGACACTTTTGCCAGTGAGCGCAGAAACAATTAACGCACAATTGGGAAACGGTTGGCCTTCTTTGTCCGTTCAGATGTGCCAAAGGGTTCGATGGTCGCAACTGCGAAAGGGCGACGACCCCCCGGGGCATTGTGCCCAATTCGCCGCCCTTTGTTTTGTGTGTTTCTTTTCTGTTGGTGGCCTTTTTTTTGTTCGTCGCCGTCGCATTTGGCCTGGCACTGTTCAGAGAGAAAAGGCGAAAACGGTCGAGGACAATGAAGACGACGATCAACCGATTAGAGGACATTAATGAGGCAATTAAAAGGGAAAGTGTGAGGGTGGGGGTAAAATGGTAAAAGAAAATAATGGACAAAAAGAGAGAGTGGGAAAGAGAGAGGAGAGGGAAAAGAGGGAGGTGAAAGAAGATGAGAGAATTGAGGAAATAGAGAGGGAGGGATAGAGTGATGAACCAAGATAGAGGGAAAAGAAAGAGGGTAAGAGAGAGAGAGAGAGAGAGAGAAGGGGGAAGAAAAGGGAGGGAGAGAGTGATGGATAGAGAGGGGAGAGAGAAAGAGGAGGAAACAAAGAGACAAAGGAGGAGAGATGATGCGGAGAGAGAAAGAAAGAAGCGAGGGGAGGGTCACAAGGACAATTATTACTAGTAATTAACCACCGTTTCTCCTTTTCAGAATTCCGCACAAACGCCGTTCGAACAAATTTACGAAGCAGCCGATTATTTGAGGGAACAGTCGCCAATTCCGACAATTTATTCGACAATGTCAAACGGACAAAAGTCAAAGCCAAAAATGCGAATTTATTCGGAAGGCGGCGGATACGATAATTTGGAGAGATTAAGAGAAGAAATCCGAAGGCAAAAGGCGGAATTGGAGGGGAAAAGGAGAAAAGGAAAAGAAACGGAGGACAGCGAACAATTGGCCAAAGGCAAAAAGCCATGGCAATCAAAAAAGGAAACACCGAATTGGGCACAAAATGCCAATGGGACGACAGAACACAACGAAGAGTTTGTCGGATGGACGAAATGTTAAAGCCACGCAAAAAAACAAAATGGCCTTATCAACGAACGGTGACGGACATCGCCAGCAGAAAAGGACCCGAATTTTTAAAATTTATGATTTAATTCTTTGAAAAACAAAAGACTAAATCCTCTTTACGAGCGAAATTCAAATAGGTAAATTTATTAAGCAATTCTCAGAAGATGGTAATGCCAGATTAATTAGAAGAATTAAAAAACAATAAAATGTATTTTAGGGGAGGGAACAAAATTAAATAAATAAATATGGAATAACTCAGCGATCGGAATGATTTCCTTGTCCACTCAAATTGAAACGTTGTCTATTGAAAATGGGCAGTTTTTCGCTCTTTTGGCTGAGGGGCGACGGAACCGCCGCATTTCTCATTGTCCGGAGGGGTCAAAGGAAAACTGAAAACGAAGAAAAAAAAGAGAAAACAATTAACTGTTGAAGTGATAATTAGGAGGAGAATTGGCAAAGAACAACTGACAAAAATTATAATTAATTGAAAAAATATAAATAAATGAAAGATTTGGGGGAAGTGACATTTTATGACAAATGATGGAGGTTGTCGTGGTCAATTAAAAGTTTGTAATTTGATTTTGCAATAAGAAAATCCGAAACCGCCACTTTTCGGGACAGAAAAATGACAGATAAAAATTCAAAAAGATACGTTCCGTAAAGATCAAAACATTTGCCACCAAATTTGATCCATTTAAATTTGTAAATATGCCCAGACACATAAAATAGTTAAAATTTGCCAAATTGAGTTAAATTCAAAAAACGGAAAAAATGGAAGGGCAATTCCAATGTTTGTAAAATTTTTTTGAATGGATTTTCCTCTGAAATTTACTCTCATTTTTGGCATTTGCAATTGCCCATTCATTCATTGTTTTCTTTTCCACGACAACGCTTTTCGGAGACGGCCTTTGAAGCATTTACCGAAGCACTGTTTCAATGAACGAATCGATGCTGACAAAACCATTGGCCACGTCGTGGCCGGCGAGCAGTTGCTCCACCTCTTCCTCGGAGAGACGTTCACCTTAAAAAATGGTTATTTTAATGCTCTCGGAAATGTTAAACAAAGATTTCACACGTTACGTAAAAGAGAAAACCCTTTAAAATGTTTTTTGAGTTTTCAACGGTAATTAAAGTTCGAACTGTTGGACATTCGGCTCCCATCCGACTCACCCAAATTGGTCAGCAAATGTTTGAGTTCCGCAACGGCAATTGTGCCATTGCCCTCGCGGTCGAAATGAGACAATCCCTCCACAAATTGGTCCTTTGTGTACTGAGCGCGCGATTTGCTAACCGTTTGGAAAATTGGCACAAATTCCTCAAATGAAATGCGCGTATCTGAAAAAAGGAAAGCCCAATTTAACTATTTTATTTTGGGCGCAATAGTTTACCCCAGAAAAATTCCTTGGAAATCCCATTGTTTTGTTCGAATTCGGGCGCGGCGTCCAGAATTGGCAACCCTAGTTAAGACGGGTAATCAACACCCTAGAAACCCCTTAAAATGGGTTTGAGCCCCAAATTTAAAATAATTAAAATTAGGGAACCCATTCAGGATTGGCGCATTTTGCCCCGAAAATGCTGAACCTCGCAGTTTCACCTGGTTCGGTCCAGTGCTCACAACATTTTCGCACTTCGGACTCCGTCGGACTTTGGCCGAGTGCCCGCAAAACATCGCCAACCTAAACCAAATTACAAAAAACAGTAAATGTATTGAGATATTTCGCCTAATTAATGTTAATTAAAGTTAAAAAGAACCTAAAATTAAATAAAATACATTAGAGGAAGTCTATTATTAAAAGTGACCATTCGGAAAAAAACTCAATCAATCCATTTGATAGCATTAAACTTTCCCACTGCCCCTTCTCGACCTGTTTCACATTGATTTTCTCGTCGCCTTTGGAATCGAAGTAGCAAAAGATTTCGCGACATTCAGCTAATTGATCGTCAGTTTTGTTCATTTTAAGAATTAATGACAATGCTAATCTTCAACTAAAGGAAAGAAATTGGAATTTGTAATAAAAATGGAAGACCATAGTTAGACAGCAACCGGAACAAAATTGAAACGCAAAACAAATGGAAAAAACCTAAGGAGGAGACATAAAGCCAAATGAAGAAAATTTAAAAAAGAGGGGGGGAGGGCATGGAAAAGTGGCAATTCTGGAGAAAGTTGAATAAAAACGAAATGCCAAGTAGCGGACAAGCGCAAAATGGCAAAATATACAAAATGAAATTTAAACCTAAATTTAAATCAAATGTTTAAATGTTTTTTGTCTGTGATTTTTTGGCATTTTCATTCGGCACAAATCACAAAAAGTTCGTCATTCATTCACTTGCCTTTCGAACCTTTGGCATCGATGGTCGGTGATTGGATGGGTTCGGTTCGCTTCGTTCGCCGTGCGTTTTCCCCAAACTTTCGTTTTCTTCGCTTTCCATTCTTTTTTGATCCATCCCATCACAAATAAATCTCTTCCCTCCCCCCTTTCGTCGTTTCTCTCTCTCTTTCCACAAAATATGCAATTATTTTCCCAACATCGCCCCTGAGGCGGTCACGCTCATTCCCCGTCAATCCTTCAGCAGATCCAGTCCAAAACCGACCCTTGCCCTTCCTGAATGCTTCCGACCCAAATCCACCAACAAACTCTCTCCCCCCCCCCCCCTGGAGAAGAAAGAGTCCTTTTTTGGGTAATAAGTGTGGCGGGGTGTCAGAAGGGCGATTTCGGACAGCTTTTCGCCAATCGGTTAAGCGGTGGATCGGTCGAGATTAATTTATAAAAAAGCCGACTGACGAGATTATCATTAATCGTGAGAACAGGAAAAGCAAGCCCAACACATGTCTTATTAAGGAGAGCCTTTCATTCTTTTGGCGCCTCCAATTGTCACGTCAGTCCAATGTTAAGCCGTCGGAGTTTCGTTTTGGCTTTGCTCTTCGAATTAGCAAATTCCATTGCAAAAGGTTGGCAATTTTTCTTAAGCCTAATGGCTATATCCTCTTGGCAAATTGCCATTTTTCGTTTGTGCCCTTTTGCTTAGGCGAAGCGCCGCCGCCGAAACCGCCGCAAGAAGCCGCTTCCCCCGCAGTGCAAAGCAATTGCGTGGATTCGGACCCGAAGTGCAGCCTTTGGGCGAGTCAGGGCGAATGCCAAACCAATGCGATTTGGTGTGGCAAAATTGACAAATTCAATTTTTACCCAATTTACTCTAAAAACGACTGACCATGAAAATAATCGTACAATTAGCATTTGTTACTTGCCAACCAACAAATCAGGATGATGTCCAACTGTCGCCGTTCTTGCCAATCGTGCCAGGGGGGCGACCGTGCCTGGCAACTGCGCACTCAATTGGCCAAAAGTTATGACAACACGACAATGGCGTTGCGTTCAGCAAAATTTGCAACACACATGGAAATCGTAAAGACTGATAACTTATTTTGATCAGTCAACAAATTCCCCAAATATTTGAAAAAGGATGAAACGCGCGAATTGGCGCGTCTCTTTGGGCGGTTGGTGCTGTCCTGGAACGACTCCAAAGTCAGTTGGGACCGCGAACATTGGGGCGTTTCCTGGCTGAACTTCTATTGGGTCCAAATTTGGACGCCTCAATTGATGCAAATCAATTCGTCAGTTTTCGGCACAAAAATTACACGTGTTTAAAGTGGCACAATTTAAGGCCAAGTACAACGCCCGGACAAATAAACGGCAAAGTTTTGGCAGCAAATTACACGGGCCAAGTGTACATGTGGACAGGTGAGCACAGAAGAAAGCGGACAAATGGGCGACCGACGATGCCATGCCAAACTCTTTCAGACTTCCAATTCGTTGTTCCCTACCATTTCGAATACGAGGACTTCCCGAAGGATCGGCAACGAATTTGCTACCAATTTGACGACAAACGCTACTTCGCCGTCCGTTTTGTGGTGGCGGACGAAGTGCGGAACAAACGGCACGAGTCCATCGCAGAAGCACACGTGTCGGGATGGGACATCGAGCAGATGGAGATTCAGGTGGCACGCCAAACAGCGAAAGTGCCGATGAACGAACGAATGAATCCCTCCCCAAAAAGGACAGCAAATACGTCGTCCAACTGCTGGGCGATTGGCGGCAGAACCCTTTCGACATCCAATCCACCAACTGCGAGCTGTGCGTGCAGCTCCAACGGAACGCGGTCTATTGGCTGGCCGAACTGCTCGCGCCCGCCCTCGTCACCGCGGCACTGACACTCTGCGCGGTGCTCTTTCAGTTGGCACTGCCCCAGGCGCTGCTGCTCGCTTTCAGTCTGTTCTCCCAGCTGCTGGCCATGCAGCTAATGAACACGCGGATGCCATCCTACACGGGCACGGCACCGGCCATCCGTAAGCGATTGATTAATAGCAATTAGCCGTGCCCTTCTCCACTGACGTGCCCATTTGGCCAGTGAAATTTGCCGCTTTCAATTTGCTGTCCACCGGCGCCCTTTTCGTAGCCACTCTTTTGCTCCGCCGTTTCTCACAAACGAATTCGAACATTCCGTTGCCCCGCTCCGTCTACGCCTTGGCCTCCATTCTCGACAAACTGATGCCATTGCCGAAGGGTGCCAAAGAATTGACGGAGGAAAATTTGCCGCAGGGAAATTACGCGGACATTGCGCTGACACTGAACAATTTGTTGTTTTGTCTTTTCACTTTCACTTACGGATGGACAATCATTTTCACACTGATCATCTGACAAAAGTACGACCCAAACAATTAATTTTGCATTTTTTAAATTTAAAATTAATAAATATTTTTTTACGTACATATGTTATTCATTATTTAGTGCTAATTGTAAGGATTATTTGAAACTAATGTTTGGGAATCAGCAGGTGTGGAGAAGCGGACAAAGGAATTCCCACACAATCGGGAAAAAGATGAAGCAAGTCATGTTTTAGGCCCGAATTAAATAATGTGCTTGCGAAATTAGTTATAGCAAAATTTTTCAATTTTTTACACTCATTGGAAATTGAACAAACAGAAAAAGATTGACAAAGGAACAAACAAAGTAAAAATGGCGGTTCTATCCTTCATTCCCCCCTCCGTTTACGTTCCCCGTCAGTTCATTGTCCGCTTGGACTCGCTTCGTCCCCACTGCTCGAACTTGAGCTTGATTCGGATGACATTTGCTCTATTTTTTGTACGTCGAGCGATGGCGCCTGGGAAAATGCTTTGAGATTGGCCGGCAGGTTGACCATCATCTGTCCGGAAGGAGACACGAAATTGGAGACGGACTGAGGCGGTTGAACCATTGGAGAACTGCTCGGACTCTGTTGGATCAACGACGGCTGTTGTTGGCCGGGAAGAAAGCCCATCTGAGCAAAGCGGGGGCTTTGCTGAGACGAACTCCGCTGGAGAATCTTAGGACGAGTCGCTGGGGAAGCCATCCGCGCGCCTATTTAGGTGAAATTTAAACTGACACACTTCGCCCGTTTTACCGCTTCCGGAAGGGCGCCCCCTCGGTGAAGCGGAAGAAGCGCCCAAATTGGAGACAAACATTGCCGAGCGAGGACTTGGCGAAAACGCTTTTTGCGGCATTCCGGGAACATTGAAGACCGATTTGAGCATTCCGCCGGGAGTCGCTTGGGCGGCAAATGACAGGGGAACATTCTGAAAATAAGAGCAAAGGGATCACTCTTGGACGCAGTGTTCGCTTTTTACCGGTTGTGTTCTGCTCAACAGCAAATTGCTCACGGCGAAATTTGCCTCCGTTGGGTACGGCCGCGACGGGTCGCCCTGCTGCCAATAGACTGAACTGGCCACCGAATGGTTTTTGCTGATTTGGTGCGCAAAGCGAATCACTTCCTCGGAGAAGACGCGGTTCATCTCCGACTGTTTGACCGACTTCAGCTTTTTCTCGGCCTGGCAAAAGGCGAAACATTTGTCGCCGTCCAATCACTTTGCCCACTCAAAGCCCAAATTTTCAAAAAATTTTTTTTTCCGTCATTCATTTCGTCTTTTTTGCCCTTTTTTTACCTGAAATGTCCCTTCCACCACTGCGCCTTTGATGTTTTTTATTTGGTCGGCCAGTCTTCCGATGATTTCGTCCCGTTTTTTGACGTTTTCCTCCAAAATATGAATGTGCCGCTGTCTTTGCTGGTGGGAGGGCACTAAACGAAATGCAAAGTGTGGCAAAACGAAGGCCAAAACCTTTTCTTATCAAAACAACAAACTCGGATTGTTTGTCGTTGAACGATTCGACCAGTGCCTTCAATTGTTCATCAAAGCTTTTATCCTGCGCTTTCGCTTTGCCATCGGAGAACAAATTTTGGAGGATCTGAAATTGGTAAAAGGAATTGAAAGACGGAAAAACGGTACTTGTTTGGTGAGAGATTCAAGCGCAGCTGTAACATCCAAAAGCTGTTCCTTCAAACCGACATCCATCAGCAGAAAAAAGGAAAAGTGAAAAGAGACAACGCATGGAAATGCCAAGGCAATTTAATAGCCAAATGAATTGGGCATAAAACGAAGCTGAATAATAATGCCTTTTGAGAATAACCATTTACACAAATAAATACCCAGTCAAAAATAATAACAACAAACGTTCAAAAAATGTGCAACAATACAAACATCAGAATGCCATTCTCTCCCTAACTCTATCGACCCATAAACAAATATCACAACTCATCGTGTTCACCGTTCTCTTTGTCAGTTTTGAGCTTTTCGTCCGTCTCCGTTTCCTGGGAAGATTTTGCCTCAGCACCACCATTATCAGCATCATCATCTTTCTCAGTGCTCCCAATTTCATCAGTTTTACCTAAAAATTTAGGTAAAAAACAGCCCCAAAAATCTTCGGACTGTAGGAAAAATGCATTTAAAGGAATTTCAGAAGAAATTGGACGGTAAGGGGCGGAGTCATTGTTTAAAAACATCATATTTTTGAAGATTTTGCAGTCAAATAGATAACACTTAAGCTACCGACTGATACCAATTAAAAATTTGGTTGCTTTAGAAAGTTATAAGCAAAATTTAATTTTAACGACATAACACCGATGGTACGACCCAGAAAGGAAATGCCTGAACAGAAGGAGAAAGCCATCGCCGAAGAAAAGGTCAACCAGAAGGACGGCAAAAATGGCAGAAACGGCCAGAAAAACCGCTAATGTTGAGCGATGCATTGTAAAAACAAAAACAGTTATAAGGAAGAGGCCGAAATAGGAAAAAAGCCGAAGTTTCTCGCCCGGTTGAAGCCATGGAACATTGGGATGAGCTTAAACAGTTCGCCTACAGCCCGTCCATCGTTACTCCAAAAGAGAATCAACCGCTTGCTCACCTTCGACATCGATGGAACATTCGCCGGAGTCCAATCGTTTAAACCCATCGACACATTGGCACTCGAAGGAACTCAAAGGGAACGAGTAAATTGTCAGTCACAAATGCGATTTTTAAAAGTTACCCAGGAGTGTTGACACATTTTTCATTGGACTTGTCACATTTCCCTTCCTCTGCACATTCGTCGATATCTGAGGGAAAGAAATTCAAAATTAGCGGATAAATAATGTAAGAGATGGACATTTGAATAAACGGAAATAATAAAAAGGGTCCGAGTTGGTGTCTAATGTTAAAATAGTGGATTACCCACCCCTTAAATAATGAAACCGTGCAAATTATTACTGCAGTAATAATTACACAATTGGAAAAATAACCACCAAAAATTTTTCAAGGCTAATATCAACTGGCATTGTTTCCGTGCGGTACCAACCATTACAGCCGATTTCAGGATCCATTTTATACCCAATTCGGCAAGACCGACAATCTTTTGGGCTCGGACCGCCACAACCACTAGAACATCCGTCGAAACATTCTGAAAGGGTACGAAAAAATTAGATAAATATATTAATTTAACATTCAATTAAAGAAAACGAATAAAAAATGTCAAGCGAATTTTCGACCTTCGCATTCAATGTAAGACGAATTTTGCGAAACTGCAAAATAAGACGAATCGCAATTGCTGCACATTTTGCCGACATAACCCGCATGGCAAGAACACGTCCCATTGCCATTCCGTGTTCCGTTGCCCTTAATTTTTAGTCTTTTTTAGAATTATTTTTATGGAAAAAAGCACTTGGCATTGTCCATTCCCGAAACAAGGTTTGCCCGAGAGTTTCATTCCAGGACATGGAGAACAATCCGAGCCAAAATAGCCTTCGTCACAACAAAGTTTAAGATTCTCAATGCAAAGATATTTCCCGAGAGTTGGTCCGTTCTCTTGATGCTCAAAAAACCATTGTCCAAGCAGTTCTTCATGGGCTTCCAGCAGAGAATGACACTTAAAAGAATATTTTGAATGGAATTTTTGCCACAAATTTCGTTCCATTACCTTAAATTGCAAATCCTTAATTCCACTAAATCCAATCTCAGCAGATGAATCCCTTTTGCAAACGTAGTCCAATATTTCAACGAAACGAGTTTCACTAAATTAATTACCTAAATGAAATAATGATTGACAGAATTACCTAGTTTTAAATCTGCCCAAATTTCGCTCTTCCCAGTCAGTATTTCCGCCACCAAAATGAAGTTTCTCAGTTTTTTCCAGTCCCTAAAATATTAATATGTGTTAAAGCGGATTAAATTTTGAAGTATTACTTCTAAAAAAGTTTTCGACAAAAATTTGCAAGTCATGCACTTGTCATTGATGAGAGAATTACTTGCAGATTTGACTAGGTAGTATAAATTGACCAGTAAAAAGAACAGCAGAAATGTTAACCGCGAAGGTAATGATGATGATGGACGAAGGAGGACAACGGACATTTGACTAAATTTAATGGAAAAATTTTAAAAAATACTTAAATTTATTATGACTAGGTATGCGATAAATATTTATTAAAATCCCGAAATAGTTAATATTTACGAAAAAATGCACCGAAATATTGAGCAAATATTTAGAAATGAAAAAAATTGGGCAATTGTGAAGATCATTGGTCCCGAAATTTTTTAATTAATTTTTTTTTACTGAAAATTTTTTAAACACTTTTCTAGGGGTGTTTTGAGGCGCTGAGCACGAATCCGGACTCTATTTCAACCAATTCCGAATCCCTAACCCGAACTCAACATTTTTCGAGAATTAATTTTAAATTTTTTAAAAATTTCTCTTAAAACATGGTTCTTATTTGTTAGTGTTTTCGGGGTAGTTAACTTTAGACAAAAACCGTTTCAAAATTTAAAAATGGTCATTCTGTAAAGATAAAAATGAATTTTCGGTTTTTGTTCGAGTTCGGATCCGGTATTCGAATAAAAAATAATTAACTGCTCAAAACACTACCAAGAAAATTTTTTCATAGATTAAAGATTATAGTTTAAAATGATTATGTTTTTCGAGATTTTTAAGTGCATTTTTCCAATAACATACTACACATCTAAATAAAATTATAAAAATTTTGGTCAAGAAGGAAAAATAAACTAGTGGAAAATTTTTTGAATTATATTGAAATTCGCCAAAAAATGTTTCGCGTCAAAAACTGAAGTTTTAAAAAGAAAAAAATTTGAAAAATGCCAAAATAAAATCTATTTTCAAAAATTTAATTCTTGAAATTTAACATTGGCATGATTTTTTTAAATTCAATTTTGGGGTTCGAATATTTACCAAATCTGTTCCGGATCAGCAATTTAAAATTAGGTTTTATTGGTTTTCTAGAGGCCGAGCCTGGAAAATTTTTTTCAGACATGATCAATTTTTTATAATTTTGAAAGAAATTGAGAAGCTTATTTGACAAAAGTTATGACGATTTTTTTTCTAAAAAACTACGAGTAGGGCAGTCCGATTGGGTTTCGTCGGCAAACGTACATTTCTGATCACCTTCACTTGTTTACATGTTTATTCGCATCAATTCTCACGCAATATTTGCATAGAAATTTTTGAATTTTTGAAAAACTATCGCCATATTTTCATATTATTTTTAGGTCATGAACCGTTGTAATTATAATCAGAAAATTAAAACATCGAATCCATTGTACGGACGTGGATATTTTATCGAGCAGAAGGAATACAGTAATTCTAACGGTTGCGGATTTCGTAAGGCGAATAGACCGCTTGTTCCGAGTAATGCGGCCGACATTGAGAGTTGGGAGCCAAAGGTAGGTCAAATACGGTAGTTTTAAGAAATGTTTATTTTTCTACAGGTAATGAGCACTCAAGAAATTAGCAAATTGACTGCTCGTTGCGTGGGTGTCACTGATGCGTTTATCAAACTTGACAATTACGTGGACAGTGTGAAGAAGTACAACCCGTCGAATCATGATTTGCTTCGGGTTGTGTGTCCCTTTCACTGACCATTTGATCAAAGCATTCCAAGTTCAGATGCAACGAATGCAGCACCAGTCAAAGACATTGACGGAAGACCCGGACAAATACGCCGAACTTATTGTCCAATGTGTTGCAAATCCAAACAAGTTTAATGGGACTCGCCACTGTTTGGAGCTTGTCATTGGCAGACGAGCACTTGAGGAATTTATTAGTCGCAACGAATGGACGGAGGAAAGACTGAAGGACTACGACATTAAGTGCGTTTGGCCATCCGATGGATTTGTTTAATTCGTTTCTAACAGACTATCTTAAAATAACTTTTTTCTAATTTAGTGCAAATTGGAAGTTCGAGCCCAATGAGTTGACTGTCCCGCCGATTCCCATTTACACCGGGTCACTTTCTTCTGCTTGATATATTTGACCGGTTAATGTGACTATTGAATATATTTTCAATATTTGTTTTCACTTTTTGACGCTCATAATAAATACTTTAAACGAATTAGCGATTGTTTTTTTTTTTTTTGGTGTTTTGCGGTAATTTTTTCTTCTAATCCATATCATTTGCATTTAATCACCCCTCCCTCCTTCCCCCCCTTCCCCTTTTTTATCGTATCGGTCTGATGACAGTCCTTTCGCACTGTCGTCGGACAGTAAATACATATTTCACCATTGTTTATTTGTGCTGATGACGCGGAGAGTGGGCGGGAGAAAGGCAACGGCAGACTTTGTTTTGAAGGGCCTTTTAAAAGCGATGGAAGCGCAGCGAGCGAAGGGATGAAGCGAAATGGAGCCGATTTCTTTTGTTTGCTGGGCAATGAATGCAAAAGAAAATCGGCCGCCGGGGTTTTGGGATTAGAGAAGTGCTGCAAATTGTAAATCACCACCAGCAGAAGTCAGAGGATCGTCGCATAAGTCAGCCGACGAGAGGAAAGGGAACTGACGAAAAGGGCTAATCCTTTATCATCGTCGAGAGTCATTCCCGAAAATATTTTCTGCAAATTCATTTCGCCGTCCGTTCGCCCCCGGGGGGGGGGGGTTAGTCCAAATACTTTTGTGTTCTCTGCGACCTTCTCTCTTTCTCTGCACTCCCTTTCTTCCTTCACTTTGCTTTTGATCAGCGGCGGAGGATGTCAGTTGTTTTCTCTGTTTTCGCCGCCGTCGTCTGTCTCGGCCTCCCGCGAAAACGAAAACCACACATTCATTTACAGCAGCGCACTGCTGCTGGTCCAAATCCCCTCCCCTCTCGCCGCATTTTTTGTCAAATATCGGCTGAATATTCTCCCCTCCCTCCCCCATTTTTTCGACGCATTCTCTCGTCTCTCTGATCACTTTTCCCGTCTATTTTTGTCATTCCAATTAATTGTGCCTTTTTGGCTCATTACAATTAATTAGTACTTTAATTGCCACTAATCATTCACCTCGGTTTCAATGGCCGTATCATAAAGCCCAGCACAACTCCGATCACCACCGACTCCACCGTCAGCACCAGCAAAAGGTCCTTTTTCATTTTACAATTTCTGAACATTGTAAATTCGGCATTTTTTCGGGGTTTGATGGACTATCGATGCATTTGCCATTTGATCGATTTTCGCTTTCTTTTTTTATTTGCGGGGGTGGAATTGTCAAAGGTGCGGGGGGAGTAAATTAATTAATTGCGCACTGATCGGAAAATGATGAATGACTAATCGGGGTACAAAGTCAACAGTTTCCTCCCCTCTCATAATAAAGGCTGTGATTTGCTAAATGCTTTTGTTTTGCCATACTGCTGAAATAATGCGGACACTTTTTAAACAAAAAAATCGCCTCCAGAGAATTTACTTGCTTTTTCAAAATTTCATGACTAACAATAAGCATAACTTTGCAACGCTAAACATGTTTACGGCGCAATAAACGATTTGGTTTTGACCTTGGAAAGGGGGGGGGGATAAATGGGGGAAATGGGGAGGACATCGGATTGATTGGATCCATGACCGACCATGACTTATGGGGGATAACCCACAGATTCGCCCCCCCCCCTCTCCCTCCCATTCCATTCACATTTATCCATTTATGAATCCTTTCCTTTGTCCATCTTTTATTTAAGCGTGCGCGCCCATCCCTCCGATCGGTCGCATTCCTTTCAAAACAGCGACCGATGAAACGAAACGAATCTCTGACCGATTAATCCAATTCATCCATCGCACATCGCTTCTTCCTAATTGCCGTTTTACAAATCTTTCCCTTCGGACAATGCCCACTACACTTAAAAATGCCTTTTTCGTCTTTCTCTGTTTGACGGCGATGGCATTGCGCGATAAGATGCGAATGCTTTAATTTCGCAATTATTCATTCATTCGACTTTTGCTCATCCTTTGCCCTTCCCTTCCATTCCATGCGCTCATTTAAATTCGCTGCGTTCCGTCGCTTAAAATATGCTAATTGTTGGAAATTTTGGAGCTTTGTCTTTAAAAGGTGGTCGCTGCTCCGCAATCGATGGTCATTCGTCGGATGGAATGTGGTCATTCCATTCCCATCCATTCATTCATTCTTCATTTACCCTTCCCTTTCTCCCCTTTTCATGCACATCATTCAGTCACTCCTTAAACAATTTTTTTGTTGGCGGGGGGCATAATGGAATCGATTGATGAGACGAGCCGTGGAAGGAATGGTTTATAAAATCGAAATTAGTCAATTACTTCATTTTAAACAACTCCCCTTCCCTCCCCCCCTTTCCTTTTTTTGTATTCGCCGTTCAGTCAACTCACTCTCTTCTCCATGTTTTTGTTTTTTTTCTCTTTCCCTCCGGCGGTCTGTTCCGCCTTTTTGTTAAAGTAAATTAATTAATTATTAAATTTATTTATTAATTATTTTAATTCTCCCCTCCTTTTCCTCCCTTTTCCCCCATTTTTCCTTCTCCTCTTCCCCCTTTCTTCTCATCCATCTTCTTCTTCTTCTGCTACTGCTGCACAAACAAAGGAATGGAGGAATTTATGAGAGTCTTCGAGTACTTATTCATCACTTCCCAAAACATAATAATAACGTACATAAAATAATTGTCCATTATTAGTAATTTTCCTGGGGGCATTTTCCAACGGATTCTGCTAATGATCAACAGAATGGCAGATTATGCAATTAAAGAGCATTGTGTAAGAATGTTCCATAAAATTTGCGATACTTTTCTACCAAATTTAGCATTTATTTTATAAAATTAATTTTGTTTTTTAAAAAAAATGTGTAAAAATTCCTTTCCCTTTAAGAAATTGTTAAATGTTCGGTCCCTTTTTGCGTTTTCCTATTAAGGACCAAAAGTTAGCATTCGTTCACTGATCAGTCCGTTCGATCGTCGATTAGCCTCGGCGAGTTGCGAAGATTTTTTACTTTTGAATTGACCCAACAAAACGGCGGCGATTCTTTCGTTCGCTTTCCTTTGCTCGTCGAATTCGTAAAAAGGGAACGCAAAAAAACAACCAAAAAGTGGCATCTCATTGTTTTAATACCGACAAAGCTTTGCATTCATTCATTGGTTGACTTTGTCAGCACAGCATCAATCCGTCGCCGAATTCGCCCCTTTCCCCACAAATTTTTGAATTTCACCAACGGCGATCGCATGGATGGAAAAAAGGAAATGTTGTAATCCCTACCTCCTCCCCTTTACTCTCTCTTCAGTCCCCCTTCCCCCTCTCCCCCGTACTTTCTCTTCAGACCCCAATTTCCCTCCCCTTACTCTCTCTTCACTCCCCCTTCCCCTCCCCCCCCCATAAATTAGTTTCCTCTCCTCCTCCAAATCTCTCCATCTGTCGCCAATTTTGTCCTCGTATATTGTTCTGGTGCTGATCATTCCGACTCTTTCCCAGGTGTGGGTAACCAAAAGTTTGCCGTGCCGCCATCTGTCGTCAAAATCACCGCAGCGAAAATCGTCCCGAGCAATGGATGAGGCGAAGAATATGGCGCTGTTGTTCTTTGTTGACCACCTAATGCAAAAGGGGGGCCAGCGGACCATCCACGACTTGAGCTGTACGTGCAGACAAATCGGGGCAAAGGGCGCAAATCGAAGCGCGACACAATGCCAATTTGAAAGATTGGCATTCCCTCCGGTCATTGCACTCGCCCCCCTCCCCAAGGCCAATTTGGTGCACGCGGATTCACCGATGAAATGCGTCAGGCGGTCGGCACCACCCAAGAGGGCCTCTACGAGTTCCTCAGCCAGTACCCGTCCCTGTTCACCCTCCAAGACGGGGACAAGGTCCAGCTGAAGGGCTACGGAGATGGCGACGAGGGCCGCACGCATTTGTCGCACATTCCTCCGTCCGGCCGCCAACGCGACTACGTCGCGGAGGCAGTGCAATTTTTTGTGGCCAAATTGGAGAAGTTCGGCCCCGAAATGCAGGTCTGGCAAAGCAAAAGAGCAAATCCATCCGAATTCGAGTCGATGCTTTTGTCGCCTTAGGTAAAATCGCTGCTCGGCCATCGTTCTCAAGCTGCCCCCGAAGTCCGGCTCGTTTCCGGACGCCATCTGAAGGAATTTGCCGACTTTTTGGCCAACCAAACCAACCATTTCACGGTGGAGGGCGACCGGGTGAAGTTGAAGCACATGCCGGAACCGAATGGGACGGATGCCAAACAATTTTTGGACGAGGAGGGCCGCCCATTAGTCGGCCATCGGGCGAAATTGGCGGCCGTGGACTTTATGAGAGGGGTGCTTGAACAGGTCGAATTCGGGGGAGGCAAAAGCGACGCAAATAACGGGCAATCATTGGCAGAACGAAGAAATGCCCATCCCTTTGGACATTTTCTACCGCCGTTTCTGCGACCGTTTCCCGCACAGTATTCGCCAGGAAGTGGCCACCAACCCCAAGGAGTTGCTGCTGTTCCTCAAGCTGAACCGGCACGTGTTCTTCATCCGCTCCAACAAGGCATCTCTTTTCGCACTTCTCTCATTTTTAATCTGTGGACCTTTCGTTTGAGTATTTAAATTGCCTTTTTCTTTGGCGTTCCGTCTCAACCGTTCCATTTCTTCGCCTTTTTCAGGTACAACTCGTCCGTAATCGGCCTGGCGATGAACATGGTTCCGAGAGTGGTCGTTCGACCGGCGAAGACGGCGGGTCGTCCGATCGAAGTGCCACAAGCCCAGCGGAGAACGGAGGCGGCTGTGCGCCGCCGAGGGCACCGACGGACGGAATGTCTCCCGAGACGAACGCTCTTTTCCCGCTGAACCGCGACAATTTGCACCGCGTACAAATTGTACAAACGCTGCAGCAGGCACAGGAAGCGGTGCGTTGCCTGCGCGTCGACCTCGACTCCGTCCCGTCTTCCGCCTTCCTCGCCCTCGACTTCAAATTGCTCTCTTTCGGCTCCGTTCCGTCCGCTGACCTTCCGCTCGTCGTTCTCGCCGTTGTCGCGTCGCCGCTGCGTCTCGTCGTTTTTGACCTCGCCCAATCGGATAAGGTTCTGTCGGAGAGCGGACTGCGCACCCTTTTGGAGGACGACAGCGTGCTGAAAGTTACGCACGACGTTCAACGAATTGCGCCCCTTTTGGCCAACCGATGGGACATTCGAATTGGCCGACTGTTTGACACTCAGGCTGGTCATTCAATTCAATTCACTCATTAGTCCTTTTTGGGTTCCGAACAATGCTCCAAAATCCTTTGCCTAATTACCCTAATTGTTTTGCCTTTGATCCTCCGCTAATTTATCCCCCTTTTTGCCCTTCTCAGATCGCCCATTCGGTCATTCAGCACGACAAATTCAGTAAACCCCTCGGCGACTTGCGTGCCATTTCCTTTGTCAACTTGCAGCGCGTCTATTTCCCCCAGTCGCTTGTGCTAAGCGATGTTCCGCCTCGGAAACTCTCCCAAACGCCCAAGTGGGCGTTTTCTTAATTAATAATTCATTGGCCCATTTACTAATTTTGCCCTAATTGTTGCACGCTTTCTCTAATTGCCACCCATTTCCAAGTTGGTCGGACCGCCCTCTGTCCGCCGATTTGCTTTTGGCCGCGTGTGAGGAGTGCCATTGCCTCGCCTCGGGCCTTTTCTGTCTTTTGGACGCCCAATTGCCGCGAGCGACGCGCCCACTTTTCGCCAAACTTTGTTCTGAAGCTCTGGCATCTAACGCAGTCACAAATGGCGGCGGAGGATGGAACGAACGGAACGGACGGCACAGAGAAACGATGGCACACGCGACACCGCCGCCGGAGAGAAAAGTGACGCCGCTTTTGGAATTGCCAATGAATGGTGGGCCAGAAAAACATTGAATTCGAACTTTCCTTGAGGGCGAATTCAAAACAAATTTGGCATTGGAAAGCATCATTTTGGGGTAAAAATAAGGCTCACCTTAAAAAGAATTTATTCCAAGAGCAAAAAATAGCAAAAATTACCAAAAAAAAATCATAGGTATTTTTCATTAGCCATGTGATTGCTTTGAGCATTTTTTTCGCAAAAAATCAATTTTTGTAAATTGAAACGGAAAACCGTAGTTGACTTTGATTTGGTCTAACGACTTCATTATTTGGTAATAGTTACGATGGTTGCCCCCCTTTTTTGAAAATGTTTTTTTTTTGTTTTCAAAAGTCATAAAAACATGCTTCCAAGCGTTTTCGGGGTCGCAGATCACGAATTCGGCATCCATTTCGACCAATTCCGAATCCCAGACAGGATTTCTAACAAAAAGTCGAAAATACAAATTTTTCGATTTTTCATTTTTAGTCTAAAAATGTTTTAAATGATCTTTTATTGAATCAATGATGATTTTCAGTTCGTTTCCGTGTATTTAAACTAATTTAGACTATAAATCTCAAAATCAAAAAATTTTAATTTTCGACTTTTTGTTCGAAATCGGGTTCGGGATCCGGAATTGGTCGAAATGAATATCGGATCGTGATCAGCGACCCCGAAAACCCTTTGCAGCATGTTTTTATGATTTTTGAAAACAAAAAAAACATTTTCAAAAAAGGGGGGGGCAACCATCGTAACTATTACCCTTATTTTCCCCGTCAATTTTAAGGCCGAAAATTTTTGGAATTTTCGATTTTGACCAAAAAAATTACAATTTTTGAGGGGTTCCAAAACAACAAAAAGCCTCGAAACTTCAATAGCTTCACCGTCTTCTCAAAAAAACCTAAAATGAGGCTAAAGCCTCACAATTGGCAGCCCTTCTGGGAATTTCCTCTCTTTTTAGGCATTTACCGCCCCCCGGCGTCCCGCCGTCGCTCGTCCGGTCAAAACCAATCGCAGCCGATCGCACGGCCCTTCGGACAACCGCCGGTCAACGGCGTCTGCGGCTTCGTTCCGTCGGCCCTCCGAAAGGAATCCGCGCCGCCCGCGACGCCGCATCGCTCCGCGACTTGGCCGACGCCTCCGCGAGCGGAAACGCGCGACGCGTACACGCAGACATTGTCAACAGGGGAAGTAGCTGTGCTGAAAGTGTATTATGACGAAGAGGACTCGACAAAAACAGCGGAAAACGGCACGAAAAGGGAGCCATGAGGAAAAGGGCAAAAGGAGGGACGACACGGAGACGGAGCAGTGACCGCAACACAACCCATGGCACGGCACAAGGCCAAACAGAACGACAACAGACAAAACCGACAAATGCCAAACAATGTTTATTCATTGCCTTTCTCCCTAATTCCTTTTTTGTTTTTTGTTTGGTTCGCTTGGTTTTTGAACAGGAAAACCAAATTGGTCAAACGCCCGCAAAATGTCAAATATTTCCCTCATAATTTGTGCCTTAGAATAATTACCAATACAAAGAGATATTTCACATTTTCAGAGATTTTTAATAAATTATAATACTTTTTTTTCATTTTTTCTGTTTTAAATGCCAAATTTCGAATCAAAAAAGTTAGTTTATTTTTTTGACGATGAAACGAAGTGAACGCCAGCGGAAGTGCCACCGCCGCTTGTCCCGGTGCCATTTTTGGCTTCGAAGTTGTATGGCTTTGTGAAGGTGTACTTAAGGGGTTTAGTAAATCTCCGATCACTTGTTCATCAGTTTATACGAGAGAATTCCCATCAAAATGCCATTTCCGAAGGGATTTAGCATTCCGTATAAGAGAATGTTTTTTCGTTTAAACTTCCGTCATGGCGCTACTAAGCCCATTTTGCCAATGCCCCCCCCCCCTTCTTCACTTTGTAAGTGTAAGGGTCGTCCTTTCCGCCGTTCAACTCCTCCACCGTTTTGCCCTCCTCAATCGCCTCGTGGTGCCATCCGACACTTCGCGTTGCGGTCGAAGTGCGCGGAAAACGCCGCTGCCATGAAAGATGGCGCGTCACCGACGGAACCTTTGAATTTCGCTGTCACTGTGCCATTCGGCAAAACGAAACCGACCGAATCTCCCCTGGCCAAAGTGTCGGCCGTCGACGACCCCGACAGGGAAAAGCGCCGTTTGCCTCCGGTGGATGAGCCAGAAATATCCCGTCGTAATCCTTCCGTTTCGGCATCGTCGTGGTGCCGGTGGGCAAATGCCTTTTTGCGCAAAGGACGGAAAACGCACTTTTTACCTAAGAAAAAATGAATCGGCGAATGAATGCCTTTGGTGCAATTCGAACAGCCGAAGGTGAAACACTCGAAGATCAGCTCGACCACTTCCATCACAGTGATCAGAGAGAAGCCGATCCACAGGCCAATGTTGCCGCCCAAGTCGGAGAACAAATTGACCAACTTAAACAGGAAAAGCCCCTCGTTACCGTACCCTTTTGCTTCCCTCAGTTACCGTATAGCCCGGCGTTTCCTTCAGTTTCTCATAGTTAAGTTGTTCATAGTAAATCTCGATGAGTGCCGTGTTTTTGGCGAAATACTGAACGGAATGCCAATTGATTCCCTTTCTCTCCCCTTTTTTTGACTTTGGTGCAATTTTCTCTCGTAAAATTCGCGCCCAAAACAATGGCACAATCGTCGCCGCCAATGTTAAAATTCGACGCGGGCCACGCGGCCGCAGAATACGCCGTTTCGAAGACATGCTCTGAACGGGGCAACAGTACATCCCAAATGGGTAATTCGCTTGTTAATTTTCTGGGTACGGTTTGCATATCTTTTTTTCCTGCCTACAGTAAGACGCTTGGGTTGCCTAAGGCATCGCCTACTGTGGCATGTACCGTACCGGTGCACGGCTGCACGCAATGGCAGTCGTGCGTCAAATGGTGAAAGCCGCCGAGCACCGCCGTTTGGTTGGCCAGGCAAAGGCGCTCCGTGGGGCTTCGCGCATCGCACGATCTGTCCTCACTTTCGTTTGGCAACGGAAACCCTTCGGGCAATTAGTTTATTAATTGGCCATTCATTTTCCCCCTTTGATATTTCACTTGGGTCTCCGCAGCCGCAACGTTCGAGGATTATATGCTGGAAGCAGTTACGGTAGCAGCCCTTTTGTAGGGAGGGGAATTCGGAAGCTAGCGTACTGTACGCAAAGTACGGAGCACCTCGGGCGAGTAGTGTTCCGCGTAAATATAACCGTGGGGCCGAAAAGTGTCCGAACATTTGCCATAAGGCGCGTCGAGGCGATTCAAAATTTTCTGAATTTATTTTTCCAAAACTACTTTTTGAATTGTTGGTTTAACAGTTTTTAGGCCAAATGACGAGACGAAGCCGACGGGCGCGGAATAGCCTTGGGAAAGGGGCCAATTCGGCATTTTCTTCGCCGGTAAATCCCACCGAAAGTGTCCGGGAATGGCTCTTGGTCTTGCTCGTGGACGACAATTCGCACCTTTTCCAACGCATTTAATTTAATTTTACATTTTGTCTCATTATGCCAACCCCCGCTGCTTCTGTTGTCGGCATATAATCGCTTTGGTTGACGTTTAACAATAGCCGAAGTCCGTACATCGGACCGGCGCGCGAGTTTTTCAATTCCACCGAGTCATTGAAATTGAAAGTCCAACTGTCAATGGCATTGGCATTTCCATCTTTCGTTGTCCCTCCCATTGTCCCCCAATTTGCCAATTTCACTTACCAATTGCCATAAACGGGGTCAATTTGAATTTGAAAGTCTCTTAATGTACAGTTGATATTTTGTTCAAATGGTGCGAATTGTTTCGCCATTTTCCGCACCTTTTCAAGTCGCAGTCGCGCGAATTGAAAGAGCAGCGCAACACAAACTCTTCCAGCCCATAGCTCAGACTTTTGCGCACTTCCGTTGACATTCCGGCGACTTAAGCTTCGGATGAACAAATTGACGGCACATGACAAATTTTGTTGATTAAACTCATTGATCAGAGGAAAACCCAACCGATCGAATCGGTTCTGATCAAGTCCGACCGAACAAACCCAATTGAGCAAATCCCTTGGGATTTGATTTATCAATCGAATGCTTACCCAAGAAAATCAGATTTTCCTTTGTCTTTGTTGTGATCGCTCCTCGGTCTTTCAGGTCCTAAATGTTTTTCCATTTTCTCAAATTATTCCTCCCATTTGCTTTTTTGCTCATTTTACCTCAAGTCCAAATGCCTTTTCCATTTCCGAAGTCGGCGGTTTTACGGTGGACGGATAAATTGTGTAATTGTTGGGGTTTCTCCTGGGCAGAAAATGGTCGAACTTAAAGTTGAATTCAATTGCATTTCACCAGTGAATCTCTTGGCCCGGCTTAATGCGCAGGCAAAAGTGGGAAATTGGCTGACACAAACAAAGGGACTGAAAAGGAAAGATGAAATGGAAATTCAAAAGGAAGGGAATGCTTATGGGATTGGAATTAAAAATAAATTAAAATGGAAATGAAAATAATTAAAATGGAAATTAAAAAAATCAAAATGAAGAGGCCACCGGCTGCTGCTCTGATTTGGGAGTCGGCGATGCCAAATCTGGCGGTTTGTCGGGGTCGTCGCATGTGTTCGAATTGGAACAGTGCCGACACATATAAAATTGGCCAAATTCAGATAAATTGTTTGTTTTGTGTGTCTTTGCCAAGAAATTTTAATTAATTATTTATTTAATTAGTTAGTTTGGCAATTAATTAGCCGCTTAAAGAAATAAAATTTGCCTTTTCCTTCCACAACGAATACAAATAACATGGCCAAATGTCGCCCGTCTCTTCGTCCTCATAGCACAAACACACCGCAGCAGTTCGCTTTAAAAATATTTAATTTTTAATTTAATTTTTAATTCTCACGTCCAATTCATTCCTTTGCGGCACGCATTGGTCGTCCGAAGCGGCACACACACAACTAATAATTAATTAACTAGCTATTTAATTGATCATCTAATTAAATAATTAATATTAATTCAACCAATTAATTTATTAATCAACTAATTAATTGCCAAAACCTGCCAATTGGCTCCTAATGCTTTTGCGCTTACCGCACATAAATGGGTCGGTAGTGAACTTGTCGGCGACGACGCAGCGGCGTCTCTTTGAGTCGACTCAGCGTCGAAATTGCCTTTAAAAACCCCAATTGTGGTCACCTGTTTTCATTCACTTGGCACTGTGCCACATTTTTCCTTTTCTCCTTTTCACCTTCTCCCACAATTTGATGCCCTGCTCAATCTCTTCGAATTTGCGCACTTCGCTCAATTTGAAGGCGTTCAAATTGCATCTGAAAAATGAGGAATTATCCCTTAAAAATATAAAAAATCATTTCATTTTCACATTGTTGCGGCGGGGAAAGGCGCTGAAAATCAAATAAAATTAGGCAAATTAATGAAATGGCAAAGTGCCAAACCCGGCTCAAATTTGAGTTGCATTTCGATGATTGTTCGATATTCGAGGTAATCGGACAATGTGAAATACGTCTGAATGATGAAGGAACAGAAAGCGATGGTAGTGACACAAGCCCAAAAGGGACGACCGAAGAACGAATGAGCCCTGGGGCGAGAAAGAGACAATTAATAAATGGGATAATTAATGATCAACAAAAGTGCGAATGAGTGACGACGGAATGCCTTTTCTCACCCGACAAAGGGAATGCCGTGCGAAGTGGTCCGAGCACAAAAGTCAATGCCAATCTCTTTGCAGGACTTAATTAATCAGTTCAAGTGGCATTCATTCGTTACGTTCACCTTTGTCATTCTCAACTCACCTCATATTCGCGCGGCCCCTGCTCCATTCGCGCCTCTTTGTTCGCTCTAAAATCATTTATTTATTTTATTTTAAATTTTAAATAAAAAATTGAAAAATCGGCGGTGATAGTGAATGAATGAGTTGCCGATGCCGCTCCGTGTTTCCTGACCAAGGTCCCCCCTGCCCCCAATGGCACCCATTTACCTCCTCAGCCTCTATGCCCCCCCTCCCCTCGCCCAAATGCCTTAAATGGCTCACTTCCTCGAGTTCGTGTATACAAACTGTTTCTTGCGTCGCTCGGCTTCATCCCTTTGGCACTTCGTCTGAATGGACAGCCCAATAACTTTGCTTTTCGTCCTCCAATTTGCCCCGCCTTCTCTTTTACCTCTGTTGCGATTGTCCCAATTCTCTTCCGTCTCTCCCAAATGGGCAGCCATCCGCCGATGGATTTCCGTTTCCGTGAATTTGGCCAACTGTTGCTTTTGTTGGCGCACTGCTCGGACAATGGAGGAGGGGAAAAGCGCCGAGTGGGGCTGAAAATAATTAAAAATAAATTAAATATTATAAAATAAATTAAATTAAAATTCACATTTGTTTTTTCTCACCGATTTCTCTCATTTTCTTCGCTTTTTTGGCCTTCTTCCAAAAGCGGCTTCATCACTTCTTTTTGTTCTTTGTCGTCTTCTTTTTCTTCTTCGACAAGGACTGTGTTAACATTTTTATGCAAAGGCTTTTTTGAAGGCGAATTTTCGAAAAATTCGGCACGGAGTCGCGAGACGCGAGAAGAAACACCGGTGGAAACGGTGGAAACGGAAGAAGAAGAAGAGGAGGATGAAGAGGAAAAAGAGGAGGAAGAGGAAGAAGAAGAGGAGGAAGATGAAGGAGGAATTATGACAATGCGAGTGGGGGGACGGAGGGCGGCGACGGGGGGACGACGACGACGGTGGCACTTTTGGGAAGAGTTGGGCATGGGCCAAAATTGCAGAAAATTATGGCATAATTTAAACCATTTTTAATGTTTAAAAGGGGAAGCGAAGCGACCAATCTCTCAATTAATAGAGTGAAAAAAAAACTTAAAATGACTTCAAAGCCAAGCCATTTTTTAGAGGGAATTCAATCAGTGAAAATGGCAAAAGCGAAGGAATTTTTAGCAAATGGCGCCCCAAGGGAAAAGGGAATTTGCAAAGAGTGCGGGAAAAAGCATCTGACAAAAGCAAATTTATTTATTCATTTTGAAATTTAAATGTAATTTATATTAAAAAAGACTTTCCATTGGAAATGATATGACAAATTAATGATTAAACACTTTTAAATAATTTTAATCAATTGGAAAGTCTTGAGACTAAAGTGAAAAATGATATGAATGGTGAGAAAGTGTCAGCAGCCGTTCGTTGCGTCTTTGGCATTCGTTCGGTGGCACTGTCCCCTCCCCCCCCCCTCACACCACACTGACGAGTGGGTGGTTGGGGTGGTTGTGTTGGGGGGACGTGTCCCGTTTCGCGTCGTTTCGCTGTCGTCCCAATGCCCTGAGGGTATCCGTTCCATTCTCCAAAAAGGCATCCAAATCCTCGTCCTCCGCCTCGTCGTCGTCCACTTCCGCGAACAAATTGGGCGGTAACGACGAAAGAGTGACTTGTGCCACTCCCTGGGGGCTTTGGTGGGCACTGTTGCCGCAGGCGATGGCCCGGTCGAGAGAGGCCAAGTCATCCGACTCGAGCAGAACAGTGCCGGCAGAAGTGGAAACGGTGCCGGACAATCGCTGGTGGGCGGGCGCGAGGGACGGAAAGGCGGAGGACAATTCAGGCCGATGAGACGCGGCGGCACCGACAACAGAACGGCGCAACAGCGATTGTCTGAAGCAATCACTAGGGATCTGGCAGGTTTTCCCACCATTGATAACTCACCTGTCCATCCCTTGGCCGCCCGTTGTGCCGCCATTTGCGCCCGTCCCATTTCCGTAAATGCCATTGGGCCCAATCGCTTGGCATTCACCCGACTGCAGCAAAATGACTGGCGCGTGCTGCTTGCCTCGCTTGGCGTTCTGCAGATCACCGAAATTTCCGGTCAGCCCGGACGGGGGGCACCCGTCGATGCCGCGGACGAGCGAATTTTGACGGAGAGAATTGGCCACGACATTTTGGCAAGGGAATGGCAAATAGCGGCTGACGCGAGAAAAAAGGCGGAAGAAAGAGCACAGAGAGACGGCGAAACAAAGGTAGAGAGAGAGGAGGAAGACACTCCTAGAGAAAAAATGGAAAAAGAAATAAAAAAGGAATTTAAAGAAAAATATTTCAATTATTTCCAAAAATGAACACAATGCCAATGCCAATGCCAAATTGTCATAATAATTTGTCACATTTCGTTCTCTCTCCGCCCCTTTTTCACCTGCGCATTTCGGCCGGCTGCAAAAGCACAAGCGCATTGCCAAAGGAGAAAAGCAGCACCAAAAGCGTTGTGCCGGCCGCACTGCTCAGCCGGTGAAGCAAACGGCGAAGCGCGAGGGAAACGTCGCCGCTACCATAACTGGCGGCAAGAGAGTTACCGTACCAAAGGGAGTAGGCACCGTAACCGGTGGCAGTGCCAAGGAAAAGGACCAATGGGAGAAGGAAAGTGAGGCCAAAGGTCCAATTGAAAGGCAACAAACACCTTAAAATAAAAAACAATTAATTCATTAATTAATTGGAGAGACGCAAGAAATTACGGTTCTGCGAATTCCAATCCGACGACAATTTGACCCTCCAAAAGGAAGCACAGAACGCACAGCGCAAAAGGAATTACTAAGGCAATTAAGAGCAATTAAAGTCATTTGGAGATACGGCGACAGATCAGTTGCCATGTGCCGCCCCCCCTTAGCCCCCCGCTAATTGTCCCTTATTCCAGCCTTAATTACTCCCTAATCCTTCTCCCCTCCTTATTCCCTTTGCCCATTTTCACCAATTGAAATTGCGAGCGTTGAAAAGAGTCGCGCGTTGCGCGACGGCACTTTCGGCTGCTGTTCGTTCTGACACTGCGTCAACTCGAGGCAGACAATGCGCGAGTGAATGTGCGCATTGAGCAGTGCCAATGCGGCGGAAGCGGAGAGAAGCGCAAATTGAAAAGTGAAGAAAAGCGCGGCGGAGGAAGGCCAAAGGGAAGGGAGCGGAAGAGAAGGCGCGGAAGAGGGGGACAAAAGCGAACGGAGCAAAAAGGGAACATGGAAAGCGTGGAGAAGCAATTGGGCGAAGAGCAAAGCGATCAATGCCGGATCAGAACGCCTGGGCGAGATGTAAAACGACGACGGCAAAATGGGAGACAAACCGATGGTAAAAGGCGGAAATGAGCAGCAGACCGAGCACAATGCCAAGCGAAAGGAGGGCACCGACCAAAGGGGCGACGGTGCCAAGCCAAAAGTCGAGCAAAGACTGCGCACGGAAAAGCGACTCCTAAAGGGGGTAAAGGAAAAGCATTGGGGGAAAATGGGGGGGGGGGAGCGGACCGGAAGCAAAGCGAAAACGGACGGAGAGCGGACGGAAGCGGAACGGAACTCGCAAAGCACCGCCTGTTGGCCCAGGGGACGGAGCTCGCGCGAAGTGACGCGAACGCCAGCAACAGACCAAGCGCGAGCTGAAGGGGAGACGGTGAGAAAAGGGAGGGCAAAAATGGGATGCCAATCAATTGGAACGATCGATCAATTGGGGAAAATGATCAATCAATGAATCGATGGAAAAAGAGTGAGCGATCGGTGATTAATTCATGCCGTTTTTGGTGCAAGCACTAATCAATAAAAAAGGTAATTAAGCATCAAAAACTAATAAATTAAGAATGAACTTAGCACAAAAATCGGGAAAATGTTCACGACAACGCACTTTGCTGATCAAAGAATGCGCATGTCATATTTTCTCCGTCCGTTTCTCCGTTGGCTTCCGCTCGTCTCCCCACGCTTTGCCGTTGCGTCTGTTGCCGTGCGCTCCGTTTGTCCGTCCTCAATCCCACCACAATTCGCAATGGCACCGCCTCCCCCGTGCCATCGTCCGCCCTTTTGCCTTCCATCTGCCGCTGATCACTTCCGTTTTTGTTTTTCATTGCCTCCATTTCTCCCTTTTGTGTCCATTTGATTTCCATCATTAGCAACGGACTGTGCCCATTTAATTGCGGCAAAAGCGTCGAATTGCGCATGCAAATTGCCCTCGCAACGGCGTGCCCTTCGGGATTTGGAGTGCCGAAAAAGGGACGGACAAAACATGGGCTAAATTGTAAGCCATCCTGCAGGGAAACGAAACCAAAATTAGGGAGGAACTGGGAATCAATTAGACATTTTGTTGCTGTTCGATTGGTAAATCGTCGCCGTTTTGTGCCGGGGACGGCAAAATGTCCCACGTTCGCATTTGAAACCCCCCGGCGGCACTTTGCAAAGAGAAAGGCACCTAAATGGCATATGATCAATTAAAAAATAATTAATCATTTATCATTACAGGTAGTCGACGAGCGAATTCCCGAGAATAGTCTAACAAATGGGCGCCCATTTGCGTTGCATTTCCCCCGGCCAAAGCGGACAAATTACGAGAGACCAAAGAGTCGAGCACCTAAAGAAAAGCCACACTAAAATAATGAAAACTTTCATTAGTAGTCCACCTGGACAACATGTTCGGCAATTTTGGGGTCGAAATGTGCCGACGGAACGGAGGGATCGAAAGCGGGGAAAAGGAGAAGCGAGTCGAGGAAGCGCAGAACGGACTGAAGACCGGACAAAGTCTGTTCCGCACGTTGGGCGTAGTTGGCGAGGACGCCGAGATGGACGAGCACGGAACTCTGAAGCGGAACAATTGCATTTAAGAACCAAAGTCTGACTCTTCCTACGGTTACGTAACCGTACGGATGACCAACTCAGAAATGCCAATTTGCCTTTGGCGCCCACCTGACTTTTGCAGCGGCCTTCCGTCGCGCCTTCTTTCGCTTCTGCCGCCCCTTTTGCGCTTTCCCCGCCGGTGTTGTCGTCGTCCGCCCACCGCGTCTCCTCCCGCGCCTCCTCCCACCCGCACCGTCGCTCCACTCGCTTTCCGTCCTCGTTGTACGGACATGGGACCGACGCGGACCGATTGACCGCCGTCGCGGGCCAATCGACGCCACCGTAGGACTCAAAGGCACGCCGAGCGGGGCAATGTTCTGGAAAAGGGAGAAGGCATTGGCACAATGGCACTATCGGTGAATGGACTATTTAATTTGGCAGTGCCAAAAGCAACTTCGGCTTACGATATTGAAACAAATACAGTAATCTTTAATTCTAGTATATTAATGGGTGTTCATTTCCAACCGATATGTTCGCATTGTGGGCCCGAAAAGCCCGCGTAACAAAGGCAATGCCGTTGACCCAGCGAATCGCGGTACTGTAATGAGGCACAATTAATTACAATGCCCAAAGCGGTGCCACTTTTGCCCCCTTTCCAACCTGTTCCATTTGGTGGGTGTATGAGTAATGGCACATCGGTTGTCCCGAATTGGCGGCGCACTGTCCCAAACAGTGAAAATCTTTGGACAAAAGGCAAAAATTATAGCCGGCGGAAGGCGATGAGCGCGAAACTGACCATTCTCCACCACTTGGAAGGCAATTTCCTCTGAAGGCGTTTCTCCGTCGCCGTCCATCACGGATACTGTAGCAGTCAGTACGGTACTCAACGGGAGACGAACCTCAAAGTTTGAATGCACCAATTAGCGCCAAATGTCATTGCGCCATGATAACGCCAACAAAAAGACTCACTCGACTCATTGTGCTGGTTTCTGTCGGCTCCATTTGCTGCTCATACAATGGCACCAATTCGCCTTTTCGTCTCAGCGTAAGTCGAAAGCGTTCGGCGACACCGACGGAGGGCAATTCCCATTCGAAAATCTTTGATTGGGAATGATTTTCTGTTTTCTTTTTGAGTTTCAGTTGCCAATTCACCTGATAACGCCAATTGGCCACATTAATTCGCAAATTTCGGGGCTCTAAAAATAATTAAATATTAAATATTAATCATTGTATTGCTTTAAATGATTAAAAACAGACGCGAAACGGACACCGGCACAATTGACACATTGGCAAAAGAGAACAGTTGGGGGGAGCCGAAGTCGGCGGCCAAAAGACGAATCTGCGGAAGGGAAACGGTAGCTCGTGGTACGGTAGTTGAATGGGCGGGGGAGAGGTACTGTACCTCGTGAGGTCGGAACAGCCGCAAATCGTTCAGCGATTTTCTGACGCGGATAGAGCTAAAAATTGGGAAATGTTTTGGTTTCTGTCTATCATTGTGATGCCATTCATTCGATGCCCACCCATTTCGCAACACTTCCCAGTGCCATCCGTCGCTTCCGCGCGCCCTTTGCTCCGTTGGCATTTTGCCGGACGGCGCTGAAGAGCGAACAACACTCAGCTGAACCTGTGAAAAGAGAAACGGAAGATGGATTTAGTTTCCAAATTGGCACCTGCGAATTGTAAATGATCGGGTCTTGGTCTTGGATTTGAACGCGGCCAATTTCCGCGCCAATTGGCAAAGTGACGGGCGCAAAAAAGCGATAATCGGCGGACGAAAAACGCGGGGGGTGACGATTACGGCGCGAAATGTGCACAGAGAAATGGAGGGAATGCTGCTGAAGAATTTCAGGGAAAAGTAATGAAAAAATAAAAGGAAATTAGCGGAAAAATAAGGGGGTAATTAAAAAACAATTAAAAAGTAAATTTAAAAAATAAAAAGAGGAAATAAAAAATAATTAAAAAAGAGAAATAGGTAGGCGACCTTATTTTGAGGACAAAGCAAGTGAAGGACGGCAAACTGAGCAGGCCGCGAATTGTTGGGCGGAAGTTCAGCGACCGTTTCGAAGACCAAACGGACGGGGTCAAAATCGAGCCTAGGGAAAGCAAAGCAAAGCAAATAAAGCAAAGAAAAAGTGGAAAGTTAAAATTAAAATTAAATGAATTAAATAAAATTAAATAAATAATAAAATTATTTTAATTGGTCCGTCTCCCCACCGACCAGTCCAAGTCGGACTCCAACTGCGCAAAGCAGGAACTCTGCTCCCGAAGAGCGCGGTCAAACGCTTCGTTCGGTGTCCCTTTTGTGCCCGGAGGGGCGCCTTCGAAGACGCGCAATTCGAAAAGCTCTGAAAAGAATTGAAGAAATTTAAAGTTATTCAAATATATCCCTTAATTGCCCCTCTTCCCCGGCACTTTCCAATAAATTATTATTTATTTGTTTTTAGGTATTTGCATTTCCCCCCCCCCCCCCCCTCTTTCCCATTCTTCCAAAATTAATTTCCCATCAGAAGTGTGTCGACCCTCGACGATGCCATAAAATCGTAAAATTTGCCACGGAATGATGGGAAGCCGTAAAATTATGCACCTCAGTGCCCAAATCGAGCAGAAATTTATTAGACTAATTGGTGAATGGGTTTTGATGAGATTTGCAAAAAAAACTCAAATGAGGCGAATGTTCTTTTTCTGTCGACCTTCTTTAACTTTTTCCCGATCATTCAACTTTCTCGATTCGCCGCAATTAACAGCCGTATAATTTGATAATTAATTAATTAATTAATTTTATTTACCTCCGCCGTTTCTCCGATGTATCCTTTTTTTCTGCTGCTGAGATTGGAGCCCAAAAATGCAGACAAAAAGAAAAAGTGCCAAAATGTCACAAATGGAAACACAAAAAGAGAACATTTGGGACGGACTAAGCGAAGGGACAAAAAACGGACGAAAGCGACGCAATTTTTGGACCGATTTCGCCTCGAGGGAAGCGACGAATGTTCCCCAAAGGCATTTAATAATTAAATATTTTTGACCTGAATGATAAAAATTTAAAAAACGAAGATTTGTCAATGAAATAAAAAATGGAAGAGAAGGGAGGGGAAGTGAAGAAAGAAGAGGAGAAGAATTGAGGAAGGGGAAGGAAAAGAGAGAAGAGAGGAACTGAAGGGAAGAGAAGAGAAAGGAAGAGAAGGGAGGGAAGAGAGGAAGTGAAAATAAAAGAAGAGGGGGAAAAGAAGAAAAGAAAAGGGATAAAAAGTGAAGAGAATGGATGGAGAGGGGAAGGGAAGAAAAGAGAAGTGACGGGAAGAGAGGGGATGGGAGGAGAAGAGAGGAAGGGAAGAGAAGAGGAGGAACAAGAAGAGGAGGGAAGAGAGGAAGTGAAAATAAAAGAAGAGGGGGAAAAGAAGAAAAGAAAAGAGATAAAAAGTGAAGAGAATGGATGGAGAGGGGAAGGGAAGAAAAGAGAAGTGACGGGAAGAGAGGGGATGGGAGGAGAAGAGAGGAAGGGAAGAGAAGAGGAGGAACAAGAAGAGGAGGGAGGGGAAGAAGATGGAGGGAGAGGATAGGTTCGGTTTCACTTTGGAAGGGTTTGACCTGAAATGGGCCCTTCAGCAGCAACACCCCCCCCCCCCCCCCTGCGCTAAACAGTCGGTGGGCTGAATCCCCCGAGGGAGGGGGGGGGGCATTTCTCCGGTCGTTTACGCCTCGTTTCCGGAATTGATGAATCCCTTCCCAATCTTCCGTTCTCTGCTCTGGGCAGATGGGGGCATAAATTAGCGGTGTTTGGTTTGGTTGACCCCGCAGGGGGAAGGAAAGGGAAGGCGAGCTTGGCTCGATTTGTGTCCCCTCAGGGGCGGTCAAACGGCGGAGAACAAAAGGGAGCAGCAGGTGGTCGTGCCATTGAACCACGTTTGGGTCCACGCGGACAATGTCACTTTGGCAGGCGTTTTGGACAGCAGACACTACGGAGAGGCGAGAAAAGGGAGGGAGAGAGAGTGCAAAAAGAGAGGGAAAAGGAAAAGTGCCAAATGGGGAGGGAGGGGGAGGAGGTGGGACAATCAAAGAGTGCCAAGGGGGGGGGAGCACTTCCCCCCCCCCTCCCCGTTATTGGCACATGCCCCTAATTAACTCTTATGGGAAACTCATCGAAATGAGAGCTTCAGTGTTTGAAAACTTACCTGTTTGCCCCTTTCAGGTAACAGTCAGCCGAATCGGGCAGAATCACTTTGAGGTGCGCCGACTTTTACTTGAATAAAACAAACTTTGGAGTGAGCGCAAAGGCACATTCATTTGAGAGTGAACTTTGAAATTGTGAAAATCAATTGGCATTTTTGGATCTTTTTTGAACATAAAAGGTGAGCATAGAATGGTTTATTAATCAAAATTTAATTTTAAAAGTATTTTAATGTAAGGCAATCGGAAAAGACGCGCGGCGAATAAATTGTAAATTTGGGAGGGGGGGGGGGGAAGAGAACGGCACGGCACAACACAAAAGTCCATTCACCGACAGTCCCTTTAATGGGGGAGGGCACTTTGAAAGGGCCCTTCGGCACATTTCCGCCTCGGGGTCAAAACACAGTCAAAACGAAGCGAAAACAGCGGAAGTCTTTCGCCGGTCCATCGAAAGGGCCAAAAGCTCTTTTCCCGACAGAGGAAGCAAAAACGGGCAGGTTCAGCAGAGCAAAATTGGAGACGGAGAAAAACATAGGCATTAAAAATTTATTGAACTCGTCCTCTCCACGGGCCATCCGTTGGCACAATTGGAAAAACGCGCCAAATGGCGAGAAAATGGCCGAATTATTCCGTGGGGGTGCACTGAATTTGAATGGGAAAGGCATTGGCATTTTGTAAAAAAAACGGCGCCAAAGGGCACAAATTGAATTTGGCGAGGGATCATCAACGAACCATTCATTCATTCACTTTTTTGCCTCAGGATTA
The DNA here is from genome assembly GCA_004148225.2 of Heterodera glycines. NCBI lineage: Eukaryota > Metazoa > Nematoda > Chromadorea > Rhabditida > Heteroderidae > Heterodera > Heterodera glycines. The sequence continues at coordinate 9,624,550 of CP049706.1, forward strand.
AGGCCAATGGCACTGTAACTGTTGAAGATGGAAATCCCAACGCTTCGAAATGCCAAAGGGAAGGACGGAAACCCCGGGGAAAGAAAGGAAAAAGTAATAAACCCCGAGGGAGGGGGGGGAATTCTTTTTGAGGGGATTAAGCGAATGACCAACCACTTCTTCTCCCCACCGCACTTCATCATTCCCCATTTGCCCATTTCCTCCATTCATTCACTCATCGGCCAACACTTTGGCCCAATTTTGCGGCAAAAAACAAAGTGCGGGAATTGTGCCCGGGGCAATCTGAGGAGGACAAATTTGGGCAATTAGTCGCATTTGGAAAAGGAAAAGCGCACGCGGATGAGAAAGGGAAGGGAATGAACGGAGGAAAAAAGGGGTAAAAAAAGCAAAAGGCATTCCGAGTGAGAAGAGAATTCGGCGGGGGGGGGGGAAATTTGGGAGAATTTTGAGGGCAATTTCGGAGGAAATTTGGGGGAGAAGCTTAAGGAAACGAAACAGAAGTGAAACGGGGGAAACGAAGAAGTAATTGCACAGCTTAACACCCACAAAATTGCAAAAAACAAAGCTTCCATCAAAATGTTCTTTTCCAATCAAAGCACTTTTTTAAAATTTCATTGCTTTGCGGGGAATGTAAAAGTAACGGCTAAAAGGGCCAATTAATTTAATTGTTTATTTTCTGTCATTTTTTGGCTGTCCTTTTTCCGCTTTGCGAATGTTGTGATGCTTACCTTTTTTGACTTTTGACTGAAATGAGTGCTGAATGAATTTGGCTGGGTTGTGGTGTTGTGAGGTGAGTGTCGCTGATTTTGAGTGACTAACGGACGAATGAATGAATGGACGATCATTCGTCCGCCCCCCCCCCGCCCCATTCATCCGCCAATTCAAAATGCATCCCGCAATTTGGGGACAATGAAACGGAAGGGAGGAGCGGAGGGGGAATTTATTCGGATGAGAAACGGAGGAAATTGATACGTTTGGGAGGGGGCAAATTGGGAAAGGGGTGAGGCAATGAGTGAAAATGGAGCGGGGGGGGCGATCGAAGGGAATGAAAAATCGGCGACGAAAAGTGCCAATTTTGGGAGGGGGGGGAAATATTTGCAAAAATTGAAATGAAAAATAATGGGGAAGAAAAAAAGAAAAGAAAAGGCAATTGAGAAAAGACAGACGCAAAAAAGAAGTTTCATTCGTTGCAATAAATATTTTGATATTTGAAAAAAGATTTGACGGAATGATAAGCAATTGGAAGCCAAGAAATGAGTGAAAAGCATTGACAAGTCACTCATTTTAAATAATAATTCGGACAAATTGAGAAAAAATGGCAAATGCCAAAGGGAAAAGGGGAGGGAACGCTTTGCCAAACAAACGCAAAACGGCGCCCGGCAAAGGGAAAAGTCGAAGGAATGCTTCTTCCCAATTTGGCACAATCGAATTGCATTTTGACGAGGAAATGGCAGGGGGAGAGAATAAAACGAAGCATTGTCTCAACGGAATTTGAGGGCACAAAATTGGGGTCGGAAATGAGCAAATTTAAAATTGGAGGAAAATAAGGGCAAAATGCGAGAGATTAGAAGGAAAAGCGGCAAAACTAATCTTTTTAATAATATGCTTAAACACATCATCAAAAACCAGCTTGGGAAAGTGCCTTTGGGAAAATCCACCAAAAGTGCCCGGGGCACCTTTTGGGCTTTTCCCATTCCGCTTGGGTGGTGGCGGACGATTTTGACGGGAAGTGGACGCGGATTAACGGATAAAAGTGAACAATTTGCCGATGAGATTGTTAATGGAGGAGATGGCGCCGAGTTGGGAGCTCATTTCGGGCGCCGTTCACTTTTTTTTTGTTGTTGATCGAATGCCAATTTTTCTGTCCGTCGACGACAATTTATTATTTCTTTGCCTCGGCCCCCGTCGCATTACCGCAAAAATTTAGTGCCAAAGACACAAAGCAAAACCATCCAAAACACCTCGGGAAATGACAAATTAATTAATGGACTATGGGCTCAATCAGCAGAATTAATGAATTTTAGGGACATTTTTTGTTTAATTTTTTAAATTTTCTTTGACTGTCCATTTTTATTGGTGTCATTTTTCTTCCTTTTCTCCCATTTTTTTTGTCTCTTCTGCTGCTGTTTTCTTTTTTCAAATGTGTCAATTTTCAATTATTTTTAGTATTTTTTATTTTGTTTTAATTTTGATTTTTTCCTTTTTAATTAATTTCTCCTCTCTTTCCGTTGCCAATTGATTCATTCATCGCCTCCGGCGATCCCCAACCTATTTTCGGGTGACCCTTAGGCGATGAATTTCGTTATATTAAGCCCTGAGGCGAGTGCAGAAGACAATTGTCCGTCTGAGTGACCACAAATTCCTGGGCCAAGGAATGGGCCAAGGGGACCAACATTATTGGAGGACAAGGGGGAAATGGGGGGGGGAATTAAATATTCAGCGGAACAAACAAAGGGCGGACGACGACGACGACGGCACGGCCAACGGTCAATGGTGGCGGAATTTACGCGCAATTTTGGCAATATGAGAGAAGGGAAGCGACCGAATGAATGAACATGGACACGAATTGTGAAGAGGTCGAAAAGAGAGGGAAAAGTTAGGGAAAGGGAAAAAAGTGCCAACGAAAGAAAAAGAAAAGGGAAAAGACAGAAAAAGTCGGAGAAAAGGGTTTTGGCACGGCATTTGACACTTGAAAAAGCGGATCAGATCAAAGAGAACAAAACGAACGACGAATTGAGGGCAAATGAAAGTGGTAAAGCAAACAGCAAAAGAGAAAAATTAAATAAGGGCTAAAACAACGAACAGATAATTAGTGGCTTTTCAAATGCGGCATTTGGATAAAGCATTTAAAAGTATGTGCTTTAAATCGATTGCATTTGCCTAATAAATTGACAATTGATCACTTAAATGTTGCAACAATTCATTCTTTCGTTCGTTCGCTTTCTAACAATTCCCCCGGGGCGTTGGAGTGTTTTTGTGTTTTTGTGGGACATTTTGGGACAACAGAGAGATGGACAAACATTCAGCAGCAACAATTGTGTGAAATTCGTTGCCAAGTGGCGAAATTTGAGCAATGCATTTGAATTTGAAGAGAACGAACGAACGGTCGAACTTTGAATAAGCAAAAATAAAAGAAAAATAAAAATAAAATAAAACGAAGGGTCAAAAATGGACAATTCATTATTGTAAAAGAATGAAGAATGGAAGTGAAGCATAATCTATGAAAAGTCAATTTTCTACCCAAATTTTGACCAATTTCGAAGGATTTTCCGGTAAAAGCGCACAAAAGCGGACGATGAACGAATGAATGAATTAATGGAGGTGTTTTTGGATGCATTGAGTGGTGTCGGCGGCATCGTCCTTTGTCACCGCTCCTCAGCAGCAAGTCGAGACTCTCGACCCTTCCCCCACCCCTCCCCTTTTTCCATTGTCAATGTTTGTGCTCAGTGCAATTATCCTGCTGCAGTCCAATGAAGGAAAAGTGTCCTGAAGGGCGGCACAAAAGGTTAATTAGACGAATAATGTCCCCACAGGGGACGAAGAAAAGGAAGACGCCGCCGTGGCGGAAAGTGTCAAAAAGGGAGGAGAGGGCGAAATGGAGACAATAAATGATGTTTATTTGGGTTATTTTTATGAACTATATTTTTAATGACATTGCTTTTTCATAGAACCTTTTGATTGACCGAATTGACTTAAAGGTGTGAAGCGAAGGGGCGGGGGATTAGTAATTGGGGGAGTGATTGGGGGGATTCGGGCAGAATGTGATGGGCTAAGTAATGACTTTTGGGGTCATTTGGACACTTCGCAAAATGAATATTTTATATAAATACAATTTACTTTAATTATAATTTATTGGAATTCCGTTTTTTGGCTGCCATTTTGTCCTTTCACTTGACGGGTCATTCGTCCAATCCTTCGGCCGACAGAAAACAGCGGATGAGTGGTGATGAGCAATGATGAGTGACGGTCATCATCCGTTTTGCCCATCTCATCTTCCCTCATCATTTCCCTTCCAATGTTTGCGCAGCGGCTAATTAACTGATGGGGGGGGGGGGCGATCAAAGGCCCAAGGGAAAGGACAAATTAATCCCATCACCAGCCCAAGGGAAGAGATGGTGGCCATATGGAAGAGAAGAAAGTGGAGAAGAAGAAGAAACAATATTGTTGTTATTGGACCACGGGGAGGGGGAGAAGGGCACTTCAGCCGAAGGAGAAGCGACGGACGGACGAACGACGAGCGAAGAGAGGCGCACGGTAGGAGAAGGGGAGTGGATACGGTAGGCAAAAAAAGTTGAATTGCCGTAATTTTAATTAAAGTGTGACTTATATGAAATTTAAATTGATTTTAAAGGAAGAGAGAGGGGGGAGGGCATGGAAAAGTGGCAATTCTGGAGAAAGTTGAATAAAAACGAAATGCCAAGTAGCGGACAAGCGCAAAATGGCAAAATATACAAAATGAAATTTAAACCTAAATTTAAATCAAATGTTTAAATGTTTTTTGTCTGTGATTTTTTGGCATTTTCATTCGGCACAAATCACAAAAAGTTCGTCATTCATTCACTTGCCTTTCGAACCTTTGGCACCAAAACAAAAGCCCAAAATGGATGAGAGTGAGGTGAGTAATTAGGTTTATTGGGAACGACGCGAGAAGCGAAGCGACTGAATGGTCACTTTCCCCGCGTCCGATCGCCTCAATCAATCCGGAATTGCGATTTGCGGTCGCCCCCCCCCCCTCTCCCTTTGCCGCCCTCCCTAATTGACCCCCTGACAATTGATCCGATAATCCGATCATAATTACTAATTATTTCTCCCAAATTAGTCGCTGCTTTTTGTTGCTTTATAATTCACTTGTCATCCTTTGACTTTCCCTTTTCAGTTCGGACAATGCTTTTCCTCCAAATGTTTCTCATTTCTATTTATTTTATTTTTTGTTTTCTTTTGGCAACTTTTTCGGCAAATTCCCTCCGCCAACTTTCCCTACGGCGCTTTAAGCGCGACTTTATGTTCGCCGCGGGCAATGCCACCGATCCGATGCCAATTTGTTTTCAGGTGATAAGAATTTATTGAAAAATGATGAAATGGCACTAATCCAATCACTCGCATCCAAATGGGAAGAAAAAGTCGGCAGGCAATCGAAGGTCAAAGTGAGGGAAAAGACGGAACTTTGGTACTTTGGGTGGAGGGGCCATTAGGGGTTTACGGTAGAGGGACAAAACAACCAAATAGGGATACGGTAGGGAAACGGATAGTACGGTAAAGGACGATTGGTCGGAATTGAGACAGCCAAAAGTGAGCGAATGGCCATCAGAGGAAATTGTCTAAAAAGCGAAAATGGAAAAAAATGAGGGACTATCGTATGGTATCGTAACGGAACCGAAATTGGTTTTGATATGACGGAACATCCCACGCAAAATGTGGCACAATTTGGCAAAATGTCGCTGAAACTTCCCAACAAATCAAATGGCCAATGGGACGAAAGTACGACGAAATGTCTAAATGAGAAAAATTGGAAAATATTTTTGAATTTCTAATTATGTACGGTAATTGGCAAAACACCGTATACTTCCTTTGTTCAGCGCCAAAAGCAAAGTTTGGCGTTGCGTTCAGCAAAATTTGCAATTGCGAATCACAATGGGACACAATCGCATCTGAGAAACAAAAAGTGAAAATGCCAATGATTTAATTTAATTGGGATTTTATTGGATTTTATTCTTTAATTACCTTTGGCTGAAGAAATGTCGGAAAAAGTGAATAAAATTGAACAGAAAATTCCAAAAAGCATTTTATAATATGTGTGCTTTTTTACAAAAGAAATTTTGCATTTTGTTGCCATGGAAATGGGAAAAGGGAAAAAGAAAAAGTCATTGGAAATGACATTTTCGACATTTTGAAATTGAAATTGCATTTCCAATTACATAATTTGCTAATTGCCCCCCCCCCAAGGCGTGCAATCGAGAATGGAGTGGCGATTTTGAGAAGGAGTTCGCCATGAATGCCTCCGACTTTTACGACTTTCCGTTCCATCCCAAAGTGTTGGACTACGGCCAATTCTTGGCCTACTGTCGATTGGCCGACCGACAGACGCAATGTTTCATCGAACGCTGTGGGGATCAGGTGGGATCAGGTGGAGGAGGGGGGGGGATTAAAAGATTAATGGATTTAGTTTAAAAATTAAATTTTATTAATAAATAATTTTAATTTCCGACTTTCCCTCTTTTTGTCTCCCAATTTCTCTTACATTCTTCTGTTTTGTCTTTTTTCTTCCAGCAAAATGCTAATTGCTTTTTCCCCACAAATATTTTTGTTTTCCCTTTTTCCCATGGAGTGCCGACCATTTTCACCAATTTTTATATTTTATTTTTAAATTCTTATTTTTTCCAAGAGAGTGCCATTTGATTTTTCCCCACTTTTTTAATTTTAAATTTGTTCTATCTTTCCCCCCCCCCTTTCCCATAGAGTGCCGACCGCGTCTTTTCCCCGTCCAACTTTTTGTGCACTTTCAAACGACAACATTTCCTCCGCGCTCGTTCTTGTCTCGAGGACAGTGAGCCCATTTCCTTTCTGCGCTGTGATCAGAAATGCCATCCGCCGAAGGAAGGGACTGAAAATGCGGCGAAGGAAAGGGAAAGGGAAAAGGGCGCTGAAATGGGCAAAGTTTACTCGGGGGACGAAATGGACGGGTACGAGAGGGAGCTGGGCAGAGTGTGCGCATTTCAGCACTGCTACAGCCAATGCCAGGAGCAAATTGCGAGTAAACAAAGCGAAGGGAAACCACGGCACAATGGCCAATTTGTGGCCAAAAAATAAAAACGGTCGAAACTTTACCCATTAATTTCAGCCCAAATTTGCCCTCCGGGCCCAGCCACGCTGGCTGCCGAATTGGTACGCACTTATGTGCAATGGCATTCGGCTGATCTGCTGGACTGGCACATTCTGACGGGCAACGAACTGCGGATGCCCCAAAGCTGTGCCAAATTGGCCAAATCAATGACAACGGCCAAGGGACCCGACCCGGTGCTGAAGGCGATGCTGGTGGCAGTGTGAAAATGAGAACTATTGTAATTGACAAAAAGAGAGAGAGAAATTTAAAATTTAATTGCCATAATTATAATTTTAATTTATAATTTATATAACATTTTCAACGCGCCTTTCAAATTAATAAAATCACTTTTGTTTAATATATAAATATGCCGAAATAAGCCGTCATTTCTTGGGCATTTCTTTCCCAACCAAAAAAGGAAAGTCGCTTTTCCTCCCCCTCCCCAAAATGCAATTTGGCAAATCCGCAAAAAAATGTTGCGGATTTTCCTTGGAATGTCATCACTTTTCGCGTGTCATTTAACAACCAAATCAATAAATTGTTTTCCTTTTATTTTCAATTTTTAAATTCCAATTGAGATGTTTTTTGCCTTTGTTTCGCTTTTCGTCTTTTTGTGCACATTTTTGCACTTTCTCTTTTCGGCGGGTGTCAAAATCCGACTTTTTGCCCCCTTTCCCCAGGGGATACACAACAGCTGAGTGCCATATTATATCCCCCCTTCCTTAGACGCTTTTCAAATCTCCAAAATTCCAAACATTCCAAAAAATATTTTAAGAAAAGAACTTAATGAAGGGTGTGAATGTGCTAATAACTGAAAAATAAACAAATTTGTTGGCATTCTTTAAATTTAAAAAATATTCAAAATTTTTTGCCAAATTCCGCTGAATGCGTCGGTTTTGCCGCTTTGATCCTTCGCTTTTTATATAAAATTAGCCCGTTTAAAAATTGAATTTCCGTCATTTTCCCCCAAAAGTATTTGCATTCCGTCCCATTTTAGTCCCTTTTCCGCCGGTGGGATTTGTTTGGTTTCCGCCCCCCCCCCCGGCAATGGTCGCTCTTTGCTTTTCCCCAAGGGCATTATTGGCCCTATGATGAGTGAGTGGCATCACATTCAAAGAAGAGTTTGTTGTGGTTTTTGTCAGTGCCCATTCCGTCGTCTCCCCTCGGCATTCCCCCGTTCCTTCTCCTCCCCTTACCACCCCTCCCCTGCCCCCTTTTCCCTCTGTTTGCCATGTCTTTGTCCCCCCCCCAATTTTCCTCTTTTTGTCATTATTTTTTGCGTGACACCCTTTCTTTTCCCCTTTCACACATTTTCCATTCTTTTGGCATAGTTTTTCGCTTATGTCTTTATTGTTTTTTCCAATTTTATTTTTTTCCGTGCCAATTTCGGTTGGCATGGGTTATGTGAAGCCAATCCCAATTAGTCGTCCCCTCCACGGCAGGCACTCTCTCCCACAGTAAATGTTGGTTGGCCACCGTATGCTCTTCCACCGTATCCCTCTTCCCCATCGCTGATGTGCCTTCTTCTCTCTCTCCTCCTCCTCTTCCTTTCCCCATTCATTTCTCTTCCTCTCTTCGTCCCTTTTTCCCTCGCCCTTCCGTCCCCCCAAAAGCGTTGTCCCTCCCCTCTCTTCCGTCAGTCGCGAAGTTCGCCTCCGCCCAACGGCACATCGCCTCACTATTCAACTCCAATTCACTTCTTCGCCATCACTCAGGTCATTTTGATTGGCAAATTTTGAAATTTAACTAACAAAAAGGGCACTCAAAGCAAAGGCACACAATTCATTTTGATTATTTTGATCAAAATGCAATTAGAATTGCCAATTTGAAATTGCCCATCATTTAGGATTGCCAATTCGTTCTCGCTCGTCCCGACCAACTTGGCCAAGTCAGTCAGTCCCACTATTCTCTTCTCTTTCTCTCTCCAATTCTCTCTAAATTTCATTGTCTCTGATTGTCTGTCTGTCCGTCTCAGTTGCCCTCTCTCTCCGTCTCTTCGTCCGTCTCCGATTGTGCGCCCTCGCGAATTAATTTGCTGTGGTCTTTGAACTCGCCCGTCCCCTCTCTGCTGCTGCTCCAACAAAGGGCCCACAAACTTTGCCTTCTCCCAATCGAAGTGCCATTTTCGGTGATCGCTCACAGCACGGAACTGTTCAGGCAAAGCAAAAACAGGGCATTTCCATTCCATCGCATTTTAATTTTATTATTTCCATTTTTTAAAATTTTATTTTTTCCCTTCCTCTTTTCTTCTTCTTCCCCTGTTGACTTTTGCCTTCTTCTTCCTTAGGTATTCGTTGCGAAATGCCCTCCGTCACTTCGCCCTTTGTCATTCCTCCAATTCGTCCTCACTTTTGACTCTCAATCCGAGTAAGTCCTTCCTTTTGTCCTTCCTTTTGTCCTTCCTTTTGTCCTTCCTTTTGTCCTTCCTTTTCAGATTTGGCCTTTGCTGACTCTCTTTACTCCGACATTTTATACTTTTTGGACCCTTTTTCCTCCTCCTCCGCTGATTCCCTTTGGACTGTCCACCAATTTCATTTGAATTCCGCGGGACGCCTTCGCCCGCGCAACACTTTCGGAAGCGTTAAGCCAATGCTTCAGGTGCCGTCCCAGCAAAATAGTTTTTTATTTTGCCATGGAATGAGAAGGATTTGGCATTTTCTTGACTTTCTGTCTCAAATTTTCGCGACTTTTGTGGCGCAGCAAAATTCGAATCATCACAAAACATTTGAATATTTTCACCTTTTTCTAAGAACATTTCTCGTCGAAAATCCTTTCTGCGTGATGCTTCGCCATTTCTTTTGGCCTCCGACCCCCAGCGGAAGCGTTTGTTCGCCGTTCCGCGCGCGCAAAACGATTTGGAAGCGGAGCCGATCAGATGGACTTGTCCGTTCGATTTGATCTTCAGGTCCTCCCCCCCCCCATTATCTCCCTTTCCTCCCCAATTATCTCCCTTTATCCCCTACCATTAGGCCTCATTTGGCCCATCTTCGCCCTCTTTCACTTTTTTCCCGCTTAAATTCGCTTCTATCGCCCGATTCGCAACTCGACGGATTCGCAGTTGACCGAAATGTGGCCATTTTCACTGAATCTGTCGTATGCATTTCATTTTTTATTTTCATGCCTTTTCCTCATTTAGCGTAATTCGCGCGACACTTTCGTTTTTGTGGCCAAATTCCGCCCCAAAAGAGGGGCCAAGTCTTCACAGCTGGCCGAGTCCCATTGTGTGCTCAAATTGTCATATGGTGCCAAATTTGGAGTGATCAGCGATCAGACACTGAAAGAGCTGAGAGACAAAGGCCCACTCCCATCGATTGGTACAAAAGAAACAAATAATTAATATATTAATATTTAAGTTATTTTAGGATGGGATGAGGAAAAGACATACCCTACGGAAATGCCAAAACCGGCGGAAAATGTGGCAGCAACGCAAGACGACCAATCAGCCGAAATCAGTTCAGAAAAGGCGACGCATGGGCCACGGGGCCACGTAATTTCCCTGCCGAAGGCACAAACGGCGCCAATAAAAGCGACGACAAAGGTCAGAGAGATGGGAAAATTTATGAATTATAATTGGACAAAATAATTATTAATTATCGTAAATTAATTTTCCATAAAAAGAAAGTTACCGTCGATCGAATTGAGCCCTTTTGGAAGGCAGAAGCAAAGACAGAAATGACGACATTGAAAATGCCAACGACAGCAGAAGAGAAGAAAATGCGATTGGAAGAGACCGACGGGGAAGAGGAGGAGGGGGACGGGGAATGGAGCAACGATTACGAACAGTGGCGAGACCAAACGGCGCCGGAGGGGCGCCACGGCGACGGAGTGGCGGTGCCGTTGAGAGAGGACGGAATGGGTAAAGTAAAAAATAAAAATTACCTAATAATCAATTAATTTATTATTTCGTTCCTTTTAAGGCCCTGCTTTGTTTCTCGCCAAAATGTCACCATCGGCGGGAGACAAAAGTGCCAAAGCAATGGGACAAATGAACGGCGCAGGGAGAGAAGCACGCGGCACCATTACGGCATTGCTTTCATCGTCAGTGCTTTTGGCATTGACTATTTTGTTTTGATTTAAACAAGGAATTATAGGCGTTTTTGCAATTTGAAAAAAGCCCGGTTTTTATATATTTTTTAAATATTTTAATTTTTGTTTTTTATTTTATTTCATAAAATTTAAAATGTTTATGAAACATAAATTTGTTTTGTTCTTTAAACGGTTCTTTCGCTGCTCCGTCTCTTTAAATTTAAACTGTGAATTCCATGCTGCCGTCCAACAGCGATCGCCGTTCGTCCATCTGACAATTTTTTATGAATTTAATTCAATTTTTAAAATGCCGCCCATTTTTGAGTGTTCTTTTCCCATGATTTAAATATCGTGCCGTCCCCCCCCCCCAAAAAAAAATTCTTCCATTTTTCTATTTTCCTTAATTTTCTCGTAAATTTATTAAATTTTCCCAATTACCTAGTTGTGTTTTGCTTATTTCCCCAAATGGCCTCTCCTTTTACTTGTCCGTTCTCCGCTGCTGACACTGATGAGCTTTTCCTCCCCTCCCTTTGCGTTTTTTGAAAATTTTTCGTTTGCGCCGCGGGCGAAGGGAAAACGAAAAAAGACGGCGAATTCTTTGCATTTGGAATTTGCAGCTGCTGCTGCTGCGCGTTGTTCTGAGTGCGCTTCGCCGTCCCTTGCGCGGCGCTTTCGCGCGTCCGCGTCGACGCGTTTGGCGTCAGAAGGGCGGAGCCGGGGGAAGTGGTCGGCGCATTGAGCAACTCTTCAAAGTTGGCAATAAAATGGGCATTTCGATTTGAAATTGCCAATTTTGGGAATGAAATCGTTGGCATTCGATGGAAAGTGCCAATTTTGAAATGCCCTCCCCCACCAATGTCCGTCTTCAGCTGTCTGATCAGGTCGACGTTGTCCGACTCGATCAATCGCTCTTTTGTCATGTGCGAAACGATTCCACAGCCGAACCCATCTCCCAGCACATTAACACTCGTCCGAATTCGGTCTCTGCAAATTCATAAAGGGAGGTACAATAGGCGAATGCGTTTAAATTTACAGTAACCAGTCGACAGTCAACAGTAAGCTCAGGTCCTTGGTCGGCAAACCAACAGTGACCAGAACGATCAGAATGGTATCAAGGCCAAAAATTGTTGTCATTAAAAGGAAATAAGTTAAGTTTGTGTTTACCAGCCGGTACAGAACCAGACCCAATGGATGCTACCGTAGTTGTCACACTGTAAAAGAACAAATTGAACAGGCTCATAATTCAATGGTTAACCTAATTGTCAAAAGTTCCAACGCCGTCAATTTGATGTTGTGAAGCTGTGCAATAAAAATGACAGCCACCGCTTCGTATAGTGCCGTGCCATCCTACGGTATTATAAATGCCGTTTTCGGAATGGATGCCAAATGGTCATTAATCATGCCATGGTGATCGTTGCGCCGAGAGGCAGCACGAACCGAGTGACTCGCCGATCGATTCGCAAATTTTGCTCGAGGGCACGAAAAGTGACGGGAAGGGTGGCACCGCTGGAGGGGAAAACACTCAGAAAAAAGTAACAGAAAATTTTGAAGCCCTTTTTTCACCTTGAAGCTGTTCCAAAAGCGGTGGCGATAGCTTGGAGCTGAAAAGGAAAGGCTTTTCGTTTTGAATTAGCGCCAAAGCGGGCACCATGCCAGTCATGAATTCGAACGGACTTTGGCGAGTGATCGCATAATACAAAAGTGGCAAAGTGAGCAGCGAGTGGATCATCAGCCCACAGATGACGGTGACCACGTACATGGCCAACGCCTGAAGCCTTATTGGTTTTAAGGCTTAATGAGAAGGGAATGCCTGCGCCGTTTCCGTCAAATTGTCAATGTCCAAAATATTTTTGCAGACCAACGACAGAATGCCAATTGGGTAGCACCACATTAGGGCGGAAATCCAACGCATTATCACCTGGGGGTGAATTTGGGCTAATTAATGGCCTAATTCTCACTGACTGCATCGAGCACAATAAAAAAGTTGGTCATAAGCCGCGCCTGTTCTCCGAGAATACTCAAAATGACGCCAAAGCCGGTGCAGAAGACGATCAGCCCGAGAACGTTCACTTCGTTGGTGTACTCCAAAATCTAAAAAGTTGCCCTTTCCTCCCATTAATTAATTAGTCAATTTCCAATTTGCTCTCCCACCGGTTTCATCAACGGTTCGTTCGTCGTTTGGACGGGCGTTTGATTTGTGGTGGAAATGAGCCAACGGAGGGTAACATTTCCGGTGGCATTGCCTCCGGCGGAAGGCATCGCGCGTTGCGCTGGCACTCGCGGCGGTTTCACCGGCACGTAATTGGTCTGCACTTGCTGGAAAGTGGCCTAAAGGGGGCGGGGGAGAAAAGGGTTGACAATCGTAAAAGGTTTTGCTTAAATTCTGCTGATGGGTGCCGTTCGCCTTTACCTGCACAATATTCTCGGGAAACATGTTTCGGATTTGGTCCAGAAAGGTGTCCAGCGGGGACAGTGCCGTGTCGTCCAAAGTGCCCTCGCCGAGTTGGTGGATCACATGGGGGTCGCCCGGATGGATGGAGGAAACGAGCAGAATCCCTGTCTGAGAGCATTCAAATTAGCAGAATTATTCGAAAAGCGGGAGCAAAACTTACGAAGGTGGAGAGAAAAGTGGTCGTCTGAAGAGAGGGAAAAGAATTGGCATTAGACAGTGGTAATTAATAAAATGCCCAAGGGACCAATTAAGGTCACTCCCTAATTGGCAATTAATAATCGCTTTTGGCACCGTACCATGTAATAAGCGACCGTAAGGAGTCCAATTCGGCCCGCCTCTTTGGCCCGAATTTGTGAAAGGGCGGAAATGACGGAGGAAATGATTAGCGGGAGGATCATCATCTCGACAATCTGTGAAAGGCACAAATTCTCCTGGCCTTTTACATTTGCTTATTGTTAGCAATTTGTTCACCTGCATGAAAATCTCTCCGGGGAATCCGATCAGACTAATCGCGTCGTTACTAAACACCCAAATTAATTGTGCCTTTTTGGCTCATTACAATTAATTAGTACTTTAATTGCCACTAATCATTCACCTCGGTTTCAATGGCCGTATCATAAAGCCCAGCACAACTCCGATCACCACCGACTCCACCGTCAGCACCAGCAAAAGGTCCTTTTTCATTTTACAATTTCTGAACATTGTAAATTCGGCATTTTTTCGGGGTTTGATGGACTATCGATGCATTTGCCATTTGATCGATTTTCGCTTTCTTTTTTTATTTGCGGGGGTGGAATTGTCAAAGGTGCGGGGGGAGTAAATTAATTAATTGCGCACTGATCGGAAAATGATGAATGACTAATCGGGGTACAAAGTCAACAGTTTCCTCCCCTCTCATAATAAAGGCTGTGATTGACCAGCCCAGAATTTATGGTACCCAAAAAATGAAAATGAATGGCCGAATGACCAAACGAACAATTGGGGGAGAGAGAGGAGGAGGGAGAAAGCTAACCTACTGATCGGATTTAGGGAGCCAAACTGACAAAGTGATCGTTAGGGTGAGACTGATCAGACAGGGAAGGGAGGGGAATTGGAATGATAAAAAAGACATTAATGAGGTATGAACTTAATGAGGCTTAGGTTTAAAGGAGGGGGTTGTGTTCTGTGTTTTTTCGAGGGAAAGTGGCTGTGGTGAGAGATCAATCATTCGTTTGATCCGTTGTTTTTTGTTCGTTTTCCTTCTTTTAATTTATAATTCGCCGATGGCGACGGAGTGAGTTGAGTTCCGTTTTTGTATTCATTCTCATTTGAGTGATTATTTTGGCTGCCAAAGTGCTTCTTTATCAACAGAAAAGTTAATTTCCTGCCCAAATGATCGATTTTGACGGGCAACGGACAGAAAAACCAAACACTTAAATTTTTGGGACAGACTTTTGCCGGAAGAGTTTGCAATCCGTCGGTCGGGACAGTGAACTAAGTCACCGGCGGGACATTGCGTCAAAATAGGCGAAATGCGGACAAATTTATGCAAATTCACATTGGGTGGTGTAACACTTTGGGGAAAATCGGTGACAAAACAGAAACAAAAATGGGAAAGTGATCAGTGCAGACAGTTCCAATTGGTCAGTCCCAACTGATCAGAAAGTGCCAAATGATCAGTTCCAATGCAATTAGTGCAGACAGTCCCTTGTCTCGCCACTGAATTTGCCCTCCAATTCGATTGTGCCCGCGTCGTAATATGTATTGGGATGTTCGCCCGAGGCGATGTATTTGTCCGGGATCTTCAACGGGAGGGAAGGGCGAATGCCGAAAAAAGCAATGCAAATTCATGCCAACCATAATTGAGATTTTGCGCTGGCATGGCTTCAGCCCGTCGTTGCAGTCGTGGTAAATGTTCTTAAACGGTCAAATTGTGCCTAAATCGTCCCGGGGTTCCCTTACAATTTTGGGGTCGATGGTGGTGATTTCGTGCGTGTACCCCTCCAATCTGAAGCGTCCCTCTGAGTCCGTTCTCGTCTCACCCTAAATGTTCATCGCTTTCATTCCCAAATTACCTTACTTTGCAGTTCTGCCCCCTACCGTTCCCTACCGTACCATCAGATCATCCGTGTCCACCCCGCGGTCGTCATCATACAGTTTCACCTTCACATCCGCCAACGGCTCTCCAGCGCAGGTCAGCTTCCCCTCCGCTCCCGCGCTTTGCTTGCGACCGATGCCAATTCCGAACAAAGGCTTTGGGTTGGGGACACAGCGGACGAGAGGGACAAGCAGCAGAAGCAGCGAAAAGCGAAACATTTGAACGTTTTTCTAAAATATTGACCAATTAAATTGACATGAAGAAATGGAAATGAAGACGGAGGCCATCGGTTCGTGGGGAAACAAACAGAAAAAAACCGGTTGGGTTATGGTGAACTGAACTGAAGAAAAACTATTTTTGTTGACAGTTGAGAGTGGGGCTAAACACAAAAAAAGCATTTTCCGATGGTTTTGATCGAAAGAAATTTTTGGAACAGTCAGCTGATTCGGTAATTTATTGAATTTTCATAATATAATAAACAGTAATCCTTGGATAGTTATGGAAAGTCATCGAATCAAAGAAATGGTTGACGGAAGCGCAACTGCTCAACTCATTTCTGTTAACCGCTTGGGCTGTCAGTGCTTTTACTTTCAATTGAATTTTTCATTATTCCAAATTCAGGACGTGAAGAATTTCACATATTGTTTTTGGAATTGCGTCCCCGCACTTCTTTTAGCGATTCAATGGACGATGGCCACCGCCAATTGATAAGTCACCCCTATTTGGACAAAATGAGTGTTGAAATGCAATGGCAAAAGAGCATCACCACACAAAGCTAATTGCCCAAAGGAACATTTTGTGAGAATTAAAAATTAAAATTTTGTCTCCCATTTAAAAATATTTGTGAGAATTTATTAACAATAATAATAATAATAAAAATAATAATTATTAAAACTTCTAGCGTATTAATCTGTGCGACTCAAATTTTTATTTTCTGATAAATGTTTGAAAATTCATTGCATTTTCTTCGCCAATTTTGACGTCTCTTTCGTTGTTTTGTCGTCCATTTTTGGCATTTTAATCACTTCACTGAACACCAAAGTGCCGCCAAAAACGAGCGAAGCGCCGACCCAATGGGTAAAAGAGAAGGGATTTTGAAACCAAAAGATGGAAATGAGAAGGGAGAGGAATTTGCGAAGAGTGACCACTGAAAAAGGGACGAATAGAACAAAATGAAAAACGGACAAAGAAAAACAGACAAATGACCAACCCAAAGTGACGGAAAGAGAGTCAATTGTGGCATTGAGACGATAGACGAACATAATGCAAAGCCATCTGAAGAAATTCCAATGAAAACCCAGCAGGGAAAGTGGCAAAAATTACTGCAAAACACAGCTGGCCAAAAGACGGAGCCAAAGTGCCGAAATTGGGAGGGAAAAGCCGAGGAAAAGGGCGGAGGGAGCGGAGGAAAAGCGACGGACACTGCGGAGAATGTCGCCGCCCATCAGAGCGAAGAAAGGCAAAGAGACGGCGTGCTGAAATTGAACAGTTCGCTGATCAAAACGAAAGCATGGCACAAAAAAGCCAATTTGACTTCGTTAATTGGCACCTCATTTTGTTTGGCATTTTCTTCGCCGTCCCCCCCCCCTCCACAATGCCGTCTTATTCCTCTTCTCGGGTGTGGGCATATTATCATTCCTCCTTATCAGACTCACTAATCAATCATTATTTCCATTTCCATCTGCTGAAGACAGTCTTTGTTCACTTTCGACGATTGCTCCTCCAAAGATTGCATTTCGAAGGCGGAGGCGGCAGCGGAAGCCCTTAAAGTGTTCCTCCCATATTTACTAAAATAAAAAACATAATTAAAATATTAATTGCTGCAATTAATTATTATTGAACTGTTTTGGTTTGCCTCTTTCTCCCATTTTACCTGTACATTCTTTCCTGACAAATTGCCAAATAAGAAGAGATCAAAAGGGCTGCCGAAAGCATCAGCACACCGACGGCCCATTCTCTGTAATGCTTTTCCGCTTCTTCAAGTGAAAGGACAGACTCAATTTTCTGAAATTCAATAATTATTTTTATTTAAATTTTCATTTTCTTTTTCCCACTTTTTCCAAATTCGAAGTGGCCAATGTGCAGAGAATAATGCCCAAAGTGATGGCCAAAACGGACAAATATTTCTTTAACGGATATTCTCGGCCCAACAAAAGTCGATTCATTAGCAGAGAAGTGAGCAGAGAGCCCTTTTCAGGGATCAGATTAATGAATTGAATTGGATAATTCAAAGCCATTTTGGGATTGTACCGAACGGAAAATAATGTGAAGCGGCACGGGGACATGGAAGTTCAATGCTTGGTTGTTGATCACATTGACAATGAAAAAAGTGACAACCACCGGAAGATAACCCCTGGGAAATCGAATCAAAAAACAAAAAACGAGAGAGACAAAACGCCACCGAATGGGAATTTTGTTTTTCACTGAGAAGCATTGGGTGGTGAAGAGCAGTCCCTCGACACTAATGAACAGAAAAGTGGCAAAAGTCATTAAATTCATCGCGGAAGGGTCTTCTCTGAAGGAAAATTAATTGGAAATGGCGAATCATTTGTCCGATCACTTTGCCAACGATTCCACACAGATCATACAACCAATGCAACCGCCAAGGGCACCGAACACAGAAAAGGCGGCATCGGACATCGCTTTCCAAATAATTAGTTAACAATTATCAGGCTAATTAGTCTTAATTAAATGTCAATTAAGCAATTATACGGTTAATAATCTAGCCAATTAGCCGTTAATTATTTATTAAATTAAATGCAATTATTTTAGCAGTTAAGATTTAACACAAATATATTTTAAATGTAATTATTAGAATTATTTTGAGGAATATTTATGTATAATATATTCATTGCTTCTTTTATGATTTTGTGAGTGATTTAATTTTCCGCTTTTTATCAAATTGTCGTCAAATCACTCAAATTATTTGAACACAAAAAGTAACAAACTACAAACAAAACATTAAAATAAACTCAAAACAGAGACAAAAAAATAAATAAATAAAATAGGGGAAAATTGTAAAATTAAAAAAGAAAAGGGACAAAAAATGGCAAATGGAGAGAAATTCTAGAAAAAATGAATATTAATTAAAATGGCATTTTAGGCGATGTTCGAAATACCAAATTCGAATGGAATGCCGTCGAGAAGGAATCGAATGGTGCCTTTGTATTGGGAGAAGAGCACCGAACACAAACACAGCCTATTCTATTCCCTTTCTTTCTTTGCCTCCTCATGACTTTCTGAACATTTGACTTAGCACACTTTCCCGAATTTCTCGTCCCAATGCAAACGGACGACCAAAAGCGAAAAATCGAAGGCACTACTCCCTCATGCGCTTGTAATAAGATTTATACATATGTATTAATCCAACCCAACTGTTAATCCAATTCAAAGGTCATTTTGCCATTGTAATTTGTTGAGCGTAATACAAAAATATCTTAAATTGTTAAATTTCAATGCTTTGGACGGAAAAAAATGCAAAAATAAACAACAAAAAAATGAAGGAAATAAATTAAATTTAAGGGACGCATCGAAAACAAATTCTAAAAGATGGTCTGGTCTAATCAGTGGAGAAGGCCAATCATTCCCAAATGAATTGATTTGATTGATAATAAACCAAAAGATAAAGTCACCGATTTGCGAATGATTGCCGGAGGGACAAACGCTGACAAAGAGTCAATTGACTGATCAATAATTAATTAAGTTTATTATCGCAATTTCGGGTGAGACCATTGGCGTTTTGGTTGCCTTCCGTCCGTTCGTTCTCCCATTTCTTTGGCCTTTCCGGCATTCCGTCGTGCCATTCGCTACTTCCTGTACTGATACTGCCCCA
Organism: Heterodera glycines; assembly: GCA_004148225.2. Taxonomy (NCBI): domain Eukaryota; kingdom Metazoa; phylum Nematoda; class Chromadorea; order Rhabditida; family Heteroderidae; genus Heterodera; species Heterodera glycines. The sequence goes on from CP049706.1 coordinate 9,643,757, forward strand.
CCGTCGTGTTGTGGTGTTGTGCCGTGTTCGTCGTGCTCATGTTCAGCCGTGCCATCTCTCCGCTGTAATCCTTCCTTTGGTTCTGATTCGCTTCGTTCAGCTCGACGTACTGTTTGACGGCGAACTTAACCAGCAGAAACAGAGGTCAATTGGACGAATTTGACAGATGGGAGGGAGGGAGTGTGACCTGAAAGTGGCAAATGCCTTTGCTCTTCAGCAAAACATTGGGCCCATTCAGAGAAACGACGCCTTTCAGCCGGGGGTCCTTTTTGGCCAAATATTCGTTCATTATGGTGGCCACATTGGCGGAAATTGGCATCATTAGCACACCGTCACGCAATCTAAGTGAAATTTTACTAAATGGATGAATTCGTCGAACAGAATGGAGCAAAAGCACATCGACATTTTGTCGTTTGTTGAAATTTGCCAAATTTCTGTCCCCGCGTCACCGGCTCAAATTACCGGCGAATGGCGACGGTGACAACACCGGACAGCGACGACTCCAAGCAGTACTTGCCGTGGTAACTCATCTCTTCGATGACAATTGACGCCTCTGTTTGTCCTCCGGGTGGTACCACAATGTTGTTGTCCTGAAAGAATTGCCAACAAATAAATGTCATCAGAACGGAAAGGCCAAAGGTTCGGCACAGACCACGGCCCAGACGAGAGTCTCGCTCTTGATATTCTCCGTCAATTTGTTGAAGTGAATTTCGTGCTTGAAATTGGTTTTCAATTCTGCCACTTCGCCTTAATTGCCAAAATCCGCATTGAACTGCTTCAACTTCTCGTCTCTTCCTCTCACATGGCGTCTTCAGAGTCAGCTCAGCCTCCGCCCCGAACATGAAGCCCTGCTCACGCGACACGCCGCAAATGGACTCGGAGCAGCGCTCCGTCTTCAGCGAATAGGCCTGCACTTGGCTTGTGTTGTTGGTGAACACCGACTTGACTGAAGCGGCAAATTAAGTACGGGCAGGTCGAGAGTTTATTTCGGAATTTTCAGTGTCATCCTATTGACGGATTGGTACGGTACTCTTCCCACATACATATGGTATTCGGCCTGGTGCCGGTCAATTGGATACTGTTGTACTTGGGTTGTGCATGGGTAAGGACCATCTTGCGCCGGTTCTGAACATTTGGGTCCTTCCTTAATCAACTGCCACACCCACAAAGTCAAATTCCGCGTCCGCCCTCTCCACACTTTTGAACGCCTCCAACCCCGACCCTTTTATGCTTCGAGCCTCGAGGAAACGCCGCCAAACGTAGTCTTCCAACAAAGCGTCGATGTCCACGTGGGAAGCGATGGCGCCGGAAGAAGCATCGACGGAAGGCGAAGTCGGCGGAGTGGGGGACATCGGCGGCCGATGGGTTGGGGTGGACGAAGTTGTCTTGCGGAAAAGGGTGAAGTCAGAGAACATGACTCACTCGGTCGGGTCGGGACAGATGGAGGAGTGGGAGGAGGAGGAGAGGAAAAGTGAGTTTTTAGGATCGGACCAAACAGCAAAATACTGCCCTTTTAAAGGCCCTTTGTTGTACCGCTCGGCTTATCCGTCAAAATTGTGGAGGGGCGACGGAAGATGAATTTGGCCGAAAGGAAACTCAGCCGGTCGGTCCCAATTGGTCGATGCTCGCATTGGGAAAGCAATAAAAAGGCGAAAGACAAAAAGAGGGTGCCCAAAGACACACCCAACAAATAAATAAATGTACACTTGTAAATGTACGACGAGTGGGGGAGGGAGGGATCAGCAGAACAAAGTCAAAGTCAATGTCATCCCTCCCCTCGAGCAACAACAACACATCCACCGAAGTGATTGTGAGAGCAAAGGATTGGGGGCGGGGGGAGGAAGGCACAAGGACACCCTTTGCCCCCCCCCCCAATCGGCGACCCCCGCGGGGTGCGCGAACAAAATGAAACTGAATGAAATAAACAGGAGGAGGAGGAGGAGGGAGGGCAGGGTTTGATTCAGCAACACCAATCGAGCAGCTGAAATTGGACAGATTGGCAAATTCTTTTTGTTGTAATTGGATTAGCCAACAACGGCCCGGCCGATGGGGGCAGAGAAATGAATGGGGGGGGGCAAAAGACAGAAAAACCGAAAGATCAAAAAGCATTTCAAAATCAATCCCGAGGATTCGGAGGATTGGGTTCATCTAATGACAAAAATGTGTTTAGGAGGCGAATTTTTTACACATAAACAAAAGATGGCATAGAGTAAGAAAATTGAGCAAACAAAAATCGAATGGAAGGAAAGAAAGAAATGATAAGATAAAAGGGAGGGAACGATATCAAAATTAACGGATCGAAAAGGAACAAAAAAAAGGGGGAAAATGGGAAACGAATGATGAGTCATCGGAATAAAATGAAAAATGGGGGAGGAATAAATGAAAGAAGCAGCAGTAGCAGCAGGAGAAGAAGCAAGGACTGTCCACAATGATTTTGCTACTGGTCGACTGCTTTCATTTCGTCCGTTCGTTTCACAAAATGCGACCGACGGAAGAGGGACGCATTTGGCCCCTCATTATGAAGGGGGGGGGGGGTGGAAGGAGTGTATGGCCATAAAGGCGGGCTGAAGCAGAGACATGCCACCCCCGCTGGAGAAGGGACAGTCCTAACAACAACATGGATTTTGCAGAGAATGGTAAAGCAGCCAGAGAGAAAGAGGAAAGAAGATAAAGAGAGAGAGAGAAGAGACCGAGAGAGAAAGAGGGAGAGAGAAAGAAAGAGGAAAAGCATAGAGAGAGAAGGGAGGAGGAGAGGGAGAGAGATAGTGAGAGAGAAACGTGAAGGGAAAGTCAGAGCAGCTAAAAAGGAGAAAGTGCCCGCCCCAAATGGGATTTAAACCAAGCCTCTCGACGATTTTTTTTTTAATTTCTAAGCAAAATGGGCGAAAATCATTTCCAATCCGTTATTTTAAAGTTAACATTTTCCTCCCCTCCCCGTGTCCATCTGAATCTGAACAGCCATCTCAAGTCAAGTGGAGTTCTTTTCTCTCATTTTATTCGCATTTCCCACTTTGGGAGATCAGAGCGGATTTAAGTGTTTATAGGCAAATACAATAAACTCACATAAAAAGGGAAGAATTTAGGAGGAGATGAATCATTATTATAAAATTAAGCAATTAATCCATGAGCAAAAAATGAAAAGACTAAGTGTTGCAAAGGAACATCAAATGGCACAATGTCAGCGCGGGTCATTTTTAAGTCATTTGTCTTTTAGCGATTCGATGCCTGTCCGGTCCAAATAAATGCTTCTCAGCTGAACAATTAGCAGAATTCCAACCGCAATTATCACACCGTAGGAAAGACCGACAGCGAAAATGGAGGCAATGAAAAGGTAAAAGGAAGAGATGGACAAATCGGACGGACTTTGGAGAGGGTTTTGCTGTACAGAGTCAGGATTTTGGAGCATAAACTGAAAATTTGGTAATTTTTTAGAGAAAATCAAGAAAATAAATGAAACCCACAAAGAAAATGACTTGATAGAGACAACTCGTGAGAACGACGGCGGCATGGACACTCCCAACGATGGAAACAACCAGAAATTTGATGAAATAAATCTGATTGCGTTGTCCGACACAATTGTTAATCCACGGGCAGTGATGGTCCATCAACTAAAGCAAAAGAAAACGCAATGATGAGAAGAACCTATGGCACAATTATTTACCAAAACGCAACGGTTACACTTCGAACAGTGGTGAACGCGTGGCGCTTTGAATGCCAAACAGCGGTAGCAATAGCGGAAGTACTCCCATTCCTCCTCATCTTGCGGATGCCAACCAATTTTGGAATAACCGGCACCTGTAAATTTATAAAGTTAGAAGACACAGAGGCGTATCTAGAAACATTTTTCGGGGGGGGGGGCCCGACCTGAAGATCTTTTTCTTTTTTTTTGCTCCAACTGGATACCTTTTTTTTGCTATTTACCCAATAAAAACCCCTTTTTTTCCATCCGCTAATGAAAGGGTCTGATCGGCGGATGGTTTGCCGGCAATGGCCGGGCTTTTGGCTGTGTCTCCCCCCCCCCCCCCCTCCCCCCGAAAATTGGTCCCTCCATCCATCCAAGCGACCAAAGCAACTGTTCCCCCCCCCAAAGAATCGTCTCTTTTTTCTATTTTTCCATTCATTCATTTGGCAATTGAAACTCACTTTTTTTGAACGATTAAAAGATTTGCCAACAGTGCCACAAAATGAATGATCAAATCGAAACCACAAATAAGTTAAATATTTTGCCACCTTTTTGTGTGGCACAAAGGCTTTTTTGTTGTTTAAATTGTCCAAAATTTTATAAAATCCATGTTAATCAGTGAGTGATCTCAAGTGAAATAAAATGCTTTTCTTGAATGAGGGAAGACACATCTGATCAGAAAATCTGTTGGTTTCTGATCAATTGTTCCCTGCTCTCTTTCCCTCGCATTCTCTCCCTCTCCCACACTCTTTCTCTCTTACACTATTTATTTTTCTTTTTAATAATTTTTCTCATTTCCGCCTTCCCAAACATTTCATTCCGAATTTAAATTCAGTCCAATCAACTTCCTTTTCTAATTGTCGTTCCCTTTGTTTTTGCTAAATCATATTTAATCAACCGACCCTGTAAAGCCCAGAAACATTCAAATTATTTGAAAAAAATTTTATGGCGATTTTTACAGACATTGAATATGTTTTGAATAAAAAAACTCACAAAAACAACGAGTAATGTTGCGGAGATCGGTCCCCAATGGAGCCACTGATAGTTATTGCTGAATTCTTTATCCTCAGCATCGGCACTCCATTCATCACAGTCTTGGTCATCGGTGTTGAACACATTCCAAAACTAAAGAAAATTAAAAATCATTTGTCAAAACTGGTGTCATTTCCGTGATCAACGACCCTAAAACACAGGAAATTTTTCATGATACGCTGGGATTTTTCTTCGAATGGTATCAAAAAATATTGGCCTCTGTTATAAACTCACATTTGACAAACCATTAGACGTTGACGCAAAAATAGAATGAGACAATATCTTCATAATTTCGTATTTACAATAAATCTAAAAATAAAAATGCCTAAATGAACTTTTATTCGAAAAAATATGGCTCTTTTGGAATTTACGCGTTCAACCGACTTTTATGCGTCTAATTTATTTTTTAGGGTTGCGACCCCGACGTCGGGGTTGGAAAAGTCGGGGTTCGGGGTGAAAATTCACGGATAAATTTGTCGGGGGTGGCTGGAGAAATTTAAAAAATGTCGGGGGCAGACACCTTTGTCGGGGGCGAAATTTTCATAAAAAGTCGGAAAAAAAATAAAAGAAAAGGTTCCAGAACAAAAGTCTTAAAAACTCATTTAAAGACACTTCCATCTCATTTCCAGTGCAATTGACGACTTTCGTAAAACCCCGAAAATGTCGGGGCGCAACCCTATTATTTTTAATTACCGCGGGCTGAACTGTACATACATTAATTAGTGCAAATATCTCATAGTTGTATGTATGTTTGTCCTTGCACTGTTTTATAAAAGCAGACATTACCATTCACCGACAGTGGCAGTGGTAGGCACACCGAAGCATTGTCTTATCCCTTTATCCCTACCAAAACATATAAGCCAAAGCCAGCAACCATTTTATTCTTTTTATTGCATTTAGGTATTAAAATTTTTTTTATATGATTTAAATTTTATTATTTTTTGGGGAACAAGTTCTTTTGCCAAAGAAACGAGCACAAGATAAGCCACATGACCATTCCTCATTCATTGTCAGTCATTTTCTCTTTGTGGGCTTTGGGCCTAATTATTTTTAAAAAGTACTTATTTGTGGTATTCAGTTTCATTAAATCAGACAATTAAGGTTGTTATTCGTTTGTAACGTGGTTGTTGTACTTATAATTAGGAAAGAAGTCTCACAATAATGCTTCAGGTTTTAATCATTTATTTGTACGTTTTAAATTCTTTTTCGGTTTTCAGTATGTTCCGTGGAGACAAATCACATTCACGGGCCGGCTGTTCGACGTTGGTGAAGGCAGAGCGACCACATTGCTATTCTTGCTCAAATGCTTAATTTATATGGCTTTGGACATTGTCATTTGGGTTGCATTGACATTTCTGAGCTACAAACTGTTGGTTTGGACTTTCTTCACTCCCTTTGAACGAGGTTGTTAATTCTAATTAATTCATTTTTGGATTCTTTTTGATTTAGGTTTTTATTGCAATGATCAAAGCATCAGAGAGCCCTTAGTCCCCAACACTGTTTCAACGTCCCTTCTTATCGCAATCACTTTGGGCACACCGTTCTTCTTCATTTTTCTTGCCGATTTGATGCGTACTACGAGGCCTCGCAGGAGGAATATAACTCGTGGGTTTGGCCACCTGTTTAAACATTGCCTTTACTTTTAGACTTTCATTTTAACTGTTGCATAATTTAAATCCTTTTCATTTTGACGGCTGAATAATTCCCTTACTTTTCTTTTACTTTTGTAGTTAAGATTTATGCTTTCTTTCTTATTGTATAATACTAAATTTCAAATACGCTTTAGAGGTCATCAACCGTTCCACTCTCGAGTATTTGAACTACTGCATCGCTTTCTGGCTGATGACTTTGGCCATTGACGCTTTTAAATGCTTGGTCGGTCGCATTCGGCCCAACTTTTTGTCAATGTGCAAACCACGGGAATGGAGCGAAGTGTGCACTGTCACCCCTGATGCCTATGTGAAGCTCGCCCATTGTACCGTTGGATGGAAGAATTCGCGCAATTCGAAGATGAGTTTCCCCTCGGGACATGCCGCCGCTTCGGTGTTTTGCACTCTGTTTTTGGTCTTCTACTTACGTAGTATTCAGAGTCGATTCCCTACTCTTTTTTTGAGATTTCTGTTCATTTTTGTTTCTATCGCTTATATCGCCTTCACTCTGGTTTGTTGTATTTCTCGCATTACGGATGCTTGGCATTTCCCGACCGATGTTTTGGGAGGGTCTCTTCTCGGGGCTTCTCTTTATTTTGCGCTGCTTCATAAAAACATCACCACCACCACAGCTGCTCATCACCAGTGACACATATCGAAACCATTCCAGGCAATTATGTTTTTGTATCATTTCCTTGCCTTGGTCATAAATCATCCTCTAAATTATCTCTATAAAATAAATTCTTTTTTTTACCCTGTGATAAATATAAATTTACTTTTATATTTGTATAGTCTCAACAATTCAGTTTTATCTGTTTGATTACCTTTTTTCAATGTTCTATTGTTTATAATTCCTAAGGATATTTTCTTTATTTCTTTGGCTGACTGATTGTGACTTCATTTTGGAACAGCTCTAACTGAACCTGTGGCAATTCTAGGCTGCCATGTTGACCGGTAATTTGTTTGTGAAAATTGCCGATTTTGACGATTCTTTCAATTTTAGAAACGGAACGCTTCTTGGATCGTTGGCAACGTCCGACACCGCCCAAAAACGGGACGAATTTACCGATTACTGAGGACCAACAGTTTCAAAAGTCGAACAGTAGCGGCGCAATTGCGTCCAAGTCGTCTCCCATTTTGTTATGCGATTTCAAATCCAACGGAAATGCCGGTTGTCCTTTGACACGAGCCGAAAACCCGGACGGAAAAAAGGTGTTTTTTTTGTTGAGAAATGGTACTTGTCTAGTTTACCGGGTACTTTTCACATACATTTTCAGATGCCAATAAATGTGTTTTAGAAATTAGTGAAAATAAGTTTTAAGGGGTATTGGGGGTCGCTGATCACGAATACAGCGTCCATTTTTGCCAATTTCGAACCCCTGACTCGGACTCGAACAAAAATAAAATTAGAAAATTTGTATGGATGATATCCTCATGGGCATCTTGCCAATGAGGGTATTATTGGTACAGGAAGCCTATAAATTCTTTGTCCTTGTACAGCTCTTGTAGTGAATGGTAGCGCTGATCTGAGCCCAGATTCGTGATCAGCGACCTTGAAAACCCCTTAAAACTTATTTTCATTAATTTCTAAAACACATTTATTGGCATCTGAAAATGTATGTGAAAAGTACCCGGTAAACTAGAAAAGTACCGAGAAATGACCAGAAGACAACTCTTTTGCACATCACAGGTGATATCAAACGGACTCGCACGAATCCACCGAATTCTGACCGACGAAGAACAAAGTCGCGGTTGTAAGACTCGCTGGAACGAGTTGGAAGTGCACGGTTTGTCCAACAAATAATAACTTGAATTTTCTTGTGTTTTTTAGGTATGATAAAGAATATTGCGCCAGGAATTTTCGATTTGCGTCATTTGACTGCGCTCTACTTGGGCAACAATTTGTTGCAGCGAATACCTCCCGAAATAGCAAAACTTTCCAATTTATCACTACTGGACTTATCGCACAACAAATTGCGCAGTTTGCCATCCGAAATTGGTGACATGGTTAGTGTTCAATAAATTGTTGGCAATCTTTTACAATTTCGATCCCGAAGAGAAATTCTAAAATATTTCGAAATTTAATGTTAAGCTCACAATCAGATCTGCGAATAGCATTTTTTAAATCCAGAAAAAAACATCATTTTATTTTCCACTGGGACCTAAGGATTACCAATTGCGGGTTATCCATTTTCAAACACATAAACATTTGTAGATTTCGTTGTGCCACCTTTACTTGAACTCCAACCAACTTCGAGTGTTGCCCTATGAGCTTGGAAAATTGTTCCGACTGCAAACTTTTGGTCTGATAATATATTCTATGGCTTTAATTGGTAATTTGTTTGTCTGAAGCACTCGCGCACAACCCGCTCTCTCCTGAGATTAGCAAGATCTACCAGGATCTGAATGGTGACAAGAAATTACTGCAGTATCTTCTCGACCATCTTGCGAGTATTATTCTGTCAACCGTTTTTTCACATTTCCGGTTCTGTTCAGTTAACACCGCTCCCCCTCCTGAGCGACAATGGATTACGATACGTCACGTGGAACCCGACAAGCCCATCGGTGAGATCGGCAGTCGTCAATATTTCCAGAAAATAGTTCAATTTCAGCAACGTTTACCGTCCTTTGCTACAACGTGCTCTGTGACAAATACGCTTCCACCAACATGTACTCGTACTGTCCACAGTGGGCCCTGAATTGGGAGTACCGGAAGCAGTACATCGTCAAAGAGATTTGTCACTATGACGCGGATGTCATCACTTTACAGGCCCGTGATGAAACGTTATTCATAACATATAGACATTGTAATATGTATTCATTTTAAGGAGGTGGAGACTGAACAGTTTCGTCTTCTCTTCCTGCCGAAACTCGGTGACCTTGGCTACGAAGGCGTTTTTCATCCGAAGTCTCGTTCGAAGACAATGAATGAGGAGGAACGCAAATATGTGGATGGATGTGCAATTTTTTGGAAAAAAGAAAAGTGAGTCGTCATAAGATACTTGAAATTAAAAGAATTCAGATTTGACTTGGAACTAAATGAATCGATCGAATTTACGAAAGTTGCGATCGAAAAAGCACAAGCGCATGAAAATATGCTAAACAGAGTGATGCCTCGTGACAACGTTGCGTTGGCGGTGGTATTACGCCTCAAAGACTCTCTTTATGGGCGTAAGCATTTTGTCAGTAATTATTCTATTGCCATAGAATGGTCGAAATATTTTATTTCCTGAAAAAATTACACCTTTCGCTTACAAAGAATTCGGCTCTTCTTTTTTAGCTAATCGAATGTCTGTAAATGCAGCAGAAAATGTGGCGGGCAATTTGCTGATGGTCGGCACCGCGCACATCCATTGGGACCCCGAGTTTTGCGATGTCAAACTGATTCAGGCGATGATGTTGGTGCATGAATTGCAGAAAATCCTTGACAGAATTGCTCTCAAATATCATCTACGCACGCAACAAATTCCGGTGCTTGTCACTGGCGACTTTAATTCTCTTCCGGAGTCGGGTTGGACCTATGAATTTATTATTTAAATTCACCGGAATTTTTTAGGAGTGTTCGAATTTTTGAGCAAAGGAGCCATTTCGAAGGACCATCCGGACCTGAAGAGTTTCCGCGAGGACAGCTGTTTGAGTTGTTTGTCAGCTGACCATGAGGATCAGCAGAACTTTACCCACTCACTTCGACTTGACAGTTCGGTGGACGCGAGTCAAATCCCGTTCACGAACTACACGTAAACTTTCGAGAAAATATTGAGAATTAAGTTGCTTTCAGGTTGGACTTCAAGGGAATGATCGATTATATTTTCGCGACCCCTCAATCGCTGGCTCGTCTTGGTATTCTCGGCCCTCTCGACTCCTCTTGGGCATGTTTTTTTTGTCTTTAATTTTTGGAGATGCTAATTGGCACCATCACTTGATTTAGGTGCAGCAAAACAAATTCGTTGGTTTTCCCCAACCTCATGTGCCCAGCGATCACATTCCGATCATGTCGCAATATGCCGTCATTCCACCAAACTTCCAGAGATCTTTGCCGCCCATTCACCATTACGGAGGCTCCGCACATTCCGGTTCCTTCTATGATTTATTGGCAGAATAAAACATTACATTTTCAGGTGGTTTTGGTGCGATCGGACGGTAACGACGGCAATTTTACAACACATGTGACAGTTTTCATTTTTAAACGTTGTCAATTATGTAAATTCATCTCTTATCACTCATAAACCAAAAGACATGTTTTATGTATGTTTGTTGATGATGCTCTTCCACACAGACTAATGGTATTGACACGTTTTGTGTACATACTTTTTCTTCTTTTCTCGATTCTTTCTCCTCAACAGAATAATATATATAAAACAGTTAATTAGGAGATGGTTGATGGGTTGGGATTTATTGTAACTCCGAGAAATTTTTGCCGTCTCAAAAGAATCCGTTTTTCTTATCCCCTCCTCATCTTCTTCTGCTGCTGATCGTACTCAAAGTCCATTCACCTCATATGTGTTCCATTCGTTTGTGCTTTTCCATGTAAAAAACGGATGATAATTTCGTGTAATTGTGTTCTATGTGTGAATTTTTTTTAAATTCCTTTCCGTTGTACCTAACAATATGTTTTTTTATTTTTTCGTTCCGGATTTTCCTGCCGTCAACATTTTTTTATGTACTTATATTAACATGGGCATTTTGTTTTTTGATATTTCACATTTGGCCCATAATTTTAATTTTCTTGCTTTTGATTAATGCTTTTCTTTCGAAGGATAAATTTTACAACTGTTCGGCATTTGACTGTTCAAATTTGGCCGTTTTGTTTCTGCCTTGGGTTATATCGAACGTTTATTCTTCAGTTTTCATAATTTTGTTTTAGTTTTTATGCCTTCTTCCCCCGCACAACAACAGCAGAAGTCGTCCGTTGGTCGGCCTCTCTGCCGTTACTTTGCCAGTAACATTTGCATGAAGGGCGACGCTTGTGCCTTTTCGCATGAGCACAACGCCCGTCCGGAAATGACTTGTCGCTATTACCTCGCGGGCAATTGCACTTACGGGAATAATTGCCGGTCAGTGGAGAATGGACGGGCATTTAATTGGGAAAAAGCGTGGTTTTTGTCACTTTTAGTTGCTTAAAATTCATAAAAAAATTGGTTTATTTTTATTCGGGGTGACAAAAATTATTTAAAAAACACGCAATTATAGTAATTACTTTATCTAGTAGTAAATTTAACTTTTGTCGTGACATAACAACAAACTTTTAAATACCCGTTAATTAGGTACGACCACATTCGCCCTCAAAGAAACGAAGGGCCTTTAGGCGGTGGCGGCGCAAAAGTTACGATGAACAGCGCAGCGCGACCAGTTACAGAATTATCATAAGTTACGCAATTTGAATTCATAAATTCAGTTTGTTCCTGCACAACAAATTCCAAAGATTCCCGAAAAGAAATTGGGTTTTCCTCTCGAACCTCCGGCAACCAATCCGTGGAACATCAACCCGTTGGGAAACTTCCATCAGAACATGGCCCAGGAGTTGGAGCTGATCGGTCAGCCGAATGGGCCGGGCAATTCATCCGCTGCCACTTCCGCCGTTAATCTCTGCGACATTCCATTGTGTCCCTATTTTGAAGTCGTACGTTTGTCAGACGAACCGAACACCGACTGGCTGAT